>JAZHEH010001132.1:3947832-4638165 GCA_036589455.1 Ateles fusciceps
TGAACTGGTACCCAGGAGGCAGAGGTTACAGTAAGCCGAGATTGTGCCACTGCACTCCAGCCTAGGCTACAGAGCGAGACTCCATCTCAAAAAGAAAAAAAAAAAAAAAAAAAAAGAAAAAGAAAAAGTCAAGGCCAGGTGCAGTGGCTCACGCCTGTAATCCCAGCACTTTGGAAGGCTGAGGCGGGCAGATCACGAGGTCAGGAGTTTGAGACCAGCCTGACCAACATAGTGAAACCCGGTCTCTACTGAAAATACAACATTTAGCTGAGCATGGTGGCACACGCCTATAATCCCAGCTACTCAGGAGGCTGAGGCAGGAGAATTGCTTAAACTGGTCAAATGGAGGTTGCAGTGAGCCGAGATCATGCCACAGCACTCCAGTCTGGGCGACAGAGGGAGACTCCAAATCAAAAAAAAAAAAAAAAAAAGTCAGGGTAGACAACAGCAAGATAATTTTCTTGAAAAGGAGACAGAAGAGCAATAAATGACTAGGCAAGCCCAACAGGGTTAAACAGAGGCTTTCTAGATCAGGGGATACCAGCAACAGTAAGGGACAGGGTATGATATTGAAAATGAATAAATTAAGTCAATATATTGAGTAAGATTTCCAGGTCCTCTTTCCTCAGTCTTCACCCTCCAGGAGAGAGATTAGAGAATCCTTCTTTGCAGAATCTGACCAGCCCAAGGAGAAAAAAAAAACTAAAGTTACTAACATTACCATCCCTAATTAAGTTGCCCAACCAGATCACACGATAGTAAACTGACCATCTCTAATCAGCTTTTCAATATTTCCTCTTAAATATCAACAGACAATTAAGGATTACCAGACATCTGAGAAAAACTTTAATAAGAAAGACTAAAAGCAAATAACTACCTGTAGATTTTAAAAAAGACAACTTGAAGAAAAGAGATTACAGGGAACAAGAAACCATTAAAAACTACAGGGGTTGGCCAGGTATGGTAGCTCAAGCCTGTAATCCCAGCACTCTGGGAGGCCGAGGCAGGCAGATCACAAGATCAGAAGTTCGAGACTAGCCTGGCCAAAATGGTGAAACCCTGTTTCTACTAAAAATTAAGAAATTAGTGGGCGTGGTGGCAGGCGCCTGTAATCCCAGCTACGTGGGAGGCTGAGGCAGAATTGCTTGAACCTGAGAGGTAGCAGTTGCAGTGAGCCAAGGTTGTGTCATTGCACTCTACCCTGGGTGACAGTGTGAGACTACGTCTCAAAAAAATAAAAACTAAAAGGCCACGCACAGTGGTTCACACCTGTAATCCCAGCACTTTGAAAGGCTGAGGCGGGCAGATCATGAGGTCAGAAGATCGAGACCATCCTGGCCAACATGGTGAAACCCCATCTCTACTAAAAATACAAAAAAAAAATTAGCTGGGTGTGGTGGCCCACACCTGTAGTCCCAGCTACTTGGGAGGCTGAGGCAGGAGAACTGCTTGAACCAGGAGGTGGAGACTGCAGTAAGCTGAGATCGCGCCACTGTACTACAGCCTAGGCAACAGTGCGAGACTCTGTCTCAAAAAAAAAAAAAAAAAAAAAACCTACAGGGGTAGAGGAGAGGGGGAAGCAACTTCACCTCTGTGGTATTTTCCCCAAAAACCCATAATCCTAGTCTAATCATGAGAAAATATGAGAAAAATTTGAACTGAGAGACATTCTACAAAATACTTGACCAGTTCTATGCAAAATTATCAAGCCATTACAAAAAAAGAAAGACTAAGAAATGATCACATATCAGGGAAGAATGAGACATGACCACTAAATACAATGTGGTATCCTGCATTAAATATTGGAATAGAAAAACACAGTACTAAAAAAAAAAAAACAGCTACAGAAGGCCAGCACCACAGTGGCTCATGCCTGTAATCCCAACACTTTGGGAAGCCTAGGTGGGAGGATCACTTGAGGTTAGGAGTTTCAGGTTACAATGAGCTATAATGGAGCCACTACACTCCAGCGTGGGTGACAGAGGGACCCTATCTCTGGACAAAAAAAAAAAACCAAAAAACAAAATAGGAAATACTGTTTTATAGTTTAGTTACTATTGTACCAATGTTAATTTCTTAGTTTTGACTAAAGTATTGTGGCTAGCCGGGCGTGGTGGTGCTCACCTGTAATCCCAGCTACTTGGGAGGCTGGAGGGAGAATCACTTGAACCTGGGAGGCAGAGGTTGCAGTGAGCCGAGATAGTGCCACTACACTCCAGCCTGAGCCACAGAGCAAGACTCTCTCTCAAAAAAAAAAAAAAAAGGTATTATGGCTATGTAAGGTAATAACAATTGCCTACTTGAGGGAATCAGATGGGGTGGGACCTCCCACACAGAGTCCCTACTGGGGCACCGCCTAGTGGAGCTGTGAGAAGAGGCCCACTGTCTTCCAGACCCAGAATGATAGATCCACCAACAGCCTGCACCATGAGAGTGGAAAAGCTGCAGACACTCAATGCCAGCCCGTGAAAGCAGCCAGAAGGGAGCCTGTACCCTGCAAAGCCACAGGGGTGGCGCTGCCCAAGACCATGGGAACCCCCCCTCTTGCATCAGCATGACCTCAACGTGAGACATGGAGTCAAAGGAGGTCATTTTATAGCTTTAAGAGTTGATTGCAAAAAAAAAAAAAAAAAAAAAAGAGTTGATTGCAGCCAGGCATGGTGGCTCACGCCTATAATCCCAGCACTTCGGGAGGCTGAGGCAGACGGATCATGAGGTCAGGAGTTCGAGATCAACATGACCAACACGGTGAAACCCCATCTCTACTAAAAATACAAAAAAAATTACCTAGGCGTGGTGGCGCATACCTATAATCCCAGCTACTCAGAAGGCGGAGGCAGGAGAATTGCTTGAACCCGGGAGGTGGAGGTTACAGTGAGCCGAGATCGCGCCATTGCACTCCAGCCTGGGTGACAGAGCGAGACTTTGTCTCAAAAAATTAAAAAAAAAAAAGAGTTGATTGCCCCACTAGATTTTGGACTTGCACGGGGCCTGCAGCCCCTATGTTTTGGCCAATTTCTCCCATTTGGAACAGCTGCATTTACCCAATACCTGTACTCCCATTATATCTAGGAAGTAAATAACTTGCTTTTGATTTTACAGGTTCATAGGCAGAGGGGACTTGCCTTGTCTCAGATTAGACTTGGGACTGTAGACTTTTGAGTTAATGCTGAAATGAGTTAAGACTTTCAGGGACTGTTGGGAAGGCATGATTGGTTTTGAAATCTAATGACGTAAGATTTGGGAGGGGCCAGGGCTGAATAATAGGGTTTGACTATATCCCCACCCAAACTTCATCTTGAATTCCCACGTGTTGTGGGAGGGACCTGGTGGGAGGTAATTGGATCATGGGGTGGGGGTTTTCCCCATGCTGTTCTCGTGATAGTGAATAAGTCTCACGAGATCTGATGGTTTTAAAAACAGGAGTTTCCCAGCACAAGCTCTCTCTTTGCCTGCTGCCATCCACGTAAAATATGACGTGCTCCTTCTTGCCTTCTGCCATGATTGTGAGGTCGCCCCAGCCACATAGCGCTGTAAGTCCACTAAACCTCTTTCTTTTGTAAATTGCCCAGTCTTGGGAATTTCTTTATCAGCAGTGAGAACACAAACTAATACATGGGCTCAGGTGATCCTCCTGCCTCAGTCTCCTGAGTAGCTGGGACTAGGCGCACACCACCACACCCAGTTAATTTTTTTGTGATTTTTGTGGAGATGGGGTTTTGTCATGTTGCCCAGGCTGATCTCAACCTCCTGCTCAAGCCTCAACATCCCAAAATGTTAGAATTACAGGTGTGAGCCACATAGCTGGTCTGAAGTATTTTTAAAATAACTATTTTGGGCCAGGTGCCACGGCTCCCACCTGTAATCCCAACACTTTGGGAGGCTGAGGTAGGAGAGTCACTTGAGTCCAGGAGATCCAGGACTCCTGAGCAACAAAGAATAATGCCATCCCTATTTATGTAAAAAAAAAAAATTTCTGCACAGATGCGGTGGCTCACACCCGTAATCCCAGCACTTTGGGAGGCCGAAGCGGGTGGATCACGAGGTCATATTAGCTGGACATGGTGGCACGCGCCTGTAGTCCCAGTTACTCGGGAAACTGAGGCAGGAGAATCACTTGAACCGGGGAGGTGGAGGTTGCAGGCGCTTCCACCACACATGGCTAATTTTTTGTATTTTCAGTAGAGATGGGGTTTCACCATGTTAGCCAGACGGTCTCGATCTCCTGACCTCGTGATCCATCTGCCTCGGCTTCCAAAGTACTGGTATTACAGGCATGAGCTACCGCGCCTGGCCACAAGATAGGATTTTTAAAGCTCAAAATATGATCACGGCAATAAGAAACTCAGAAGATAAAGTTGAAGAAAAGCTTTCACAAATGAGAATAACAAGTCAAAGAGGGCCAGGCGCAGTGGCTCATGCCTGTAATCCCAGCACTTTGGGAGGCTGAGGCAGGAGAACTGCTTTAATCCGGAAGGCAGAGGTTGCAGTGAGCCCAGATCTCACCACTGCACTCCAGCCTGGGTGACAGAGTAAGACTCTGTCTCAAAAAAAAAAAAAAAAAAAAAAAAAAAACACTTCAAAGTGTTGAACAGCAGGAGAGAAAAAGAAGATTAGATTAGAGAACCTGTTCAGAAGGTCCAATATGTAAGTAATGGAAGCTCCCAAAAGCAAGAACAAAACAGAAGGCAAAAATTTTAATCTGGCAATCATGCCAGATTGCCATAACGATTGCCAGATTAAAAAGACTCAACAAGTGCCTACCATAATGAATAAAAACAGACACCAAGGCACATCACTGAAATTTCAGAAACTGAACACAAGAAAAGATCCTACTAGTTTCCTGAGAGAAAAAAAGTTCACATACAAATGATCGAGAATTTGAATTTGAACGCCTTTCAGACTTATTGGCAATAACAATGGAAGCTTGAAGGTTATTAAACAATGCCTGCAAAATTCTGAAGGAAAATTATTTTCAATCTAGAATTTTAGACACAATAGGTTGCTGATCAATTGTGAGGACAGGACATATTTCCAGACATCAAAATCTTAAAATAATTAACTCCTAGAATGATACAATTAGAAAACATAATTCATTTTACAAACACCAATGCAATAATTGATATTGGCAAATATCATAAATTTATGTTAAAATCATTGGGTAAAGGGTTTTCAGAAAACAACATATTTTTCATTTTATATTTTTAGATGGAGTCTCCTGCTGTTGCCCAGACTGGAGTGCAGTGGTATGATCTCGGCTCACTGCAACCTCCACCTCCCAGGCTCAAGCAATTCTCATGCCTCAGCCTCCCAAGTAGCTGGGATTACAGGCGTGTGCCCCCCACGCCTGGCTAATTTTCATAGTTTTAGTAGAGATGAGGTTTTGCCACATTGGAAAGGCTGGTCTTGAACTCCTGTCCTCAAGCGATCTGTCTGCCTTGGCGTTCCAGTGTGCTGGGATTACAGGCATGAGCCATCATGCTAGGTGAAAATAACATATTCTTGCACATATGTATATCTTTTTTCTTTTTTGAGACACTCTCATTCTGTTACCCAGGCTGGAGTGCAATGGCCCGATCTCAGCTCCCTACAACCTCTCTGCCTCCCAGGTTCAAACTATTCTTCTGCCTTAGCCACCCGAGTAGCTGGGATTACAGGCACCCACCACCTTGCCCAGCTAGTTTTTTTGTATTTTTAATAGAGAGGGAGTTTCACCATATTGGCCAGGCTGGTCTCGAACTCCTGACCTCAAGTGATCTGCCTGCCTCAGCCTCCCGAAGAGCTGGAATTACAGGTGTGAGCCACTGCACCTGGCCATATTCTTACATATTAATTACAAAGGGGAAAAGATATTTTTACAATGGAGAAATCTGATAGATACCATCTTAACTAAGTATTCAAACTAAATATCACCAACATTAGGACAAACTGACATTATATACGTCTGGATGTGATGCAATAGAAGTATACAACAGGCTGGGCACAGTGGCTCATGGGTTTAATCCCAGCACTTAGGGAGGCTGAGGCATTAGGACTGCTCAGGAGTTGAAGACCAGCCTGGGCAACAAAGTGAGACTCTGTCTCTAAAAAAAAACTAAAAAAAAAAAAAAAAAAAAATTAGCTGGGCATGGTGGTACATGCCTGTGGTCCCAGCCACAAAGGAGACTGAGATGGGAGGATTGCTTGATTCTAGGAAATTGGGGCTGCAGTGAGCCATAATTGCACCACTGCACTCTAGCCTGGGCAACATAGTGAGACTCCATCTCTAAAAAAAAAAAAAATAGAAAAAAATTAGTTGGGTGTGGTGGCTCATGCCTATAGCCCCAGCTACTTGGGATCCTTAAGTGGAAAGATCACCTAAGCCCAGCAGGTTGAGGCTGCAGTGAGCCGTGATTGTACCACTGCATTCCAGCATGGGCAAAAGAGCAAGACCCTGTCTCAAAAACAGAACAATAAACAAATTAAAAAATGTGCTTGGAACTGGGCACGGTGGCTCAGGCCTATAATCCTAGCACTTTGGGAGGCCGAGGTGGAGGATCACCTGAGGTGGGGAGTTCAAGTCCAGCCTGACCAACATGGAGAAACCCTGCCTCTCCTAAAAATACAAAATTAGCCAGGCATGGTGGCGCATGCCTGTAATCCCAGCTACTCAGGAGGCTTCAGCAGGAGAAGCGCTTGAACTCAGGAGGCAGAGGTTGCGGTGAGCCAAGATCGCACCATTGCACTCCAGCCTGGGCAACAAGAGCAAAACTCCATCTCAAAGAAAAAAAAGTGTTTTGTATAATAAATGGGTAGAGGAGAGGGAAAGAATATATATATTTGCTTGAAAATGCATAAAAGCCCTAGAAGTTAAGAAATTAATAACAGTAAATTTAAATTAAATGACAATTATTATAAAGAAATAAGAAATAACACTGGTTGTTTCAGGTGTGGGGAACGGGTTGGCTATAAGACAAAGGAAGGAGAACGTCGCTGTACACCGTTTTGTGCTTTTTCTTTTTTTTTTTTCAGATGAAATCTCGCTCTGTTGCCCAGGCTGCAGTGCAGTGGCACGATCTCAGCTCACTGCAACCTTCACCTCCCAGATTCAAGTGATTCTCCTGTCTCAGCTTCCTGAGTAGCTGGGACTACAGGTGTGTGCCACCACACCCGGCTAATTTTTATATTTTTAGTAAAGATGGGGTTTCACCATGTTGGCCAGGCTGGTCTAACTCCTGATCTCATGATCCGCCCACCTGGGCCTCCCAAAGTGCTGGGATTACAGGCTTGAGCCACCGCAGTCAGCCCCCTTTTGTGCTTTTAAAATGTTGAACAAGGCTGGACACGGTGGCTCATGCCCGTAGTCCCAACACTTTGGGAGGCTGAGGCGGGCATATCACCTGAGGTCAGGAGTTCTGGACCAGCTTGGCCAACATGGTAAAACCTTGTCTCTACTAAAAATACAAAAATTAGCCAGACGTGGTGGCGTGTGCCTGTAATCCCAGCTACTCAGGAGGCTGAGGCAGGAGAATTGCTTGAACCTGGGAGGTGGAGATTGCAGTGCGCTGAGATTGTACCACTGCACTCCAGCCTGGGCAACAAAGCAAGACTCTGTCTCAAAATAAAATAAAATATAAAATAAAAAAAAATAGGCTGGGCTCGGTGTCTCAAAATAAAATAAATAGGCCGGGCACAGTGGCCCACACCTGTAATCCTAGCATTTTGGGAGGCTGAGATGGGACGATCACCTGATGTCACGGGTTTGAGACCATCTGGCCAACATGGTGAAACTCCATCTCTACTAATAATACAAAAAATTAGCTGGGCATGGTGACACATGCCTGTGATCCCAGCTACTTGGGAGGCTAAGGCACAAGAATCACTTTAACCCAGGAGGCAGAGGTTGCAGTGAGTCGAGATCTTGCCACTGCATTCTAGCCTGGGGCAACAGAGTGAGAGTGTCTCAAAAAATATATAAATAGGCTGGCCAAGGTGACTCACACCCATAATCCCAGCACTTTGGGAGGCCAAGGTGGGTGAATCACTTGAGGTCAGGAGCTCGAGACCAGCCTGGCCAATATGGTGAAACCCCCATCTCTACTAAAAATACAAAATTTAGCTGCGCATGTAATCCCAGCTGCTCAGGAGGTTTAGGCAGGAGAATTGCTTGAACCCAGGAGTCGGAGGTTGCAGTGAACTGAGATGGCGCCATTGCACTCCAGCCTGGGCAAGAAGCGAGACTCCATCTCAAAATATACATATATATAAACAAAAAAAATAAAATGTTGAACCACATGAATGTATTGTCAACTTAAGAGTTTAAATAAGTTTAATAAAAAGCTTTCCCCAATTAATTCCATGCTACTCTGATTCTTTATTTCATATCTGTCAAGAGTATTTAGCTAGACAACTGAAATGTTATTCACTTATTTCTTTAGTATGTGTTACTGTGTAATTGACTCTGGGTTATCTCCTGGATGAAGCTGGGAAAAGTTATTCTCTCTTCCAAAAACAAACAAACAAAAGAAACGGAGGTCTTCCTATGTTGACCAGGCTGGTCTTGAACTGCTGGCCTCAAGCAATCCTCCCATCTTGCTTCCCAAAGTGCTAGGGTTACAGATGTGAGCCACCATGCCCAGCCTCTTCTAATTGTTTTAGATCCACCACCCTCAACACCTCACAGTGCCGGGTAAACGCTAGGCTTTCACAGGCTGCACGTTTTATCAGAATTCCAATGAATATTTAAGTTACAAAATTAGGAGACATAGACTAACTCGCCATTTCAAACATTATCCTCTGGAAACATTTAGAGGCCTCCAGATAAAATGCCATTTTGTGAATTCAGAAAGTTCTAGGATGAATCAATTTATGCTCATAATCTTATTTCATAGAACTGCATTTAGAGAAAGCCAGAGTCTCAAGGAAAAGAATTGGCTTATGGCTATATAATCTCAGCACTCTGGGAGCCTGGGGCAGGAAGATTGCTTGAGACCAGCCTGGGCAACATGACACAACCCCGTCTCTACCAAAAAAAGAAAAGTGTTTTTAGTCCCAGCTACTTGAGAGGCTGAAGTGGGCAGATCACTTGAGCCTGGGAAGTTGAGCACTGGCCATGACCGTGCCAGTGCACTCCAGCCTAGGTGACAGAGTAAGACCCTATGAGAAAGGAAGGAGAAGGGTAAGGAAAGGAATTTCTTCCTTAAGCAAATACTGCTTAATTTTTTTGTCTCCAAGTCCTATGGATATGTAAGGCATTATACTTTATATTACCTAACAGAGATCTTATAGCTGGAGATATTTACAAGTTACAGCAAAAATTCCTAATTCCCTTGTAGTTACAACAACCTATACAGTTTTAGGGAGACAGTTTTAAGTTGAAAATAATAAAGAACTCAAAAAAATCAGTTCCCCCATGACGCCTTAAGCCAGACGGTGAGCTGCCTATAGTTGGAAACTTCAAACATACATCAGAGAAAATATTCTCTCATATTAAGTGGAAAACTGGGGAGAAAAAATTCCTTAGGTAGTTTCCAGTACTAAATGTTCTGTTAAGTTACTGAATTTTGAGATGGAATCAAAGTAAAATTAAACAGCTTGCCTTGCCAAGGCCAGGAATACCACTAACTGCTAACACACAAAACAGAACCCAGCAATTCACCTTGCTATTACTGTACTGATATTACTCTTAATAAACTTAAAAACTAATCAAGTTGGCCAGGTGTGGTGGCTCATGTTTGTAATCCCAGCACTTTGGAAAGCTGAGGCAGGCAGATTAACTGAGATCAGGAGTTCAAGACCAGCCTGGTCAACATGGTGAAACCCTATCTCTACTAAAAATACAAAAATTAGCCTGGCATGGTGACAGGCACCTGTAACCCCAGATGCTCAGGAGGCTGAGGCAGGAGAATTGCTTGAACCAGGGAGGAGGAGGTGGCAGTGAGCTGAGATCGCACCATTGAACATCCAGCCTGGGCAACAAAAGTGAGACTTCATCTCAAAAAAAAAAAAAAAAAACAACAACAATCAAGCTCCTATCGACCTACTGTTCCTCAAATAGAGGTACACAGCACAGAACAGATTTGAAATCTGCTTATAAAAACAGAAGATGGGCCGGGCACGGTGGCTCACGACTATAATCCCAGCACTTTGGGAGGCCAAGACCAGCAGATAACTTGAAGTCAGGAATTCGAGACCAGCCTGGCCAACATGGTGAAACCCTGTCTACTAAAAATACAAAAAATTAACCAGGCGTGGTGATGTGTGCCTGTAATCCCAGCTATTCGGAAGGCTGAGGCAGGAGAATCATTTGAACCTGGGAAGCAGAGGTGGCAGTGAGCTGAGGTCATGTCACTGCACTCCAGCCTAGGCGACAGAGCAAGACAAGGCCAGGTGCGGTGGCTCACACCTGTAATCCCAGCACTTTGGGAGGCCAAGGTGGGCAAATCATGAGGTCAAAAGATTGAGACCATCCTGGTCAACATGGTAAAACCTGTCTCTACTAAAAATACAAAAATTAGCTGGGCCTGGTGGTGTGCACCCGTAGTCCCAGCTACTCGGGAAGCTGAGGCAAGGAGAATAGCTTGAACTGGGAGGTGGAGGTTGCAGTGAGCCAAGATAGCGCCACTGCACTCCAGTCTGGTGACAGAGTGAGACTCTGTCTCAAAAAAATAAGTTAATATTTTAGGAACTTTATTAACGAGTATCTATTTCTATCACAGAGAATAACCAAATATTCGTAAATGAGGCCTTACATTTCTTCAGAAAGATTCCCCAAAACTGAGTCTGTTTTTCAAACTTCATGAGTTCATTCAGAATTTTCAAACTTTGCTGGGCATGATGGCTCATACCTGTAATCCAAAAACTTTGGGAGGCCAAGGCAGGAAGATTGCTTGAAACTAGGAGTTCGAGACCAGCCTGAGCATTACAGTGAGACCTCATCTCTACAAAAAAATTAAAAGATTAGCTAGGCATGGTGACATGTGCCTGTGATGCCAGCTACTCAGGAGGCTGAGGTGGAAGGATTGCTTGACCCAGGGTGTCAAGGTTGTAGTGAGCCATGTTCGCGCCACTGCACTCCAGCCTACATGACAGACAGACCCTGCCTCAAAAAGAAAAAAAAAGAGAATTTACACAACTTTATTCTATCTGAAATAACCAGTCCTGATGTCATGGAATGGTAAACATTATCGTGGTTCCTTATATAAAACAGGATAAGTATGCCATGCTAAAAGGATGGAATGAGTCTAAGTATCAACACCATCTGAAGGCAAGGCCAACTGCGGCCAATCTTTAGGTAGGGCACTGAATAGCCCTTGTTGAAGCCACTTTTCACTTGCCTCCTTAAACATCCTTAGACAGCCCAATCGTAGCTTGAATAAGTAACAAATTAGTAAGAGAACTGCATCATTAGAACACACTTAACTAAGATTGACCTGCTAAACTCATAAGAATTTACGCCTTACCAATCAGATTTATACTCTGTATAAGTGTAACACCCTCATGACACTATTTGTCATAGTTTCCCACCTATTTAATATCACCTTCAAATAGTCCATTAGATTCAAGTGAACACAGTACTCATTACAGCTTTTTGTTTCTTTGTTTTTTTTGAGACCAAGTCTCAATGTGTCACCCAGATTGTAGTGCAGTGGTGCGATCTCAGCTCACCACAACCTCCGCCTCCCAGGTTCAAGCGATTTTCCTGCCTCAGCCTCCTGAGTAGCTGGGATTACAGGTGCCTGCCACCACACCCAGCTGATTTTTGTGTTTTTAGTAGAGGCAGGGTTTCACCATGTTGGCCAGGCTGGTCTCAAACTCCTGACCTCGTGATCTGCCTGGCTCTGCCTCGCAAAGTGCTGGGATTATAGGCATGAGCCACCGCACCTGGCCTTATTACAGTTTCTTAAAATTAAAGAAACAGGCTGAGTGCAGTGGCTCATGCCTGTAATTCAAACACTTTGGGAGACTGAGATGAGAGGATCACTTGAAGCCAGGGGTTCAAGAACAGCCTGGGCAATAAAGCGAGACCCCCCACCCCCACCCCACCACACACAAAAAATTTAAAAATTAGCTGGGTGCAGTGGTGTACACCTGCAGTCCCAGCTACTCCAGAAGGTAAGGTGGAAGGATTGCTTGAGCCTAGATCGAGGCTGCAATGATCACGTCACTGCACTCCATCCAGCCTGGGTGACACAGTGAGAGAATCTCTTAAAAAAATTAAAAATAACGGCGTGGTGGCTCACACTTGTAATCCCAGCACTTTAGGAGGCCGAGGAGAGCAGATCACAAGGTCAGGAGTTCAAGACCAGCCTGGCCAATATGGTGAAACCCCGTCTCTACTAAAAATACAAAAGTTAGCTAGACTTGGTAGTGGGCGCCTATAGTCCCACTAACTCAGGAGGTTGAGGCAGGAGAATAGCTTGAATCTGGGAGGCAGAGGTTGCAGTATGCGGAGATCACGCCACTGAGATCACTCCAGTCTAGGTGACAGAGCGAGACTCTAACTCAAATTAAATTAAATTAAATTTAAATTTAAAAACAGTCAAAAAATAAAGGCCAGGTTCAGTGGCTCATGCCTGTAATTCCAGCACTTTGGAAGACTGAGGCGGGCAGATCACCTGAGGTCAGGAGTTCAAGAACAACCTGGCCAGTATGGTGAAATTCCATCTCTACTAAAAATACAAAAATTAGCCGGGCATGGTGGTGTGTGCCTGTAATCCCAGGTACTTGGGAGGCTGAGGCAGGAGAATTGCTTGAGCCCAGGTGGTGGAGGTTGCAGTGAGCCAAGATCGTGCCACTGCACTCTAGCCTGGGTGACAGAGTGAGACCCCATCTCCAAAAAAAATAAATAAATAGGCCGGGCGTGGTGGCTCACGCCTGTAATCCAAGCACTTTGGAGGCCAAGGTGGGTGGATCACCTGAGGTCGGGAGTTCAAGACCAGCCATGACCAACATGGTGAAACCCCGTCTTAAAAAAATAAATAAATAAAATAAAAATAAATAAATAAATAAAAATAAAAAATAAAATAAAGTGGCCGGGTGCGGTGGCTCATGCCTGTAATCCCAACACTTTGGGAGGCTGAGGCAGGTAGATCACCCGAAGCCAGGAGTTCAAGACCAGCCTGGCCAACATGGCAAAACCTCATCTCTACTAAAAATACAAAAAAAAATTAGCTGAGCATGGTGGCTTGTGCCTATAGTCCCAGCTACTCGGGGGGCTAAGGCAGGAGGATCGCTGAGAACCTGGGAGGTGAAGGTTGCAGTGAGCCGAGATTGTGCCACTGCACTCCAGCCTGGGCAAAAGAGCCAGACTCTGTCTCCAAAAAATAGTAATAATAAAATAAAATTGAAACAAACTAAAAACCAATTAAGTTAATAATCTGTTAAAGTGGAAGATTAATGGTAATTACCTCAATAGTTAATAGGTATTTTTTTAGCCAATCAGTCTTTAGCGTTTATTCACTTTTTTTGTAATCTTATTGTTTTACGGGTTTGGAAAGATGCTTGATGCATAGCTCCCATAATTATTAACCTTTAAGAACATGTTAGATAATGACATAACTTTTTTTCTGAATTACAAAAGGATTCTCCTCTCCTCCCACAATTGAAAATACTAATTTCTTTTTTTTTTTTTCTTTTTTGCTTCACTGGGTGTTGTTCAATTTCCTATTTAGAAAATACTAATTTCTAATGTATTACTCCACAGTTTCTATTTTACTTCTTTCCTCAACTAAGACTATTAGGATATTAGCCATCCAAAAAAAGGATAAAAATATTTTCAAGAAGAAAAACACCAGCCCTAGACCTGTTAAGCCAGTCCATGTGATAGGTATAAAAGTTTTCCCGGTCATTGACTGCAAAGAAAAGTGTTACATAGTGATCTACACCTGAACCTGTTCACAGCACTTGAGAGAAGTCAACATCAGATGAGGGTGTATTCTCTGCAGCTGGCTTTCACAATACCAGGTCTTCAGCATTACCTCATTATTGAACTATAAATTTACTAAACACCACCATTTCCCAAGACTTCCATTTTAAAAAGCAATTTAATCTTATGCTTGATGTATTTATATTATGCACTGGTGAATCAAAACAAAACAAGCCGAGCACGGGCGTCCATGCCTGTAATTCCAGCACATTGAGAGGCCAAGGAGGGGTAGATCACCTGAGTCAGGAGTTTGAGACCAGCCTGGCCAACATGGTGAAACCTTGTCTATACTGAAAATACAAAAATCAGCCAGGCGTAGTGGTGGGTGCCTGTAATCCCAGCTACTCAGGAGGCTGAGACAGGAGAACGCTTGAAACTGGGAGATGGAGGTTGCGGTGAGCCCAGATCGTGCCATTGCACACCAGTCTGGGGTGACAGAGCAAGACTCTGTCTCAAAAAAAACAAATTAGAAAATTGACACAGATGGCTTCAAAAATTAATAAATTAATTAATACTTTACCTTTGGCATCTTTCATATACCCACTTAAAAATGTTTAATATTCTTGGGTTCACATCAGTCCTCCTGTTATGCATTCAGTATTATTGAGAAATAAAG
This sequence comes from Ateles fusciceps, assembly GCA_036589455.1. Classification (NCBI taxonomy): domain Eukaryota; kingdom Metazoa; phylum Chordata; class Mammalia; order Primates; family Atelidae; genus Ateles; species Ateles fusciceps. The sequence goes on from JAZHEH010001132.1 coordinate 3,962,355, forward strand.
AAACTGAGGCAAGAGAAGTCGGAAGAGACTTGCCATTTGTAGCAAGCAGACATATATCTGGACAGGTAAACTGTGGTGCTGCTCTATTAGGCCACAATCCTTTTTCTGAAAAGTGCCTGTCAAGCAGCACAGAAATCCTTCTCACCCTAGACATCCAGGGCATCCCCCCTCAAGAAGGGACAAATACGAGTATTCCTCCCTGCTGAGGGAGAAGAGACCATGTAACCAAAGAAAGCATGCTTCTCAAATCTATACTACTGAATTGGGAGGGAAAAAGATGAACGGAAAGAGGGAGAATATCAAAGGAAATCAACTTCTGAGACTGAAGACGTGGTTATTAGGTTTATCCGACTTTAGGAAATTACTGAAACATCGCTTAAGTAGAAACGAAATCAGGAAGGCCTAGGGTCTTTTCTTATTCCAGTCTTAAACCTCCAAACAAATATACCTGAAATTAAAGTATTTCTCCTGTCTGAGAAATTTATATTCTTAAATGCCTCTATAAAACCCGCAAGGCCTACACGAAGTCCCTGATTTTTATAGCTGATTTCAAGTGTCCATTTAGTGTACACTCTCCCACTCTCAAATCCAGAATAATGCTGGCCCTGATCCGGCAGGACCTTCACGCACATTTTCCTGTGAAATCATTAGCCTCACATCAGCTTCCGACATCCAATTTCCAGTAAGTTCCCTTGATCAGCATGGCAAACGAGAAAGAGTAACAGGCATGCACATTTACTACGTCCCTCGCAGAGAACATAATAATATCCTAGGAACAGGAACTGACAGGGACCTGGCTGGCCCTGGCTCTCGCCACGATACAAAGGGACGGAGAGAGCAAGTGAGGCTCGAGTCTCTACACCCCATACCTCACTCTGCAAGAGAGAGAGGAGTTTCAATGCAATCAGACCCAACCCGCAACGCCCCCCTCCCACGTGGTCTTCTCCCTCTCCCGAGCCCAGAATGGAATTGGAGAGGGGTCTGGAGGGGTCACACTGGAGCTGGACTGGAGAGGTGGGGGGCGAGCTCCACGCAGAAACCCCCGCCCCTTCCTAGAGGGGCCCTGGACTGTACGCCTCCCAGTTCCGGGATCCTGAGACCCCAGACCTCTCCACGTCTCTAGGGAGGGGACCTCAAGGCCTCGGAGCTGCGAGGAGGGCTGAGCTCCCCGGCACCGGGTCTGGACCGTGAGCAGCCCGGGCCGCGTGCGGGCGGGCGGAGGCTGGGAGGCAGCCCCCTGCCTGCCGCCGCCCCTCCGTGGGCCCCAGCTTCTCCAGGTCCAGGTCATAGATTCTGGGCCGGTCCTCACCTCACCTCAGGGTGGTAGCGTGTGCAGTCGGGCAGTCCCGGAGCCCCTGCGGGGAGGCACTGCTGGGCGGGGAGGAGACGCCGGTGGCTCCGGCGATGGCTGACAGGCGCGCAGCACCAGGCGGGCCCAGCACACGGGGAGGCGGGGCTTCAGAAAGCCGGCCCCGCCCCCGCCCCGCCCCTGCCTCCCACCTCTGCCGGCGTGCCCCACGAGGTGATTACGTCCAGAGTTACTCCAGGCCGTTCACCTCCGACCCCGCTCCGGGCTGCAGCGCGGCCAGGGCCGCCTCGGGGTGAGGCGCAGGCCCGAGGGCTCAGCGGCAGCCAATGGGAGGGCGGCGCGGGGCGGGGCGATGTGAGGCGATGTCGATGGTCCGAGAGCGGATCTGCCATTCGGGGCCGAGCGGCTAGAGGGCGGGCGGGGCGCGGGCGGGCCCGGGCTGTCGTGGCGCCCCTGGCCAGGCCTTCGCGGCCCCTTCTGCAACAGTCGGGTGCGGGGCCTGCCCCTCGGCTCCACCTCCTGGCGGAGAGAGGAGTTGGGGAAGCGGTCCCACAGGCGCCTCGCATCAGAGACAGACAGAGGCGCCCTGAGTGGCCGGGACTAGCCAGCCTGTAGCACGGGGAACGGAACCCAGAATCGAGGCAGGCTGAGTGGGGCAGGCGGTGTGCGGGCCCGAAGGGGCCTCGTCTGTTTAATCCTAACCCATTAGCAAGAGATGGGCAATCGTGTCCACCAACTGCCCTCGTCACGCTAGCTGGTTTCCAAGTCTGGGCGGGCTAAGTAACCCCATGCGGGAACTCCATAACCAGGACCCCGCTTCGCTCCTCAGCCCCTAGGCAGCCCACTCGAAAGCTGTTCCACGTGCTGAATCCTGGCGTGTTGAGGAGAAGCCTCAGTAAAGGAAGCTCAGTGAGAAGGGGAATGTACCAAAGAACAACCGTCTTCTGCTTGCCCAGAGCAAAATAGTTGCCAAAACGTTCCAGACTTTTCGGATTGGAGAATGCCTCCCGTCCTCTACTGTGGGCACACGGAGCCTTTGAGAGGAAGCCAATCAGTGTCTCTAGTTTTGCCAGTTACTTCATAGCAAGACTTTCATGGTAGCTGTGTGTTGAAAATTAATAATAACTGGGAGGAGTCCCAACACAATACAAACATCGCGTAGGGACAGAAACTTGGAGAAAATTGCACTTGAGAAGAATAGGGTGAACTCTAAACCTTTCCAAGGAAGAATTTAATGAAGCACGCAGAATACCTTCTCAATCCCTACACAGGCTTGTGACAAAGGCCAGGAGAGGTGCAGAGCATGACAGTTTGGTGGGAAGAAGTTCTATGCCAGAGGGTAAAAAGTGAATAGGATAAAAATCCATGCCCCGGGTCAGAAGTTCTTGGGCGGAAGCTGAGGCAAGAAGAAGGGAAGATCGGTCAACAGGGAACAATATTCATCTAGGAGCCCTCATAATCCCTCTTCGCCAAAAATTTATCAACCCACTTTTAAATAATAGGGTCAAGCAGGGTGGCATGTGCCTGGACTGTAGTCCCACCTACTCAGAAGGCTGAGGTGGGTGGATGGCTTGCAGTGAGGAATTCAAGGCTATATGTAATGTGCTGTGCCTGCACCTGTGAGTAGCCACTGCACCCCAGCACTGGCAACGTAAAAAAGACCCCAACTCTAAATAAATAATTAAATAACAGGGATTGGAAGCACAGAACTTAGGAAAGAGATACGGACTTTACAGAACAGTGATCCATATTTCACAATAACTGTATCACTGGGATAGCTATCAGTTGGACAAAGGTGTGGGGGGGGGGAGATTAGATAATTTAGCAAGACTTCTTGGTTTAATAAGATGTCTGACTTGACAGACTGAAAAAAAATGGCCTGGGAAGAGGGAAGCCTTGCCTTTCCATAATAGCACTCTCTGAAGCTCACATGGAGTGACTTTAGAAAGAACTAAAAACCATGAGGTTGCCTCTCATTTTTCTTTTGCCTTTCCTAGATCCTATTAAGTCATAGGAATTCTTTCCTCAGGATTCTTTTTTTTTTTTTTTTTATAAGACGGAGTCTCGCTCTGTCACCCAGGCTGGACTGCAGGGGCCCAATTTCGGCTCACTGCAACCGCCGCCTTCCGGGTTCAAGTGATTCTCCTGCCTCAGCCTCCTGAGCAGCTGAGATTACAGGCAAGCACCACCACGCCCAGCTAATTTTCATATTTTTAGTAGAGACGGAGTTTCACCAGGTTGGTCAGGCTGGTCTCGAACTCCTGACCTCGTGATCCATCTGCCTCTGCCTCCCAAAGTGCTGGGATTACAGGCACGAGCCACCGCGCCTGGCTTTTCCACAGGATTCTTAATGTCACTGATGTTTACCAGCCTTAGGAGCTCTACAAAACCAGGGGTTTACCCTCAAAAACTGTCCTTATGCGAAACTTCAGCAAGCCCTTGCATGTTCTGCTTTTGACCTCACTGATTATTTTTAATAATTGAGCTTTCTAAAGAACTAGCCAAAGAAAGGCCTCATAAAAGAGCTACAGTGAAAAAAAAAAAAGGAAGGAAGGATGAGTTACAATACACCAAGATCACTTACACAGGATCTAATAATCTAATCGTTATCAACAAATGCTAAGACAGCTGGGCAGAGGATGGTCAAAGAACTGTGTCTTTAAGACAGTACAACTGGAATTTCAGCAACGCCTGAGTGTTCTGGTGTTAGGTGCATGCCACAACCTGCCCATCCCTACTGTATGTTCTTTAGAGCTGCTCCATGATTTCTTGCTACACAAGCTATTATGTCTATAAGAGGCGGAGGAGAAGAACCAAAGGATGGAGAGAACTTACTATACTAGACTAACAAGTGGAAGAGAAGGGGATGAGTGGTACATTTCTAGAAGCTGATACTAGAGGTCTGTTATGGGCTAAATTGTATTTCAAAATTCATATGTTGAAGTCCTAACCCCTAGTACCTGAGAATGTGAGTATATTTGGAGACAGTCTTTAAAAAGGTAATTAAATTAAAATGAGGTCATTAGGGTGGACCCTAATCCAGTATGACTGGTGTCCTTATGAGGCGCTGGGTGCGGTGGCTCACGCCTGTAATCCCAACACTTTGGGAGGCCAAGGCAGGTGGATCACGAGGTCAGGAGTTCGAGACCAGCTTGACCAACATGGTGAAATGCCATCTCTACTAAAAATACAAAAATTAGCCTGGCATGATGGCACACAGCTGTAATCCCAGCTACTTGAGAGGCAGAGGTTGCAGTGAGCTGAGATCGCACCGTTGCACTCCAGCATGGGCAACAAGAGAAACTCTGTCAAAAAAAAAAAAAAAAAAAAGCAGATGCTCAGCCTGTGTGTGTGTGTGTGTGTGTGTGTGCACGCGCGTGCACGCACAGCAGTGCAATCACAACTTACTGCAGCCTTGACTCCTGGGCTCAAGCGATCCTCCCACCTCAGTCTCTCAAGTAGCTGGGACTACAGGGACATGCCACCACACCTGGTTGACTTTTTCTCTTTTAAATCATTCCTGATAATTATTCACCCTGAAGTTCAAGAACAGTTGTTTAAGATTTATCATTATTGTTCCCCTCTTTGCTGCCAGAGTCTCTGTTGAACAATACGGCCTTCAATACCTGTACTCTTAGGACAAGAGTCTTTTAAGTCAGGCTGGAGTTGAATCAAGGGAGGAAAGAAAGTGCCTTAATAGAAAATAGAACCATGGGCCAGGTGTGGTGGCTCACACCTATATCCCAGCACTTTGGGAACCCGAGGTGGGTGGATCACCTGAAGTCAGGAGTTTGAGACCAGCCTGGCCAACATAGTGAAACCCTGTCTCTACTAAAAATATAAAATTTGCTGGGAGTGGTGGCACGTGTCTGTAGTCCCAGCTGTTTGGGAGGCTGAGGCAGGAGAATCACTTGAACCCAGGAGACAGAGGTTGCAGTGACCCCAGGTTGCACCACTGCACTCGAGCCTGGGCAACGGGCAAGACTCCATCTCAAAAAAAAAAAAAGAAAGAAAGAAAGAAAAAGAAAAGAGGCCAGGCACAGTAGCTCACGCCTGTAATCCCAGCACTTTGGGAGGCTGAGGCTGGCGGATCATCTGAGGTCAAGAGTTCGAGACACCCTGGCCAACATGGCAAAACCCCGTCTCTACCAAAAGTACAAAAATTAGCCGGGCGTGGTGGCGGGCACCTATAATCCCAGCTACTCAGGAGGCTGAGGCAGGAGAATCGCTTGAACCTGGGAGGCGGAGGTTGCAGTCAGCCGAGATCACGCCACTGCACTCCAGCCTGGGCGACAAGAGCAAGACTCTGCCTCAAAAAAAAAAAAAAAAAAAAAAAAAAAAGGAAAAGAAAAGAAAATACAATCATGAAGAGCCCCCTGTCCTGGGGAGTGTCTGGCCATGATTCTAAATTCTGTAGATAGCAAGGTTGGTCAGTGATCAATCTTTAGGACAAAGGATGGAGGAATTATTGGGATATTATTTCCGGCTCATCACCAACAGTTATACTCTAATCTGGCTTCTGGCACTTGCCATGCTTACATTTATCCTTATACCTTTGTTTATGGTGGCAGACTTATCCAACTTTCCTCTTATTTTTCTGAATCTTTCTAGTCCTTGGAAGTCCCATTTTCTCCAATATTTCTTTTACTTCTCTAGCTTTCACTGATCTCTCTCCCTCTGAATTATTGTAGCAATATGGTCATACCACACAATTCAGAATTTTTATTTTTTGAGATGGAGTCTCACTCTGTCTCCCAGGCTGGAGTGCAGTGGCATGCTGTCGGCTCACTGCAACCTCCGCCTCCTGGGTTCAAGTGATTCTCCTGCCTCAGCCTCTCGAGTAGCTGGAATCACAGGTGTGCACCACCATCCCCAGCCAATTTTTGTATTTCCGGTAGAGACAGGGTCTCACTGTGTTGGCCAGACTAGTATCAAACTCCTGACCTCAAATGATCCACCCACCTCTGCCTCCCAAAGTTCTGGGATTACAGGTATGAGCCACTGTGCCTGGCTCACAGTTCAGAATTTAATTAGGATATAATCTTTTGTTTGCATACTGGTTTTAGATTCCCAGTTAAATCTTGAAGGCAGAGACCATCTCTTATAGTTTGCTACCCCCTTTTTATAGCTCTTCAAGTAGGACTAGGTATTTCTATTAGTAAGCACTTCATTGTCTGAAATAAAGATTAGCTCTGTACCTGAGAGGCCACTGTGCTCCTGATGCCTGCTTATCCGTCTTCACGTTGTCTCTGAGAGGCAAAGCCTCCAGTGGGATATTTAGCTGCTTTACAGATGAACAGAATTCATCAAGAAAGTTAGTACCTTGCCCACAGTTGTGGCTCCAGTTGTGAGATAAAGAAAAATAAGACACAAAGTCCTTATCTGAATACTATGTCTCTTTGCTCTGGTTAATCATTCCGGTTTATCCAGAGTTAAGAGCCTGAAGGAACTTCATACCACAAAGTCAGAAAGTGTCCTCAGGGAGGCCACTTTATAAGTCTGGTCCTAATGATGAAAGGTAGAATTGCACAATGAAGGACAGCGTGAATAGTAGAGACTCCCCAGGATGTTTTCACATGGACACAGGGTTTTCACATGGACACAGGGATTTCACGTGGCATTTCTGCTCTCACTCCTTCCTTATTATCCAATAGCAAACACTTCTAGTCTCTATACTTCAGCCAGTCACCAAATCTTAGCTTCTTCCTCCATAACCCCTCCAACAGGTATGTTTTCTAAATCCCTTTCTAAGTCCTACACCTCATAACTAAAAGACCTGGAGAAACTTTAAAGGGCTCTTTTCTCTAAAGACAGGAAAATGGACAAGATGACTTGTTTGGGTCTTGCCCAGTTGTAGGATTCTGCATTTTATTGTTGATCAGCTTTACAGCCTAGCCATCCCTGACTTCACTTTCCTCTAAAGCCCTGAAGGTGCTCCTGGCGTTTATTTCCTGCTCCTGTCCCTACCTTCTCTTTGGACTTCTCTAGTATCTCCATTATTCCTATATCAGACTCAGGTTTTTTCTGCTACATGTTTAGGCTTCCACCTGTCTTCTACCCTCAATGTCTATTGTTGTTTTTATATATGAAACATAATGCATAATAAAATATAACTTAATAATTTTGTAGAGCCTTTATTGTCAAGAAAATCGAGCCATCATGCAGTTTCTTTTCATCCTTTAATATCTTCTGTCTTAAAATTTTCCTGTATGTCACATCTTAGAGCAGAAGATTTTACAATGTCCCGTCTTTTTCTAAATCTCACTTCTGGGCTGGGCATGGTGGTTCACCCTGTAATCTCAGCACTCTGGGAGGCTGAAGCAGGTAGATTACCTGAGGTCGGGAGTTTGAGACCAGCTTGACCAACATGGTGAAACCCCATCTCTACTAAAAATACAAAAATTACCTGGGCATGGTGGAGCATGCCTGTAATCCCAGCTACTTGGAGGCTGAGGCAGGAGAATCGGTTGAATCCGGGAGGCAGAGGTTGCAGTAAGCCGAGATCATACCATTGCACTCCAACCTGGGTGACAGGGAGAGATTTTGTCTCAAAAAACAAAAAAAATCTCACCTCCTAGATCTGCAGGTAGAAAGTTACTTCCCAACACAAATCTTGTTTATCAGTGGACCTATTGTGCTGATGTGCCCAATTTTCTTAACAGGAAAGAAAAAGAAAGAATAAAGACAACAAAAAATCCACGAAAAGGAAATGTAGCTTATATCAATGAACAAGATAGTCATAATCAGTTGAATAACATAGTTTTGGGGGTGAATACAGGCAAACAAAACTGAGAAGAATTGATTCTTGGTACTGGCAGTGTCAGTCTCAAGAGCAGCAGCAACCCTACCTGTTATGTGCTCCGTGTTGTAAACAGCTTGAGCTCTTTAATCAGATAGGCCATGCTTTAAATCCTGACTGTCACTAATTAGCTCTGTGACCTTGAGGAAGTGACCCCTTTCTGAGCTTCAGTTTCCTTATCTGTATATTCAAGATACAAAGCCTACATTCTAAGGTGGTGTTTTGGATTAAATGATATAACCAAAATGTAAAGGTTCTGGCACAGAGCTTGGAAGTTAGTAGGCACACAGAAAATATTACTTTCCCCTTTCTCTCCACGTCCCCATCCTCCCATTTCCACTTAGTACTCAGTACAGAACAGAGTGCTTTATGGATCCTCACTTGATTCAGAAATTGTGATTGCCGGGCGCAGTGGCTCATGCCTGTAATACCAGCACTTTCGGAGGCTAAGGTGAGTGGATCACCTGAGGTCAGGAGTTCAAAATGAGCTTGGCCGACATGGTGAAACCCCTGTCTCTACTAAAAATACAAAATTAGCTGGGTATAGTGGTGCACACCTGTAGTTCCAGCTACTTGGGAGGCTGAGACAGGAGAATCACTTGAACCCAGCAGGCGTAAGATACAGTGAGCTGAGATTGCACCACTGCACTCCAGCCTGGTCAAGACAGAGTGAGACACCATCTCAAAAAAAAAAAAAGAAATTGTGATGTTACTAAATTCACTGCCCCCTGCACTCACCCTGAGCAACAGAGTGGGGACTCTGTCTTAAAAAAAAAAAAATCAGTGGCTGGGCACAGTGGCTCATGCCTGTAATCCCAGCAATTTGGGAGGCCGAGGTGGGCGGATTACCTGAGGTCAAGAGTTTGAGGCCAGTCTGGCCAACACGGTGAAACCCTGTCTCTACTAAAAATACAAAAATTATTAGAATGGAAAATCCTATTTAAAAAAAATACAAAAATTAGCTGGGCGTGGTGGCAGGCACCTGTAATCCCAGCTACTTGGGAGGCTGAGACAGGAGAATCATTTGAACCCAGAAAGTGGAGGTTGCAGTGAACCGAGATCATGCCATTGAACTCCAGCATGGACAAGAGCAAGACTCCGTCAAAAAAAAATATTCAGTTCACCAGCCCATCCACCCCAATATTTCCAAGTTAATGGAACATGATCAGGGACCTTGGGATATCATAAATCCTTTACCCTTACTTGGAGGGAGCAAATGACTGTGGCCTGAGCTTCTGAGAACCAACCAAAGGGCTGGCACATGTAAGTACGCCTGGCTCAGGCTTATTATTGCATCACACTGGAAAGATTCTTGGCCCCTTTGGCAAGGATGTGTAACAATGGGAACTTGCATGTATTACAAGTAGGAGTGTAATGAGGACAATCCCTTAGAAAAGTTTGGCATCAATTGGTAAAGCTGCATATACCCTGCATACCCTATAACCAGCTGCTGCTTCTGAATTTATACCCTGAAGAAACTTTAAAAACTGCCCCAGAAACATTGTTCATTATGGCTACAAATTGGAAACAACACAAATGTCTCCTAACAGTAGAATGAATAAATAAATAGTGGTACATTCATACAATGAAATATTACAAAGCAATGAGAATGAACAGATGATTGCCACATGAAATGATATGGATGAATTTTACCAACATAATGTTGAGCAAAAAAGGTATGTTTCCTGTTACAAAAAACAGGCAAAACAGGCCAGGCACTAGTGGCTCATGCCTATAATTCCAGCACTTTGGGAGGCTGAAGCAGGAGGATTACTTAAGGCCAGGAGTTCATGACCAGCCTGGGCAACATAGGGAGACCCTGTCTCACAAAAATTATAAACAATTTAGCTGGGCATGGTGAAACATGCCCGTAGTCCCAGTTACTAGGGAGGTTGAGGTGGGAGGACTGCTTGAGCCCAGGAGTTGGAAGCAGCGGTGAGTCTTGATTGCACAATTCTGCTCCAGCCTGGGTGATATAGCAAGACTCTGTCAAAACTAAAACACACAAACAAACAAAACAAATGGGCAAAACAAGCCAGGTACCTGCCCCTAGAGTCTCAGCTATTCAGGGAGCTGAAGTGTTCAAAGCCTGGGCAACATGGAGAGAGAAAGACCTCATTTCTAGAAAAAAAAAAAATATATATATATATATATAGGCAAAACTCATACGTGATGGCAAGAATCTGGATAATACTTTTTTTTTTTTTTCTGAGTCTTGCACTGTCACCCAGGCTGGAGGGCAGTGGCATGATCTCGGCTCAGTGCAACCTCTGCCTCCTGGGTTCAATCAATTCTCCTGCCTCAGCCTCCCAAGTAGCTGGGATTACAGGCGCCCGCCAACACACCCCATTAATTTTTATATTTTTAGTAGAAACAGAGTTTCACCATGTTGGCCAGGCTAGTCTCAAACTCCTGACCTCATGATCTGCCTGCCTTGGCCTCCCAAAGTGCTGAGATTACAGGTGTGAGCCACAGGCCTGGCCCCCTAATTGTTTATTTATATTTGAGACACAGTCTCATTCTGTCACCCAGGCTGGAGTGCAGTGGTTCCATCTCCACTCTGCAACCTCTGCCTCCCAGGTTGAAGCAATTCTCCTGCCTCAGACTCCTGAGTAGCTGGGATGACAGGCACAGTCACCATGCCCATCTAATTTTTGTATTTGTAGTAGAGACAGAGTTTCACCATGTTGGACAGGCTGATCTTGAAGTCTTGACCTCAAGTCATCTGCCCGCCTCGGTCTCCCAAGTGCTGGGATTATAGGTGTGAACCGCCATGCCTGGTTGATAATATGTACTTCTGATGGTGAGCAGTGACTGGGAGAACACATAAAAGAAATTTCCAGGTCAGGTGTGGTGACTCACGCCTGTAATTCAGCACTTTGGGAGGCCGAGGCGGGCAGATCACTTGAGGTCAGGAGTTTAAGACCAGCCTGGCCAATATGCTGAAACCCTGTCTCTACTGAAAATACAAAAATTAACTGGGTGTGGTGGTGCATGCCTGTAATCCCAGCTACTGGGGAGGCTGAGGCAGGAGAATCGCTCGAACCCGGAAGGCAGAGATAGCAGCGAGCTGAGATCGCGCCACTGTACTCTAGCCTGGGCGAGAGACTTAGACTCCAAGCCCCCCCCGCAAAAAAATCTGGGGTGTTGGTTACTAAGGTGCATTCACTTTGTGTTATACATCTTAAAAGTTTACTTTAAAATACATAGGCCAGGTGTGGTGGCTCATGCCTGTAATCCCAGCACTTTGGGAGGCCAAGGAGGAGGGATCACCCTGAGGTAAGGAGTTGGAGACCAGCCTGGCCAACATGGGGAAACCTCGTCTCTACTAAAAATACAAAAATCAGCTGGGCGTGGTGGTGCATGCCTGTAATCCCAGCTACTCCGGAGGCTGAATCACTTGAACCCAGGAGATGGAGGTTCCAATGAGCTGAGATCATGCCACTACACTCCAGCCTGGGCAACAGAGCGAGACTCCACCTCTAAATAAATAAATAAATAAGCAAAAATTCATAGAGTTGCTGGGCACGATGGCTAACACCTGTAATCCCAGCACTTTGGGAGGCTAAGGTAGGTGGATCACAAGGTCAGGAGTTCAAGATCAGCCTGACCAACATGGTGAAATCCCATCTCTACTAAAAATATAAACTTAGCCAGGCATGGTGGCATGCGTCTGTAATCCCAGCTACTCAGGAGGGTGAGGCAGAAGAATTGCTTGAACCCGGGAGGCAGAGGTTGCGGTGAGCCGAGATCGTGCCACTGTACTCCAGCCTGGGCGACAGAGTGAGACTTTCAAAAAAAAAGAAATAGAGTTTGATTACATTTATATAATATTCAAAAGTGAACAAAATATTTTTAGTAATATATATATAAATAGTTCACTGTTTTTACAAAGCATGGAAAAATAAAGATTGGGAGGAAGAAAGAGACCAGAGGACCAGAGGCACAGACATGTAAAGAGCATCCATGATGCTGGCAATATTCAATTTCTTAATTTGGGTGATGATAACATGGTCACCTTTTCTGTATTATTATTATTAAAAATATACTTATGTTCTATATACTTTTCTGTATATATGATATATTCCACAACTAAAAAACGGCTGCAGCCCAGCGCAGTAGCTCACACCTATAATGCCAGCACTTTGGGAGGCTGAGGCAGGCGAATCACTTGAGGTCAGGAGTTCAAGACCAGCCTGACCAACATGGTGAAATCTTACCTCTACTAAAAATACAAAAATTAGTCAGGCGTAGTGGCGGGTGCCTGTAATTCCAGCTACTCGAGAGGCTGAGGCAGTAGAATCACTTGAACTTGGGAGACAGAGGTTGCAGTGAGCCAGTGAGCCAAGATTGTGCCACTGAGATCATGCCACCATACTCCAGCCTGGGCAACAAAGCAAGATTCCATCTCAAAAAAAAAAAAAGAGAAAGGAAAGAAAAAGAAAAATACGGCCAGGCTGGTGTCACATCCCTATAATCTCAGCACTTTGAGAGGCTGGGGTGGGAGATTTGCCTGAGCCCAGGAGTTCAAGACTAGCTTGGGCAACATAGTGAGACCCTGTCTCCGTTATTTAATTTTTTTTTTTTTTTGAGATGGAATCTCGCTCTGTCACCCAGGCTGGAGTGCAGTGGCACGATCTCGGCTCACTGCAACCTCCAACTCCCTCATTCAAGTGATTCTCCTGCCTCAGCCTCCCGAGTAGCTGGGATTACAGGCGCCTGCCACCAGGCCCTGCTAATTTTTGTATTTTTAGTAGAGACAGGGTTTCACCATCTTGGCCAGGCTGATCTTGAACTCCTGACCTGGTGATCCACCCGACTTGGCCTCCCAAAGTGCTGGGATAATAGGCGTGAGCCACCGTGCCCAGCCAAAAAAACTTTTTAAATTTAAAAACAAACCAAAACAAATGAACAAAAAGGCACACAACCTTTACAAAGGAGTAGCATAGTATGCAGGGAAGGTAATTTTAAAGCTAGAAGAGGCCTTGGAAGCCATTTTGTCCAAGCATCTCATTACAGAAACCGAAACAGAGGTGCAGAGAAGACAAGTGACTTGCTCTAATAGAATTAGTCAATTACAGAGCCTGGGGTAGGCCTCCTGGCTTCCTGTCCAGTGCTCCTCCTGCAGAGCCAGCCTGATTCATCCATTTGGTCTCAGTTTCTACTCTCTTCCAACATCTTATCTCTAAACTGCATATGTCATAAAACTCATAATTTTTCCCTCTAAATTTGATGTTTTTGTCGTGAGAAAAGGAGATCAGAAGAGATACACTGTACTCTGCTGATATTCCAAACACTTAGAAAATCAGTTAAGATATCTACGAGTAGAGAAATAGTCTATTAAAAATAATAGAAACATGGATCTATTCTCTACTCTTGGATTTTTTTTTTTTTTTTTTTGAGATGGAGTTTCGTCTATAGGCATGTGCTACCATGCCTAGCTAATTTTTGTATTTTTAGTAGAGACGGGGGTTTCACCATGTTGGCCAGGCTGGTCTTGAACTCCTGACCTCAAGTGATCCACCTGCCTCAGACTCCCTAAGTGCTGGGATTATGGGCATGAGCCACTGCCCTGGGCCTACACTTGGATATTTTGACTGATTAACTGCAGCTCTTCTGCCTCTCTGTCCCCACAGTATGGCCTACTCAAATATGCAGGCTGACTTTTTTTGAGATGGAGTCTTGCTCTGTTGCCCAGGATGGAGTGCAGTGGCAAGCTGTTGACTCACTGCAAACTCTGCCTCCCAAGTTCAAATGATTCTCCCGCCTCAGCCTCCCAAGCAGCTGGGATTAGAGACGGGGGCTACCACTCCTGGCTAATTTTGTATTTTTAGAAGAGACGGGGTTTCACCATGTTGGTCAGGCTGGTCTGGAACCCCTGACCTAAAATGATCCATCCACCTCAGCCTCCCAAAGTGCTGGGATTACAGGTGTGAACCACCACGCCCAGCCCGGGCTGACTTTAGAGTCTTTAAGTTACAAAAGAAAAGGATAGGGTGGAGAGGTGATCAAAAAGAACTCTCGGATTTCGTCTTTGGCCAAGCGCAAGGTCTCTTTTGGGAAAAGTGAGCTCTTTTGCCACCTTGTGACACTGATGAGAACAGCAAGCACTCAGATCTATTTGTTTGTAATTCCTACTCCTGCTCCAAGGTGGCAGCATTGTACCACGGCATCTAGGAACTAATGTACACAAAGCTTCAAATACAGCCAACAGGAGGGAAGGTGATGGTAATACCTCAGAGGAGCAGAGAATCACGTCATCATGTTAAGGAAATAGTAAGCAAAAATCACAAAACCCAAGGAAGTCAATGGAGCCCCTCTGTCCTAATCACTTCCTCTGCTAAGAGAAGCAGGCAGTTAGGAAGGATGAATAAATATTTGCTTAGACCAATAAAGATGTGAAGCATTTATGTTCCCTCGAATCAGCGACCTGATTTATCTGGTCTCTTCTCACACAAAACTTTAAAAAAATGTTATCTAGGCCGGGTGTAGTGGCTCACACCTGTAATTCGAGCACATTGGGAGGCCAAGGTAGGTGAATCGCTGGAGCTCAGGAGTTTGAGACCAGCCTGGGCAACACAGTGATATCCTGTCTCTACAAAAAATAACCCTGTCTCCACAACAAAATCAGATCAAAGAAGCTCTGGAACTGTGATAAAGACCAAGTGGATCTTCATTCTCTTTTGTGCTCTATCTATGCCATCACAAAGTCCATAGATTATTACACTAGATGCTAAAAAATGCAATTTTGGAAAAATCTTCAACAACAGTTATCGGTCTAGGAAAACTTTACCAAACCAGACAGTACCACTCACCTACTGTATTTAGCTCTTCCTCACAACCTCTCAGCCCAATGGTCATAGGAATGTTGTCCACCAATACTTCACTATTCAGGAGTGTAAAGATGTGCAAAACTCAACAGATATGTCTGTGCTAATGTGAATTTATGTATATAACTGTGAATTCTAGACATCATATGGTTCAGGGCCGGACAGGGCGGCTCAAGCCTGTAATCCCAGCACTTTTGGAGGCCAAGGCAGGCGGATCACTTCAGGTCAGGAGTTTGAGACCAGCCTGGCCAACATGGTGAAACCCGTCTCTAATAAAAATACAAAAATTAGAACTCAATTGTTCTGATTTCTAGTCCTAGTTTCCTGCTCTATTCTAGAAATTATATTCCTTACTAGAAATCCGCACAGCTTTTCATGAAAGTATATAAATCTATGTGGCTGTGTCAGTGAGCATGCATGTAAATGTCTACGTGTCTATCTGCAAGTATTTGTTTGTAAAGCATATCAGTGGGCGTTTATGCCCTTCCTGATCGAGAAACCTCTAGGTAATCCAGTTCTCTATATCAGCACCAGCATCGAAGTCAGAAGAAGACCTCTGAGTAAATCATTAATAAGCAGAATTAGCCCTTTCTCCAATCACCTCTATTCCTGGGTCTTCAGGAAATAGGGTAAAACAATTAGGGTGAAATCAGAGTCTCTCAGGGTCAAACTTCGTTCCAATTGTGGTGAAAGCAACTAGAGTCAGGGCTATCAGGGGCTGTGACAGATTAGCAGTGGTCTGTCTGCAATGAGCATGTGCTCAAGCTAACATGGATACCATCTTGGTCTTCAGCCTAATCATTACATACTACGATGCCAACAAGAAAGGTAAGTAAATCTCTGACCTAATCTCCTGGAGAATACAGAGAGAGGCCTAGAAAGTGTTTAGGGGTCTCTTCCACCAGATAGAGATTAGCTAATATCCAGCAAGCAATACTTTCCAGAGGTAATCCCATGTATCAGATTAGCTAATATCCAGCAAGCAATACTTTCCAGAGGTAATCCCATGTATCCATTCGCCTCTAAGAAGGACTACAACTTATTCATTCCAGAGAGATAGCTATCTGTTTCATGATGAGAGCTCTGCAGAGAATGTGATGTATTCTTATGTGTTGTTCATGTAATTAAAAGTCTTTTCACTGTTGGATGGCTTTCTTTAGAGTGACAGTATTTGTCATCACCTAAGATTCCCAAATTCATAACTGTTCATAAGATATTGCCTTTTTTTTTTTAAGGTGGTACATGTAAATAGCTAGATGGTGATGTTCTTGGGTGAAGAGAGCTGAGGGAAAGGGTGATATGGGGGTGGAATGGCATCATTTGCTGCTCTTTAGTAACTGCTTATTTAAAATATGATTTTTCAAAGTTTCATAAACATTTCATCTCTAAAATTAGCTAATCAAGGCTGGGCCTTGACAATACAAGGTTCATGCCTGTAATCCCAGCATTTTGGGAGTCTGAGACTGTTGGATCACTTGAGGCCAGGAGTTTGAGACCAGCCTGGCCAACATGGTGAAACCCCATATCTACTAAAAATACAAAAATCAGCCAGGCCTGGTGGCATGTACCTGTAATCCTTGCTACTCGGGTGGCTGAGGCACAAGAATCACTTGATCCTGGAAGGTGGAGGTTGCAGTGAGCTGAGATCATACCACTGCACTGCAGCCTAGGTAACAGAGTGAGACTCTGCCTAAAAAAATAAAAATTTAAAAAAATAAAAATAGCTAATTAGAATTAAGGCCAATGGCACAAGGTGCAGCAATAACAAATTTAACAAATTACAAAAATGTCACAACCCTGTAAATTATGTGACAAAAAGCATAAATAACTAAGACCTATAGAGAATCCTTGTCCAAGGTCAGGCAATATAAATCTCCAAAAGTTTTATTTATTTAATACAAAAAAGCAGATAAAATAGGAGGGAGAAGAGAAAATAAGCAGCATTTAAGGGAATGGGTTGGTTAGTCTTTCATTAACTCACTAAGTTTTCTTAACTCTATTTCACCTTTCTTTCTCCTAAGGGTAATAGATTGGTACTCAGTATTCTTTTTTTTTTTTAACGGAGTTTCACACTGTCGCCCAGGTTGTAGTGCAGTGGCACTATCTCTGCTCACTGCAACCTCCACCTCCCGAGTTCACGCAAACCTTCTGTCTCAGCCTCTCAAGTAGCTGGGATTACAGGTGCCTGCCACTGGCCACCACGCCGGGCTAATTTTTGTAGTTTTTAGTAGAAATGGGAGTTTCACCATCTTGAACTCCTGACCTCATGATCCAACCGCCTCGGCCTCCCAAAATGCTGGGATTAGAGGTGTGAGCCACCATGCCTGGCCGGTACTCGTTCTTTCTACTAGGTCAACTACTACTTTGTATGTATTTGACTGTGTGTTCTAAAGACTTTTTTGAGGACCAGGCATGGTGGCTCACGCCTGTAAACCTAACACTTTGGGAGGCCGAGGTGGGTGGATCACCCGAGGTCAGGAGTTTGAGACCAGCCCGGCCAACATGGTGAAATCCCATCTCTATTAAAAATACAAAAATTAGTTGGGCGTGGTGTTGCATGCCCATAATCCCAGCTACTCAGGAGGCTGAGGCAGGAGAATCGCTTGAACCCAGGAGGAAGAGGTTGCAATGAGCAAAGATTGCGTCACTACACTCCAGCCTGGGTGACAGAGCGAGACTCTATCTCAAAAAATAAATAAATAACTGGGTGTGGTGGCTCAGGCCTGTAATCCCAGCACTTTGGGAGACTGAGGCAGGTGGATCACAAGGTCAGGAGTTCAAGACCAGACTGGCCAACATGGTGAAACCCCATCTCTACTAAAAAATACAAAAATTAGCTGGGCATGGTGGCTCGTGCCTGTAATCTCAGCTACTTGGGAGGCTGAGGTAGGAGAATTGTTTGAACCGGGACCCAGGAGGTGGAGGTTGCAGTGAGCTGAGATCACACCACTGCACTCCAGCCTGGGTTACAGAGCGAGACTCCATCTCAAAAATAAATAAATATGCTGGGCATGGTGGCTCACGCCTGTAATCCCAGCACTTTGGGAGGCCGAGGCAGGCAGATCATGAGGTCAGGAGATCGAGACTATCCTGCCTAACACAGTGAAACCCCGTCTCTATAAAAAATAAATAAATAAAGTCTTTTTAGAGAGTGTTTAATCTCCCAAGTTGCAAGTTTTATGAGCAGGAACTGCATTCTTTCATATCTTCTCCTCCATTGCCCAGAATTCTAAAAAGTAAGTACTAGTAAATTCTGACTTCCCCCAATCCTCCCCCGGTTCCCCCTCCTCCCCCGTTGCTCTCCCCCAGACCTCAGAGATAGCAGTTGCCAAGTGGAACAGCTGCCTGGGCTCTTCCCAAAGGACGTGAGAAGCATCAAAGAATTGCAAATGCAAGGTAGGGAATGGGTCGTTTTTGGAAAATGATATTGCCATTCCAAAAAGTTTTACCTTTAAAAGATGTCTCGCCTTCCCGCTTCCTAGCCCATATCTCAAATATCCTATTTTAAGGATATGTATCCTCCCAAGAGGTTTTTGGGAAACCAACCTTTAAATTAACTGTTATTACCTAAGGCATGCCTATATTACTCAAACGGATGGAGATGAAGAGAAGGAGGCAGCACCTACCCCCTCCCTGCATTAAAGAAAATCTATGAGCATTTCTCTGTGCTAAATTTACTGCTGTTACCAAGCTTCATGGGAACCACGGCAGGAAGAAAGGCAGGACTTGCATATTAGTACTATGGACATACACTGAAGAAGAAGTTAATTAAAAGGAAGAGAAAGTACAGCAGTGGAATTTAACGGGAGTCATGAATGGAAGTGGGTTAGCTTGGCACTGTTCAGATTAAGAACCAGCTTTGGCTGGGCGCAGTGGCTCATGCCTGTAATCCCAGCACTTTGGGAGGCTGAGGCAGATGGATCACTTGAGGTCAGGAGTTTGAGACTAGCCTGACCAACATGGTGAAACCTCATCTCTACTAAAAACACAAAAAATTGCTTGGTGTAGTGGCACAAGCCTGTAACCCCAGCTATTTGGGAGGGGCTAAGGCAGGAGAATCACTTGAACCTGGGAGGCAGAGGTTGCAGTTAGCTGAGATTGCGCCATTGCACTCCAGCCTGGGCAACAAGAGCAAAAGCTTCAAGGTCAGGTGCCCTGGCTCACGTGTGTAATCCCAGTACTTTGGGAGGCCAAGGTGGGAGGATTGCTTGAGCTGAGGAGTTCGAGACCAGCCTGGGCAACATAGCAAGACCCTTTTTAAAAAATTAAAAAATTAGCCAAGTACAGTGGCATAAACCTGTAGTCCCAGCTACTCAAGAGGCTGAAGTGGGAGGATTGCTTGGAGATTGAGGGAGTTTGAGGCTGGAGTGAGCCATAATCGCACCACTGCACTCCAGCTTGGGTGGCAGAGCGAGGCCCCGTCTCAAAAAGCCAACCAAACAAAAAACAAAACCAGCTTCATTTTTCTGTCTGGTTCTTCTCCTTCCAGAAACTCACACAGAAACCAAAAAGCCAGCATTCATCCAAAACCGGACTGTAGCTACCCTGCAGTGCCTTGGCTCTGGCAGCAAAGTAAAAGTCAACCTTGTATATTTGGAGAGAAGGCCAAAGGTCAAGCATATTCTGAAGAACCTGAGAATCATTGCCACTCCCCACAGAAACAGCTCTGCCTCCTCAAGCTGTCACCTAATCCCCACATCCATGTTTCAGACTGGATCTCTTCTAACAGGCAAAGGTGAGATTGGAAAAGAGGAAGGGGGCAGGCACTAACTTTTAGTTGACATCCTTGAAGGCAGCTGGAGTTCAGTAGCAGAAAAAGCTACCAGGAAATGAATTATCCTCCCCTTGGGCAAATCTATGCGCTCTCCGAGAGTCAGTTTTACAGTTTCTAAGATCCCTTCTAGCCCTGATACGCTGTGATTTTCATGTGATCTCCATTTCTGATGGGTCTTCTCTTGATAGTTTTTCAAAATTTCTTTTTTTTTCTTTTTCTTTGAGATGGAGTCTCCCTCTGTCACCCAGGCTGGAGTGCAGTGGCATGATCTCGGCTCACTGCAACCTCTGCCTCCCAGGTTCAAGTGATTCTCCTGCCTCAGCCTCCCAAGTAGCTAGAATTACAGGTGTCTGTCACCATGGCCAGCTAATTTTTGTATTTTTAGTAGAGACGAAGTTTTACCACATTGGCCAGGCTGGTCTCGATCTCCTGACCTCAAGTGATCTGCCTGCCTTGACCTCCCAAACTGCTGGGATTATAGGCGTGAGCCACCGCGCCTGGCCAGTTTTTTTCAAATTTCATTTTAATCCTGTTAGGAACCAGGCTGCACAGCAGGAAAAAAAAAAAGTTCATTTTAATGCACATAGTAAAATATTCAAACAGTACAGATTTATAGTGAACAGTAAGTCTCTCTCCTACTCTGGTCTCTCAATTCTCCAATTCTCTATCCCTGATGGAACCACTATTATCAACTTATTATATTTCCTTCCAGATATACTCTAAGAATGTATGAATGTATGTATTTTAAAAACATAAATGAGAGCATACCATATACATCATTCTGCCCCTTGCTTTTTCCTGGTTTTTTTTCCCCCTTTGGAGATGGAATCTCACTCTGTCACCCAGGCTGAAGTGCAGTGGTGTGATCTCGTCTCACTGCAACCTCCTCCTCCCAGGTTCATGTGATTCTCCTGTCTCAGCTTAATTAGCTGGGATTACAGGTGCCTGCCACCACACCCAGTGAATTTTTGTATTTTTAGTAGAGACAGGGTTTCACCATGTTGGCCAGGCTAGTGTTGAACTCCTGACCTCAAGTGATTTGTCCGCCTCAGCCTCCCAAGGTGCTGGGATTACAAGTGTTAGCCACTGCGCCTGGCCACACCCCTTGCTTTTCCATTTAATAATATGTCTTATGGGTCATTCCATTTCAATATGTATATATGTGTCCCATAATTTGCCTCATTCTTTTTAACAGCTGTACATTATTCCACAGTATGTCTCTTCTATATTCTGTCCCCTATTGATATATATTTTGGTTGTTTGCAATCTTTTGGAAATACAAACAGTGCTGCAAACAATGACCGTATATATTCTTCTTTTATTCTTTTTTCTTTTCTTTTTTTTTTTTTTTGAGACAGAGTTTCTTGTTGCCAAGGCTGGAGTGCACTGGCTTGATCTCAGCTCACTGCAATATCCACCTCCCTGGTTCAAGCAATTCTGCCTCAGCCTCCTGTGTAGCTGGGACTACAGGCATGTGCCATCATGTCCGGCTAATTTTGTACTTTTAGTAGAGAGGGGTTTCTCCATGTTGGTCAGGCTGGTCTTGAACTTCTAATGTCAGGTGATCCACCCACCTTGGCCTCCCAAAGTGCTGGGATTACAGGCGTGAGCCACCGTGCCCGTTTTCCTTTTTTCTTTTAATAAATTCTTTTCCCCCTCTTTCCCTAGCATTCAGAATCTATATATATTCTTTTTGTGTACCTGCAATTTATCAATAAGATAAATTCCAAGGAGCAGGATTGCTGCATCAAAGGTTTGATGGTTATTGCTTAATTACCCTTCCTAGAGGTTGGTTCCATTGTGCATACCTATCCACATGGTGTGAGAATGCCTATTCCCCCACAGCTGCTGGGCAGTGGTTCTTAACCTCAACCTGAAGTTTCTCTGCTTCTGCCTTTCTTTCCTCTCTCACCCATTCATTTTCTCATATAGTTTCTGGTCAATAGATTGGTGTAGGCAGTTCCTCTTTATAAACTGGCAATCCCCTAGATGTTATTGCTACATTACTGGAAAAATAAAATAAAACTTGACATTTTTAGAGAAATTGGGGACTCACAAGCAGAATAATGGGAAAAAAACTTTAAAAACTAGACTAAAGCTGGGAAATAAGTGGATAGGCTCTCAGGATGTGACCCAGGTACAGTAAATTATATATGCTAACATGACCTGAATATTTCACTCACTTTATGATACTTTCTAAAATTCCACATCGAAAAATTATGTGAAGAAAAACTTTTTTTTTTTTTTTGAGATGGAGTTCCACCTCCTGGGTTCAAGCAATTCTCCTGCCTCAGCCTCCCAAGTAGCTGGAATTACAGGCGCCCACCACCTCGCCCAGTTAATTTTTTTTTTTTTTTTTTTTTTTTGTATTTTTAGTAGAGACGAGGTTTCACCACATTGGCCAGGCTGGTCTTGAACTCCTGACCTCAGGTGATCCACCCGCCTCGGCCTCTCAAAGTGCTGCAATTAGAGGTGTGAGCCACTGCAACCAGTCTGAAAAACTCTGAAAAACTCAAAAGTGCCGGGTGCAGTGGCTCACTCCTGTAATGCCAGCACTTTGGGAGGCCGAGGTGGGTGGATAACAAGGTCATAAGTTCAAGACCAGCCTGGCCAACATGGCGAAACCCCATTTGTACTAAAAATGCAAAAACTAGCCAGGCATGGAGGCACACACCTGTAGTCCCAGCTACTCGGGAGGCTGAGGCAGGAGAATCCCCTGAACCCCGGAGGTGGAGGTTGTAGTGAGCCAAGATCATACCACTGCATTCCAGTCTGGGAGACACAGCCAGACTCAGTCTCAAAACAAACAAACAAAAACAAACTCAAAAGCCTCTGGCAGGATTTTGAGCTTTCAACATTAATGCAAATTAATTCAATCAAATTGTTTTCCTCTTAACATGTGACACCCTGCCGTCCACAGCAGCTGTGATGGGGAATACTGGACTAAAGTCATTTTGAAGTTTGAAACACTCAGGGTGGAGTGAATATAGTGCTAGGCATTGTGGGACTTGGGGCAATTAAGGACATTAGCTCTTAGAAATTGGGACAAGGAAAACTTAGAGGTTAAGGGGGAGGAGAGACGCCAAAGATCAACCTGACCTAATTCAAAACTTTGCCTTTGGCTAGTCTCCTAGAGAAAAAGAAACTTCCTCCTTCCTTCATAACATGTTGGTTCCCACGTCTAAATTTTAATCTAATACTCTGTGCTATTGGAGCTATGCAAAGATCAAACAGATATTTGTAGTTTAGTTTGGGGAATTAGTCATCATTCACGATACACATTTTTATGAAACCATAAGAATGAATCCCAAACAAACCTATTTATTTATTTATTTAAGACCGAGTCTCTCTTTTGTCGCCCAGGCTGGAGTACAGTGGTGCAACCTCACCTCACTGCAACCTCTGCCTCCCAGGTTCAAGCAATTCTGGTGCCTCAGCCTCCTGAGTAGCTGGGATTACAGGCCTGCACCACCATGCCCGGCTAATTTTTTGTATGTTTAGTAGAAGTGGGGTTTTGCCATGTTGGCCAGGCTGGTCTCAAGCTCCTCCCTCAAATGATATGCCCGCCTTGGCCTCCCAAAGTGCTGGGATTACAGGTGTGAGCCACCTCACTTGACCCAAAACAACCAATTTATGAATGAACTTTTGAAACATAATCCCTTCTACAAGTTTGAAACTTCCTATTCTGAAATTAAATCTTCACTGAGTACCAGGATGCGACAGACCTCAAACAGGGTAGAAATAAAAATCAGGTAAATGGTAAAACTTGTAAGGTTATAAAAGAGATGCCACAGTATGGATGAGACCAGTCTGCATAGGAGGATGTCTTGGAAACAGTCAGAAGACAGTTCATGAAAATGTCCTCAAGTAAAATAGAAATTTGAAACTGTAAGGTTGAGAATGTTCTGCAACACAAATGTCATCAGAACATATGGGTCAACATGGAACGTAGCAAAAGGCCAATGGCCACTATGTGTTATTATTTATGAAATTTGGACAAGGAAAAGACCACTATTATCAATACTTCAAAATTTCCTTCTGGTGGAGAAAGATGACTCATCAAGTCATCTTTTTCCTCCTCTTTAAATCATAATATTATTCAGTTTGCAAAGTGTTTTCACATGTGCTTTCTCATTTTTATTTGTTTCTGATCTTCACAACACCCCTGAAATGGGTAGACAAGTATTATTTTACTATTATCATCTTACAGATAAAAGAAACAAAACACAGAGAGCTTGTGGTGACTTGTCCAAAGTGAGATTATTTTTATTTTTAATTTTTATTTTATTATTATTTTATGAGATGGAGTTATGATCTTGTTGCCCATGCTGGAGTGCAATGGCGCAATCTTGGCTCACCACAACCTCTGCTCCCAGGTTCAAGCTATTGTCCTGCCTCAGCTTCCAAGTAGCTGGGATTACAGGCATGCACCACCATGCCTGGCAAATTTTGTATTTTTAGTAGAGACAGGGTTTCTCCATGTTGGTCAGGCTGGTCTTGAACTCCCGACCTCAGGTGATCCACCTGCCTTGGCCTCCCAAAGCACTGGGATTACAGGCATGAGCCACCACGCCTGGTCTATTTTTTTATTTTTTTTTGAGATAGAGTCTTGCTCTGTCGCCTAGGCTGGAGTGCAGTGACCCAATCTCGGCTCACTGCAACTTCCACCTCCCAGGTTCAAGCGATTCTCCTGCCTCAGCCTCCCATGTAGTGAGATTACAGGTGCGTGCCACCATGAGCTAATGTTTTTTTGTTTGTTTGTATTTTTAGTAGAGACGGGGTTTCACCATATTGGCCAGGCTGGTCTCGAATTCCTGACTTTGTGATCCACCTGCCTCAGCCTCCCAAAGTGCTAGGGCATGAGCCACCATGCCTGGCTGAGATTTGTTTATTTATTTATCTGTTTATTTTGCTGGCCATGTTTTATTTGTCCTTTTTCTTCAAACAAGGTAACTGAAGATACAGACAGTATTCAATAAAATAAAATAGATGAAACAAATTCTAAGAGACTGTGATGCCACATGCTACATTTAACCTAACTGTATTCATGCTTGCCTTGGGATGGGGAATAGATCATTCAGTAAAAACATACAGTAAAAACAAAATGTCTTATCCTGTACAACTTTTAAACTACAATGATGTACCTTAATTACTTCCATGCACACAAGTCTAACATTAGTTGTTTTTTTTTTTAAATAAACACAATTAAGACTTCTAGGAGCATTTTATAATAAAGTAATTCCTAATTAATTTTTCTTTGTAGATCAAGCACCTCCAAAATACAAATTCCTGTACACAGTGAGCACATTACTTAAAATGAACAGTTAAGTAAATTAAGTACGTGGACAGCCTTGGGATAAGCTGACATAATATATTCAGCTAGATAGGCAACGAACCATAGTGCCAAATGGAAAAAGTGTATTTGCAAATAAATTTTAAAAACTAAGTTAATTTTTATAATTAAATACAGAAAATATACTGATTTGCTAAAATAAATAAGATGGGATGTATTAACACTTCACGATAAAGAATGCATACCAGAACATTTATAAACAGTGTATGAGTCTTATTAAGAATAGTTTACTGCCAGGTGCGGTGGCTCACGCCTGTAATCTCAGCACTTTGGGATGCCGAGGCAGGCAGATCACAAGGTCAAGAGATCAAGACCATCCTGGCCAACATGGTGAAACCCCGTCTCTACTAAAAATACAAAAATTAGCCAGGTGTGGTGGCACTCACCTGTGGTCCCAACTTCTCGGGAGGCTGAGGCGGAAGAATTACTTGAACCCAGCAGGCGGAGGTTGCAGTGAGCCAAGACTGTGTCACTGCACTCCAGCCTGGCAACAGAGCAAGACTCCGTCTCAAAAAAAAAAAAAAAAAAAAAAAAGAATAGTTTACTACAATAAACACTGGCTAAACAGAAGTGCATATTGTGAAGCACTATGGATGGTATATGTTTTGCCACATACTTTTGTTACCTTGGTGTAGATAACACATGTACCAAATTCAGCATTCATTTTCAGTTGCTGCTGGTATCATGTGTTTTAAGAAATGTGTACAGTATGAAATACTTGAAAATACTCATGAATGAAAAACGTCTTAGGAAAAAATAGATATTTTCATGCAATTATGTACAGTCTCACTGTGTGAATTTCAAGGCAAGATTTGTTTCCTGTAAAACAGATCATTGTTCTATAAGAGAATGTTCCTTACTTGTCTTAGTGTATTGCTTTTGTCTCCTCCTGAGTTGCATTATTTTGCTCTAGTCTTTTTTTGTGTGTGCAAATGACATGCCAGTTAAAATGAAAACTATCTCACAAGTAGAAAAAGAAAGTCTGGATTTTAAAAACCAAGAACTAATAAAATCCTTACTAAATGACACCATCTGATTCAAGTAAAAAATGACTTAAACGCTAGTAATAAAAAAAGACAAAACACATTTCATGAAGAATACAAAGATAAATGTCTGCTGAGTGTTTTAGTTCAGATGTTTCAGAATGCTGCTGTATGTTTTGTGAGGAATTTGAGGGTAAGATTTCATAGCAGAAGGTGTTAAGGTGGCCTGTATTGACTTGAGTGGTGACCCAACTGGACTGTAAAGCTGCGGATGCCTGTGGACTCGAGCTGCTTGTTAAAGAGGAACTCCCCACTGTTGTTCAGAAATCCTTCCACATTTCCTGTCTCCCCAAGCTTCCCATCCTCTATCGGCTCCATTTCTAGCATTTCAGTATCTTCTTTCCTGCTAAAGAACTTGCCCAGGTAACTAGTGTAAGTGTTTTCCTTCTCAAGTTGTTCATCCTTCCTTACCTCACAAAACTGATTTATGAAAAAACAGTCCTCCCCACCACTCACAAACTGACTGTCCCAAGAAGACTGGTATAAGTCTTCTAATTGAGCCAAATTTGCCATTCCTTTTTCCTGTTTTTTTTGGCTTACTGACTTTGATATGAAACTTTTCAACTCTAGTTGGGACACTGAGCTATTCAAGTCATTTAATTTATCAACAACATCAGTAGGCTCACGTTGGGAACTAAGTTGAATACTTCCTGCAATAAAGGAATAAAAATCAAATCCCTGACTCTTTTCCCTTTCTTTTCCAGCCAGTTGCTGTCATGCTTCCTCTAGTGCTATCTGGGCTTTAACCAATCCATTCCTTTCACATTTTGATTTGCCTTTCTTATCAGATTTTTCTTTGCTTTGTTCTTTCCATTTGTAAAGATCTATAATAAGCTTGGGTTCATAGCAATGGTTAACTTCACTCTCTCTCCAAACTAAGTTATCTAAATATTATGATGACCTAGTTTTGTAGTTACAAGTATGGCTACACTCCAGATCACAGTATTTGTTTTCATGATGATCTGGGTACTGCCAACAAGGCTCAGTAGAGTAATGGATATCAAAAGCAGGATCTTCCAGATACTTTCCCCAATCTCCATCCAAATATTTTCGGGGATCGACTTGTACTTCCTCTTCATCAGCGACATCAGACACAGCTCTTGGATCAAGTTGAACTTCATCAATATCAAAGTTGTTATGTATAGGCCAATCACGCTCTGAAAACTGACAATCATGGTACCTTTCCCAGTTATAAATGTGACAGTGAGTTTCATCCGTAAGCAAAATATCATCAACTTCATCTTCAATATGAAAAGGATGGCTTGAAATTGGCTCATTCATTGGAAAAGAATATATGCTCATGAAGGATGGGAGAGCGCTTCTTCTGCTGTTAACCGATCCATGGGGCTAAATGTCAAAATTTGTTCCAGGAAATCCAGTGCTTCTCTACTAATTCCTGGAAGCAGCTGAGTTAAAGGTTTGTGTGGCTCAGTCATGTCATTTCTAATGTAAACTGGAATTACGCTGAGAAGCTCCTGACAATCTTCCTCACGTACAACAGGAATAGATTCTAAAATCAGCTGCATCTGTTCAAGTTCATGTGCACCTGCTAAGAGGGTTTTACCAGTCAGCATTTCAGCAAAGATGCAGCCTGCTGCCCACATGTCAGTGGCTTTCATGTAATTATTAGGAGAAAGTAAAAGATGTGAAGATCTGTACCATTTAGTAACCAATCCTTCAAAAAGATGACCCTTATGGGAATAATGAGGATCCATGATCTGTGCAAGACCAAAGTCACCTATCTTCAGCACCAAGTCTTCAGTATTAATGAAAAGATTAGCTGGTTTGAGATCTCTGTGCAGTACATTTGCAGAGTGAATATACTTGAGCCCCCATAGCAGCTGATACATGAAAAGTCTGGCATGCTCTTCCAGTAAAGGGCCCTGCTCCAGCACATTAGCCAAGTCTGTCTCCATGTTCTCCTGAACAATGTAAACACTGTTCAGCTCCGTAAGAGAGCCCACATCATCTGTTAATTGGCTTCCACTGGGACCAACAATTTCAAACACTTTCACAATGTTATCATGATCAAGTCCTCTAATAATTTTGATCTCACGTAGAGCATGTTCACCACTCTGGGGATCGGTAGGACAATTTTCTTGATGGTTACTCTTTTGTCACAGTCATTGTCTGCAGCAGAAAAAACCAAGCCATTGCCTCCACAACTCAACGGTTTTAAGTCCATATACCTAGAACCCAGATCAAAACCATGAATATTCATGAGACTTTCAAATATCTCTGCCAGTTTGAAACCCTTACTATTGCCTTTTCCTTTCGAATTGTTTAACTTGTGCAAACAAGGAAGAAAACTGGCATCAAAAGGAAAGATCTTTCAAAAAGGGAGAAGAAAAATAACTACGCTTCCACAGCAAGATGGTTTCTTGATGTTCATTGCATATGCCAAACAGGCCTGTTGAGTTCCCCCTTAGATTTAAAACTCAAAAAGCTCTACTCGGCCGGGTGCAGTGGCTCACACCTATAATCCCAGCACTTTGGGAGGCCAAGGCGGGTGGATCACGAGGTCAAGAGATTGAGACCATCCTGGTCAACATGGTGAAACCCCGTCTCTACTAAAAATAAAAAAATTAGCTGGGCATGGTGGTGCGCACCTGTAGTCCCAGCTACTCGGGAGGCTGAGGCAGGAGAATTGCTTGAACCCAGGAGGCGGAGGTTGCGGTGAGCCGAGATCGCGCCATTGCACTCCAGCCTGGGTAACAAGAAGCAAAACTCCGTCTCAAAAAAAAAAAAAAGCTCTACTCATATTGAGAATTAAAGATTGCAGTACTCATGGTTCAAGAAAGGGGCAGCAACTCTGCAGACATTTAAAGAAAACACTCGCCTTTCGGCCGGAACCATCTTCCAGTAATTCGCCAAAATGACGAACACAAAGAGAAAGAGGAGAGGCACTCGATATATGTTCTCTAGGCCTTTTAGAAAACATGGAGTTGTTCCTTTGGCCACGTATATGCGAACCTATAAGAAAGGTGATATTGTAGACATCAAGCGTATGGGTACTGTTCAAAAAGGAATGCCCCACAAATGTTATTATCATGGCAAAACTGGAAGAGTCTACAATGTTACCTAGCATGCTGTTGGCATTGTTGTAAACAAACAAGTTAAGGGCAAGATTCTTGCCAAGAGAATTAATGTGCGTATTGAGCACATCAAGCACTCTAAGAGCCGAGATAGCTTCCTGAAACGTGTGAAGGAAAATGATCAGAAAAAGAAAGAAGCCAAAGAGAAAGGTCCCTGGGTTCAACTGAAGCACCAGCCTGCTCCACCCAGAGAAGCACACTTTGTGAGAACCAGTGGGAAGGAGCCTGAGCTGCTGGAACCCATTCCCTATGAATTCATGACATAATAGGTGTTAAAAAAAAATAAAAGACCTCTGGACTGTAAAAAAAAAAAAAAAAGAAAGAAAACAAGAAACTCAAACGGAATGAAATGACATACTATGCACTCAGATTACTGCGCTAAACGATTTAACATTTAACAAAAATGTGAATAAATATGCACACGACAGGCTTCTATGAACATTCTCCTCACAGTGCACATACATTCAGTGTTGGACTGGTCCTGGGCAGCATCGTTCTAAGGTCCTGGTAAGCACTATTTCTGTTTTGCTTATTTTCTTACTTTGTTGCTATATATTTCTTTCTTTCTTTTTTTAAAGATGGGGTTTCGGCCGAGCGTGGTGGCTCACGCCTGTAATCCAAGCACTTTGGAGGCCAAGGCGGGCAGATCACCTGAGGTTGGGAGTTCAAGACCAGCCTGACCAACCTAGTGAGACCCCGTCTTAAAAAAAAAAAAAAAAAAAAGATGGGGTTTCACCATGTTGGCCAGGCTGGTCTTGAACTCCTGACCTCTGGTGATCCACCCACCTCGGCCTCCCAAAGTGCTAGGATTACAGACGTGAGCCACCGTGCCTGGCCTTTGTGCTATATATTTCAACAGGAAGCCCGGGCGGCTGTTGGTTAAAAAATGTCTTTTGTTAGTGATAGGTGGCTCCAGCTCACCACAATCGCAGTCAAAGCTACCGTCCATCTCACTCTGATACAACCTCATGCATGGCTAGACCCAGAACCTGGGCGGACCTCAGGGCTCTGAGACAAGTCGGGTGAGCGCTGCGCGCCACGCCACTGGAGACTGCCTAGTCGGCATCCGAGATTTGTTTATTTTTATCTAAAACAGATAAATCATCACTTCAAAGAACTGACTAGCACTATGCTGAAAATGTTCTTGTTTTTCCTGTTGAACATGTTGACTTTATGTCTGTCTCTGCCAATCTCTGCCAACACTGTCTTCCTGATTAAACTGGAATCAGGGATTACTTCTTCCCCTATAATTTCAGGTATAGTGTCTATTATGGCCACTGGTCTCTGAGCTAAGGAACTATCATTTTCCCATGGACTTAAGACATGGAAGAGTAATTTAGCAAAGTCAAGTTGAACTTACAGACCTTAATTTAATAAGTAATGACATGAGACTACTAAAAATAGAATAGGAACCACACTATCTGAATTGGATTAGGTCAATTCTGGAGACAAGTGAGGTTATTTCCAGACTCCTGCTAGACTCCTTCAACCTCCCATCATTTCCACTGCTGGTGTGAATCACATCATCTACTGGACTTTTGCAACAGCCTCCTAACAGGTTACCCTACTTCTACCCTTGCCCACCCCTAGCCCATTCCCAACACAGTAGCCCCAGAGATCCTTTGAAAGCAAAGCCAGACCAGGCACAGTGGCTCACACCTGTAATCCCAGCACTTTCGGAGGCTGAGGTGGGTGGATCACTTGAGGTCAGGAGTTTGGCCAACATGGTGAAACCTCATCTTTACCAAAAAATACAAAAATTAGCTGGGCGTGGTGGAGCGCACCTGTATTCCCAGTTATGTGGGAGGCTAAGGCATGAGAATCACTTGAACCCGGGAGAAGGAGGTTGCAGTGAACCGAGATCATGCCACTGCACTCCAACCTGGGTGACAGAAGGAGACTCTGTCTTAAAAAAAAAAAAAAGTGCTGAATGAATGCAATCAAGGAGTGCATGAAGCTGGGTGGCTTTTCCTTCTTCCAGCTCCTCCTGCTTTCCCCAGTTCCCTCTCAGAGTAGTTGACTTAGATTCTACTAGACACACTTGCAGCAGTCATGAAGGCTAATTGTGATATTTCATGTTCTTCCTTGGACTTTGGAGCCATCTCTTTTAAAGAAGGAAACCTTCAATAGTTTTTCCGCCCTCCATCTTTATTATTATTATGACCTAAAGAATGATAGGCAAACAAGATATGGTCCACTCCTTCACTCTAATCCTGTGACAGTCAGAAGTCCTATGGGGATTTAATCCATATCTCTTATTAGTATCTCTATCCTCATTTACCCTTGGCATAATATTGTGCCCACACCCTAAACCTATGGACAGACAGGTTAATAGGACCACAATTAGAAGTTTACTATCAGCTGGGTAGGGTTTGATCAGGTAAAATCAAAGGCAGGATAAAGTTTTCGCCTAAAATTATCATTTCATCTTTTTTATTTTGTCTTATAGCTTTTTTACCAGGGATCTCACAATGTCAAGTCTATCCAGTGATGAGGGCTTCATCAGAGACTTTTTCCACCACTACCCGTTCTATAACTCCTGGGAATAAGGAAGGAGAGAAAACTACAAGTACTGGTAATTTTTCTAGCTTTGAAATGACAAAGTACAAAATAAGTAGAAGTAAAACAAGAACAGAAAAAGAAACATTTTTAGCTCCAACGTTAGTCTGGGTCTACTGATATTTTTCTTAAGGTTGAGAAGTTGCTGAATATACGTTGAAAAATCATTCAATTTCTTATAGAAAAAAATAGCTTCTCTATAAAGAAGGTCCCAGAAATGTTTGTAATTTGACACCATCAATGATCATTTATCTCCACACAAATGAGCTCACCCTGTAGCCAGAATTAGGGACAGAAAAACAGTATTCCTGTAGTAGGTAATTCTAGCCACTGTCTGTATAGATGGACTATATTTAAACACTAAGCAATTATAAGAGTGATGACACCAACCAAGTGCTTTGCTTTCTTTTCTTTCTCTCTCTTTCATTTTTTCTTTCTTTCTTTCCTTCCTTCCTTCTTTCTTTTTCTTTCTCTCTCTCTCTTTCTTTCTTTTTCTTTCTTTCCTTCTCTCTTTTTGTGAGAAAAGGTCTTGCTGTGTTACACAGACTGGAGTGCAGTGGTGCAAACACGGCTCACTGCAGCCTCGACCTCTGGGGCTCAAGTGATCCTCCCACCTCAACCTCCTGAGTAGCTGGAACTACAGGTGTGTGCCACCATGTTTGGCTAATTTTAAAACTGTTTTAGAGACAGGGTCTTGCCATATTGCCCAAGCTGGTCTCAGACTCCTGGGCTCAAGCGATCCTCCCACCTCAGCCTCCCAAAGTGCTGGGATTACAGACATTACCTACCAACCATGGCCAGCCCCCAGAGCATATTTTCATCCTCACTGTTTTTTTTTTTCTTTTTCCTTTTTTTTTTTAACTTGCAAACTATGCAAAGAGATAAGCTAATTTTTATATTTTTAGTAGAGATGGGTTTCACCATGTTGGCCAGTCTGGTCTAAGACTCCTGACCTCCAGTGATCTGCCCACTTCAGCCTCCCAAAGTGCTGGGATTACAGGTGTGAGCCACCGCACACAGCCTACTTCACTGTTGTTGTTTTTTTAGCAACAGTCCTCCTTAAATTGGCCAAGACTCAAATTCTATAAGATTCCAATTTGGGTTACATCCTAGTTTCCACCAGAGGAAAAAAATATGATATTAGTAATAACAAGATGCATATAAGGGCTGGGTGAGGTGGCTCACACCTGTAATCCCAGCACTTTGAGAGGCCAAGGCTGTAGGATCACTTGAGGCCAGGAGTTCAAGCTCAGTGGGAAATATAATGACTATGTCTGTACAAAAATTTTCAAAAATTAGCCGGGCATAGTGGCATGTGCCTGTGGTACCAGCTACTCAGGAGGCTGAGGTGGGAGGATAGTTTGAGCCTGGGAGATTGAGGCTGCAGTGAGCCAAGGTTGTGCCACTGCATGCCACTCTGAGTGACAGAGTGAGAAAAAAATGCCTATTAGCCATTTGCTGCCAGATTGAGCTTCTGACCCAGAAGCAATGCCAATTTATATTTCTTCCTCTTATACCCCATAAAAGCCAAGGGAAACACAGGAAAGGCGATTTTCTAATCCCATAAAATGTGTCAGAGCAAAATGGTAGGAACCCTGATAAAGCTGACAGTGAAAGACGTTTAGAACTCCTTGTGTACCCAAGATTTTTCTTCCTGAGAACAGTGTAAGAATCAGCCCTATGTGATTATAGAAAATCTCCAATTCCAGGGAAGGTGACTCATTGCGAAGAGGCTGAAAAAGAGGTTAGAGCAGAGTCCATGATGCTCAGCTCACCCCTATCCCCTCCAACCCTGAGTTGGAATTGGAAATTCAGCCTCTGCCTCTGGGTCAGGCTGGGCCTCTATTATTCTTGTGAGCCAGAAGAACTTCAAGTCAAAGGGTCAATCTCTTCCCTCTCTCAAATTCTCTTCTCTCCCTCTTCCACCCTCCTCTCTCCTTTAGACACAGATGAGAACCTAGAGAAGAGAAAGAAATGGAGTATTGTGGTCAAAATTCTGATTGCTGTCACCCTGTTGCTCAGTGGAATCGCCATTATAGTATTTATAATTTTTGAAGTCCCATGCCCTGTAAGTTTGCTGATGTATTGAATCCTTGGACTTGATCTATAAAGACTTTCTTTTGTTATAGAGGCAGCTTGGCATAATGAGAAAAGCATAGACTTTGGCATTGGGATAGATCTGCTGCTCACACTCACTAGCTGAGCGGTTTGGAAAAGTTGTTTGACTCTTCTTTTTTTTTTCTTTTTGAGACAGAGTCTCACTCTGTCACTAGGCTGGAGTGCAGTAGTGTGGTCTCAGCTCACTGCAACCTCCACCTCCAAGGTTAGAGCAATTCTCCGCCTCAACCTCACAAGTAGCTGGGACTACAGGCATGTGCCACCACACCTGGCTAATTTTTGTATTTTTAGTAGAGACAGGGTTTCACTATGTTGGCCAGGCTGGTCTGGAACTCCTGGCCTCGTGATCCGCCTGCCTCAGCCTCCTAAAGTGCTGGGATTACAGGCATGAGCCACCGCGCCCGGCCTTGTTTGACTTTTCTAACCTCAGTGGCCTCATGTGTAAAATAAGTCTCATGATATTTGTCTCTCATAGTAGTGATGAAGATTGAGGTCCTGTGTGAAAGGTGCCTTGCACAGAGGTGCTCGCCAAATGCAACTTCCTTTCCTATGCTGTAATTAGACATTTTCTAGGAAGGATCGGTCCAGTAAGACTGAATATTTTATTTAGAAGAGATGACTTCCTTTAAGTTGCCCAACATGGGGTTTGGAAGAAAACCAAATACTACCAGCCACTTAATATTAATACCAGTCATTTTCTCCCTTCAGCGTCAATGCCTACGAGCTAGGGAGCTGTGCCAATGCCAGTGGTTGTGGAGATGGGAAAGGAAGCAAGGCCAGCCACCTGTAACAGCTGAATCCAAGCCTGACTCTCAGCCACAGAAGGAAAGTATTCTCCATGTGGTTTATGTCATTTGCTTCAAGAAAGTGGGGTAGCCGGGCACAGTGGTGCGTGCCTGTAGTTCCAGCTACTCGGGAGGCTGAGGTGGGAGGATCGCACATAGCCGCAACTGTGATTAAACGTCTATGAACACATTAGGCTACTAAATGATAAAGGAATAAAAATAGTACTAAGATAACAATTTTATAAACATTATCTCATTTGAGCCCCACAGAAATCCTAGAAAGTAGCCAGGGCAAGTATCTACATTTTACTCATACTTAAGTTGAAGTTTGAAGAGGTCATGTGACTTCTCATGGTTATACAGCTGGTAGAAACAGAACTATGATCCAGATCTTTTAATTACTTTGCTAGTGGGTTATAGGTTCCAAGCAATTACAGGTTTTCATACCTATGTGCACCTTGATCCATACTTCTCAGGGTAATTACCGATCAACAAAGAGGCAACATGAAGTGCACTTGGAATGCCATGGGGTTTTGTACTTAGCCAGCCCTTTTCTTGGCACACGAAGAACTATACACTTGCATCCTCTTTTAACTTTCATATTTCCTTTCAATCTTTAGGTTGGACAAGATGCTGCCAACTCATCAAACCCAAAGAAAGCTGCAGGGATCACTGTTATCCACCAGACATACTTCTGAAAAGTTCTGCTCTGTCTCACACATTGAATGAATGATACTACACAGTCTTCTCCCTATTAATATGGGCAGATTCTCGCCAATTTTACACTCATATCTTCAGCGGGGACACTACAATCAAACAGCACTTCCTGGTTAATGAAGGGAGAGCATGGGCTTAGCAGTGTTCCCTCATGCCCCTGTGTGAGCCACAACCTTCTGTAATTCA
This sequence comes from Ateles fusciceps, assembly GCA_036589455.1. Classification (NCBI taxonomy): domain Eukaryota; kingdom Metazoa; phylum Chordata; class Mammalia; order Primates; family Atelidae; genus Ateles; species Ateles fusciceps. Next base: position 3,997,923 of record JAZHEH010001132.1, read on the forward strand.
CTTCATATAGCCATCAAAATGGATATCTTTCCATCCCCTCAAATGAGAACAAAAAGCCTTCCCTCCAAGCACTATGAATGAACCTGATTGCTCTCTTTGACAGAAGACTCAAACACAACCTCCAAGGAACAGGGCAGCTGTTAGTGTGACACAGCTTCCAGCTCCTCTGTTATCTTAGCCGACTTCACGCTCACTGGCTCTCAACTAGCTTACAGTGGGACCCGGGCTCTCCCTGGTTGACATTTATAAGATTTTATAATTTAGTTTCTGCCACTACAGGTACCTATCAACACACTGCTGAAGGGAACTTGACCCTGCGCATTCCAAAAGTCTTCCTCATAAGTTATCCCCAAGGGGTTCAGGGACTAGAGACCATTAGTAGCCAAGTGCAGTCTTCTGACCATCCAGAATTCCTACAGTGGCTCTGACATTATATCATACTTTAACAGAGAGCTGCATACCTTTTGGACAAGGGTTCCAGAACAAAAGAACTATGATGATGCTGTTTCTCACAGGAGCATAGTTAGGAGTCAAATCTAACCTGCTTCAATAAGAGTTTGGTGAGAAAGTGGAACCAGCTGATCTTGAATCAATGTTCAGGTGAAAAAGGAAATTTCAGGAGGGATAAGACAGGGTGAGGCCCTGCTCCTTTTCCTGAGTCTGAAATCACATCATTTCATTTTGGTGAAATGTATCTGTTTCGAAGTAATTCTGTTTTCTTAGCTCTCTGGTAAAAAAAAAAAAGAAAAAAAATATATATATATATATAAACTGTATCCTTCTTTCTTTCACTTCTGGTGCTATCCAAAAAGTGATTATCAAAACAATACCAACAGGAGAAAATCTCACCCTAAGGCTTGATTTAATATTCAAGTTCAGGCCGGGCGCGGTGGCTCATGCCTGTAATCCCAGCACTTTGGGAAGCCGAGGCGGGTGTATCACGAGGTCAAGAGATCGAGACCATCCTGACCAACATCGTGAAAACCTGTCTCTACTAAAAAATACAAAAATTAGCTGGGCGTGGTGGCGCATGCCTGTAGTCCCAGCTACTCAGGAGGCTGAGGCAGAAGAATCACTTGAACCGGGAGGTGGAGGTTGCAGTGAGCCAAGATTGTGCCACTGCACTCCAGCCTGGTGTCAGAGTAAGACTCCATCTCAAAAAAAAAAAAAAAAAAAAAAATTCAAGTTCAGCCTGGAAGAGACAGAACAGATATAAAGCATGGATAATGAGGACATGTTTCAAAGAGTTCCTAAAGAACCCCTGGGCCAAGAGTGGTGGCTCACGCATGTAATCCCAGCACTTTGGGAGGCCAAGGTGGGTGGATCATCTGAGGTCAGAAGTTCGAGACCAGCCTGGCCAACATGGTGAAACCTTGTTTCTACTAAAAATACAAAAATTAGCTGGGCATGGTGGAGGGTGCCTGTAATCTCAGCTGCTGGGGAGGCTGAAGCAGGAGAATTGCTTGAACCTAGGAGGTGGAGGTTGCAGTGAGCAGAGATCACACCATTGCACTCCAGCCTGGGCAACAAGAGCAAAACTCCATCTCAAAAAAAAAAAAAAAAGAACCTCTAAATTTCCATAGAGCAAACCTTGAAAATATGATAGAGAGGAAAGAGCACTGAGGTTGGCATTTGGATGGATGAGTATATTATTTGTATCCTGCCTCTGATCCACAATGTTGCCTCAAGTTTATTTTGCCATTTATGACCATAAAATAGGAAGAAAAAAAGTGCCTGCTCTTCCCAAGACCACTGGTGAGGATGATTAAAAGCATTATATACTTAGAAGCTCTTGGTCCAAAACTAATGCCTACATGCATCCTCACCCTTCCCAGCCTCATCCACCACTGAATGTCTCTTAATACTGAAACACGAGATTTCCCAGGAGATAAAACCTATGGCAAAGTCTGCACTCATTAACTCTCTGCAAGAGTGTAATTGGAGGCCGGGCACGGTGGCTCAAGCCTGTAATCCTAGTACTTTGGGAGGCTGAGGCAGGTAGATGGCTTGAGGCCAGGAGTTTGAGACCAGCCTGGACAACATGGTGAAACCCTGTCTCTACTAAAAATACAAAAATTAGCCAGGCATGGTGGTGGGTGCCTATAATCCCAGCTACTCCAGAGGGTGAGGCACGAGAATTGCTTAACCCGAGATTGTACCACTGCACTCCAGCCTGGGGGACAGAGCAAAAAAAAGTATAATTTGGGTAACATTTGTAGTGACTTTATAGAAATTAACAGACAGAATCAAAATTATTTGCTTTGGGGGCAATTTGTTTCCCCCTGACAAAGCAAGACCCCTCTGAGGATTTTCTGACTCCCCAATCAGTTAAAAACTTCAAGTCCCATATTCCCTTGCAAGTGAAGATCTTTAAAAACAGAGATGACAGAGATGGCAGAGGAGGAAGAACTCCTGTGTGGGCTTTGGGATGTGGACTTAAATCTGCGCATCACTTCAGAGTTGGGGACCATTTCTAGTGTCACCATTATAGACGAAGTTATACACAACTTGATAAAACACTGTTTCTGTGGAAGTGCCAATTATTCATGTAAAATTATTCGCTGCTGCTTTTTTTTTTTTTTTTGAGATGGAGTTTCGCACTGTCGCCCAGGCTGTAGTACACTAGTGTGATCTCAGTTTACTGCAACCTCTGCCTCCTAGGTTTGAGCGATTCTCCTGCCTCAGCCTCCTGAGTAGTTGGGATTACAGGTGTGCGCCACCACTGCCTGGCTAATTTTTGTATTTTTAGTAAAGACCGAGTTTTACCATATTGGTCAGGCTGGTCTCGAACTCCTGACCTAAAGTTATCCACCCACCTTGGCCTCCCAAAGTGCTGGGATTACAGGCATGAGCCATTGTGCCTAGCCTTATTCACTGCTTCTATTGGAAGTTCTTTCTTATTAAGCTACTACACTTTGTTTTTATAATTATTAATGTACATTCTCATTATTAAAAATTTTAGAAAATTCTCAAAAGTATAAAGAATAAAAGTAATATCTAATCTCTCTTCCCAGAGATAATCATTAACACTGGTTAATATGCAATCAGTGGCTACTACATCTGTTGGCCGGGCATGGTGGCTCATACCTATAATCCAAGCGCTTTGGGAGGCCGAGGCGGGTGGATCACTTGAGTCAGGAGTTTGAGACCAGCCTGGTCAACATGGTGAAACCCCATCTCTACTAAAAATACAAAAAAGTAGTCAGGCATGGTGACAAGTGCCTGTAATCCCAGCTACTCAGGAGGCTGAGGCAGGAGAATTGCTTGAACCCAGGAGGCAGAGGTTGCAGTGAGCCGAGATAGCGCTAGACTGGGCGACAAAATGAGACTCCATCTAAAAAAAAAACAACAAAAAAAATTAAAAACTCTATCTCTTCTTGGCTAATATATTACTACTACATTTCCAGAAGTTGTGTTTATTTTCAAGTTTTAGAGGCAACTAGAAGCTGTTCCATCTTTTTAAAGGGTCAATGTCACCCCAATACTTTTTGATAGATCCAAAGATTAAGATAGGTAGTTGCTTAGGGCAAAGAAGGCACATTCAAAAAAACTTCAGTTTAAACTTTTTAAGTTATTGCTGAATGACATTAAGTAAACAGCCATATTTGTGTGTGTATTGAAAGCATTGCTCTGTTAGACAGAAACACTTAAAATATGCAACAGCTGGGTACGGTGGCTCACGCCTGTAATCCCACCACTTTGGGAGGCCAAGGTGGGTGGACCACCTGAGGTCAGGAGTTTGAGACCTTCCTGGACAACATGGTGAAACCCCATCTCTACTAAAAATACAAAAATTAGCTGGGCATGGTGCCAGGCACCTGTAATCCCAGCTGAGGTAGGAGAAGCTGAGGCAGGAGAATTGCTCGAACCTGGGAGGCGGAGACTGCAGTGAGCTGAGATGTACTCCAGCCTGGGTGACAGTGAGACTCCATCTCAAAAAATAAATAAATAAATAAATAAAAATAAAATATAGAACACTTTTATATCTGTGTTTTACCATTACTTCATTTTTTAGATATACCCGTAATCTCAAAAATCAAAGTGACCTTGGACTTTGGAGCTCTGAAAGGCCTGAACAAGACATTAACCAACTTCCTTTTCTGCGCCCCAGGCTAGTGCTATGGTGGTTTCAGTGGTGGTACTGGCCTTAACCATTATTTCCTCAGATCTCCCGCCCCTTCCTATTAATATAGGACTGTCCAGCACTATCCACCAGATTCTGACTGAGAGCACTTTTCCTATGTCTATGTCTAGAACTAGCCATTTTCCAAGGAAAAGTTGCTACATGTACTTATGACTAAAGGCCAGAATAAATCCTTTTATTTTTTGTTTGCCCTGGACAGGTTGAGGGTCCTATGATCCCTTCCTCCCTATCCCCCTGATACTCCACTCCCACTCTCAAAAAGTATTCCATTTTCTGAGTTGACACAATGACCCTCAGGTTGCCTTGAACTACTAATCTTCTTATATGTACTTATTGGTTCTTCTGCTTGAAGCCCACTGTCTGTGTTAATTTGTATATCTCTATATTACGTTGTATCAACGAAGCACCATGGTCATAGTAGATACTAAAAATATTTGTTGATAATGTCATACCACCAAATGGATAAGCTAAGGGTAGCATAACTGACTTTCTAGAAGAGAATGAAGAAAGCTTTATTTTTACATTGAAGTTGCTATTAGTTACCAGGGAATGCAAACCAGTAAGGAGTCATACTATGTTACTAACACTTGAATTCATCTCTTTAGACTTATTTTCTCTCATATTTCATTATTTGTTCCTTTTTTTCTTCCTCTTCATTATTACACTTTTCTTTTGTCTTTCCTTATTCAATGACCCGACTTGTCAGTGATCAAATTCTAAAAATTTCCCTTAATCTGAATTTCTAGTGAGCCTGGATCCATGTTTATACTGAAGTTTCAGATCCAAAAGTCTTTCTCCTACCCCCACTCTCCTTCACTTGGTGCAGTGCAGCAACAGGTGCACCTTGGGCTGTAATTCAGGAACTTTCATTGGACTGTTGTCAATTTGCACCATCCAGCGGCTGAAATTGCTAACTGCATCCTCTGAAAAAAGGCAGTGGGCACGAATAAAAAAATGTAAAATAGATGAGCAAATCATAACAAATGTGAAGCCTGTTGTCCTGCTCCAAGGGAAAAAAAATCACAACAGTCAAATTTCATCTTATTCACTAAATTTTAAAATAGGATAGAGAACGATATGTTTACAGGCTTAGTGTCACAGTCTCTGCAGAAAAAGATGATGCCCAGATGACACTCTAAGGATTAACTCAGGACATTTTTGCTCCCTGATGTACTGGAAAAGAAGAATAAACAGTGTAGGCTATAGGATAAAGTCCTTACTGCCCTCTTGAAGAATCAAATATTCTGCAGAAAAGACACTGAATTTGAAGACTGATAAATTATACATATGATTATATCAGATAGCAGTTCGTTTCCTCTACAGTGAGTATTCTTGGATGTGTTTATGTCTAAGACACGCCAAGGAGTAGAATTAATAGGCTGTAGTTTACATATATTCTCAACTTTGCTAGATTGAATATGGCTCTCTGAAGTGGTTGTACCAAGTACAGTACCATGCAGTAAAGACAGTACCCATTGTTCCATTTTTTCTCTAACTTTGAAATCTAGAATTTAAAAATGTTTGCCAATCTGATGACTGTGAAGTAATGTTATTGTTGTACATTTCCATATTTAATAGTGTACATTTCCATATTTAATAGTGTGGTTGAGCATCTTTGCAAGTATTTATTTGCCATTAAGTTTTCTCTTGCTTGCTCATAACCTTTCCCTATTTTTCTTTCTTTCTTTTTTTTAATTACTTTTCTTTTTTTTTTTGAGACGGAGTTTCATCTTGTCGCCCAGGCTGGAGTGCAATGGTGCAATCTAGGCTCACTGCAACCTCTGCCTCCTGGATTCAAGTGATTCTCCTACCTCAGTCTCCTGAGTAGCTGGGATTACAGGCACGTGCCACCACACCCAGCTAATTTTTGTATTTTTATTTTTGTTATTTTATGTTATTTATTTTTATTGTTATTATTATTATTTTTGAGATGGAGTTTCACTCTTGTCACCCAGGCTGAAGTGCAGTGGCACAATCTCAGCTTACTGCAACCTCTGCCTCCTGGTTCAAGCGATTCTCTTGCCTCAGCCTCCAGGGTAGCTGGGATTACGGGTGCCCAACTCCACATCTGTTTAATTTTTGTATTTTCAGTACAGATGGGGGTTTCACCATGTGAAACAGGCATGTGCCACCATACTGACTGATTTTTGTATTTTTAGTAGAGACAGGGTTTCATCATGTTTGCCAGGCTGGTCTCAAACTCCTGACCTCGTGATTCACTCACCTCAGCCTCCCAAAGTGCTGGGATTACAGGCGTGAGACACTGTGCCTGGCCTGTGGTATCACTTTTAATTAAACTCCTCTAACTCCCTCCCTCTGTTCTAGAAAGAAAAGAATCTGATTCACATATCCCTGCTTTCAATTAAATCCTTTCACTCCAATGAACTCATTCTTCCTGGTAGATTAATTTTAAACCTTTTATCTCTAGCTATAGATAATAATAATAGCTAATATTTGATGCACATTTACTATGTAAGAATTAAAGTCTTTGCCTTCTGCTAAAGTAATGTTGGGAAAACAAGTAAGTTGAGGGAGCATATCATTGACCTGAATTCAGAGAAGCATATCCTCTGAATCTGTCTCCCCCATACACTCTCTTGCTTCAGTTTAATCTGCATACAATTCTCCACATTGTAACCAGTTTTTTTGAGATGGAGTTTCACTCTTGTTGCCCAGGCTGGAGTGCAATGGTGTGATCTTGGCTCACCGCAACCTCCGCCTCCTGGGTTCAAGCGATTCTCCTGCCTCGGCCTCCCAGTAGCTGGGATTACAGGCATGTGCCACCATGCCCAGCTGATTTTGTACTTTTAGTCGAGATAGGGTTTCTCCATGTTGGTCAAGCTGGACTTGAACTCCCGACCTCAGTTGATCCGCCCACCTTGGCCTCCCAAAGTGCTGGGATTATAGGCGTGAGCCACCGTGCCTGACCTATAACCAGTTTTTCAAAATACAAATTTGATCTTGTTAACTCTTCTGCTGAAAAACTTTCAATGACTTCCACTGCTATCAGGATAAAGTCCAAAACCCTCAAGAAGATTGCCAAGGCCCTAGATAATCTGCCTGCCTGCCTCGCTCCAGTCTCCTCTCCCCCACTCTTCCCCTTCTCTAGCTTCAGCGGCAATGGACTAGCTCCTTTCCTGCCAGAACAGTTCTATGCTGTTCTGTCTGCTTGGAACACTGTTTCTACTCTCCTCCCCACTTCCCCTTCTTCACTACTGTTAGCCTGTTTAACTTTCTACTTTTCTCTCAGATATTGGCTCAACAGTCACCTCCTCAGTCTGCCCTAAACTCCATCAGGTTTCTCTATACTGTTTTATAGTGTAAATTTCCTTCGTGGTATTCATGTTTGTAATTACACATTTCTGTAGTATTTCATTGATGCCTGTTTCTCTTATAGGGAAACACTGAATCTTACACTGTATTTCTAGGCCCAGGGCTATGTCTCACACTTTTGTAGGGACTTAGTAAATATGCACCCTTAATGAAAAAAACAGACAGATGGGGATTGGGTTGGTCCTCTTCCCAGAATCTCTTTGCTTCAAGGTTCCAGATACTAGAAATTTAGAAGCCATTTTCTAGGTGCCCTTTCTTCTTTTACCATGAGTCACCAGGTTACTATTAAATACTATGCCTGACCTTTATCTCACTTAATCCTTTGAGGTAGTTACAATTACTACCTGCATTTTATAAAAGTGGAAATTGAGGATCAGAAACTTGCCCAAGGGGTCATAGAGCTAGTAAGTGGCATAACTAGGATTCCGACATAGGTAGGTAACCTCAAAATCTCCATACTCTTAACCTCTACTCATCACATAAGCTCTATTTATACATTTCATTGATGTTTCTATTGAGTGGTTGATCTCTTTCTTATCTATTTCTAGGAGTTTGTTGTGTGTGTGTGTGTGTGTGTGTGTGTGTGTGTGTGTGTGTGTGTGAAAGATGGGGTCTCACTCTGTTGCCTAGGCTGGAGCACAGTGGCATGATCATGGCTCACTCCTCTAGAAGCTCTTTATATCAGATGATTAGCCCTTTGTGACATGAGTAGCAAACATTTTTCCATTTATATTTTAACACAGGATTTTTTTATTTGCTGCACAGAAATTTTGAGTTTTGTATAGTCAAATTATTAACCTCTGTTTCTATGCCTTCTGTATTTTGAACCACAGTAGGAAGATTTTTGCTTCCCCATGTCAAAATTATGTAGGAATTATCTCACATTATCTTCTAGTACTTTTATAGTTCTTTTCTTTTCTTTTTCTTTTTTTTTTTTGAGACAAGAGTCTTGCTCTGTTGCCCAAGCTGGAGTACAGTGGCGCAATCTCAGCTCACTGCAACCTCTGCTGCCCAGGTCCAAGCAATTCTCCTGTCTCAGCCTCCCGAGTAGCTGGGACTACAGGTGCCTGCTACCATGCTCAGCTAATTTTTGTGTTTTCAGTAGAGATGGGGTTTCACCATATTGGTCAGACTGATCTCAAACTCCTGACCTCAGGTGATCCACCCACCTTGGCCTCCCAAAGTGCTGGGATTATAGGCGTGAGCCACTGCGCCCAGCCTTTTTATTTGTCTTTAAATATTTAATCATTTGAAATTAAAATTACATGGCAAGCGCCATAACATTTCCCTTTTTTAGGGCCTAAACGGTCTTAATAATGCTCTGCTGACTACATTCCACCTCCCACCTTTACTGCTACTTCTTTCATTTAAATCTACTTCTCCCTTTCTGGACTAATGGGCTCTTATTCTGTGTCTTACCTATTGTTATCCAGGTAAGACACAGAAGAGGACATCCTTCCTTCTTTTGTCTTTTTCCACTCAATGAGTTCAAGCAATGTTGTCTTTTCCTGTGGCTTCCAATTTTCCATCAATCTCTTGCTCACTCCCTCATATAACTGACCTGAATGTCTCTCGTGGCTTTTTTTCCTTTTTTTCAAATGGAGTCTCGCTCTGTCACCCTGGCTGGAGTGCAGTGGTGCCATCTCGGGTCACTGCAACCTCCACCTCCCGCGTTCAAGTGATTCTCCTGCCTTAGCCTCCCGAGTAGCTGGGATTACAGGTGCTCTCCACAATACCTGGCTAATTTTGGTATTTTTAGTAGAGACGGGGTTTCACCATGTTGGCAAGGCTGGTCTCAAACTTCTGACCTCAAGTCGTCCACCTGCCTCGGCCTCCCAAAGTACTGGGATTACAGGCATGAGCCACAGTGCCCAGCCTCCCTTGGCTTTTGAATCCACCCAGTTGAACAGTGCCTGTATATCCTACAGGTACCTCAAACTCATCCTATCCAGAACAAAATCTGCCCCTTTCCCTTCATGTCTGTGCTTTGCCCTCTGCTTTCTCTCTGGGTGACTAGCATCAGTATCCACCCTAGTCAACCAAGCTGGACATCTGAGGATCATCTCTAATCCTATCACCTTCCTCTCTTCTCTCCCCCAATTAATTACTTCTTAAATAACTTAAATCCGTTTCTCTTCCTCCTTCCCATTCCAGTGATTTTCAGGCCCTCATCATCTCTTACTTGGACTGCTATAACTCTAGGCTTTTTATCTTGCCGCTTGTCAATCTACACCACTGGTTGGAAAGATAAAGCCCAGATTAGTGATAGCACTACTCCACAATTCAAAATTGCTTCACTGGTTCCCCATAGTTTTATAAAAAAAGTACAAAGCCCTCTATAGCCCGATCTCTACCTGTGCAAGTTACTCCACCTTAGGAGGGGCCTTCCTCTTCTTGCTTCCTGCACTCCAGTCACAAAGAACAACCCAGCCATGCTATTTCATACTTCTGGGCTTTATATAATTTGTTCTTTCTGCTTGGAATTTCCTCCTCATTCTTCTCCAGGATTTAACTGATCACGTTACAGAGTTCCACCACTTAATTCTCCCTAAAATAAACTAATCTCTTCTTGGAGCCCTTAGTATCTCTAGTACATCTCTGTTACAGCACATGCTACCTTGTATTATAATGATTTGTGTGCCTATCTTTCTCCCCCAACTGGACAGTGAGTTGCCTCTTGAGGGCACACTATTAGTGTTTGAATCCCTAGTACCTGGCATAGTCCTTGGCCTATAGTAGGACTCAATACTTACTGAATGAAGGAATGAACAACTAAGAGTCCTCTAGAAGTTTCAAGCAAAAAGCCTTGGTGAAAGCTAGCAGGCTATTGAAAGGCCTCTCATGCTATTTTACAGGCTTAGAAACCCAAATTTTCCACACAGAGGATACCCCCTTATTTAGGAGCAGTATCACTCTAAGCAAGCTCAAAAGTAAAATTGTCAATTAGTTTATTAGTTTATTTTAATTAAAAATGTCATATGTACAGAAATTATTAACTTACAATGATAAATATAATTGTCATATGTACAGAAATACTATCCTTTGCCCCCATGCCAGGCTAAAACGCATGTTCTGAATCTGAAGGTAGTTCTATAGGGGAAGCTGATTCATTCATGCATCACTGTGTAACTCATGCACTCATAAAGGCGGAGAAAAAAGTCTTCTTCTAAAGGGCAAAAAAACTAGCCTTTTTATGTACAAACTACATATATATAGTACATAAACATATATATAGTTTACCTGTGATATTAAAACTTTGTAGGGGGAGGTAAATGTCTGAAAAGGCTCTTTAGGGCAGGTAATAATGTTGTTTTTTTTTTTGAGACAGAGTCTTGCTCTGTTGCCAGGCACCAGGCTGGAGTACAGTGGTGCGATCTCGGCTCACTGCAAACCTCCGCCTCCCGGGTTCAAGCAATTCTCCTGCCTCAGCCTCCCGGGTAGCTGGGACTAAAGGTGCACGCCGCCATGCCCAGCTAATTGTTTTTTGTATTTTTTAGTAGAGACGGGGTTTCACCATGTTGGCCAGGATGGTCTCGATCTCGTGACCTCATGATCCACCTGCCTCGGCCTCCCAAAGTGCTGGGATTACAGGCTTGAGCCACCGCGCCCGGCCCAATAATGATTTTAAAAAGTTGAAAAACAGTTTAATCCCTACAATTTTTATTTTTTATTTTTTTTGGTGAGATGAAGTTTTGCTGTGTCACCCAGGTAGGAGTGCAATGTCGTGATCTTGGCTCACGGCAACCTCCACCTGCGGTTCAGGCCCTTTCCTGCCTCAGCCTCTGGAGCAGCTGGGATTACAGGTGGGCACTACCACACCCGGCTATTTTTTTTAAATTTTTAGTAGAGATGGGGTTTCACCATGTTGGTCAGGCTGGTCCCAAACTCCTGACGTCAGGTGATCCACCCACATCAGACTCCCAAAAGTGCTGGGATTACAGGCATGAGCCACCGTGCCCAGCCTATAATAATTATTTTTTAAGAAATTAGAATAACGGGAGTTAGTTCTAAAATTTAAATATTAGATGGCATTAGTCTGATAAGTATCTCTACAATATAGTGGGCTATAATGGGGCAATGATGCCTGAAATGCACTGGCCAAGGCTGTCTTCCTTGAATGGCCACTAAGCTCCAACTCTTCCACTACTGACTAACCTTTCCCTTTTTCAGGTTGATTCATTCTCCCTTTGGATATGCTATATATATTCTGTATTTCTCAGAGCCACTCTATCATCTAAAGTAACATTACATATCTCTGCCGTGATCCATTGTCTTCTGAGATTGGATAAAGCAGTGGTTAGGGATTGTGGTAAAAGTCTGAATCTCTACCATGCTGCCTACTTACATTCTCTGAGTATCAGTTTCTGCATCAGTAAAATGGGAGCAATAACACCTCCCTTAAAGGGATTCTTAGGGATTAAATGATAGAATATATACAGAAAGCCTTGAATAGTAACTATTTTTAGTACCAAGGGAAACCCTGCTGTGTCATTTTGAACAGTGCGTTTGTGAATGCATGACTAAGCACTAAAGGATTTCAGATAAACTGTTGTCTTTGGCATGATTATAGAGTCTAGAAAATTAATAAAATGAGCAGGCAAACACTTAATGTGTTTGGCTGTGTAAAAATAACCAATTACAGTCATTTATGTACCAATTTAACATGTCGGACCTAATTATCATGCAACACCATAACAATTACATATATTATTAAATATGCATCAGATTATCCTTCTTTTAAGTTTTGATTACAATAAAAGTACTCACTCTGTATTCTAAGGAACAGTCTTATAGTTAATTGCTAATAATGCATAAGTTTGTTCACTATTTATATTAATTAAATGAGACATAGCTCCTGAGTTTGTTCTCCTTTTGAGGTAAGCCTGGATTCTCCACCCTATATTGCAACTACACACTTGTCCTGCAACCTGTGAGATAACATACATTTTCCTTAGTTTTCTATAGTGAGGAAAATGCTGAAGAAACTACCAACAAAAAAAAGTTCTGTTTAATTGCCTCTTGTTCTTGAAACCTACAGGTTTCCAGCAGATAGGGGTTTTTGATTTAAACAATAAAACATTCTAATGCTGAGCACTAACCTAGCCTAAAACAACTTGTAAATAAGCCCCAGGATCATCCTGTGGAGCACTTCTAGAATTAAAACTATAATTCTGTTTATTTGACTCCTACCATGAACAAGGTATATACATACATATATAATCACACTCACACTCTTTTTCTTTTCTTCTTTCTTTTTTTTTTTTTTTGGAGCAATCATGCCTGTTCAAGTCATTCTCATGCCTCAGCCTCCTGGGTAGCTGGGATTACAGGCGTGCACTAGCACACCCAGCTAATTCTTGTATTTTTAGTAGAGATGGGTTTTCACCATGTTGGTCAGGCTAGTCTCGAACTCCTGACCTCACGTGACCCACCCACCTTAGCTTCTCAAAGTGCTGGGATTACAGGCATGAGCTACTACACCCAGCCTTCATCACATCCTTGTGAAACTCTTATGAATTAGACATTATTATTTTCATTTTACACAGGAGGAGAAAACAGATGCAGGAAGATAATAACTTGCCTAAATTCTTTTTTTTTTAGACAGAGTTTCACTCTTGTTGCCCAGGCTGGAGTGCAATGGTGTGATCTGGGCTCACAGCAACCTCTGCCTCTTGGGTTCAAGCGATTCTCCTGCCTTAGCCTCTCAAATGATTGATATTACAAGCATGCACCACCATGCCCAGCTAATTTTTTGTATTTTTAGTAGAGATGGGGTTTCAGCATGTTGGCCAGGCTGGTCTCGAACTCCTGATCTCAAGTGATCTGCCCGCCTTGGCCTCCCAAAGTGCTGGGATTACAGGCATGAACCATTGTGCCAGGCCCTAAATTCTTTTTTTTTTCTTTTTCCTTTTTTTTTTTTTTTGCAGGATGTTGACGAAATAGGCCCTAAATTCTTAAAGGTGATAAGGAGTGGAGACAGAATTCAAATTTGGGAAAGTTTCACAGTCCATGATTGCTTTTTCAATTATATTAAACTATGGCAAGTTCCTTGCATATTCCAAACATTTATCGAGTACCTGTTGGTTGCAAAAGAGTACAGACTGCCTGTCACCAAATGATGCAAAATACTTTAGGAGCCTGTTTTGACAGTCAGAAGGCGGAGGCCCTGTACATTAGGCTGAAAAATATGCAGCTAGGCTGCTTAGCAGGCATTTTAGGATTTCTGATAAACAGAGTCACTTAGCAACAATATATTTCTAGTTCACTTAGTTTTTTGGTTCTGTCCAAAACCTGGTGACTCATGAGACAGATATTCTGTACTCTGTGTAGATGAGAAAGAAGTCAGTAAGGAGGTTGGGTGTGGTGGCTCTCGCCTGTAATCCCAGCACTTTGGGAGGCCAAGGTGGGTGGATCACAAGGTCAGGAGTTTGAGACCCACCTGGCCAATGTGGTGAAACTCTGTCTCTACTAAAAATACAAAAAATAGATGGACATGGTGGTGGGCACCTGTAATCCCAGCTACTCGGGAGGCTGAGGCAGGAGAATCGTTTGAACCTGGGAGGCAGAGGTTTTGGTGAGCCAAGATGGTACCACTGCACTCTAGCCTGGGCAACAGGGTGAGACTCCGTCTCAAAAAAAAAAAGCAACAACAAAAAAAGACAGTAAGGTGAAGAAGCAGCAGAAGAGATGGGTAACAAAGGCCTGGATGCATGAAAACTCTGTTTAATGGCCATGGCATTATGAAAATCCTGATACCAGCCAATTCTTGAGTTTTAAATAATGAGAGCTAGCTTATTAGTTATGTTTAGACATACCTAGTTTTTTGCTTTATTTTTACAAGTAATGTTCTAATAAATATATTTTATTTAATTTACTTATGGCATATTGACACATTTTTTGACAAATAAAAATTGTGTAAATTCATGATGTACAAAATGTGTTGATAGATGTACATATTGTGGAATGGCTAAATCAAGCTAATGAATATATCCATTACCTCCACATATACCTACAAATACTTTTTTATGTGGTAAGAACAATTAAAATCTACTCTCTTAGCAATTTTCAAGTGTATATATATTATAAATATATTTTATTTGTTTGTTTGTTTGTTTTGAGACAGGGTCTCACTCTGTTAAACACGCTGGAGTGCAGTGGCGCAATCTTGGCTCACTGCAACCTCTGCCTCCCAGTTTCAAGTGAGTCTGATGCCTCATCCTCCTGAGTAGTTGGGATTACAGGCATGTGCCACACATCCAGCTAATTTTTATATTTTTAGTTGAGATGGGGTTTCACTATGTGGGCCAGGCTGGTCTCAAACTCCTGACCTCAGATAATTCACCCACTTCGGCCTCCCAAAGTGCTGGGATTACAGGCGTAAGCCATGGCGCCTGGCCTCAAGTATGTATAAACACACACACACACACACACACACACACACAACATACTTTTTTTTTGAGATGGGAGTCTCACTCTGTCACCAGGCTGGAGTGCAGTGGTGTGATCTCAGCTCACTGCAACCTTTGCTTCCCGGGTTCAAGCGATTCTCCTGCCTCAACCTCCTGAGTAGCTTGGGACTACAGGCACACGCCACCACACCCAGCTAATTTTTGTATTTTTAGTAGAGATGGGGTTTTACCATGTTGGTCAGGTTGGTCTCAATCTCTTGACCTTGTGATCTGCCCACCTCGGCCTCCCAAAGTGCTGGTATTATAGCCATGAGCCATCATGCCCAGCCCTAATTTTTTTTTTTTAATAGAGACAGAGTTTCTCCATGTTGGTCAGGCTGGTCTTGAACTCCTGACCTCAGGTGATCCACCGGCCTCAGCCTCCCAAAGTGCTGGGATTACAGGCGTGAGTCACCATGCCTGGCCTTTTTTTTTATTTTTTGAGATGGAGTTTCACTCTTGTTGCCCAGGGTGGAGTTCAATGGCGTGATCTCGGCTCACTGCAACCTCCACCTCCTGGGTTCAAGCCTTTCTCCTGCCTCAGCCTCCCCAGTAGCTGAGATTACAGGCATGTGTCACCACCCCCAGCTAATTATGTATTTTTAGTAGAGATGGGGTTTCTCCATGTTGGTCAGGCTGGTCTCAAACTCCTGACTTCAGGTGATCTGCCTGCCTCAGCCTCCTAAAGTGCTAGGATTAAAGGCATGAGCCACTGTGCCTGGCATCAAGTATATATTTTTAACTATAGTCACCATATAGTATAATAGATCTCCTGAATTTATTCCTCCTGTCTAACTGAAATTTTGTATCCTTCGGCCAACATCTTCCAATTCCTTCTCCCTCAACCCCTGGTAACCACCATTCTGCTACTTCTGCAAGTCTGACTTTTTTAGATGCCACGCATAAGTGAGATTAAGCAGTATTTGTCTTTCTGTGCCTGGCTTATTTTACTTAGCATAATGTCCTCCAGGTTCATCTATGTTGTTACAAATGACAGGATTTCCTTAGTTTTTAAGGCTGAACAGTATTCTATTGTGTGTACATATATATCACATTTTCTTTATTCATTCATCCATTGGTGGACATGTAGGTTGTTTCCATGTCTTGGTTATCATGAATAATGCTGCAATGGATATGGGGAGCACAGATACCGTGACATGCAGATTTCATTTCCTTTGGATATATACCCAGAAGTGGATTATTGGATCATATGGTAGTTCTAGTTAACAACGTTTTTTATTTATTTTTTTAAAAAATTCTTGTCTTTTTTTTTTTAATTTTTAAATTTTTAAAAATCATAAATCAACAAAAATTTATTACCAGGTTATATATAACTATTTAAGAATTTTTAAGGAGGCCGGGTGCAGTGTAATCCCAGCACTTTGGGAGGCTGAGGTGGGCAGATCACCTGAGGTCGGGAGTTTGAGACCAGCCTGACCAACATGGAAAAACCCCACCTCTACTAAAAATACAAAATTAGCCAGACATGGTGGTGGGTGCCTGTAATCCCAGCTACTTGGGAGGCTGAGGCAGGACAATCGCTTGAACCCAGGAGGCGGAGGTTGTGGTGAGCCAAGATATTGCAGCACTGCCCTCCAGCCTGGGCAACAAGAGTGAAACTCTGTCTCAAAAAAAAAAAATTTTTTTAAGGAACCTCCATACTGTTTTCCAAAATGGCTGTATTAATTTATATTCCCACTGAGTGTACAAGGTTTTTCTCTACCTCCTTGCCAATGCTTTTCTCGCTTCTTGGTAATAATCATTCTGACAGGTATGAGGTGATATTTCATGGTAGTTTTAATTTAAATTTCCCTGATGATTAGTGATGTTGAACATTTTTTTCACATACTAATTAGCTATTTGCATGTCTTTTTTTTTTCTTCTTTTTTTTGATACAGCTCTGTCACCCAGGCTGGAGTGCAATGGTGCAATCTCAGCTCACTGCGACCTCCACCTCCTGGGTTCAAGTGAATCTTCTGCCTCAGCCTCCTGAGTAGCTAGAGTCATAGGCACCCGCCACCATGCCCAGCTAATTTTTGTATTTTTAGTAGAGACGGGGTTTCACCAGGTTGGCCTGGCTGGTCTCGAACTCCTGACCTCAGGTGATCCACCCGCCTCAACCTCCCATGCTATTTGCATCTCTTCTTTTGAGAAACGTCTTTTCAGGCCCTTGTATACTTATCTGATGTAGGGGTCTGAATATTTTCTCCCATTCCGTAGGCTGTCTCCTCACCCTTTTTTTTTTCAGACAACGTCTCACTCTGTTGCCCAGGCTGGAGTGCAGTGGCACAATCACATTTCACTACAACCTCAACTGTCTGAGCTCAAGTGATTCTACTACCTCAACCTCCCAAGTAGCCGGGACCACAGACGTGTACTACCATGGCCAGCTAATTTTTTGATTGTTTTGTAGAGACGGACTCTCATTGTTACCCAGGTTAGTCTTGAATTCCTGAGCTCAAGCAATCTTCCCACCTAGGACTCTCAAAGTGCTGGAATTACAGGCATGAGCCACCGCACCAGGCCAGAAACTCTACTTTTGATTCTAACCAAAGCAGCTTATCAGCTGAGGACAAACTGTTGGGGATATTTTGGTATCAGTCAATGGCAGCCAGGTTACAAGCCTAACAAAATACGAGTTTCCTTGTTGGGTTCCTAGTACAAAAGTCAACCTTTTCAGTTAGTTAAGAATGCAAGGGCATGAGGATTTTGCTGTTAGTTTGTCCTAAAGGTTAATCTTCAAAAATACTGGTTCTAATCCGAGCATGGTGGCTTATGCCTGTAATCCCAGCACTCCGGGAGGCTGAGGTGGGCAGATCACGAGGTCAGAAGTTCAAGACCAGCCTGGCCAAGATGGTGAAACCTCGTCTCTACTAAAAATACAAAAATTAGCAGGCATGGTAGCAGGTACCTGTAATCCCAGCTACTCGGGAGGCTGAGGCAGGAGAATTGCCACAAATATCAGAGCAGTGAGGTTATAAAGACAACAGCGTCTGTCCTCAAGATCTGCCTAGGGAAGGCACACAGCCAAACAAACAATTCTAATATAGTTATACAGTTTTAGTTCTAACCCCTCCAATGAGCTGTAGATTCGTATTTGTCATTTCCAGTCAGAATGCAAAACACAGATCCAAAACAGAACTTTCAATTTCTCCTCCAAATCTGTTCTTCCTTCAGCTGGTCGTGTAAGTGATGCTATTACCACATCTGCTTAAGACACAAACCCAGAGAAGTGCTGCCTTAATCAGTGTTACCCTTCTTCTCACTGTGCATTTTAATTTCGCCACATCTTTTTTTTTTTTTTTTTTTTGATACAATGTCTCACTTTGTCACCTAGGCTGGAGGGCAGTGGTGTGATACTGGCTCAATGCAGCCTCAACCCTTTGGGCTCAAGCGATCCTCTCACCTCAGCCTTCTAAGTAGGCATGTGCCACCACACCTGGCTAATTTTTGTATTTTTAGTAAAGATGGGGTTTCGCCACATTGCCCAGGCTGGTCCTGAACTATTGGCCTCAAGTGATCCATCTGCCTTGCCCTCCCAAAGTGCTGGGATTACAGGTATGAGTCACCATGCCTAGGCCCCTGAATGTTATATATATTTTTTTCTGAAACGGAGTCTTGCTCTGTCACCAGGCTGGTGTGCAGTGGCGCAATCTCGGCTCACTGCAACCTCCGCCTCCTGGGTTCAAGCAATTCTTCCGCCTCAGCCTCCCGAGTAGCTGGGACCACAGGCACATGCCACCACGCCCGGCTAATTTTTTTGTATTTTTAGTAGAGACGGGGTTTCACCGTGTTGGCCAGAATGGTCTCAATCTTTTGACCTCGTGATCTGCATGCCTCAGCCTCCCAAAGTGTTGGGATTACAGGCATGAGCCACTGCGCCTAGCCCGAATGTTATATTTTTAATGAATAGATCTTAGTATTATATGGGACTAATTTTTCTACAGTACTACAACACTGATTACTGATATTAATTGTTAACAATCGTAACATCCATATCTGGATATCTGCCTCAGCCAGTTTCAAAATTTGAGTTTCAATGAGAAAACCCCAGATATGTCTTAAATGACTGACTCCACCTCCTCTGTGTGAAGTTGAGAGTGGTTGTAAAGCTGTACAGGTATAAGTAAAACACTAATGTTAATAAACTATCTGTTGAACAACTACCTTGTAAAAGGATGACTTATGCCTTAGAGGGCAATTTAAAATTTTTTTAGAGATGGAGGTCTCGGTATGTTGCCCAGGCTGGTCTCAGAATTGGGCTCAATCCATCTTCCTGCCTTAGTCTCTCGAGTAGCTGGGATTACAGGTACACACCACTTCACCAGGCAAAAGGTAATTTAAATATTTCTACCATTCACTCTCCACACAACTGCCAGAGTGATTTTTTTTTTTTTTCTGATACGGAGTTTCACTCTGTTGCCCAGGCTGTGGTGCGATCTCAGCTCACTGCAACCTCCGTCTCACCCTCCCAAGTAGCTAGGATTACAGATGCACACCACCACACCCAACTAATTTCTTTGTATTTTTAGTAGAGAGGAGGTTTCATCATGTTAGCCAGGCTGGTCTTGAACTTCTAACCTCAAGTGATCTACCCGCGTCAGCCTCCCAGAGTGCTGGGATGACAGGTGTGAGCCACCACAACCAGCCCACAGTGATCCTTTTCCAGTAAAGCTGACTACTCCTTTGGTGTCAAACCTTCATGGTATTCTATCACTTTCCAATAAAGACCAAAGCTTACCAGATGATATATGATCTGGCTCCAGGCTATAAGTTCTGTCTTATTTCTCTAATTAGCTGTGCTCTAGCCACACTGGTCTTGCCCTTTTTCCATGCCAAACAAATCCCCATTTCAGGGCCACTGCACTTGCTATCTCTCTTCTAGGATAGTTTCCTTCTAGAAATCCACGTAGCTCTCTCTCTCATTAAATGATCTAATTTTTATGTGTCTCCTTAGCTAAGAGGCCTTCCTTATCTACCCTAACTAAAAGAGAATCCCCACGTCACTCTTATCCTTTTATCCTGATTTATTTTTCCATAAAACTTGCCACACTACTGGGTATTATCTATTACTTAGTAATGTGTATATTGCTTATTGACTGTCTTTCCTACTATAATATGAGTTCCATGAAGCAGAGACTTTGCTTTGTTCACTGCTGAATTCCCAGCACCTACAACAGCCTATTCATTAAACATTTGTTGAATGAATCAATCTTCAGGATACATGAAATGTTATTTATTTTATTTTTTTCTTTTTTAATGAATGAGAGGTTCACATGTTGCCCAGGCTGGACTCGAATGCATAGCCTCGCCTCCTCAAGCACCAGGACAACTGGCCTGAGCCACTGTGGCTCCCTCATATATTTGATGTGATGCATAGGAAAATGTCTGGAAGGGTATAAACCAAAATGTTAACTGTTATTTAACCTGGTGGGAGGTGGTTTTTCACATTGCTTTTCACTCGTGCAATTTTTTTTTTTTTTTTGAGATGGAGTCTCTCTCTGTCTCCCAGGCCGGAGTGCAATGGCGGGATCTTGGCTCACTGCAACCTCTGCCTCCTGGGTTTAAGCGATTCTCCTGCCTCAGCCTACAGAGTAGCTGGGACTACAGGCGCCCATCACCATGCCCAGCTAATTTTTGTATTTTTAGTGGAGACGGGGTTTGACCATATTGGCCAGGCTGGTCTCGAACTCCTTACATTGTGATCCACCCACCTCAGCCTCCCAAAGTGCTGGGATTACAGGCCTCAGCCACCACACCAGGCCCGAATTTTTTTTTAAATAATTAATTTGTATTATGCATATACCAAAAAAGAATGAAAGAGTTCACACAGGCAGAAAGTGTAAATGAATTTTTAAAAAGGTTAGGCAAATTTATCAAAGGCAGCCTTCGAAATAGATGTACCAGTTATATGGTTCAGATAAACCACAGTTTGAATCCCCTTCCCCAGTACTCTAGCGGTGTGAACCCAAGTTATGTATGTGTCAGTGCCTAGATTTCTGCACCTGGAAAATGGGGATAACAACAGGTGCCTACCTCACAAGTTTTAAATGAGACCGTATGTGTAACCTGATTTGCGCAATGTCAGGCATGCAATAAGTACTCGACGACTGGTAGCTATTAGAATCACCATTAGCAGCAGTAATAAGAGATGTTGGGACATACCTAGCCCTCAAGATTGACATCAGAGTAGACCACCACATCCTCTCATCATTGCGCCTCAATTTGGGCCTCTGAAGCCCAAAGAGGGGGATGGTTCTTTCCAAAGAAGACAATTTCGACGTTCCAGAAGCATCGGATTGAAACGCACCCTCTTCACACCTTGAAATCAGTCTGGTTCATCCACGAGCAGCCCTTCAGGGCCCGGACTGGAGAGGCAACCACGGCTCGCCGTCCCTGGGCCCAGTTCCCTCAGCCTCAATTTCCCTTGCTGCAACAGGGGTGGGGGTGGGGACGTTATCCCCAAACCCAGGCAGTCCCGGCCGAGCCCGCCTCACCGCACTCCGGAGGAGACCAAACGGCCCCACGCGCGGGGAAGCCTCCGGCGACGGGCCACGCGCCACAAGGGCAAAGTGATTACTGGTCGTGCTCAAAAGTCAGGCAAGTGGCTCAGCCCCATCCTCCCAGTTCTCAGGCACAGAGACAGCAGCGGACGCGCGGCGGGGAGCCGGGAAAAGGCCAAGGGGGCGGTGACAGGGGCGCGGCACCAGGTGGGGGCCTCCACGGCTGAGGGGCGGAGGCGGCGGGCGCGCGGCAAGCGGCGCGCTCGCGACTGCGCCGCCCGGGGGCGCGCACGCAAAGCCCGGAGGCGCGCGCGACTGGCGGCTCTTTGGCGCGGATTAGGGGAACGCTGCGAGGTGAGGCGCTAGGCTGTGCAGGAAGGGCGGGTGGCGGGGCGCGAGCCCCTCTAGCGGGACTAGGTGGAAGCGGGGGTCGCGAGGTGCGGCGTGAGAGGAGGCGCGGGCTACGGGCCCCGGCGGCGGGCGGAACGCGGCGGGCTGGCTGGCGGGCGGGCGGCTCCGGGCCACGCCGCGCTGTGGGGGAGGGCGGTGCGGGGCCGGGCCCGGCTCGTCCGGCCCGCCCAGCGTGTGGGCAGCGCCCCAGTTCCCCCAACCCCGCCGTTCCCAGCTCTGCCCTGGAGCGCGTTGCTTTATCAAGAACGGCCACTGTGCGTGATCCCCTGACCAGCGTTACCCGTTGAATTTCCTAGTGGGCCCTCCAAAGTAGGTATTTCAGCACCCTGTTAGAGTCGAGGCGCAGGTAAAATGACTGACCCAGGTAGGTCCCGCTGATAAGAACTCTGTAAGGATTTGAACCTTGGCTCCGCAACTCCGGAGCCTGTGCCTTCCTCCTCCCCCACGTGGACTCCTGCCCGGCACAGTGCTTCACATCCTTCTCCGGTGACTGATTCGAATTTGGCGACTCTTAGTTTGGAGCTAGCGCCAGTGCTTCCATGGAGGCTGATGTCAGAATGTGGTCTCTTGTGAAAGGCGGAAAAAAAAGATTTTGTAGACTGCAATATTGTGCTTTTTCGCCCTTTTTGAAAAATCTAGGCTGGAGTGCAGTGGCGCCATCCAGGCTCACTGCAGCCTCCGCCTCCCGGGCTCAAGTGATTGTCAGGCGTGCGCCACCCTGCCCAACTAAGTTTTGTATTTTCAGTAGAGACAGGGTTTCACCTTGTTGGCCAGGCTGGTCTCGAACTCCTGTCTCGGCCAACCCAAGTGCTGGGATTACACGGGTGAGCCACTGTGCCCGGTCCTACTTTTTGTTTTGTTTTTTTTTTTTGAGATGGAGTCCAACCCAGGCGGGAGCGTAATGGCGCCATCTCGGCTCACTGCAACCTCCGCCTCCCGGGTTCAAGCGATTCTCCTGCCTCAGCCTCAGTCTCTCGAGTAGCTGGGATTACAGGCGCTTGCCACCATGCCCGGCTATTTTTTGTATTTTTAGCAGAGATGGGGTTTCACCCTGTTGGCCAGGCTGGTCTTGAACTCCTGACCTCAGGTGATCCGCCCACCTGGGCCTCCCAAAGTGCTGGGATGACAGGCTTGAGCCACCACGCCCGGCCTCCTACTGTGCTTTTTTGAGTGTTGATCAGTCTGTAATAACTGTGCATCCTTTACTGGACAGCTAGGGTTTTTTTGTTTGTTTTGTTTTGTTTTTTTGAGACTGAATTTCACTCTTGTTGCCTAGGCTGGAGTGCAGTGGCGCCATCTAGGCTGACCGCAACCTCCGCCTCCCGGGGTAAAGTGATTCTCCTGCCTCGGCCTCCTGAGTAGCTGGGATTACAGGCATGCGCCACCACACCCGGCTAATTTTGTATTTTTTAGTAGAGACAGGGTTTCTCCATGTTGGTCAGGCTGGTCTCGAACTCCTGACCTCAGGTGATCGCCCACCTCAGCCTTCCAAAGTGTTGGGATTACAGGCGTGTGCCACCGCATCTGGCCTGGACAGCCAGGTACCCATGGCCTGGTACCCACGGATACCTACCAAATGGAAAAAGTTCAGTAAATGTTGGCTGTTGCTTGATTGCTGCGTTCGTAGTACACCCTTGCTAGAGTAATTTGTCTTCAGAGCTCAACTCTTCCTGAGACGATAGCAAAGGGAGACCTACCCCACCTCAAGAAGGAAAAGTTCTTCCGCAGCAGTGTTAGCGGAATGTTGCCTACACTTAGTGATGAATTAATCTCCAAGCTAAAAATTAGCAGGGTGAAAAAAATCACTTGGGAAAACTAAAGATGAAATAACCTTTTGTACAACTAACATTTATTGTCCACTGCTATATGTTTATTGTATTCCTCCTGTATTCTTGGCATTTTAAAAGCATACAAATATGTGTCCAGTATATTCTCTACTTTCACTTATTTATATTTTTGAGACAGGGTCTTGCACTGTCGCCCAGGCTGGAGTGCAGTGGCGCAATCTCGGCTCACTGCAACCTCCACCTCTTGGGTTCAAGCAACTCTCATGCTTTAGCTTCCCGAGTAGCTGGGATTACAGGCGCCCACCACCACGCCCGGCTAATTTTTTTGTATTTTTGGTAGAGATGGGAGTCTCACTATGTTGCCCACACTGGTCTGAAACTCCTCACCTTAGGAGATTCATACCTGCCTCAGCCTCCCAAAGTGCTGGAGTTGTAGGTGTGAGCTACCACACCCAGCCTGCTTTCACTTAATTTAGAAGTGGGGGGAAAATAAACATTCAGAAGTAATCCTCACAGAGTAGAATGTGAAAAATGCCAGATAAAAAGCTGTGAGTGGGCCAGGCACAGTGGCTCACACCTATAATCCAAGCACTTTGGGAGGCTGAGGTGGGCAGATTACCTGAGGTCAGGAGTTTGAGACCAGCATGGCCAATATGGTGAAATCCTGTCTCTACTAGAAATACAAAAATTAGCCGGGCGTGATGGCAGGTGCCTGTAATCCCAGCTACTGGGGAGGCTGAGGCAGGAGAATCGCTTGAACATGGAGGCAGAGGTCGCAGCCTGGGCAACAAGAGCGAGACTTCCTCTCAAAAAAAAAAAAAAAAAAAAGGCTGTGAGTGTACAGAAGAAAGGTTATTTCTTGCTTAGTGTAAAATATTATTTCCGCCTGTAATCCCAGCACTCTGGAAGGCCGAGGCGGGTGGATCACTCGAGGTCAGGAGTTTAAGACTAGCCTGGCCAATATGGTGAAACCCTGTCTGTATTAAAAATACAAAAATTAGTTGGGCGTGGTGGCAGGCGCCTGTAATCCCAGCTGCTTGGGAGGTTGAGGCAGGAGAATCACTTGAACCTGGGATGTGAAGGTTGCAGTGAGCTGAGACAGCCCCACTGCACTGCAGCCTGGCGACAGAGCAAGACTCTGTCTAAAAAAAATAGAATAAAAAAAATAAAACCTTTGGGCCAGGAATGGTAGCTCACACCTGCAATTCGAGCACTGTAGCACTTTGGGAGGCGGGGGTAGGTGGATCACTTGAGGCTAGGAGTTTGAGACCAGCCTGGCCAACATAGTGAAACCTGTCTCCTAAAAATACAAAAAAAATTAGCCAGGTGTGGTGGTGGCACATGCTTGTAATCCCAGCTGCTCAGGAGGCTGGGGCACAAGACATGAGAATAAAAAATGAGAACCAAATGGAGAATGAGAATCCCTTGAACGTGGGAGGCAGAGATTGCAGTGAGCACTCCAGCCTGGGCAAGAGAGCCAGACTCTGTCTCAAAAAAAAAAAAAGACTGTGCATTCCAGGCTCTGTCCTCCTAGCTGGAGTGCAGTGGTGGCTCACTGTACCCTCGACCTCCCAGGCCCATGCAGTCCACCTCAGCCTTCTGAGTAGCTGGGACAATAGGGATGGGCCATTGTGCCTGGCTAACTTTTTTTTTTTAAGAGATGGGGTCTCCCATGTTGCCCAGGCTGGTCTCAAACTTCTGGGCCCAAGTGATCCTCCCACCTCAGCCTCCCAGAGTGCTGGGATTACAGGCGTGAGCCACTGTGCCTGGCTCTGTTGTACTTGTTGAAAGAGTAAGGAACAAATGTATATTGTAATAGATAGGATTTTTTGGTTTCCAATTACAGAAACTCATTCAGATTTAATATTAAAGTTGAGTTTATTAAAGTTTATTAAAGATAGAGAAATGAGAGAAGAGCTAAACAGTTGGGCCACCTGGGCTAGGGATCTCAATCGCCAGAGCTCATGGACTGAATTCTTTGAATGAATTCTAGTGAATGACTGAGCTCCAACTGCCTTCTGTCATTTGATGTCTTACTCAAGATCCAGATTTCTGGAAGAGAGACCTGGTTGCTTTAGCTTTTGTCAGGGATGGGAAATGGGGTATTGTGATTGGCAGCCCCACCAGTACCACATGAAATTTGGGAGGGTCAGTTTCCCTAGGGAAAGAGGGTGGCTAAGGAGAGAAGTGATACTGAGCAGAGAAAGCTGACAGTTGTTCATTAGAAATATGTAGCATTTGCCCCTTCCACCTTCCCTGCCCTGCAGACCCAGATCCTTCCTCATAAAAAAGAAAAAGAAAGAAATAGGCTGGGCGTGGTGGCTCAGGCCTGTAGTCCCAACATTTTGGGGCCAAGGTGGGTGGATCATGAGGTCAGGAGATTGAGAACATCCTGGCCAACATGGTGAAACCCTGTCTCTACTAAAAATGTAAACATTTGCTGGGCATGGTGGTGCAGGCTTGTAGTCCCAGCTACTTCGGGAGGCTGAGACAGGAGAATTGCTTGAACCCGGGAGGTGGAGGTTGCAGTGAGCCGAGATCGTGCCACTGTACTGCACTCCAGTTTGGCAATAGAGCAAGACTTTGTCTCAAAAAAAAAAGAAATATGTAGCATTTTTAGAGGACCAGGTACCATGCTACGTTAATTATATGGATGGTGATATCTGAGGATGACATTTAATAATTTCTCACAACTCTGGAAGGTAGACACTATTATACCCACTTTACAGAGGAAGAAACAGGTTTTTAGAGGTAAAATAATTTTTCAGCATTACGTAGCTAAGATGTGGCAGGACTGAGTATGTTGCATATCTTCTCTTTATCTGGTCCCTTTGAGTGATTTTCTGATCCATGTGCCACTTTTGTTTGTTCATAGGGAGTCATCAAGTTTTGGTGTATGTGTTGGCTGGTTCTGAAGTCTTGAAGCTCTGCACTGAGGAAGACCAAAGCAGCACTTGTTGCCAATTAGGGAATGGACCGTTTGGGTTCCTTTAGCAGTAAGTACCACGGGAACAAGTCTCATGTGATTTCTTTTTTTTTTTTTTTTTTGAGACAGAGTCTCACTCTGTTGCCCAGGCTGGAATGCAGTGTTGGGATCTCTGCTCACTGTAGCCTCTGCCTCCCAGGTTCAAACAATTCTCCTGCCTCAGCCTTCTGAGTAGCTGGGAGTACAGGTGCATACCACCACACCTGGCTAATTTTTTTTTTTCAGTATTTTTAGTAGCGATGGGGTTTCACCATGTTGGCCAGGCTGGTCTTGAACTCCCAACCTCAGGTGATCTGCCCACCTCTGCCTCCCAAAGT
Organism: Ateles fusciceps; assembly: GCA_036589455.1. Lineage (NCBI taxonomy): Eukaryota > Metazoa > Chordata > Mammalia > Primates > Atelidae > Ateles > Ateles fusciceps. The sequence goes on from JAZHEH010001132.1 coordinate 4,024,852, forward strand.
GCTTGGATTACAGGCATGAGCCACTATACCTGGCCTTCAGGTGATTATTAATAGCAAACTGGAGTAGAAGTTGGTCAAGAAAGAAAAATAAACAATGAAGTTAGGCAGTAAAGCCCTGTGACTCTGACTCTAAGGGAATTATGAGTCTCAAATTAAAATAAAATGAACTAATACGTATTGATTACCCATTGAACACATGACACAAACATATGATTCTGGGTCTTAGAAGAAAATGAAGCTGAGATGAATTAGGCATCGTCTGATTAACCTGTAGTTAGACCTAGAAAAGCTATGGGATTTCTGTTTAGACTAATAACATGTTTCAGGCACCTTGATCAGAAATGTGTCAGTGGTAAGATAAAGAAAATGTCACCCCACCTCTCCTTTGATGTAGAACTTATTTCTAAGAGTAAACCGTCCTAGAATAATGGAGAGAATTATGGGGTATGTGTGAAGTAAATTCAAGTAGCTGTAAGTATTGATACAAAAATTATATACTGCTCTTTTTCTCTGATTCTGAATATATGAGATTTGACAGAAATAGAAATTCAATTGTTAGATGTTTAGTAGTATCCCAATGAGAAGAATCAGAAAAGTACTATTTGGGTGTTGTTTTGTCTTTAACGTTTTCTTAAAGGAGCTCTAATTTACTCTTTCATCACACTCCTAATAGAAAGTTAGGAGAGAATGGAGTCCTCAGACACATCTAGTTCAACTCTTTCATTTTATGCATGGAGAAATCTAAGTGGACTGACTGTTCCAGTGCTGGGAGTATAAAATGAAACTATTCCCCCTCAATTCCGTTTCAAAAATAATTGTTAGACTTCTTTTTGGAAATAATTTCAAACTTAAAGAAGTTGCAAGAATAAGAATACAAAGAATACCCACATGTCTTTTGTTAACCTTTTACTCCATCTGCTTTGCCATTTGCATGCACTCACTCTGCGTGTATGTGTGTGTGTATATATATATTATTTTATTTATTTATTTTTTTAATAGATGGGATCTCACTCTATCACTCAGCCTGGAGTGTAGTGGCACAGTCATAGCCCACTGCCGCTATATTTCCCCAATGCCTGGGCTCAGGCGATGTCCCCACCTTGGCTTCCCAATGTGTTGGGATTATAGGCGTAAGCCACCATGCCTAGCCCAGTGTTTACTGTTATGATTGCAAAAAGATGATGATTTTTTTTTTCCCCAAAATCTAATGCTGTCTCCACATTTACTAGTTAGCATTTTTAGCTTTTATTTTAGGATCAGGGGTACAAGTGCAGGGTTGTTATATAGGTAAACTGCTTGTCACAGGGGTTTTGTATACAAATTATTTCATCACTGAGATAATAAGCATAGCACTTGAGAGGTGGTTTTTGGATCCTCTTCCTCCTCCCCCTTCACCCTCAAGTAGGCCCTGGTGTCTGTCTCCCCTCTCTTTGTCCATGTATTCTTGTTTTTTTTTAAGCTCCTACTTGTAAGTGATAACGGGGTATTTCGTTTTCCTTTCCTGCATTAGTTTGCTTAGGATAATGACCTCCAGCTCCATCCATGTTGCTGCAGAGGACATGATCTCATTCCTCTTTTATGACTGCATAGTATTCCGTATGTGTACCACATTTTCTTTATCTGTTCACTGTTTTTTTTTTTGTTTTGTTTTGTTTTGTTTTTTTTGAGATGGTGTCTTATTGTCGTTGCCCAGGCTGGCGTCGTGCAATGGCACTGTCTCAGCACACAGCATCCTCCACCTCCTGGGTTCAAGCAATTCTCCTGCCTCAGCCTCCCTAGTAGCTGGGATTACAGGTGCCCACCACCATGCCTGGCTAATTTTTTTTGTACTTTTGGTAGAGAAGGGGTTTCCCCATGCCAGGCTGGTCTTGAACTCCTGACCTTGTGATCCACCTGCCTCGGCCTCCCAAAGTGCTGGGATTACAGGTGTGAGCCCCTGCACCCAACCTGTCTGTCCACTTTTTTACTTATTTAGTTATTAGTATGGAGACAGGAATTCCTATTTTTTCAATGATTTATGATTTATTAGCATACTTAACTAGCTAGGTTCTCGTTTATTCCAAATTTGGCCACTGGGAGTCCCTTCAAGTGGGCTCCTACATCCTTGTAACATACCCTTGTTATTTTTTTTTTCTTTTTAACATCTCCATCCTTTTTGGCATAACTAAGTACTCCAAATGCATCCTATACCTCCCCTGCCCTGGAATCCATACCTGAGGAGTCCTGGTACTTTTATAAGAGAATAACATAAAAGACCAAGATCTTTTCATCTGCTAGAATATTTTTGCATCTTGGCCCTTTTGGCTGACAGAACTAAGAAGTATATGCATGTTATGTGCTATATACATATATGCCAGTATACATACACGCATACACATTTATATACACATATACTTTCTTTTTAGGAAATCATGAGTTCACATTGATACCTCTAATTCGTCATCATAGGCTTTTTTCTTGTCTCTTAATTCCTTATTCATATGTCTCTCAGTGAGAAACCTGGCTCTCAGCATCAACACAATTAATTCTAGAATCCCCTGCCCTCAACCCCTTGTACTTACCCAACTTCATTGTTTTGTCCTTTAATTCCTTTTTGCAAAAATCAGAGGACTTTTTTTTTTTTAATTTAATATTCTTTAGTAAATATATTCTATCATACAGAGGACTTTTTTTTTACTCTAATTTCTTTTTATTTTACCTTCTTTCTTTTTTTTTTTTTTTTTTTGTCGCTCAGGCTGGAGTGCAACGACCAGTCTCAGCTCACCGCAACTTCTGCCTCCCGAGTTCAAGCAATTCTCCTGCCTCAGCCTCCTAAGTAGCTGGGATTACAGGCATGCGTCACCACACCCAGCTAATTTTGTGTTTTTAGTAGAGACGGGGTTTCTCCATGTTGGCCAGGCTGGTCTTGAACTCTTGATCTCAGGTAATCTACCTGCCTCGGCCTCCCAAAGTGCTGGGATTATAGGCATGAGCCACCACGCCCGGCCTCTAATTTCTTAAGAAAGATAGCGTGCTATATATATATCTATATAGATATAGATAGATAGATAGATAGATATGTTCTTTTTTGCACATTTTTTTTTTTTTTTTAAGACAGGATTCCACCATGTTGGTCAGGCTGGTCTTGAACTCCCGACCTCAGGTGATCCGCCTGCCTTGACCTCCAAAGTGCTTGGATTACAGGCGTGAACCACCACGTCGGCCTTTTTTTGCACTTTTTAAAAAAATTCTTTAGTCAGCACCAGGATTATACTTTTTTTTTTCCCACTTAATAGTATCTCCTGGAAATACTGTATTAGTTGGTAGAGATTGTCCTCATTCTGTTTTTTATAATTGCGTAATACTTCATTGTGTGGACATAGTGTTATTCAAATAATTGCTTATACTTGGATATCTAAGTGCTATTTTGCAGTTACATCTAATATTTTAACATATAACTTTGAACCTGTGTATTTTTGTATTAGTGCAAATGTATACTCGTGATAAAAAAATTCCTAGAAGTGAGATTGGTGGTTCAAAAGATAATCGCCCTCTATATGAGTTGTACTATTTTGTGTTCCCACCAGTGATATATAAGAGTGTGTTTTTTGGCTGGGTGTGGTGGCTCATGTCTGTAATCCCAGCACTTTGGGAGGCCGAGGCAGGCGTATCACGAGGTCAGGAGTTCGAGTCCAGCCTGACCAACATGGTAAAACCCCGTTTTACTAAAAATAGAAAAATTATCCAGGCGTGGTGCAGGAGAATTGCTTGAACCCCGGAGGTGGAGGTTGCGGTGAGATCGCACCATGGCACCCCAGCCTGGGTAACAGAGTGAGACTCTGTCTCCAAAAAAAAAAAAAAAAAGAATGCCTATTTTCCCACAACCTGACTAATAAAATACGTTGTCAGGCATTGAAACTTTTGCCAATCTGATGGGTGAGAAATTATATGTCAGGGTAGTTTTAATTTTTATCTCTCTTATGAGTGAAGCTGAACATTTTTTCATATGTTTAAGGCCATTTTTATGTCTCTTTTTTTCCCAAATTATCTTTGTGTCTTTTGTAGTAGGATTTTTGGTCTTTTATTCTCCCTCTCAGTTTTTAGAAGTTCTTTGTATACTAGGGATTTCAGCGCTTTATTTCTGATATGTTTATAAATATTTTCTTACACTTGCTTTTTTACTTTGCTTATGGTGTTTTTGCCAAAAAAGTTTTTTGTTTTGTTTTTATTAATGTAGTCAAGTTTATTAACCTTTTATTGCCCTTGGATCTTAAATGGTTAAAAAACCTCGCTCTCCGGGCTTGCTGGCTCACACATGTAATCCCAGCACTCTGGGAGGCTGAGGCAGGCGGATCACCTGAGGTCTGGAGTTTGAGACCAGCCTGACCAACATGGAGAAACCCTGTCTCTACTAAAGATACAAAATTAGCCGGGCGTGGTAGCACATGCCTGTAATCCCAGCTACTCAGGAGGCTGAGGCAGGAGAATTGCTTTACCCCGGGAGGCAGAGGTTGCGGTGAGCCAAGACTGAGCCATGGCACTCCAGCCTGGGCAACAAGAGCGAAACTCCATCTCAAAAAAACAAAAAAATCTTACTCGGCCGGGCTCAGTGGCTCACACCTGTAGTACCAGGACTTTGGGAGGCCGAGGTGGGCAGATCACGAGGTCGAGATCAAGACCATCCTGGCCAACATGGTGAAACTCTGTCTCTACTAAAAATACAAAAATTAGCTGGGCTTGGTGGTGAGCGCCTATATTCCCAGCTACTCAGGAGGCTGAGGCAGGAGAGTCGCTTGAACCTGCGATGTGAAGGTTGCAGTAAGCCCAGATAGCCCCACTGCACTCCAGCCTGGCGACAGGGCAAGACTCTGTCTCAAAAAAAAAAAAAAAAATAAGCCTCTCTCTTGTTTCCTGTCATGTCAGTAAAAAAGTAGATAAAAAGCCTTTCTCTTAGGTTAAAAAAATATTTCAAATACCTTTTTGAAGGACGGTTGGGCTCTGTTTACCAAAAACCTAAAAATGTTCAATAACCGTACCCTCAACAATTCTAGTTCTAGGAAAATATTATCCTGAGGAACAGATGCGAAATGTACATACAAGAGACCAGTCACAGTAGCTCACTCCTGTAATCCCAGCACTCTGGGAGACTGAGGTGGATGGATCATTTGAGCTCAGGCGTTTGAGACCAGCCTAGGCTACATGGCAAAGCTCTGTCTCTACCAAAAATACAAAAAAATTAGGCCAGGTGTGGGGGCTCACCACTGTACTCCCAGCCTTTTGGTACGCTGAGGCAGATGGATCAGCTGAGGTCAGGAGTTGGAGACCAGCCTGGCCAACATGGTGAAGCCCCATATCTACTAAAAATACAAAAATTAGCCGGGCATGGTGGTGGGCCACCTGTAATCCCAGTTACTCAGGAGGCTAAGGCAGGAGAATCACTTGAACTTGGGAAGTGGAGGTTGCAGTGAGCCAAGATTGCACCACTGCACTCCAGCCTAGGTGACAGAGCAAGACACTGTCTCGAAAAAAAAAAACAGCTGGGCATGGTGATGTGCACCTGTAGTTCCAGCTACTAGGGAGGCTGAGGTGGGACGATCACTGAGCGTGCGAGGCAGAGGTTGCAGTCAGCCAAGTTTACTATTTGGAAATAAAATACATAGACAATATAAATATATCTATATATGTGTTTTTTTTTTTCTCCTTGAGGCAGTCTTGTTCTGTCGCCCACGCTGGAGTGCAGTGGCATGATCTCAGCTCACTGCAACCTCTGCCTTCCGAGTTGAAGTCTCATGCCACACAGCCTCCTGAGTAGCTAGGACTATAGGTGCGTGTCACCGGGCATGGACAGTTTTTGTATTTTTAGTAGATACGGGGTTTTGCCATGTTGGCCAGGCTGATCTCACTCCTGGCCTCAAGTGGTCCACCTGCCTTGGCCTTCCAAAGTGCTGGGATAACAGGCATGAGTGACCATGCCTGGCATACATGATTTCAAAAAATAAAAATAATAATGCCCTAACTATAATAAAAGAAAAATTATTTATAGTAAAATAATGCAGTTCATAATAAAGCAATATGCATCTCAGTATGTTCAGATATGATTATGATAGAAGACGTGACTTAAGTAGTAGATACTTGAACCCATATGTTGAATCACTGTGCATATACAAACGCAGAATGATTCAAGTGTGTTGTGTTGGTGACTAAGAAACGCCATAAGCTAGAATAACTAAAATTTCTGAACAAAACAAAATACATTTTCCTGTAGAGTTAGATACAGTTGCCTTTCTGGAAATTTCAGTGCATATTAAAACTGTCAAAAGTACTTTGCTTTATATATAATATGGAATTAGGTTCTAGGTCATAGGACATTTTTAATTAACTTGAATGTCTGGTGGGACATATGAAAGTTGCACAGGACACACAGAGTCAGTTTTTTTTTAGAATGTATTGAGCATTGTAGGATATTGAGAATCCCTGGTTTAGGGGCCTGCAGAATGCCAGTGGTGCTCTCTTAGTCATTGTGGCAACAAAAAGGTACCTCCTTAGATTTCCAGATGTCTCCCTAGGGGGGAATTGAGTACGATTAGATTATATAATATAATTGATGCAATAGAATGTCATTATCCATTAGAAAGAACAAGGAAGGTCAATGTGTATTGTCATGAAAAGATGTCTGCAATATATTGTCAAGTGCAAAAGCAGGCTACAAAACATCATGTATAATATTCCGCTTCATTTTCATTTTTCTTTTTTTTTTTTTTTTTGAGATGGAGTTTCACTCTTGTCACCCAGGCTAAAATGCAGTGGCGTGATCTCTGATCACTACAACCTCCGCCTCCCGGCTACTTTTTCTTTTTATTATTTTTGGTAGAGACAGGGTCTCGCCGTATTGCCCAGGGTGGTCTTGAACTCCTAAGCTCAAGCTATCCTCCTGCCTCTGCCTCCCAAAGTTTTGGGATTACAGGGGTGACCCACTGAGCCCAACCTCCACTTGATGGTGAATATATGTACTATATTATGTAGAAGACAGGTTGGAAAAATATTTTTCAAAATGTTGTGGATGACATACTTTATAGTTTTATTGTCTGGAATGCTAAGAACTATAAATTGGATTACTTTTACAGAGTAATTGCTTTCCTTTTTTTTTTTTTTTTTTTTTTTGAGATAGGGTCTTGCTTTGTTACCCAGGCTGACTGGAGTAGTGCAGTCGTGGGCTCATGGCTCACTGCAGCCTCGATCTCAGCTCAAGTGACCCTTCTACCTTAGGCCTCTGTGTAACCACTAAGAGTGCACTACCGCACCTGGCTAATTTTTTGTGTGTGTTTTGTAGAGACAGAGTTTCGCTATGTTGCCCAGGCCGGTCTCAAACTTCTGAGCTCAAGTGTTCTGCCCACCTTGTTCTCCCAGAGTGCTGGAATTACATGCATGAGCCACCATGCCCCACCCAGTAATTGCGTCTTGACAGGATTTAAAAATCACTTTGTGCCTGTAATCCTAGCATTTTGGGAGGCTAAGGCGAGTGGATTGCTTGAATCCAGGAGTTCGAGACCAGCCTGGGCAACATGGCAAACCCCCTCTCTACTGAAAATAACAAAATTTAGCTGGGCATAGTGCATGTGCATGTAATCCTAGCTACTTGGGAGGCAGAGGCATGAGAATCGCCTGAACCTGGGAGGCCGAGATTTCAGTGAGCTGAGATCAAGCCGTTGCACTACAGCCTGGGTAACCAGAGTGAAACACTTATCTCAAAAAAAAAAGACCACCTTGGTCAGTGTCTAATGCCTTTTTTCTTAATAGGATAGCTGGAGGAAAGAGAGAAGCAAGCTTCTATCATTAACAGGAAGTGAGAAAGAGGGTAACTTGGTAGAAGTTGGCATCTGTCACTTAATATACAACAATTTTTGGTTGAGCACAATGGCTCACTCCTGTAATTACAGTACTTTGGGAGGCTGAGGCAGGAGGATCACTTGAGGCTGGGAGTTTGAGACTAGCCTGAGCAATACAGCAAGATTTGTTCGTCTGTATTAAAATTTAAAATGAGGAGAAGTGGAGTAGCTGCTGTTTCATATATTGAATTTGAAGCTGCTGCCAGGAGCACATTTCTTTCTTTTGTCATTTTCTTGTCTTTTTTTTTTTTTTTTTTTTTTGAGATGGAGTTTCACTCTTGTCACCCAGGCTGGAGTGCAGTGGTGCGATCTCAGCTCACTGCAAACTCTGCCTCCTGGGTTTAACTTTTCCCCTGCCTCAGTCTCCTTAGTAGCTGGGATTACAGGCACCTACCACCACACCTGGCTAATTTTTGTATTTTTAGTAGAGATGGTGTTTCGCCATGTTGCTCAGGCTAGTCTTGAACTCCTGAGCTCAGGTGAGCCACCTGCTTCGGCCCCCAAAGTGCTGGGATTACAGGTTTGAACCACCATGCTCGCCCTCTGTATCTTCTTAAAAACAATGAAGAGAACAGTGATCATCACTTGGAAGAGGGGAAAGGTGCCTTCAACAATGTTTCTGGGACTTCAGGGGGGGGCAAATACTCTAACAGAATGTGAAAAATCCTGTCCCAGGCTGAACAAAGCAAATTCCTTCATCTATTTTCAAAGTGTTTCTTCTCTTAGATTCTTGTGATTGATCATAGAGAACAGTTTTGCTAGGTTTCTGTGACTCTAGAGGCCGAGTTTGGGGCAACCAGTGACACATATATCTGCATTTTTATGATTCTTGAGAGTTTGAATTGTATTCCTTGCCTTAATATTTTGAAGCCATACCACTGTCATTGGAAGTAGAAGATCTGCTGTGTTAGGTACTTACCGTGGGAGAGAGGGAGGACACTTCCTGGGTTTAAATCCCAACTCAGAGCCAGGCATGGTGGCCTAAGCCTATAATCCACCACTTTGGGGAGCTGAGGCAGGAGGACTTCTTAAGACCAGTGTAGGCAACATAGTGAGTCCTTGTCTCTACAAAAATTAAAAATTTAGCAAGGGGCAGGGGTACACGTCTGTAGTCCAGCTACTTGGGAGGCTGAGGTGGGAGGATCACCTGAGCCGTGGGAGATTGAAGCCACAGTGAGCCATAATGCCACTACACTCCAGCTTGGGCAACTGTGCAAGACCCTGTCTCAAGAAAAAAAAATTCCAACTCAAATATAAAGTAGTATATTCCAAGACATGGATTTAGAGAAGTTTTCTGACTGAGTGTGGTGGCTCATACCTGTAATCCCAACACTTTGGGAAGCAGAGGCAGCTCGAATTCCTGGGATCACTTGAGCCTGGGAATTTGAGATCAGCCTAGGCAACATAGTGAAACCGTGTCTCTACAGGAAATAAATTAAAAAAAAAAATCACCCGGGTGTGGTGGCTTGTGCCTGTAGTCCCTGCTACTTAGAAGGCTCAGGTAGTGGGGCTCACTTGAGCCTGGGAGAGTGAGGCTACACTGAAGCATGATTGTGCCACCACACTAGCCTAGGTGCCAGAGTGAGACTCTGTCTGAAAAAAAAAAAAATAAAGGAGTTTTATTTTTTGCTGCAACTTTTTATTATGAAAAAATTAAAACTTAAAAGAACAGTACAGCGATGATGATGATGATTTATTTATTTTTTAGCGATGGAGTCTCGCTCTGTTGCCCAGGCTGGAGTGCAGTAGTGTGATCTCGGCTCACTGCAACATCCAGCTGCTAGGTTCAAGCAATTCTCCTGCCTCACCCTCCCAAGTAGCTGGGACTATAGGTGCATGCTGTCATGCCTGGCTAATTTTTTTGTGTTTTTAGGAGATACGGGGTTTCACCGTATTGCCCAGGCTGGTCTTGAACTCCTGAGCTCAGGCAGTCCCCCACCTTGGCCTCCCAAAGTGCTAGGATTACAGGCGTGAGCCACTGCACCTGGCCAATTATTATCATTATTTTTTGAGACGGGGTCTAGCTCTGTTGCCCAGGCTGGAGTGCAGTGGTGCGATCTTGGCTCATTGCAACCTCTGCCTCCTAGGTTCAAGTGATTGTTGAGCCTCAGCTTCCCGAGTAGCTGGAATTATAGGCATACACCAACATCCCTGGCTAATTTTTATATTTTTAGTAGAGACAGGGTTTTTTCATGTTGGCGAAGCTGGTTTCAAACTCCTGGCCTCAAGTGATCCGCCTGCCTCGGCCTCCCAAAGTGCTGGGATTACAGGGTGAGCTGCTGTGGCCAGCCTACAGTGATTATATGCCTGCTACCTAGATTCAGCAATTGTTAACATTTTATCAGATTTTCTTTGTATGTATGTATAGGTATGTGTCCATTTTATGATCCTGGAAAAATAAGTTTGGAATATTATGAAACTTCCGGTTAAAAATGTGTTCATGACTGGGCATGGTAGCTCATACCTGTAATCCCAGAGCTTTGAGAGGCCAAGGCAGGGACATTCTTTGAACCCAAGGGTTCGAGACCAGCCTGGGCAACATGGTCAGACCTCGTCTCTACAAAAAAAATTTAAAAATTTACCAGGTGTGGTGGCATGTGCCTGTGGTCCTAACTACTTGGGGAACTGAGGCAGGAGGATCTCCGGAGCCCAGGAGTCCCAGGTTACAGTGGGCTATTGTCAAGCCACTGCACTCCGGCCTGGGTGACAGAGCAAGACCCTGTCTCTAAAAATAATAAATAAATGAACAAACGTACGTTTGTAAATTTCTCTGCAGGGTTCATGTCTACTTAAATGTTGTGTGAAAAGGAACAACGCTACACCGAAGTTAAAAGGAGCATAATGTTTGCTTTTTTTAAATTTTGAAATGAGCACATCTTGTCTCCATGAAGTTTTCAACTCAGCTCACTACTTGTGTGGTCATTTGGGGGATTTTCACCTTTTTGCACTTGGGCTTAACTATAAGGTGTTTTGAAACGTGTATTTGTTTTCTCTTTGTTTTAGATGATCCCTCTGATAAGCCACCTTGCCGAGGCTGCTCCTCCTACCTCATGGAGCCTTATATCAAGTGTGCTGAATGTGGGCCACCTCCTTTTTTCCTCTGCTTGCAGGTAACTCACTAATGCTAGCCTCTCCTAGCCTGGTTTTATGCTATTTTTTATGATGTACTATTTCAGAGATTACTGTCGACTGCTAAGGAGATCTATACCTTATTAAATCTATTCCTTCCAGTCTTTCATTGTACATTTTACCAGTGAAAAGTTAAGAAACAGAGCAGTTAGATGAGATAGACTGTTGATGATTCCACATCTGTGTTTAAACCTAATACTTGGCCAGGTGCAGTGGCTCATGCTTGTCGTCCCAGCACTTTGAGAGACCAAGGCGGGCAGATCACCTGAGGTCAAGAGTTCGAGACCTGCCTGGCCAACATGGTGAAATCCTGTCTCTACAAAAATACAAAAAATTTCACCCGGGCCTGATGGTGGGTGCCTGTAATCCCAGCTACTCAGGAGGCTGAAGCAGGAGAATCGCTTGAACCTAGGAGGTTGCAGTGAGCTGAGATCGCACCATTGTACTCCAGTCTGGGCAACAGAGCAAGACACTATATCAGAAAAAAAAAAAGGCTGGGCACAGCGGCTCATACCTGTAATCCCAGCACTTTGGGAGGCTGAGGTGGGCAGTTCACCTGAGGTCAGGAGTTCAAGACCAGCCTGACCAACATGGAGAAACCCTGTCTACTAAAAAATACAAAAATTATCCGGGCATGGTGGTACATGCCTGTAATCCAGCTTGGGAGGCTGAGGCAGGAGAATCACTTGAACTGGGAGGCGGAGGTTGAGGTAGGCCAAGATAGCACCATTGCACTCCAACCTGGGCAACAAGATTGAAACTTTGTCTTTAAAAAAACAACCTGATACTTAACCCATTTTTTTTTGTTTTTTGTTTTTTGTTTTGTTTTGTTTTTTTCTGAAACGGAGTCTTGCTCTGTCACCCAGGCTGGAGTGCAGTGGTGCAATCTCAGCTCACTGCAACTTCTACCTCCTGGGTTCAAGTGATTCTCCTGCCAGCTTCTTGAGTAGCTGCAATTACAGGTGCATGCCATCACACCCAGCCAATTTTTTATATTTTTGGTAGAGACGGGGTTTCACCATGTTGGCCAGGCTGGTCTTGAACTCCTGACCTCAAGTAATCCATTTGCCTCCGCCTCCCAAAGTGCTGGGATTATAGGCGTGAGCCACCGTGCCTGGCCATAACACTGTTTTGTAAGTAAATTTAAAGTATTGAAATTACAGGAAACAGAACTGGAAGATTATTGCTTTTGATGACACTGTTGATTGTTTGTTGAACACTGATCTTTGTACAGATGACAAAGGAAGAAACAATTTTGTGGATGCTAATGGTAGTAATAATACTAATTATAAGTACTTACTCTGTACCACTTACTACTTTGAGTGCTTTATGTGAATTAACCTTTAAATCATCACTGTAATCCTATGAAGTACCTATGATTAGTATTCCCATTTTATAGATGAAGAAATTTAGGCTAAGAGAGGTTAAATAACTTCTTCAAGGTCACATGGCAAATACCATATTTTATCAGCTGTAAGACACTATTGATTATAAGAAGTTCCTCAATTTCAGAAATGTTAAAATGTAAAAATGGCTGATGAAAGTTGCGATTACTTTTAATTATAAGATGAATATTGATTTCAGAGAGTTTTTTTTTTTTTTTTTTTTTTTTTTTTTTGACACAGGGTTTCATTGTGTCTCCTAAGCTAGAGTGCAGTGGCATGATCATGGCTCATTGCCACTGCTATCTTCTCCCAAGCTCAAGCGATCCTTCCACCTCAGCCTCCCAAGTATCTGGGACTACATGTTTGTGCCACCATGCCCAGCTAATTTTTTTTTGGAGAGACAAGGTTTCACTATGTTTGCCCAGGCTAGTCTGGAACTCTTGAGCTCGAGCAGTCCTACCACCTCAGTCTCCTCCAGTGTAAGGATTATAGGCGTGAGCCTACTTCAGAGACTTTTGATTTTTCATTAAAAAAAAGTTAAAGAATGTTTTTTAGAGATGGAGTGTTGCTCTGCTGTTCAGGGTGGAGTACAGTGGTGTAATCATAGCTCACTGCAGCCTCAGACTCCTGGGCTCAACGATCCTCCTGCCTTAGCCTTCCCTGAGGAGCTAGGACTACGGGCACAAGCCATAATGCCCAGCCCAGAGTTTAAAATATGAAAAAATACTTATCTTAGAATGGCTGAGAGACAGTTACAGAGCCAGGATTCAAATTTAGGCTGTGTGATTCCAGGGCATATGCTCTTCTCAAAGAGATGTCTTAGGAAAAAGTGTTTTTCAGACTTGTTTTTTCTCTGTGAGGGCCGCTGATAAGCTGTGATCATGATTCTACCATTCGATTGCAGCTGCAGACAAGATTAAATGAATCCTTAAAAACTTGTCAAGAAGTAGTATGGTAGCCCATACCTGTAATCCCAGCACTTTGAGAGACTGAGATACAAGGATCCCTTGAGCCCAGGAGTTGAGGGCTGCAGTGAGCTATGATGGTGGCGCTACACTTTAGCTTGGGTGACAGAGTGAGACCCTGTCTCCAAAAATAAAATTTAAAAAACCCAAACTTACCAGAAGAATAACACAAAGTACCTTCTGTCTTTTAAGAAAGTAGCTTTTGCTAACTTAGTTTTTCTTTCTTTGCAGTGTTTCACTCGAGGGTTTGAGTACAAGAAACATCAAAGCGATCATACTTATGAAATAATGGTAATGATGAAGTTGCTGGGAATTTCTGTTCGTTTTTTTCAAGTATTAGACTGGGAAGTAGTTTCGGTTTTCTTCCTTTTTTTCTTTTAAGCGCTCTTGAACTTCAGGGAATTGGTTTTCTTAATCTCTAACTACCTTTACCTTTTCTCTTTTTCTGAAATAGGTAATTATTATCCAATAAGTTTTTTAGGGTTTTGCGGATCTATCAAGGTATTTGAACACAAAAATAGTTTTATACACTCAGATTTTTGTTTCAAATTCTAAGTATTCAAAGGAAATACTTTTGATATGAGGATAACAGGTATGCTGCCTTTTAGGCTCATTGATAAACATAGGCAATGTTTTGTTACTGTGTGCTAATGGTATTTTTATGTGGTTCATGTGGACAGTGGTGCTTATGTTGAGTAATTGATTCCCTTGCCTTGGGGAAATTAGTTACCTCTGAGAATTAAGTTATAAAGTGCATACAGCAAATGAGTTAATACATAAAATCACTGAAGAGGCAGACAGGTTTATAAGCCAGAATAAGACTTGGCTATAGATTAATTGTATGCCACCTTTAAAGAAGGAATGAGTGTTTGTAGTGTCCTTCCAAGTGGATGGTTTAAAAGTGAATGTCTAGTCTGCTTGACAGGTGTATATGCCTTTGTCAAGATAGTTTTGTTAGCCAGGCGCAGTAGCTCACGCCTATAATCCCAGCACTTCCGGAGACCGAGTTGGGTGGATCACTTGAGGTCAGGAGTTTGAGACCAGCCTGGCCAATATATGGTGAAACCCTGTCACTACTAAAAATACAAAAATAGCCAGGTGTGGTGATGTGTGCCTGTAGTCCCAGCTACTTGGGTGTCTTGAGGCAGGAGTATGACTTGAACCCGGGAGGCGGAGATTGCAGTGAGCCAAGATTGTGCAACTGCACTCCAGCCTGGGTGACAGTGAGACTTTGTCTCAAAAAAAAAAAAAAAACAAAAAAGAAAAGATCATTTTGTCACTTACCAGAGCATATTAAGCATATAACTAAATCTCCTACTGCAGTTTTCTGACATTTGGCCTCTATGCAGTTTTTGTTATAGGAAAGGATGCTGGCAGTCTTGACAGTTAAAATTTCACATAGTAGATTAATCTATATTAGTTTTCTATTGATGCTGTAACAAATTACCCAAAATTAGATGTCAAGACAACACAAATTTGTCTCACAGTTCTATAGGTCAGAAGATCATCAGGCTCAGCTGGTTTGCTGCAGGTTTCATAAGGCTGATATGAAGATGATGTTGACCAACCTGGGCTCTCACCTGGAGGCCTGGGGGGAGAATCCACTTTTAGGTTCTTTCAGGTTGTTGTCAGAATTCACTGCCTTAAGGTTTTAGAAATGATACCACTGTTTTGGCCAGGGCACGTTCTCCGCTTCCACAGGCTGTCTGCATTCCCTGGTTCCTAGCCCCCTTCTCCATTCTCAAAGCTAGGAGCACAGGAAGTCCTTGAGGTTGTTGATGAAATCAGGGAATCTCTGTGATCTTTCCTATTGCCTTGTCTTTCCTGTTCTGAATCCTTACGAGTGATTCTTCTGCTTTCCTCTTCTACTTTGAGACAGAGTCTCACTCTGTTATCCAGGCTAAAGAGCAGTGGCACTATCACAGCTTACTGTAACCTTGACCTCCCAGGCTTAAATTTTCCTCCTCCGTCAGCCACCTGACTAGCTTGGACTATAGGCACAAGCCACCATGCCTGGCTAATTTTTAATTTTTTTTTTTTGTAGAGACAGGGCTCTCTGTGTTACCCAGCCTGGTCTCGAACTCCTGGGCTCAAGCAATCCTCCCACCTCAACCTTCAACCTCCCAAAATGCTGGGATTACAGGTGTGAGCCACCACAGCAGGCCCTTAACTATGTTTAAGGACTCATGTGGATTACATTGGGCCCATCTGGGTAATCCAGGATAATCTCTCTACTTTAAGGTCAACTGATTAGTAACCTTTATTCCATCTGTAAAGTCCTTTCCCAGCAGTATCTGGTTAATGTTTGATGGAATAATCAGAAAACAGGAATCTTAGGATGAGGGGGAACATCTTTATTTTTATTTATTTATTAAAAAAAACATAGAGACCGGGTTTCTTCATGTTGCCCAAGCTGGTCTCGAACACCTGGGCTCAAGTGGTCTTCCCACCTTGGCCTCCCAAAGTGCTGGAATTATAGACATGAGCCACCATACCCAGCCAGGGAACATCTTTAGAATTGGGCCTCTTACAGAACTGTAGTATATTTCGTCTCTTAAAAGTTTAGAAAGGGTGACTCAGCATCTCTGAGCCTGGCTATTGGTGGGGTCCTATTAAAATGCGTTTCTGGGCTTATAATATTCAGGGTCAGATTCTAGGCCAAAATCAGTTAATCAAAGAACTAGTTAGAGTTCTTGGGAGCCAACTAGTTAGCCTTCTTCTATCCATCTCTAAACAATTTCAGTCTTTTAACTAATGGCTTCAGTAATTGTAAGACTTGGAATAATTTTTTTTCCCCCTTTAATTGCAAAAATGAAGGGTTAGACTGTTTAAAGTGGATTTAATTTCACCAAGGTTATCAGATCTTCGGAAAGCTGGTTTATTTTTCTCAAATTAATACAAGAATACCTAGAGCCAGAATACAAATTTATTCATTCACATTGTGAAAGAATTCCGTAAGGGATAATTCAGTATAACTTGGGTAGGTTGGTAGTCATGCTTATTCACTGTAGGAAAGTTGACCAGGAGCTTTCTTTAGCTGTTCTGGGCATCGTGTCTTCTGCATAATGCTGAAAGTACTGACTAAGTTTCACTCCAAATCCACTTAGTTCTGATTACATCATCCTTTTCTCACATATTCAACACCCATACAATCACATTTCAGAGTACTGTCCTTTAATTTGGGGAGCTTTTGGGGGTTACTAATACTTCCTTTTTGTGGCCAACTATATTTATTCCCAGTGACTCTTTCTTTCTATAGGAATGATGACCAGATTTTAGCTTTCTACACAAAACTAGATTTTTTTGTATATGAAGCCTCAGATAACTTTAAATGTTTTTCAGCACTTTTGTCATGTCACAGTGCTGTATTTTTGGGGAGTTACTCATGCTGTGGTAGGTGGTGCGTTAACCAGGATTTTCTGAGTTCTATGCCTATTTTTGTCTTGTAATTCTTAGAACCTTGAACAAGTCAAGGCAGCTGTTTCTGCCACACCCTTTTATACCAGTGATTCTTAAACTTTAGTACCTAAGAATCGCCTGGGAGCTTCTTTTTTTTTTTTTTTTTTTGAGACGGAGTTTTACTCTTGTTGCCCAGGCTGGAGTGCAGTGGTGCAATCTCAGCTCACTGCAACCTCCACCTCCTGGGTTCAAGCAATTTTCCTACCTTAGCCTCCCTAGTAGCTGGGATTACAGGCATGCACCACCACACCCGGCTAATTTTTTTGTATTTTTTGTATTTTCACCACCTTGGCCAGGCTGGTCTTGAACTCCTGACCTCAGGTGATCCAGCCGCCTCAGCCTTCCAAAGTGCTGGGATTACAGGAGAGAGCCACTGTGCCCGGCTGGGAGCTTCTTGTAAATGTAGATTTCTAGGCTCTACTGTGATAGATTGTGGTTCAGAGGGCCGAGGTTTGGTCCAGGAGTTAAATAATATTAATCAAACTTTATGTAAAACTGCCTTGTGCCTTTTTTCGTGTGTCTGTGGTGTAGAAAGTTTTTATTGTTTATCTCACAGTAAAGTTGAGGAGCAATTAACGTTCTAGAATACAGTTTTACAAATAACATTCTCTTCAACTAATGTGTGAGTTGTCATATTTACATGTCTTTTGTACTTGCTGGATTGAGAGCGATTATGAATTTTGTATAGACGTAGACTCTGAAATTTCTTTCTTGGATTTTCTAATACCTCATGTGCTAGACATATTCATAGTATGTGCTTAGATGAAAATGTGTTGCTTATTGGTAGCGTAATTTCACAAATCATGACAAATTTTTTTTGTCATTAACAAAAGGTATAACAAGTTCTAAGTGCCTGTGTAATCTGAAGACCTTTTGTGTCATTATTTTTTTACTTGTTGTTATAGAAAACTTCAGATATACACAAGAGAGAATGATATTTGGTTATCTATTGCTATGTAACAGCTACCTCAAAACCTCATCCTTAAAAGTAATTGTTTTATTGTCTCCCACAGTTTTGTGGGTAAGGCATTCAGATTAGGCACAGTGAGGGTGGCTTTTGGTTCCACATGATGTGCTCAGGCTGAAAGTCCCAAGAGGCATTTGGTATAGACATAGACACTGCAGTTTCTCTCTTGGATCTCATAATACCTCATGTGCTAAGCATATTCATAATATGTGCTTAAATGAAAATGTGGTCACCATTGTAACCAACTACCACATAGTGGTAATAAATTTCCGTTTACCCATCACTAGCTCTTACAATTATTGACTCATGGCCAATCTTACTTCATCTAAACCGTAACCTTTCTAGATTATTTTGAAGCAAATACCCTAGACAGTGTATCATTTCATCTTTGCTTCATTAGGTCTCTAAGTAAGTCTAGTCACTTTTCTCATTCCCCCAGTCATTTCATAAAGGCTTAATATCTAAAACCCCTGCTGCCTTTTTCACCCTGAAACAATCACTGTTCTGATTTTTTTTTTTTTTGAGATGGAGTTTTGCTCTTGTTGCCCAGGCTGGAGTGCAATGGCGCGATCTCAACTCGCCACAACCTCTGCCTCACAGGTTCAAGTGATTCTTCTGTCTCAGCCTCCTGAGTGGCTGGGATTAAAGGTGTCCGCCATTACGCCTGGCTAATTTTTGGTATCTTTAGTAGAGACGGGATTTTACCATGTTGGCTAGGCTGGTCTCGAACTCCTGACCTCAGGTGATCTGGGCGCCTCGGCCTCACAAAGTGCTGGGATTACAGGTGTGAGCCACCATGTCTGGCCTGATTTTTTTTTTTTTTTTTTTAATCAGCATAGAGATTCGTTTTGCATATTCTAAAATTGCATATAAATGGAATCATACTGTATGCACACTTTTGTTTCTGGTTTCTTTCACTCAGCATGTTTTTGAGTTTTATTCATGTGTTAACTAGTACATTTGCTACTAACCTTTTCTTTTCATTACTAATACTCTGTTGTATGAACGTAACAGTTTTTTATCCATTCTCCCTTTGGTGGACACCTGGGCCTTGCCCAGGTTTGGGCTATTGTGAATAAAGCTGCAATGAATATTCCTGTATAAAGCTTTCTATGCACATATGTTTTCATTGTTTTTTGGATAAATACCTAGGAGTGGAATCGCTGGGTCATAGAGTAAATGATTGTTTAACTTTTAATGAAATGATTGACAAGTTTTCCAAAGCAGTTGTATCATTTTACACCTCTGTTGACAATATATGAGAGTTCTGATTGCTTCATGTGCTTGCCAACATTTGACATTGTCAGTTTCCTTCATTTTAGCTATTTTAGTCAGTGTAGTGTGGTATTATAATTTTTTTTTTTAACTTTTTGGAGTTTGTTTAATTCAGATACAAGTAAGATTCATACATTCCAGTTTTCCAGTTGGTTGCCTCTTACATATTTTCTATTCTGTATGGGGTTTCCCTCCCTTTCTCTCATTTCTTTCTTTCTTTTCTTTTTTTTTTTTTTTTTGGTCTTATTTTGGAATAATTTTTTGTATTTTTTAAATTTTATTTTCTTAAATATATAGAAAAATAGAGATGGGGTTTTCCTGTGTTGTCCAGGCTGGTCTCAAACTCCTGGACTCAGAGATCTGCCCACCTTAGCCTCCCAAAGTGCTAGGATTACAGGTGTGAGCCATGGTGCCCAGCCAGTTCTAGGTTTACTGATGTTGCAAACATAGTACAGAGAGTTCCCATATGCCCTTCATCCTACTTCCCCACATGTTAACATCTTACGTTATAGTACATTTGTCAAAATTAAGAAATGAACATTGGCCGGGTGTGGTAGCTCTTTCCTGGAATTCACTTTGAGAGGCTGTGGTAGGAGAATCGTTTGAGTCCAGGAGTTGAGACCAGCCTGGGCAATCTAGCGAGACCCCATTGCTACAGAAAAATTTGAAAATTAGGGGGGTGTGGTTGCACATGCTTGCATTCTTAGCTACTTGGGTTGGGGGAGGCAGAAGGATTGCTTGAGTTCAGGAGTTTGAGGTTACAGTGAGCCATGTTCACACCAGTGCACTCCAGCCTGGTGGACACAGCAAGACCCTATCTCAAAAAAAGGAAAAAAGAAATGAACATTGCTGTAATACCAGTAACTATAGATTTTACTCAGGTTTCTCTGGATTCTCCCCAAATGTCCTTTTCTGTTCCAGTATCCAATTGGGGATCCCACATTGCATTTAGTCATAATGTTTTCTCCAGTCTGTGACAGTTTCTTAGATTTTCCTCGTTTGTGACCTTGGTAGGTTGAAGTGTATTTTGTACAGTGTCTCTCAATTTTATCTTCATAGGTTTGATATTTTATCATGATTAGATTTGGATTGTAGGTGTTTAGGTGGAGTGCCTTCTCATTTTATCATATCAGATTAACACTGGTGATGTTAAAAAATGAGCAGCCAGACAAGAGATGCATGATGCAGGGTGTATGTGGAAAGGGGCATGGAGCTTTCCTGTCCTCTCTGGGTACACACCCTCCAGGTGTTCAGCAGTCCAGAAGCTTCTCTCTCTCATTTCTTATTGTTTGATTTTTAAAAACTGGATTGTTTGTCTTACAGATGTTAGTACAGTCTGGATTTTGTTGGTTAATGTGTTCCTCTGTCGTCTTTGTTTCCTATAAATTAGTAGTTACATTTAAGGACTACTTCAGATTCTTTTAGGATCATTGTCTGGATCTGCTCATTCACCAAGTATTGCAAAACATTAATCTTTTAATTCTGTCACCCATTTTAATTTAGGAGTTAGAAATTTCTCATTGTTATGTCGTCCTTCTGAATAAAGTTTGTACAGGAAAGGAAAGATAAATGGTGATTACTTCCCATTATTTACTATGTTTGAGAATATGCGTTGACTCCTTAGCATCCTCCACATATTTAAAATATTTGGTGTGTTTCAGTCCTTTGTGATTATCCTTATTGATGCTCAAAATACTCCATTTTTAGGTAACAGGAACCTCTGTAAGTTGACTTCTGAATGTTTTTGATATGACCTTTATAGTCTTTAAGAGCTTCTTTGCTGCTGGGCGCGGTGGGTCACGCCTGTAATCCCAGCACTTTGGGAGGCTGAGGGTCGATCACTAGGAGTTCGAGACCAGCCTGATCAACATGGAGAAACCCTGTCTCTACTAAAAATACAAAATTAGCTGGGTGTGGTGGTGCATGCCTGTAATCCCAGCTACTCAGGAGGCTGAGGCAGGAGAAACGCTTCAACCTGGGAGGTGGAGGTTGCAGCCCCATTGCTCTACAGGCTGGGCAGCAAGAGTGAAACTTTGTTTCAAAAAAAAGAAGAGCTTTGCTTTTTCAGTATGACAAAATGTTCTAGTCTAGTCTTATACATTTCCTGACCCAGACCTGGAATTAGCATTTTCTTTAAGGAGTCCTGGTTCCTTTTAGTGGGAATAGTATTTAAAGACTACAAACTGGGTATTAGAAGTGCTCATTGCTACTGGGTTGGTCATTTTTTCTAGACATTTTCATTGAACAGTGTTAGGAAATTATGAGTGAGTTCATAATAAAAGTTTGAATTTAAATATAAGACTACAAGCGTTTTTGTTTGTTTGGTTTTGGTTTTTTTGAGACAGAGTTTCTTTCCCAGGCTGGAGTGCAGTGGTGTAGTCTGGACTCACTGCAGACTCTACCTCCTGGGTTCAAGAGATCCTCCCGCCTCAGTCTACCAAGTAGCTGAAACCACTGGCGCACACCACCATGCCCAGCTAATTTTTGTAGTTTATGTAGAGACAGGGTTTTGCCATGTTGACCAGGCTGGTCTCGAACTCCTGAGCTCAAGCAATCCACCCACCCAGGTTTCTCAAAGTGCTGGGACCACAGGTATAGGCCAGCACGTCCAGCTAATTTTTATAGTTTTTGTAGAGATGGGGGTTTCGCTATGTTGCCCAGGCTGGTCTCAAACCTCTGAGCTCAAAAATCCACCCACCTAGGGCTCCCAAAATGCTGTGGCATGAGCCACCATGCCTGGCCAACTACAAGGTTTTTGTATAACTTCACAGATCTTACAGCTAGATTTTTTTTTTTCTCCAAGCCAAAAATTACACTTGAATAACACTAACCAACGTAATTATTTATTTGATTTACCTCATAACATATACACATACAGTAATCTCAAAATAACTGTCAGTACTAAAGAATGATTTAAGATTTGGCAATTTCTTTTGTTTTTGAGGTATATCCTACTTAGAGATATTTAGTAAAATTACAGTGTTTCAAAATCACTTGAAATAGTTCCTTTCTGTGTGTTTATGCCTTCAAATTGATTTCCAAGTTTGTTATATTTTGCATTTTATTCTTAAGATTTTGAAATTTATTTTTATTTTTTCGGACAGAGTCTTGCTCTGTCGCCCATGCTGGAGGGCAGTGCTACAATCTTGGCTGGCTGCAACCTCCGCCTTCTGGGGTTCAAGTAGTTTCTTGCCTCAGCCTCCCAAGTAGCTGGGACTACAGGTGTGTGCCACCACACCTGGCTAATTTTTGTATTTTTAGTAGAAATGGGGTTTCACCATTTCTGTGGGGTTGGCCAGCCTCTTCTTGAACTCCTGACCTCAGGAGATCTACCTGCCTTGGCCTCCCAAAGTGCTGGGATTAGAGGCATGAGCCACTGAGCCTAGCCTAAAGTTTAATATTACACTGTTTATGTTTTTAAAATCAAATCTACAAGCAAGGAATAATCAGAAAAGTCTGGCTTCTATTCCTCTTCTTTCTACCCTGTTCTCTTTTTCCTCGCCATAGGTAACCTTTTTAAAAGAAAAATGTGTGATTTATTCTTCCATTTTAAAAAAATACATATTTGTATTTTCCTCTTTCTTAGCTAAATGGGAACATACTAAAATATTTATCTCTACCTCTATGTTAAGTTTAAAAATGTATGTATATCTGCATGAATTGCATGGCATTTATAGGTGATATGGAGGCCCTTCTAGCTAATGGTGGAAATGGGTGGTAGAGGTGGACGACTAATAAGAATGTACTTTAGGTATCTCTCATCATTCAACTATAAACTAGCATTACAGTTGAGGTTCCTAGATTCCTTTTTTTGTTTTTATTTTTGAGATGGAGTCTCACTATGACGCCTAGGCTGAAGTGCAATGGTGCAGTCTCAGCTCACTGCACCCTCTGTTTCCCAGGTTCAAGCGATTCTCCTGCCTCAGCCTCCCGAGTAGCTGGGACTGCATGTCCTACTAAGTTTTTTATTTTTAGTGGAGACGAGGTTTCACCATATTGGCCAGACTGGTCTCGAACTTAAGTGATCTGCCTGCCTCGGCCTTCCAAAGTGCTGAGATTATAGGCATGAGCCACCATGCCTGGCCCCTAGATTCCATTTTTATCTCTGTTCTTAAGCAAAACTTTTTTTCTCCTTAGACCTCAGATTTTCCTGTCCTTGATCCCAGCTGGACTGCTCAAGAAGAAATGGCCCTTTTAGAAGCTGTGATGGACTGTGGCTTTGGAAATTGGTAAGAACTTCGTGTTAAGAGCTGTCCTGCCCTAGTGGGCTCAGAAAGAAGCTGGTGTTGAAGAGTAAAGGAAGGAACCTCAGGAAGAGAAAGTATATATATTGCTTTCTTATCAACCCATGATTTAGAGACAAGTTTGTCCCCTTTGTACATTATTTTTCCAGTGCCAAAATGTGTCACAAGAATATGGGATGTTAGTGGTCCATAACTGAACCACTTTTGATGTATCAACAATGGAAAGATTGATTATTCCTTTCTGAATAGTAGGGAAGTTTAGTTTCGTTAGTTATTGCTCCCTTCTGATTTTATGCATTTTTGTTTGTTATAGATGCCCTAGTCATTTAAGTGAATTGGACTTTAGCTAGATGGTCATACCTAAGATTGAAGTTTCACAGACTTTCTGATAGCATTCTGTGTTTTTAGCTTTCCTGCCTTAGTCCAAGACTGGCTGAATTGAACAGCACTCATTGCTGTTGCCCTAGGGGGCAGCACCACTTAATAATAATACCACCACTTTGATTTTTATCTTTGGGTACACTTTCATATGGATGATTTTATTTTATGAACTAGATAGCAGAGGCATTATTGAATATATTTTGTTCACATATTATCTGAAGCCTAGGGGGTTGAAATGATTTCTCATAATTGCATAGCTTATTATTGAAGGACTCTTAATTAGGTCCTCCCTGTCCTGACTTGGTAGTGTATATAATCTTTCTTGGTGTTCATCAGAATAAACTCTGCTGCCTCCCTGAAGTCCAAGGACCTGAAAAAGGAGACCCGAATTTAGTTCACATTTTGCTTGTATTCATTCATTCAGTATTTATTAAGCATCATAAAATATTGTGTACAACGAGGAATACCAAAGGAGGTAGAAAAGTAATCACTTGTGAGGAGCTTGCTAGTCATCTTTGGCCTAGTTTTTAAAGTTTTGCTTACCATTCTCTCTAAAATAGGCTAATCTTCTCTGTCTGTCCTCCTCTCTTAACAAAGAACACAAAAAAGACATAGCTTCTCTATCCACTGTGAGTAAGTCACTAAATTTGGCAGTGAGTGGGCTAGAGCTAAGAATTATGAGATGCATCCTGCCTTCAGGAAGCTTATAGTTTAGCAGGGGACTGAAAATATCTGTACAAGTGATTGAAGTACACAAAACAGAATACAGTGATGCCTTAGGGGAGGACAAGTGAAGTGCTGTGGAAAAGAGACCTTGAGGAGAGGACTTCCACCTCTGTCTCTCCATTACCTTGGCTCAAGTCAGGGCTTTTTTTTTTTTTTTTTTTTTTTTAAATTGAGACAGTCTCACTTTATCACCCAGGCTGAAATGCAGTGGTACGATCACAGCTCACTGTAACCCTGAACTCCTGGGCTCAAGGGCTCTTCTCTCCTCAGACTCCCAAGAAGTTGGAACAATAGGTGTGCGCCACCATACTCAGCTAATTTTAAAATTTTATTATTATTTAAAGACAGAATCTTGCTCTATTGCTCAGGCGAGAGTACAGGGCATGATCTCGACTCACTGCTTCTTCGACCTTCTGGGCTCAAGTGATGCTCCCCGCTCAGACTTCCGAGTAGCTGGGACTACAGGCATGTGCAACCATCCCCAGCTAATTTTTGTATTTTTTGTTGAGATAAGATTTTACCACGTTGCCCAGGCTGGTCTTGAACTCCTGGGTTCAAGCCATCCTCTCATCTTGGCCTCCCAAAGTGCTGGGATAACAGGTGTGCACCACCGTGCCTGGCCAGATTCTTAAGCAAGTTTATTAATTCTCTTGGACATAATTTTTTCTTCTTTGAAATTGAGTTAATAACAATACCCATACCACAAATTTAATACTAGGTTTAATTTAAATTCTGTTGTGAATATTTCTAGCTCAGTGTCTGGCATCTCACAGCACTAGTAAAGAAATGTTTACATGAGTGTTTTGTAAACCATAAAATACTATGCAAAATAAAATTATATTTCTGTATATTTTGAATGTTCTGAAGTCACTTATTATTTGCAGCAGTTATTTCTCTAGGGCCTACCTCACAGGAAAATTTACAGATTTTCCAGTCATCTTTCTTTAAGTGGAAAGGAAAGGACTTCTTAGTCATTATTTCTGTGTCTCAGACTAGCAAGATTTAGAACATCAGATTACACCAGTCTAGGCTTATATTTGTCTCATTGTTCTGCTGACACCTTCATAATACCAGTTAAGAAATAGCAGAGTGCAGTCATTGTATGGATATGACTTAAAATATTGAAAGAGCAGATGATGCTTTTACTATTATGTGTAAATGAGAGTACTACTTTCTTCTCTCTTTTCCTAACAATCCTCTAGGCAGGATGTAGCCAATCAAATGTGCACCAAGACCAAGGAGGAGTGTGAGAAGCACTATATGAAGCATTTCATCAATAACCCTCTGTTTGCATCTACCTTGCTGAACCTGAAACAAGCAGAGGAAGCAAAAACTGCTGACACAGCCATTCCATTTCACTGTAAGTGCCTCCCCCATCTTGATAAGAGACACTTAGCTCATCCTTGGGCCTTGTTTCAGTAGCAGGTAAACAGTGATTTGATGACTTGGACAATTAATGATATCATGGAAGATAGGAGGAGTTAGTCTGGCAACTATTAAGAGTCAGGATTGGCCTGGCGCAGTGGCACATGCCTGTAATCCCAGCACTTTGGGAGGCCAAGGCAGGCGGATCACTTGAGGTCAGGAGTTCAAGACCTGCCTGGCCAACATGGCGAAACCCTGTCTCTACTAAAAGTCTAAAAGTTAGTGGGGCATGGTAGCACACAACTGTAATCCTAGCTACTCAGGAGGCTGAGGCAGGAGAATCACTTCAACTAGGGAGGCAGATGTTGCAGTAAGCCAAGATCACGCCACTGCACTCCAGCCTGGGTGACAGAGTGAAACTCCATCTCAAAAAAAAAAAAAAACAAAAAAAAGAATCAGGATCATAATGTGGCAAGGAAGGAACATATTCTAAGGGTCAAGAGTTCTATACAGGGCATCAAGGTGCTTGAAGCCAATGTGTAGTTCCACGTACCGTGAGTCCTTTGAATATATCAGTTAATGTCAGTGCTTTCTTTTGTAAAATAAGATGTCAAAAAGGGAATACTGTTTCTATGCTGTTGTGAGTACAAGTTTTTTTGTAATCCCTTTGGAGAGTTCATAATCATACATATGAGTTGCTTAGAGAATACAGTATTTGACTCATTATTATTATTTACCCCAGTGTTGCTCCCAAGAAGCTATTTGTTATTTTTGTTCACTTGGTTGTGGCAGTGATGGCGAACTTTTTAATCTCATGTGCCTCTGGGACCAGTGGGTCTCTTAATAAAATATAACCAAAAACATGATCAATTATAAATGACCATCTTTCCTGAATGACTCCCAGGGCACAAGTAATGAGATAAGAATGGTTTCCCTTCCCTTTTCTCTTTCCTCATACCCTCTAGAAACAGTTTTATAGTTGACTTAGAGGCTGGTGATACCTCCCTTTTTTTTTTTGAGAGGTTGCAGTGAGTGCAACCTCTACTCACTGCAACCTCCACCTCCTGGGTTCAAGCAATTCTTGTGCCTCAGCCTCCTGAATAGCTGGTACCACAGGTGCATGCCATCACAGCTGGCTAATTTTTTGTGTTTTTAGTAGAGATGGGGTTTTGCCATGTTGACTAGGCTGGTCTCTCAAACTCCTGACCTCAGATGATCTGCCACCTCAGCCTCTCAAAGTGCAGGGATTACAGATATGAGCCATGCCCAGCTGATACCTCCTATTTGGATAGCACTTTGATGTTAGCATTTTGTTCTCAAATCCATTAGACCATTTGTTTCCCAGCAGCAACGCAGTGACATGGGCAGAGCAAGTGCTGTTGTTTTACAAGCTAGTAAACCAATTTAGAAAGGTTAGTTTGTGCGGGGTCATGAGACTAGTGTGTGTTACAGCTGGGACTTAATTCAAGCTAACTTCCAGTTCCAGTGTTTGTTTTTTTACCCCCTTTGGGTTTTTTTTTTTTTCTTTTTGCCTATCAGTTGGATGAGTTTTGTAAATTGAGATTAGTCCTAAGGGGGAAGGGAGCTGAAGCTAACAGGGTAAATATTTAGGTTCTGTAATATTAAAAGAAAAAAGTCATGGTTTCCTTTCATTTTAGGAAAGCAGAAATCAGAAGAAATTTCTCTATATTTACTTAAAGGATTGCCTGAGTCTTAGTTTTTCTTTTTAAAAAATCTGTTCCCATAATACTTAATCTTTTTCACTTTTCCATTTAGAAAAACCATTTTAAGTTTTATTTATTATTGGACTATTTTTATGTCATTTTTTCATGCCATATTGTATTAGTTAACTCAGAAAACTTCTAAATTCTTCCAGCTACAGATGACCCTCCCCCGACCTACCTTTGACTCCTTGCTTTCTCGGGACATGGCCGGGTACATGCCAGCTCGAGCAGATTTCATTGAGGTAGGAGAAGTGTGTTTTTAGCACAAAGTGGGAAAAACTTGTTTTTATTTCTCATGAGCCTTCTGTCTCACCATAGATTCCATACAACTAAAAGGAGATTTTTTTCCCAAGTACTATAATTTATAGGGCCTTTAGACAGCCACATTTTCTTATGTGAGTGCCTTTCTCATTTGTAAACATTTTCACATATGGAACAGTAAAAGTTATTTAAACAAAAAACCTGTTTCTGGGCCGGGCATGGTGGCTCATGCCTGTAATCCCAGCACTTTGGGAGGCCGAGGAGGGCGGATCACAAGATCAAGAGATCGAGACTATCCTGGCCAACATGGTGAAACCCCGTCTCTACTAAAAATACAAGAATTTGCTAGATGTGCTGGTGCATGCCTGTAGTCCTAACTACTCGGGAGGCTGAGGCAGGAGAATCACTTGACCGCGGGAGGCAGAGGTTGTAGTAATCCGAGATTGCGGCCACTGCAATCCAGCCAGGCAACAGAGTGAGACTCCATCTCAAAACAAAACAAAACCAAATTTAAAAAACCCTGTTTCTGGCTGGGCACAGCACAGTGGCTCGTGCCTGTAATCCCAACACTTTGGGAGCTGAGAATGGAGGATTGCTTGAGTCCAAGAGTTCGAGACCAGCATGGGCAACATAGTAAGACCACATCTCTACAAATAAAAAAGTTAGCTTGGCATGGTGGTGCATGCCTGTAGTCCCAACTACTTGGGAGGCTGAGATGGGAGGATCAGTTGAACCTGAGAGATTGAGGCCGCAGTGAGTGGTGATCATTCCACTAAACTGCACCCTAGACAACAGAGCAAGACCCTGTCTCCAAAAAAACAAACAAACAAAAAAACCCGAGAAAACCCATTTGTTAAGTTGCATCAGTGCTGGCTTCCACTTTCTTAGGTATGAAATTTCTGTAGTCTGGTTCTTGTACACCTAGGGGCTTTCAAGATTGTACTGTATCAGGGGTTGGCAGACTTTTTTTATTAAAGACCAGATAGTAAATATTTTAGGTTTTGTATGCTATAAAGTTTCTGTTGTAACTACACTTTGTCATCATTGTGCTAAAGCAGCATGGGTTAATACAAGAAAAATGAGTATGCCTGTGTTCCAGTAAAACTTTATGTACAAAAACAGGCAGTAGACTGGATGGTAGTCATATATCCTGTCATATATCCACAGGTATATAAAGAATGATGAATGTGTATAAAAACTATCTGTTCCTTGCTCAGCCATGAAATTAAAAGTCATGTGAATGTAGCCACACGTCTCTTGATTTATCATCTAATTCACAACTTGAAAGATAGTTTGGCCAAGTGTGGTGGCTTACACCTGTAATCCCAGCACTTGGGGAGGCTGAGGCAGGCGGACTGCTTGAGCTCAAGAGTTTGATACCAGCCTGGGCAACATGGCAAAACTCTGTTTCTACAAAAAAAAAAAAAACCCAAAACCAAAAATTACCTGGGTATGGCGGCATGTGCTTGTAGGCCCAACTGCTTGAGAGGCTAAGGCAAGAGGATCACTTGAGCCTGGGGATTTGAGGCTGCAGTAAGCCAAGATCACACCACTGCACTCCAGCCTGAGTGACAGAGTGAGACCCTGTCTCCAAACAAAAAAAAAGGTAGTCCAAGATCTTGAAGATAACTTGAAAGTTTAGCAAACTGTAGGCAGTTTTGCTCGTGACACCCAGGTCAGCATTTTGTTCATGGCCAGTAATACTTTAAGAACTGCCCTGTAAACTCTATACCCATGCATTATATTCATTGAATAAGAATATGAACAAATCTACCCATTGAACTGTATAAGTAGTATTACTGAATAAACAGACCCCTCAAAAGATAAAAGGTAGATTATTAAATACAGTTTTCTTACCTAAATACTTAAAAGTTTAATCAAGTTAAATATTCTGAGGAATGAACTGAGTTTATTTATTTCAGAGACAGGATCTTGCTCTATTTTCCAGGCAGTCTTGAACTCCTGGTCTCGAGTTACCTTTCCACCTATACCTCCTGAGTAGCTGGGATTACAGGTGCATGCCACGGTGCCTGGCTCAGACTAACTTTAGTTTTTAGAGCAATATGTTTAGCTTTATTCCTAAACTCATAACTGTTCCAATTTTTTGTCACTACTGCTTGTAAGCCTCTTAGATTTTTCCCATGACTTCCTATTACCTATGTCAGTATTGTGGCTTTTTACCCTATTTAGTTTTTTTTTTTTTTTTTTTTTTTGGTGATGAAGTCTCACTCTGTCACCAGACTGGAGTGAAGTGGTACTGCTTTGGCTCACTGCAACCTCCGCCTCCTGGCTTCAAGGGATTATCCTGCCTTTGCCTCCTGAGTAGCTGGGATTACAGGTGTGTGCCAACATGACCGACTAATTTTTGGAGTTTTAGTACAGTTGGGGTTTCATCATGTTGGTCAGGCTGGTCTCAAACTCCTGAGCTTACGATCTTCCTGCTTTGGCCTTCCAGAGTGCTGGGATTACAGGCGTGAGCCACCGTGCCCGGCGTATTTAGTCTTTTTTAACAAGTGTTTGCTTATGTATTTTCTGTTTACTTCTAAAGCATGTCTACTATAAAGACATTAATCAAAGCTGATGGGTTTGGGGTGGGGATTTTTTGTCCCTCCAAACAGGAATTTGACAATTATGCAGAATGGGACTTGAGAGACATTGATTTTGTTGAAGATGACTCGGACATTTTACATGGTAACAGTTTACTTTGTCAAATGTTTATTGAGCACCAACTATATGATGACACTGTCTTGGGTGCTAGGAATTGAAGGATGAATAAAACATATCCCCTGCCCTTACAGAATTTAAAATCTAGTGGTTAAGTTGCTGAACTTACTCTGTTGTTGGATTTTGACTACGGTGAATGAAATTTATGATGAGGGTAAAAATATTGAGCATATAATAGTAGTTGGAAATACCCATTGGACTTTGTGATCGTTCTTTTATGTAAGTCTACACTAAGGTAATTGGTTAAATGGCCCTCACTTGCCTTCTTAGAAGGAGGGGAATCAGTTTGAATTCTTGGGACTTCAGTAGCAACTGCTAATACTAAATGTTCACTATATTTTATTACTCCAAATTTCCCATAGCAAGGAAAAGAATGGAAATTTCTCAAGAGTTTTTAGGCCCAAATGGGGGATTTCTTGTTTCTCAGGACTGTTGAATTTTCAACACTGCTGAATTCTTTTTTTTTTTTTCTTTTTGAGACAGAGTCTTGCTCTGTCATCCAGGCTGTAGTGCAGTGGCTCAATCTTGGCTCACTGCAACCTCTGGCTCACTGCAACCTCCGCCTCCCAGGTTCAAGAGATTCTCCTGCCTCAGCTTCCCTAGTAGCTGGGATTACAAGTGTCTGCTGCCAAACCCAGCTACTTTTTGTATTTTTATTAGAGGTGGGGTTTTGCCATGTTGGCCAGGCTGGTCTCAAACTCCTAACCTCAAGTGATCTGCTCGCCTTGGCTTCCCAAAGTGCTGGGATTACAGGCGTGAGCCACCATGCTTCCCCAATACTGCTGAATTCTAATCTTTGATTAGCCTTCTAAGGGTTTATGTTAACGCTTTTCCTAAAACTTAAGTAGTGAATGCCACAGGGCTGTTAAGAGTAGATGGTTAGACTTTGAGTCTCTTTTTCCTTCTTTCCATTTTCAGTGAACTACATACTAATATATACTAATACTACATAATAATCTCCAATCCTTTTTTTTTAAATTTTAGTTCAGAATTGAATATGATGCAGATCAGTAATGCTCTATTGGAATCTGTATTTCCCCAACAACATCTTCATTATTTCAGTTAAATTTACATCCCAGGCAGGACATAAAGTAGAATGCTTGTTAAATTGTAAATCAAGTTTTTATGTTGCATGAAGTGGTACACTGTCCCTAGAAGGGGAACTTGATTCTTTTCTCTCCATAGAAGAGCTACCTGGATATTTGTTTTACCAGATCTAAGATAAAGAAGTAGTCCTCATAAAAAATTTTACCTTAAGAAATTTTTCTCTACACATTTCTTGAGCAGTGCTTTTTTTTCCTACAAAATTTTATTCCTCCTCTTCTCCCACACAGCTTTAAGGAAAGTCAAAGTGATGCAGATTGAACTAAAAGAGGAAAGCTTGAAGCAAACTACTTTAGCATTCACTGAATCCATTGTATTTGTTCAGTCTTCCATGTCAGTCTCTTCTTTTCAATCCCAGTGACTCATGTTGTCTTTTCTTGCCTCTTGTGGTGTTCCTTTGAAGGTAGTGTGCAGACTGCCATTCAGTATTTCTCCTCATACACACCAGCTTTAATTAAAATGGTACTGTTTTCTGGCTTATATCTTTCTTATAGAAAGCCAGACTATGCAAAAGGGGCAGCTTCATAAATATCATTCTTTTAGATACTGTTCAAAAATACTAAATTTTTGGCTGGGCATGGTGGCTCACACCTGTAATCCCAGCACTTTGGGAGGCCGAGGCTGGATGATCTCTTGAGACTGGGAGTTCATGACCAGTCTGGACAACACAGTGAGACCCTGTCTCTAAAAAAAAAAACCCTTAAAACAAATTTTTAAAATTTTATTACTGTTTTTCCTCTTCCTCCTCCCCTGGTTTTTATTTTTACTTATATATTTATTTTTTACAAATTTTTAAAGTCAGCATCTGTAATGTTAATAATGGCAGAATCACTTCTCTAGAGCCTAATCCAGGTCTTCATTCATACTTCTCAACATTATTAAGAAAATTTAGTGATGGTCGGTATTTAATTTCGTTCTTTGTGGGAGCAGGGCTTGCAGTTCCTTCCAGTGCACTTGGGGTCCTTTTTGTAATTAAGTGGGGATTAAAAAAAAAACAGATGCAATTGATTGATTAGCAATTTATAGTTCAGTTAGCTTTTCAAACCCATAACATACTTAAGGTATTTGTATTTTCCCTGAAGTTTCTATAGCCCTGTAAATTATTGATTTTCATTTGAACTGGAACTGAAACATTAATCTTTATACATAGTAGCTTTAACACAACATAAATAATAATTCTTTCCCCCCCCCTCCTCCGTAGTAAACTATAAGATGTTTAGATGAGTGTTTTTATTTTTTATTTATTCTTTTTGAGACAGAGTCTCACTGTGTCACCCAGGCTGGAGCACGGCAGCATGATCTCGGCTCATTGTAACCTCTGCCTCCCTGGCTCAAGTGATTCTCATGCCTCAGCCTCTGGCATAGCTGGGATTACAGGCATGCACCACCATGCCCAGCTAATTTTTATATTATTAGTAGAGATGGGTTTTGCCATGTTTGCAAGGCTGGTCTCAAACTCCTGGCCTCGACTAATTTGCCCACCTCGGCCTCCCAAAGTGCTAGGACTACAGGTGTGAGCCACTGTGTCTGGCCCTAAATCAATGCTTTTAAAAAGATGATAACACTTTAGATTTGGGTATAGTGGCTCACACCTGTAATCCTAACACTTTGGGAGGCCAAAGCAGGAGGATTTCTTGAGCCCAGGAGTTCAAGATCAGCCTAGAAAACAAAGTGAGACACCCCCCCCCCCCCCACCTCTAAACAATAAAAAAAGATTATAACATTTTAAAGAAGCTTGTCAGCACTACAGATCAAAGGAATGACTTGCTCATGCCACAGAGAGGTCCTTTGTTTACAGCTCTGAGTTCTCACAGTAGCTCCTGTGGCAGCATTACTATGTCCAGGGGCACATTGTCCCCGAGCTGTCTCTCCCAGAACACTGAGTAAAGTGCACTAGGTGCCCAAGGAAATTCAGGAAGGAATGAAAAGGAGCTTTATAAGCACACCTGGAACAGAGAGAGGGGGCACAGATTTTGTGGAAATCAGGACACTGATTCAGCCTCAAGCTTGCTTCTGAGTCACTCACTGTGTAATCGTGAGTAAGTCCTTGGAATCTTGCTTGCTATTTCTTTGTGTCCTCTGCCATTAAAGAAGAAGTGACACTAATTAGTCAGAGTGTAAACGTCTCTAATGAAAGATGGTACATAATTCAGATTAGTGTTATTACCATTCCATTGTACCATTATGCTCTTAACATTACTGAGCATTAACAACATTCTTTTTTATGGTCCCTCCTTTAGAACTACTGGAAGGTTGCAGACTGTGTAGCTGGGTTTTATATTTAAAACCTATCCAGAATATCAGCTGATGCCACCAAGACCTTTTCCTCACCCGCACAAAGATTTTAGCCTTGAATCATGGAATATGTTTAATAAATTTGGTTTGCATGGTTCATTAGAGAGTCCTGGGACACAATGGAGGGATAATTAATTGCATTGCAACCATACCAGAAGGCTTTCAGAATGTATTTTCAGATGGATACTGCAAGTGAAGCAGTATCCATGGGAAAAAGGAAGTTCCATGATCCCTAATTGGTGTCTACTCATAATTTTATTGAAATAAGCAGAAATTTTTGGTTCAGAAAGAGAGATACAGAAGACTTCCATCTTAGAACTCTCTCGTTTTGTGTATGTTGTGAGATCTCAATGCACAAGCTTAGTGTAGTTCCTTCTTGCTGCCATCTCTTTCCCTATCTCCTTTCACTTGTAAAAATCCTTCCTAAATGGCCGGGTGCAGTGGCTCATGCCTGTAATCCCAGCACTTTGGGAGGCCGAGGTGGGTGAATCATGAGGTCAGGAGTTCAAGACCAGCCTGACCAAGATGGTGAAACCCCGTTTCTACTAAAAATACAAAAAATTAGATGGGTGTGTTGGTGGACGCCTGTAATCCCAGCTACTTGGGAGGCTGAGGCAGAAAACTGCTTGAACCCAGGAAACGGAGGTTGCAGTGAGCCAAGATCGCACCACTGCACTCCAGCCTGGGCAACAGAGCAAGACTCTGTCTCAAAAAAAAAAAAAAAATCCTTCCTAAATTTTGGAGTACTCTTTCCCTGAGTTTCTCAAGATCGTAAAATTCTGGTTATAGTGTCTTCTAAGTCATTGTTGTCCCATAACCCAGGCAAGCAAGAGATACGATTAGCTCCTCCTATGTGCTGGGTCTGTGTTTTCAGTACTTCTCAGGGTTGCACATTAGTACAGTTTACAGTACAGTTTACTCTCACTCTGTCTGGAAAGGTTATTTCAGCAAGTTTTCTCTCCTAGGTGTGGATCTGTGAACCCCTTCACCTCCCACTGTGTTTTTCAAATTGTACTTCTTTGGTACATATTATTAGCCTTTAAATCCTTTTAACAATTAGTGGATCAGAAATCCAGCCTGGTCTGCGGCAGTTCCTTTCACTTGATAATGATTTCACTGTTTTATACATAGGATATTTCAGACATGAATACTATTAATAATAATTGCTAATACATATAGCATTCACTATTTGTCAGTTACCATTCTAAGCCCTTTATATATATTAAGTCATTTAATCCTCACAAAACCTTATGAGTTGGGTATTACTATTATTATCCTCATTTTACAGATGAGGACATTGAGGCAGGGAAAGGTCAGATAACTTGCCTGGAATCATACTGCCAGCAAGAGGTAGAGTCATCCCCAAGTCTGTATTCTGAATATACTGTACAATACTTAACTGTCTTTACAACCTTGATTTTTTTTTTTTTTTTTTTTTTTTTTGTGAGACAGGGTCTCGCTCTGTTGCCTAGGCTGGATTGCAGTGGCACAATTATGGGTCACTGCAGCCTCAGCCTTTTGGGCTCAAACTATCCTCCCACCTCCACCTCCTGAGTAGCTGGGACTACAAGCATGCACCATCACACCTTGCTAATTTTAAAAATTTTTTTGTAGAGACAAGGTTTCACTGTGTTGCCCAGGCTCAACCTTGAGTGTTTGTTGCTGTTTCTTTTTCGTGAGGTTTCACATTTGTTATCTTCTATAGCTTCAACACATTTCTGAGGAATAGGTATTTTCCTGTTTTACATTTAGGGGAAATGCACAAAGAAGTTAAGTAATTTGCCTAATGTAGGGGTGTCCAGTCTTTTTGGCTTCCCTGGCCCACACTGGAAGAAGAATTGTCCTGGGCCACACATAAAATACATTAATGATAGCTGATGAACTAAGAAAAAACAAAAAACCTCATAGTGTCTTAAGAAAGGTTACGAATTTGTATTGGGCTACATTCAAAGCCATCCTGAGCTGCATGTGACCCACGAGCTGTGGGTTGGGTAAGCTTGGCCTAATGCTTCGTGGTTGCTGACTTTAGCCATTAGATTGCATGATCTTCCCTTCACAAAATTATTTGTGTGCATCTTGGCCAAAAGTTTGGGGGAAAATGACTTTTAAAAAGTGTTGCTTCGGGGAATACCTGTGTCCCAGGTTTCTACTTGTTTGGTTGCAGTAGGGATTTTGATTGGCCTCCATGCAGTTAAGGCCTGTGAGTTGGTTTTCTTGCCAAGCAAGCAGTAAGTGCCTTCTGTCAAGAAAACAGAAACATGTTGTTAGCTATTTTGAACAATGTTAGAAATACATTGCAGTGGGAAGGAGCTGCCTCTGACTTCTGCCCACTTCTTGAAATATTTTAAGGCTAGCCGTTTGGAAACTTTATCAGTCTCCAGTGTAATCACAGGGAGACTGTGCTTCCCCCAAAGCTGAGATTTCAGGGGCCTTGTATCAATG
Source organism: Ateles fusciceps (assembly GCA_036589455.1). Taxonomy (NCBI): domain Eukaryota; kingdom Metazoa; phylum Chordata; class Mammalia; order Primates; family Atelidae; genus Ateles; species Ateles fusciceps. The sequence goes on from JAZHEH010001132.1 coordinate 4,061,163, forward strand.
GACAGGTTATAGGTGGTTTTGGTTTGTTTGTTTTTAATGATCTCTGGTTCTCTGTTTGCCAACTTACACTGCAGCTTCCAGCTGCTTTAGGTAGACTGTGAACCAATGATTCTCATTTTTGTAGATTCTGCTTTCTCATTTCTGTTCTGCCTGCTGTGCTGTGGTCCTCCCTAGGTTATTCATACAGTTAAGATCTTGTAATCAGTTGCTGCTATCTGAGTATGCTCAGAGATAGCTTCAAATATGATGTTTTTTCTCTGGGAGAATTCCAGTTCTCCCATTTGCTTCTGTGTGTTTCTTTTCTTCCTTTGGTTCTCCAGAGCCAGTTGTACAAGTTTAAACTACTGAAGTGATCAAACTAGTACCAATTATCAGCAGTATTTATTTAGAAGCTTTTTTTTTTTTTTTAAAGAAGTAGTCTCATTCTGTTGCCCAGGCTGGAATGCAGTAGAACAGTCTTTAGCTTACTGCAGCCTTGAATTCCTAGGCTCAAATGATCCTCCTGCCTTAGCCTTACAAGTAACTAGGACACGCCACCACACCTGGCTAATTTATTAAAAAAAAAAAATTTCACCCACAAACACTAAACTTTATTTTCATAAAAATGTCCTCTTTCTCAGTTGACCCCTTCCTCTGCCACTAGAAAGCAGCTTTATTGCTAAAAAGCAATCCATTTATTTAGACATTCTCTTCTTAGGCAACTTTAAGTTTTTCCACCATCGTACCACCACTCTGTGTTTTTCACTTTCAGTCTTCTCCTCAAACATTTGTCCTCTCCAATGAGAAGATCCATTGTATCTCCCACTTTGACTATTCTCTTTTCTTCCATAATTTTTCCTCCTTCAGCCTGAGTTCCCCTTTGTAGAATGCATCTTCCACTTTGTTTCTCCCAATATCTAGGCCCGTCTTCAGGACAATGTCGTACCAAAAAGACTGCACTGCTTTTTTCACAGCTTTATAGTCTTTGAGTGTAGTAGGGTCATCCTTAAGCTCCTCTTCCTGCTCGCTCATCTCGTCGTGATCACTTTCTTCATCGCAGTCCTCTTCATCATCTTTTTGCAGAGACTTTTTAGTAGATTTTTTAGAGCTTATATTACTTTCGAGTCTTATGGAAAATGGAAAAATATATTCTGGAGATATTAAAAGCCCTGGGAGTCTCAGCAAGAGAATATGGAAAAGTGTTTTATAATTTGGTGCACGTAACTTGGTACTAGACAAACACAAGTATCGATTCCAGGAAGTACAGAGTTTGTATGACAAAGGTGTCCCTCGGAAAACACCTCAGAGTCCAATCCAGGCGTCTGGCTTTCTTAAAACATCAGCAAGCAGCTTGACACTAGTCATAGCCATGGCATTTATAACCTGTACGTCAGAGCCTTTCATCCCTCCCTAACCCACCTGCAAGGAGTCCACTGCCTGGGGACCCCTTTTACCCATGCCTTCAGCTTCAAAACAGTTCAGTTGCCTTTCTTTCTTTCTTTCTTCTTTTTTTTTTTTGGTCCAAAATAAAACCTTAGCTCTGAAAAAAAAAAAAAAGTTTTTGTAGAGACCGAATCTGTGTGTTGCCCAGGCTGGTCTCAAACTCCTGGCCTCAAGCAATCTTTCCACCTCAGCCTTCCAAAGTGCTGGGATTACAGGCCCTTTTTTTTTTTTTGAGATGGGGGTCCCTCTGTAGCCCAGGTTGGAGTGCAGTGGTATGATTTCAGCTCACTGCAGCCTCTGCTTCCCGGGCCCAAGCAATCCTCCCACGTTGGCCTCCCAAGTAGCTGGGACTTACAGGCACGCACTACCATGTTTGGCTAATTTTTTGGTTCATTTTTGTTGAGACAGGGTTTGACTATGTTGCCCAGGCTAGTATTGAGCTCCTGAGCTCAAGCCATCCACCCACCTCAGTGTCTCAAAGTGCTGGGATTACAGGTGTGAGTCACCATGCCTGTCTCAAAGTGCTGGGATTACAGGTGTGAGTCATCATGCCTGGGCTTTTTAAAAAATTAAATCACTCCCACACAAATCTCAGGAAACAACATGGCATGTTGTGTCTTACAAAAATCATAGAAATGGGCCTGGCACAGTGACTCATGCATATAATCACAGCACTTTAGGGGGCTGAAACGGGCAGATCCCCTGAGGTCAGGAGTTCAGGATCAGCCTGGCCAACATGGTGAAATTGTATCTCTAGTAGAAATACAAAAATTAGCTGGGTGTGGTGGCGGGCACCTGTAATCCCAGCTACTTGGGAGGCCAGGGAAGGAGAATTGCTTGAACCTGGGAGAGGTTGCAGTGAGCAGAGACTGTGCCCTTTGCACTCCAGCCTGGGCGACAAGAGTGAAACTGTGTCTCAAAAATAAAAAATAAAAAAATCACAAAAATGTTTTGTTAAAATTAGTAGTAATTTTACTGGCTCTTCAAGACATTTCTTTCCTATTAAATTCATCTTACAGGGTAGATAAGTGATTTAAGGGGATCCTGAAATATGGCCAGGTGCGGTGGCTCACGCCTGTATTCACAGCACTTCGGGAGGCCAACTCCAGCAGATCACTTGAGGTCAGGAGTTGCAGACCAGCCTGACCAACATGGTGAAACCACATGTCTACTGAAAATACAAAAATTAGCTGGGCCTGGTGGCAGGCACCTGTAATCCCAGCTACTTGGGAGGCTGAGGCAGGAGAATTGCTTGAATCCAGGAGGCGGAGGTTGCAGTGAGCCAAGATCGTGCCACTGCACTCTAGCCTGGCACCTGGCAACAAAGCAAGACTCTGTCTCAAAAAAAAAAAGAAAATTGTTGCCTTAAATCTTGGACCTGACAGTGTTGAATTATTTTTAGTTTGTGGGCAGTTATATGGAAAAGTAAACCAATGTTGTTTAAATACTTGAACTTGTTAGAAATGAACAAAAAGAATCCATGGTAGTTGATTTTTCTTTTTTACACTTAAACTTTAAAATACTGCATTTCCTCACCTCTTCAGATTATCCAGCTAGGAGTTGGGTTATTTTTATCTCAGACCCAATGGAGAATGGCCTGGATAAAGTGCTCCTGGACATCTCCCAGTGATTGAAGTTACATACATATATATAGGACATCTGCTCATAGCCCAGCATGTAAGATTTTGGTATCGAACTTTCCAGTCTAAGAATATCCTGCAGATGAGATGTAGAGATAGAGTAAGAGAAAAAAAAAAAAGAGTATCTTAAGGCCAGGGAGCAGTAAGATGCACAGTAATGAGTCAGTATGAGGTATCAGAATTTATTTCTATTATCTTATCAGGGTTATTATATTAACAGTACATCAGGATTGTACATTGCTCAATTTTTGTTTGCTTTCATGTAATAAAAGAAATGGTTGATTCTAATGAGGCATTGTGTTCTGTTCTCTTACTTGATGAGTCCCACTTTTTTTTCTACTCTAAAATTTAGTTCCAGCAGAAGTGTGGCTTCCAGTTGTTCTGTGGAGGTACCTTCAGGGACCACTTCTGGGAAAGGCAGCTGAAGCTAGAACAGGCAGAAGGAGTTCAGCTAGAGCAGATCTGACTTACCTGTTTCAAATAAGATTTTATGTGAAAATATGGTTTAAAACCTACTGTAGTAGAATATGTAAATATGTGTTGACTGGTTGCCCTCATGGGCTAAACTGGAACTTGGATCTCACATTCTTTGGATGAGGAATGAGATTGTATTACTGTTCAGAGTTAATCAGCATTCCAGAGGCTGTAGGCTCTATTTTGGATTGAAGCTTACTACCTTGAAAGAACTGATTTTTTTTTTTTTTTGAGACAGAGTTTTGTTCTTGCTGACCAGGCTGGAGTGCAGTGGTACAATCTCAGCTCACTGCAACCTCCACCTCCTGGGTTCAAGTGATTCTCCTGCCTCAGCCTCCCAAGTAGCTGGGATTACAGGTGTCCGCCACCATGCCCAGCTAATTTTTTGTATTTTTAGTAGAGACAGCGTTTCACGATGTTGGCCAGGCTGTTCTTGAACTCCTGACCTTAGGTGATCCACCCACCTTGGCCTCCCAGAGTGCTGGGATTACAGGCGTGAGCCACTGTGCCTGGCTGAAGGCATTCCTTTCTAAGAGGAATCCTCCGCAGATAAACTGGATTGTCCTCTACGGAAAAAAGTACAAAAAAAGGGACACTTGGAAGAAATTCAAAAGAAAAGAACCTGCTGAGCAGTCAAATTCCAGAGGGCCGTTACTGGTGCATCTCTTGCTAATATAATGGCCAAGGAGAATGAGAAACCTGAAGGTAAAAAGGCTCAATGAGAACAAGCTAGCAGGGCTGCTAAGGAAGCAAAAAAGGCAAATTTAGCATCTAAAAAGACCGCAGTGGTTGCTTCTAAGGCACCCACAAAGGCAGCATCTACACAAAAGATTGTGAAGCCTGTGAAAGTGTCAGCTCCCCCAGTTGGTGGAAAACACCAAGTTGGCAGATCAGATTCTTAAATAAAGATTGGACTATAAAAAAGTATAAATTATATTACCTAACATTTGAATAACGTATTTTATTTTTTGAGAGGACACATGGTAGGTTGTATTGTGCTTTAGAGCCTCTTCTATAAATACATACAGTAATTAAAACAAAAAACACCTAATGGTCAACTTACACAAAACTTAATTGGTAAATTATTAAGACAATGTCCGAATCTATTGCAATCATTAAATCTCAAGGTGCTTTCAGAATCCATAGGTGAAAAGAGAGGTTTAATGTAGCATAGTGCTAAGTTTTGCGTTACTCATATTTTCTTCTAGTGTTGTTAATATCTGGCATTCATTTCTTAACCCTAAGGTCTTCTGGCTATAAAAAGGCTGTGGGAGTTTTTTGCCTCTGGAGGTTTTTTAAAATATATATATCATTTTCAGTTAAGTCAGATTTAGAAAATAGGAGTAACACAGAGAAGGTAAACATTTAGACAATTTCAGTGTGTTTCCTACTTAAGACTCTGGAACCAGACTGCTTAGGTTTGGATCTCTGCTCTGTACTTAACAGCTGTGTGATACTGGGCCATTTGTTTTTTGTGTGCATGGTGTATAGGGCATATGAGAGAATGATAGGAAACAAGAATGGGGCCAGGTGCAGTGACTCATGCCTGTAATTTCAGCACTTTGGAAAGCTGAAGCAGGCAGATTACTTGAGGTCAGGAGTTCCACAAGACCAGCCTGGCCAACATGGTGAAACCCTGTCTCTATTAAAAATACAAAAATTAGCCAGGCATGGCGGTGCACGTCTGTAATCCCAGCTACTCAGGAGGCTGAGGTAGGAGAATCACTTGAACCCAAGAGGTGGAGGTTGCAGTGAGCCGAGTGCCAGTGCACTCCAGCCTGGGCAACACAGCAAGACTCCATCTGGAAAGAAAGAAATGAGTGGAAAGGTAGGCATAATCAAGACGGTAAATAGTCTTGTATAACATGCAAGAGTTTGAACTGTATGTGGATGGGAAGCCACTGAAGAGTTACAAGCAAGGGAATTATAGCATTACATTGTGCTTTAAAATACTTCTCAAGTACCGTGTGGAAGGGCTGAGTTGGAGTAAGGCAAGAATGGAGTCAATAAGTGAGTAATGATGCCTCTCCTACAAGATGGCATCAGGATGACAGGAGAGAGACGATGCCTAAACTAGGGAATAGGATTAGGGAAGAAGGGATGAATTTGAGAGATTTAAGTGGTAAGTGCAGTATAGCTAAGACTCATTGACTATGGAGGAGAAGGAGGAAGAGTCCAGATTGATTTCTGTCTTGGTCAGCTATCTTTACTGTGAGGATGTTATCCAGTATAGGAGTTTTAGGGGATAGGAAAGGGGTAGAAGTTTGCAACTGAAGGCCATGTGAGTAATGATATCCAGTAGCAACTGGAGCTAAAAATAGATATTGAGGCCGGATGCGGTGGCTCACGCCTGTAATCCCAGCACTTTGGGAGGCTGAGGTGGGCGGATCATGAGGTCAGGAGTTTGAGACCAGCCTGACCAACATGGTAAAACCCCATCTCTACTAAAAATACAAAAATTAGCTGGGCGTAGTGGTGGGTGCCTGTAGTCCCAGCTACTCAGGAGGCTGAGGCAGGAGAATCCCTTGAACCTGGGAGGCGGAAATTGCAGTGAGCCGAGATCGTGCCATTGCTCTCCAGCCTGGGTGACGGAGTGAGACTCCATCTAAAAAAAAAAAAAAGATACTGAGTTTGAAATTATGTGTTTTGATGGTACTTGGACTCATAGAAGTAGAGGAGTTTATGGGACTAAGGTGAGGGGTAAAAAGAAAAATGAGAACAGAACCCTTTGAAACTCTGAAGATGGAAAGAGTGGCTAGGGAAAGAAAGAACCAGAACTATTGTACTGATTAAAACTTTTGCTATTTAGAGCCTCTTTCCTCCTTATTCCCTGTGTCTTTAACATGAGACTAAAGCCAGGAAAGGATTGGGACCCGGGAAACCAAGCAGGGCTTTTATACTGGTTAGGCTACTTGATGGAACTTTTCACTATAGAATGCAAAACTCTATACCCTAAACAGTTGCTGCTCCCCAAGTGAAAACTCCTGCTCTGGCAAAATGTCTACACTGTACCTTTATTCACGTTAGTCTTGCCTTGACATTTGTCTCTTACTCCTCTGTAATTATGACCATGATCAATACTCATTCTTTTTTTTTTTTGAGACAGTTGTTGCAGTGCCCGGCTGGAGTGCTGTGGCATGATCTCAGCTCACTGCAACCTCTGCTTCCTGGGTTCAAGTGGTTCTCCTGCCTCAGCCTCCTGAGTAGCCAGGACTACAGATGCATGCCACCACACCCAGCTAATATTTGTATTTTTGGTAAAGATAGGGTTTCACCATATTGGCCAGGCTGATCTCAAACTCATGACCTCAAGTGATCCACCCACCTCAGTATCCCAAAGTGCTGGGATTACAGGCATGAGCCATCACGCCCAGCCATTTTTTTTTTTTTTTTTTTTTTTGAGATGGAGTCTTGCTCTGTCGCCCAGGCTGGAGTGCCGTGGCATGATCTCAGCTCACTGCAACCTTGCCTCCTGGCTTCGAGCAATTCTCCCACCTCAGCCTCCTGAGTAGTTGGGATTACAGGTACCCGCCATACAGGGTTTCATCATGTTGGCCAGGCTGGTCTTGAACTCCTGACCTCAGGTGATCTGTCCACCGCAGCCTCCCAGAGTGTTGGGATTATAGGCATTAGCCACCATGCCTGGCCTAATATTCATTCTTATGAGTACTCTAATTGATGCCATTTCTAGCACATGTATTACTGAAGATCAGACATTTACTGTATATAGTAATAGATACATAACAGTTAATTCAGGGGTATGTATGTATGTTTGTTACATAGGTAAACTTGTGTCATAGGGTTTGTTGTACAGATTATGTCATCATTCACGTATTAAGCCTAGTACTCATTTTTCCTGATCCTCTTCCTCCTCCCACCCTCCACTCTCTCTGATAGGCCACAGTGGCTGTTGTTCTCTATGTGACCATGTGTTCTCTTCATTTAGCTCCCACTTAAAACTGAGAACATGTGGTATTTGGTTTTCCGTTTCTGTGTTAGTTTGCTAAGGGTAATGGCCTCCAGCCCCATTCATGTCCTGGCAAAAAGGACACCATGTCATTCATTTTTATGACTGTCAAAAGCAGAATTATAATCTACTGAGTAATGCCATAAAATGTATAAATAGGGAAAAATAACCTTATTATAACTTACTGATAGAGAAATTAATTATGCTGGAATATTTTTATTCCAGAAGATAAATTTTCTAGACTAGTGAGTGTGGAGTAATTAGCAATATGAGGTTCAAAGTTTGGGTAAAAGATATATTTTTGTCTTGGTTTTATTTATTTTATTTATATTATATATATATATATATATATATAGTATATGTGTGGATTTATTTATAGCTCTGAAGATGGCTGTGGTAGATATCTATCATTCCAGGTTAAAGGAGAGACAAAGAAGAAAAAAGTAAGTATAAAAACCCATCCTGCCAGCTTTGGATTATTGGGTGTGTGTGTGTGTGTGTGTGTGTGTGTGAGAGTGTGAGAGAGAGAGAGAGATTAGAGAGAGAGAGAGAGAGAGGCCAGGCTGGAGAGCAGCGGTACGATCATGGCTCACTGCAACCTCAACCTCCTGGGCTCAATTGATCCTCCCACCTCAGCCTCCTGAGCATGTGGAATACAGCAGTGCGCCACCATGCCTGGCTAATTTTTTGTATTTTTTCTAGATATAGGGTTTTGCTCTGTTGGCCAGGCTGGTCTCAAACTCCTGGACTTAAGTGATTTTCCCTCCTCAGCCCCCAAAGTGTTCAGATTGCAGGCATGAGCCACTGCCCCGGCCTCAGCTTTGACTGATTGACTACATATAGCCCATGAGAGAATGCTCCACCTGGGGCTCATCTTTTGACCTTAGAGAAGACTCTTACCCTCCTTAGACCTCAATTTTTTACATCTCAAATGAGGATAATAATTCCTGTGTTATTTTTATATCCTCTGTCCTTTTTCTTTATTGATGTTATGATGAACAATGAATAATATGAGTCTACTGTTTAAGGCTCTTTGAAATGAAAGAACAAGATAAAGGCATCAAGACATTATTAAGTTGTTACATTTTTTTTTTAATATTTGGGAATCATTCTTTGCTTTTTTTTTTTTTTTTTTTAATTTTCTTCTTGAGATGGGGTCTTGTTCTGTCACCCAGGCTGGAGTGCAGTGGCATGATCTCAACTCACTGCCTCCCAGGTTCATGTGATTCTCCTGCCTCAGTCTCCCGAATAGCTGGTACTGCAGGTGCGCACCACCACACCCTGGCTAATTTTTGCATTTTTAATAGAGACAGAGTTTTGCCATGTTGGCCAGGGTGGTTTTGAACTTCTTACCTTACATGATCCACCCCCCTCGGCCTCCCAAAGTGCTGGGATTACAGGCATGAGCCACCATGGCCAGCCTTTTTTTTTTTTTTTTTAAAGTCTCACACTTACTCTGTCACCCAGACTGGAGTGCAGTGGTATTATCATGGCTCACTGCAGTCTCCCAACTCCTGGGCTCAAACAGTCTTTCTGCCTCAGCCTCCCAAGTAGCTAGGACTACAGGTGCACACCACCACACTTGGCTAATTTTGAAACCTTTTTTTAGAGATGGGGTTTCACAGTGTTGCCTGGGCTGGTCTTGAACTCCTAGACTCAAAGCGTCCTAACGCCTTGGCCTCCCATAGTGCTGGAATTACAGGTGTGAGCCACTGCACTTGGCCTGTTATACTTTTTTATCCTATTTTTATTTTATTATTATTATTTTTGAGATAGAGTCTCAGGCTGGAGTGTAATGGTGTGATCTTAGCTCACTGCAGCATCTGCCTCCTGGGTTCAAGCAATTATTGTGCCTCAGCCTCCCAAGTAGCTGGGACTACAGGCACGTACCACCATGCCCAGCTAATGTGTATTTTTAGTAGAGACATGGTTTCACCGTGTTGGCCAGGCTTGTCTCAAACTCCTGGCCTCAGGTGATCCACCCACCTCAGCTTCCCAAAGTGCTGGGATTACAGGCATGAGCCACTGTGCCCAGCCCTGTTATGCTTTTTTAATGGTCTCATTCTAACTGTTCATTTTTTTTTAAGAGAAATCTTTCATCTAAAAGGATTTCAAAGAAATTCTGAACAAGTTTCAGGCATACTGATTATTCTCTTTGCAACATATCAAAAAGTATACGTTAGACTTAGAAATTATGGATCTCAGACCCCTGTTGGTTTCAGAGAAGAATATGCAGAGGGTATAAGTGTACATGTGTGTGCATATATGTGTAGGCATGTATTTACTGTGGTGTTACTAACTGTAGACACTGTGTATCTCAGCAATAAAAAGGAGAGAAGCCAGGTGTGGTAGCATGAACCTCTAGTCCCAGCTACTTGGGAGGCTAAGGTGAGAGGATGACTTGAGCCTAGGAGTTGAAGGCCAGTCTGGCCAATATAGGAAGACACTATCTCTTTAAAAAAAAAAAAAAGGAAAAGGAAAAAAAAGAGGGACTCGAGAGGCACTCTTGAGGAACTAAGACATCTAAAGCAGCAGTCCTCAACCTTTTTGGCATCAGGGAATGGTTTCATGGAAAACGGTTTTTCCATGGATGGTAGGGGACAGGGATGGTTTTGGGATGAGAGTGTTCCACCTCAGATCATCAGACATTGGTTAGATTCCCATAAGGAGCACACAACCTAGATCCTTCACATGAGCAGTTCACTATAGAGATCGTGCTCCTGGGAGATCTAATGCTGCTGCTGATCTCACAGGAAGCAGAGCTCAGGCAATAAAGATGCTCACCTTCTGTTGTGTGGCCTGGTTCCTAACTGGTCCATGGCCCAGGGGTTGGGGACCCTGATCTAAAGTAAAACTTATTCTCTGCATGTCTGGAGTTAGCTTTCATGTAGTGCTGAAGAAGCATACCCAGTTGTTCCTATGAGAAGCTTCATTGCTAGTTACAAATACCTCTGGTATAAATCAGATTCAAGATACAACCCTGTCTGGTTTAAATTCTCTTTTGCTTAAAACACACAATTTTGAGCTAGAGAGTATTGTAGAAATCAGTTGTTGAGGTTGCTATCAAATCTTTTGTTTTATGATATCGTTTCATTAAACATGCACAATATTTATTTCTAGTAGCATCAAAGTGTTGTATGAATGCACTGTTGTAAATGTTGCATATGTGATCATGGTGCCTTTTTACAGTTAGCAGATTTCTCTAAAATGGCTGTTTTCAATTATTTCCACAAGCTGAATAGATTAATTTTATGACATGGACAGAGATTCTCCCTTCTGTTTCATCTTAAGTGACACATGTTTTTCAGCATTTGTGAGTAGTTATTGATTCACTCATTTATTCATTCATTCAGCAAATAGTCATTGAGAGTCTACTATGCCCAAGGAGAGGAAAAACCCGTCATCCCTGAGAGTCTAAAATTGTGTTAGTGATTCACTGACCTGCAGAAGTTTGTGGGAGTGACATTTTTGGACCTCTGTATTCTACCTCAGAGTGTTTAAGATATCTAATGATAGGTATATGTGGAAAGCATTACTAAATGTGAAAATAATTCTAATACACAAATTATTGTGGCTTTTCATTCTAGAATTATAGAGACCATGGATTAATCAACCTTAGAAAGTTTCAGTGTAAGTATTAGCAGTTTTCTTTATCTTACAATTTTTCCAATATTATTGAATACTTTTAAATAAATCGTGTATTGCAGTTCTAATCCAAGTTGCATTTAGCCTCATCTACGAAGATATCCTAAAATTCTGATGCATGGCTGTCACCCCCCGACTAACCAATTAAGAATCTCTGGGTTTGGAGGTACAGCATCTGCATTTTTAAAAGTCTTCAGGGCAATTCTGAAACCGTAGTGAAAGTTTAAAAGTATTAATTTGGGGCCTGGCATAGTGGCTCACGCCTGTAATCCCAGCACTTTGGGAAGCTGAGGTGGGCGGATCATGAGATCAGGAGATCTAGACCATCCTGGCCAACACAGTGAAACCTCATCTCTACTAAAAGTACAAAAAACAAATTAGCTAGGAGTGGTGGCACATGCCTGTAATCCCAGCTACTCGGGAGGCTGAGGCAGGAGAATCACTTGAACCCGGGAGGTAGGTAGGGGTTGCAGTTAGCCAAGATCACGCCACTGCAGTCCAGCCTGGGCAACAGAGGGAGACTACCTCTCAAAATAATAAATAAATAAATAAAAATATTAATCTGTAGTCAACAAAATGTGTATTAAAATTCTTTTTGTATAGTAATTACAGTGTGAATATTAATGAATCATTTTCTGGAGTCAAGTTTTGCAACTGTGTGTTAAGCATAACATAACCTTAATCTTCAGGTTGTAAAAATATTTTAGATAAGGTGGGCGTGGTGGCTCACACTTGTAATCCTAGCACTTTGGGAGGTTGAGGTGGGTGGATCACCTGAGGTGAGGAGTTTGACACCAGCCTGGTCAACATGGCGAAACTCCTATCTTTACTAAAAATACAAAAATTAGCCAGACATGGTAGCATGTGCCTGTAATCACAGCTACTTGCGAGGCAGAGGCAGGAGAATCACTTTAACCCAGGAGGCAGAGGTTGCAGTGAGCCAGGATTGTGCCACTGCATGCCAGCCCAGGTGACAGAGCTTGACTCCGTCTCAAAAAAAAAAAAAAAATTAGATAAAAATTAACAACGTGATACCTTTATTTTGCATGGTTGTAGACAGACAAAATAAATGACATTTAATATTATGTGACGGTGATAAAAATAAGTACAGTCATTTTTAAAATAAATGCCACCTTGATCTTACTGTGTTGTTGTTTGTTTTTTAAGAGACAGAGTCTTGCTCTGTTGTCCAGGATGGAGTGCAATGGCGTGATGGTATCTTGCTGCAGCCTTAAACTCCTGGGCTCAAGTAATCCTCCCACCTCAGCCTCCTTACTACAGGCTCGAGCTACCTCACCTGGCCCTTATTATTTTAAATATCAGAGATACCTAAACAGGACAGAAAAGTCCCTGTACTTTTTCTTCTTCCACAATGTAGAGTCTGTTTCACAAATAAGAAGGATGATATCATAATAATAATCAATGTTTGTATGAAAATATTTATAATAGTTGTGTGTCATAATATTCTTTTTTGTAAAAGTACCTAATGGTTGTAAAACATATCCCAGTTGATAGATTCTTACAGGGTTCTTTAATAATCCATAGCATTGTAGGATTCAGTCAGCAAGGTTAAGTGTCTTTTCAATATAAATAAATATCTAGCCAGGCGTGGTGGCTTGTGCCTGTAATCTCAGCTACTTGGGAGGCTGAGGCAGTGGATCACTTGAGCCCAGGAGTTCAAGGCTGCAGTGAGCTATAATCATGCCACTGCACTCCAGGCTGGACATTAGAGCAAGACCCATCTCTGAAAACCTATTGCATTTAAAAAATATATAGCCATGGTCATAAGTATGTTACCTTTTATGTCCTTTATTATTTATTTTTTGAGACAGGGTCTCACTCTAGTTGCCCAGGTTGGAGTGCACTGTGGCTCAGCTCCCTGCAGTCTCCACCTTCTAGGCTCATGTGATTTTCCCATCTCATCCTCATGAGTAGCTGGGATTGTAGGCGTGTGCCACCATGCCCAGCTAATTTTTTGTGTTTTTAGTAGAGATGGGGTTTAGCTGTGTTGTCCAGGCTGGTTTTGAACTCCTTGGACTCAAGTAGTCTGCCCACCTTGGCCTCCCAGAGTGCTGGGATCATGGGTGTGAGCAACCATGCCTGACCTTATTTTCCTTTATGTTTTCACTTTATGTTACACATTTTTTCAAGTTACTGTAGTGTTTTGAGGATATCAGTTTTAACAGAGTACGTGATACGTACTTTTAATAGTTAAATATGTTGTATATATACATATAAGATAATTATATGCGTAACTTCTCTCTAGGTATTTAGCTTGTTTTCAGTTCTTTTAATCGTTACATAAATAATGCTGTGATGAACTTGTGAATAAAGCTTTGTCATTATTTAGGATTTTTAAAATATATTTTTAGAAGTGAGATTAATACATCTAAAACTGTGACCATTAAAAATCATTGATGCCTACTGCCAAATTGCTTTCCAAAAGATGGTTGTATGAATATCTGTTTCTTCTAGCAGCGTATGAGATTGCCTATTGAACCCTGTCCTTATCATGACCTGTGGATTTGCAAAAATAACTCAGGATCAGATTTAATTGGTCGTGTTCTAGTAGCCACAGCAGTAAGTTCTCTATCTGAATTCCCTAGTTTTCCATAATAGTTCAGTTTATTTTTGACCTTTACTCCTCAAAGACATTGACTGTTGCATAAATTCTACTTTCAACTGATAGAGGTCAGTTTGACTTCATTATTCTATTAACTATATTTTTTCAAATGTAGGGCTAAGGGGAAGCTCTGTTGCTTCTGAGAGTGTAGAAGTAGAGTGTGCAATGTGGTTTCAGAGATATTCGGTTGCCATTATATTGAATGTACAAGTGACCTTAATATGGTAGGCAGGGTTATTTTTTTCTTAAAATTTAAAAATTTTACTCCGTATTCTTCTGTGTGGTTGTTGGTTTGTTTTTTTAAATGATCTATGGCTGCTCCTTAAATCAGCTTCTCGAATTTTTGGATAAGAATGTCTCCTGCAAGAGAAGAGATTCACCTAAAAGAGGACTTAATTTAAATAGCTGTCACAGGCCAGGCATGGTGGCTCACGCCTATAATCCCAGCACTTTGGGAGGCCGAGGCAGGAGGAATGATTGACCCTAGGAGTTCAAGACCAGCCTGGGCAACATAGGGAGACCCCCATCTCTGTTTAAAAAAAAAAAAAAAAAAAAAAAAGGCCAACCATGGTGGCATGTGCCTGTAGTCCCAGGTATTTGGGAGGCTAAGGTGAGAGAATCTCTTGAGCCTGGGAGCTTGAGGCTATGGTGAACTGTGATTGTGCCACTGCACTCCAGTCTGGGCAACAGAGCAAGACCCTGTCTCAGAAATAAAAAATAAAAAAGTAAGCCAGGAAAAAAAAATAGCTGACATAAATGAAAGCCTCTATCTTTAGTCTAAGAGTAGACAGAACTAACCTAATTACTGATTATCAGATTGAAATGACCCAAGTAGCAGTTGTAGAGTTCCTGACTGCCTCAGTCTGCCAATTATTGTCAATTTTACTCTCCATCTTCTTTGCAGATATGTCTTTTGATTAGCTGTTTGGTCAGTAGTGATCCCAGAGTTGCAGCCCTGGCATCCCTGCAAGATATTTGCATGACAGTTGTCAAATACAACTTCATTAGGACTAAATTAAGTTACAGTAGTTAATTTAGTTTGGAGAAAGGCAAAATGACCCATATGAAGAATGAAAAAATACGTATCTTGCTTGAGGATGTGTAGGTGGGACATGCAAGAAATCACACTTTTCCCAGCAGTGGCAAATCTTCTGGATGGATTATTGTGTCTGTAGTTTCCTTGATTTCCTGTGGGAGTTAATGCCATAAATTTTGGCCATAATTGTTCCTAAGCATGTAAGCTCTGCCTTTAATTTTCTTGTCCATTACTGCCAGCACTTCCTGCCCCTGTGTAGTTTAAAAGACTGTGAGGTGGCCGGGCACGGTGGCTCACGCCTGTAATCCCAGCACTTTGGGAGGCCAAGGCGGGTGAATCACCTGAAGTCAAGAATCTGAGACCAGCCTTGCCAACATGGTGAAACCCTGTCTCTACTAAAAATGTAAAAATTAGCTGGGTGTGGTGGCGGGCGCCTGGAAGCCCAGCTACTTGGGAGACTGAGGCAGGAGAATTGCTTCAACCCAGGAGACAGAGGTTGCAGTGAGCTGAGATCATGCCACTGCACTCCAGCCTGGGTGACAGAATGAGACTTCATCTCAAAAGAAAAAAAGAAAAAAAAGTGAGGTATGGGAGATCAGTAGTGCTGAGTGGTGGAGATGGTCACCAACATCCCTGTGGGATAGCTGCTGTGATGCTGTCATCATTATGATTTTAGTGTTTTGCATTCTTGGCTTTCCTGTTTGCTTCCTGTCATGGGTAAGTTAGTCACCTTACATTTCCCATGACACATTTATGGTTTTTTTTCTCTGTAGTAATGGACGGCGGTATCCCAAGGAAGTCCAGGACCTTTATGAAACAATGAGGCGATTTGCAAGAATTGTGGGGCCAGTGGAACATGACAAATTCATTGAAAGCCATGCATGTAGGTGGTTTTTGAGCCTTGAGCAGTATTTGTGTATTTATATAAGTAGGAGAGAGAATGATGTGTTTTATGTGAAGCTCTATAAATAAATGGGTATTTCTGTCTTTGTTCCCCATTATTACAATGAGACAAATTTGGGACCGTGGGAGTGGCGAAGAGAGGTTAAAAAGCCCTAATGGCTTCCCCCACCGCCCCAGATAAATAATAATTTAGTAGTTTTTCTCCCCCACTTTTAATCATGGGTATTTTCAAATATATATAAAAGTAGAGATAATCTTATGATGAATTCCTGTGTATCCATCAACCAGCTTCAGTAGTTTTCAACACATGGCCAGTCTGGTTGCATCTTTATCACCCACTGTCTTCCCTCCTGCCCTCAACTGGATATTCGGAAACAAATCCCAGATATTTTATTTTGTTCATAAATATCTTAGTACTAAAAGTAGTTTTAAAAATGAGGGCAGAGATGGATAGCTTGTGGAGATAGTACTTCCATCGTTCTCTTGTCTTTCTGTGGTATTTCTGTGAGAGCACTACCCAGTTACCATTTGATTTTTCACCATAAAAAGTTAAAAGTTGTTAAAATAAAAAACTAAATAAAGAAAAATTAAAAGTTGTTATAAGGCTGGGTGTGGTGGCTCACACCTGTAATCCCAGCACTTTGGGAGGTCGAGGTAGGCGGATCACTTGAGCCTGGGAGTTCGAGACCAGTCAGGGCAACACAGTAAAACTCCATCTCTATAAAAATACCAAAGTTAGCTGGGCATGGTGGTGCACATCTGTAGCGTCAGCTACTCTGGAGGCCGAGGTGGGTGAATTGCTTGAACCCGGGCAGCAGAGGTTGCAGTGAGCAGAGAGCGCGTCACTGCACTCCAGCCTGGGCAACAGAGCGAGAGCCTGTTTCAAAACAAAAAACAAACAAAATGTTGTCATGGCAGTAAGGCCTAGACTGTTAATATGGACTCTGGCTTATTCTGTACCTTTCATCATGACATTTGTTCATGTGGCCCCTAAGTTTAGTTCTGAGAAGGTACTCTACCAAGGCCCTTATTCTCATCATAAAATATTTCTTATGTAGCATTGCAGACATTTATCTGAGCCAGGTTGGTTGTCCTCACCAATCACTTTGTTTGGTTGGCATTGTTTGTGTGATTTGTACCAGGTGACTGATCCTTTACTTCCTGTTCCAGTTTGGGACACACCCCTGGTTTATGTGTCACTCCAAATAACTACACTCCATGAATTGTCCAGGCTCTTCCTTCATTCTCTTAAGCAGCCAAATTCGAATGTTTTATTGTTTAATAACCCAAAGAGTACAACCTGATCTGTGTGCTGAGAGGAGGCAGAAACCTTTGGTTCATGGAAAACACAATGCTCTTATGTTCCAATAGGGAAAAAGCTGTAAATAAACTTCCTGGGGCTTGCACACAGAGCTTTTGTCCTTCCCTTGCATCAGGGCCACATCAAGTAATATCAGAGACAGATTTCATGAAAGAACTTGGTCATGTGGGTAGAACTTTTAACAGAAAGATGGAGCAGGTAAATTTGGTTGTTAAAAAAAATTGTATGTATTACTTTTGTAGACAAACGAATTCAGCCATTTCACTAAGTTTTCTAGAAGACAGTTGCAGCTGCAACCTCTGGAGACAGCAGCTCGAAAGACAGCTGGAGTAGGTTTTCCTCAGCTGTTGGGTAAAATTTCTAATGAGAAGTTACCAACAATAGGATTCTCCAAATGAACTTGCCTAGTTTTTTATATTAGGCAGAATTACTGAAAATGCTCAGTAGCAAAAGTGCTCACTGATGTTTCTTTTGTTTTTCTAATTTTTTTCCTTCATTCTTTTTGGGGAAAACAGTGGAATTTGAACTCCGAAGGGAAATCAAGAGGCTCCAAGAATATAGGACAGCAGGCATTACCAATTTTTGTAGTAAGTATGCTTCAGCTACCTACCGTACCTGAGGGGAATTCTCTTCCTAACACACAGAGGAGGTCTCTGAGTTGTGCATTTAAAAAAAAACAAACTTTCTGGCCAGCTGTGGTGGCTCACGCCTGTAATCCCAGCACTTTGGGAAGCTGAGGTGGCAGATCACGAGGTCAGGAGTTCGAGACCTGCCTGGCCAATGTGGTGAAACCCCATCTCTACTAAAAATACAAAAATTAGCTGGGCGTGGTGGCAGGCACCTGTAATCTCAGCTACTCAGGAGGCTGAGGTAGGAGAATCGCTTGAACCTGGGAGGCGGAGGTTGCAGTGAGCTCAGCCCCTGCCGTTGCACTCCAGCCTGGCAACAGAGCGAGACTCCATCTCAAAAAAAAATCAAGCTTTCCTTTTCCAGAATGTTTTAAATCTTTCTAGTAAAGTTTCATCTATTTAATCCCTATAAATACCTTTATATAGATTATCTGAGGTAGAATAAAAGTTGTGAGATAAAGGAAAGAGAGAGATGCTGTTTTAGATTTAGGATTCTGTTGAGGTTCCTTAAAAAAAGAGAATCTTGAGCTGGGAGCAGTGGCTCACACCTGTAATCCAGCACTTTGGGAGGCCGAGGCAGGTGGGTCACTTAAGCCCAGGAGTTTGAGACCTGCCTGGCCATCATGGTGAAACCCCATCTCTACTAAAAATATAAAAATTAGCCAGGTGTTGTGGTGCATACCTTTATCCCAGCTGCTAGGGAGGCTGAGGCACAAGAATTGCTTGAACCCGGGAAGCAGAGGTTGTAGTGAGCCGCGATTGTGCCACTGCACTCTATCCTGGGCAGCAGAGCAAGACTGTCTCAAAAAAAAAAAAAAAGGAATTTTATGTGTAAGGTGTGTCACCCTTTTCAAATTTAATGATACATGGTCTTAGCATTTTTATAAAGTAATCAAGCTTCCACTGGCCCCAGGTGTTTACATCCCAGTTTCTTGGGGTAGTGACAATAATTATATTATTAGCAGCTAACATCTATGAGCTTGTTTACCATGTACCAGTCCCTGTGCTAACCATTTCACCTGGATCATGTCATTGAATTCTCATGACAAATTTATAAAGTACCATTACTTCCATTTAATGAAGAAATTAGAAATTAAGATATAAAGAGGTTACAGAGCTAATTAGTACTACAACCAGGTCATAAGAGATAGTGTATTACAGTAGTCAATATCTGGGTCTATACTTAAAAAGCTTGAGTGTAAATTTTGGCTCTCCTGTTGACCAACTCTGTGATTCTATCCAAATTTCTTTTTCTTTCCTTTTTTTTTTTTCTGGAGACTGGGTCTTGTTAAGTTGCCCAGGCTGATCTAAATTCCTGGCCTCAAAGCAGTCCTCCCGATTTGGCCTCCCAGAGTGCTGGGATTACATGTGTGAACGACTGTGCCCGGCCTCTATTCAAGTTTTACTTTTCTAAGGTTCTTAGAGTTAGTGTAAAGATTTAATTAGAGATAGTGCATATAAGCATAGCACAGTATCTGGCACACAGTAAATCCTCAATAAATGGCAGTATCTCTTGTTTTGCTGTCATTGTTGGAGTGAGCTGGAGCATTCCTTCCTTCCTGTTTGAAGTCTTTGTGATTATGGACAGCTATCACTTACTACCTACAAAAAATAGTTTGCTTCTTAACACAACCCTGTGGGTGCAACATAGCCTTATGGATGTAAGTTCAGCCTAGTATAATGGTTCTTTAACAGTGGCAACCATTTTTGAAATTAAATTTTGTGTGGAGCCCTAATCTACAAATAAGATAAAAGTAGAATTACTTTGGTTGAATTTTAATGGTTCAAGTTACGTATAGAGTCCAGGACCCACTGGTATCTGGCAGTGCCCTTTCTGTTTTACATTAACCTCTAGGATACTCCAGTGGTATCCTGGGGCTCTATGGAACTTAGTTTCAATTTTGAAACCGCCACTGGTGTAGTATTTTGGAATCTGTGAACCTTTGTTAACATGTAGAAAACACCATGCAGCTCTTCTGTTTAGCAAGATACATATAGAGACTCTCATAACTAATTTTGGTTTCCTGATATTGGCTGCCTCTGAGAAATATGGAAGAAGGAGTACTACATTTCAAAGAGAACACTTTTTTTGTAATTCTAATTGGTTTTTAAGGAAAGGCACAAAGCACTTGTGTCACTTTGAAAAATTTTATAAAAATAGAAAAAACAGGAAGCAAATATGACTATAGTCAAAGTTGGTTACTTTTTGAGGGTGGAAATATGAGAAATTTTTGCTTTCTTTGTATTTTTCTGATGGTTTTTTCTCCTAAGTTTCTTACAGATAGAAAAAGAATACAAATATTTAAGAAAAGGATTTCAGACTAGGGAAAATCTACTTGGGTCTTGGAGAAACAATTGTGAAAGCAGTTTTGCAAAGGAAACAAACTTTAACAACAAAACTCAAAAACCGGTTTCTTACTCAGTTAGGAAGCCCTTCAGTTCTGCTGCATCGTCATTGTGGTCGTTGTGTTTTCTATACCCCCAGGTGCCAGAACCTACGATCACCTCAAGAAGACGAGGGAGGAAGAGCGCCTTAAACGCACTATGCTCTCTGAAGTTCTCCAGTATATCCAGGACAGTAGTGCTTGCCAGCAGTGGCTCCGCCGGCAAGCTGACCTGTAAGTAATTAGTCCAGGGTAAAGGAGGCATTCTTTCTGGGATGCCTGGGCCTTCACATGTATTTTTGGGCACTCTAGATGGCAGAGTAATCATAATTGAGTAGCTAGAAGAATTCAGAAGTATTTTAGCAATCAGTCTCAGAAACAGTGCCATACTGACAGTTTTGAGAAACAACTGACCTCCTAGAATCATACTTTACTACTTTGGTCATATTTTTAAAAATGAGTGAATTTTCCCCTCAGCCTTCTACCCATGACTTTAACTCCCTCTTCATATCTAGATTTTCACTGGAGAATCATGTTTGCGTCCTTTCCCCTTGAATGGTGTTAGTGGTGTTCTCAATTACAAGCTCTTAACAAATCTGAGGAATTTTTCTCCTCAAAACAGATTTTCTTTTCTGTTCAATATAGTGAGAAATCTATAAAACATAATTCAGTCTATCTCATTACATTTCTTCAAAGTGACCTACCTGATAAATGGCACTAAGTCCCACAGGGGCTTGTGGAAATCATCTTGTTTGATATGACCTAAGTTTAAATTCCTCTTCTTCATTGTAGTGATTCCGGCCTGAGTCCTTCCCTTCCAGTAGCTTCAAATTCAGGTAATTATTTCTCTGGCCAGAACAAGTCTTAATTGTGAAGTTTGCATTGTTAGAGGCTATGGTGACCCAGCAATCCTTCTTCCTCTGTGGTGTCAGGATGCTTAGGCAGAGTAATGGTAATCAAGTGTTAGCCCAATATATAAACATCAGTATGTTTTCAGAATCTTCATGGCCAGACAGAGACTATCCTCAGAGTGCCAGCATAGAAACAGGGGGAAGAAGGAACTTTAGAGAGGTAACTTCTTTATTTTACCAGGGTTCATGAGCAGTTAGATACTGCAGTTGTATCTGCCACTAATTTTGAGACTTATTTCACAGGAGATAAATTAAAACGTTTTTATTTTATTTTATTTTTTATTTATTTATTTTTTGAGACAGTCTTGCTCTGTCACCCAGGCTGGAGTGCAGTGGCATGATCTTGGCTCACTGCAACCTCCGCCTCCTGGGTTCAAGTGATTCTCCTGCCTCAGCCTCCTGAGTAGCTGGGATTACAGGCATGCACCACCACGCGTGGCTAATTTTTATATTTTTGGTAGAGACAGGGTTTCGCCATGTTGGGCAGGCTGGTCTCGAACTCCTGATCTCAAGTGTTCGCCCACCTGGGCCTCCCAAAGTGCTGGAATTACAGGCATGAGCCACCATGCCCAGACTAAGCTTTTTATTTTTATATAACATGAGCAAAGAAGCATGTGTGATCTGCCAGAAACATAAGGATTTCTAAGTTGGACACCTAAAGTATTTCTATTTCTTAGTGTTACCTCTTTGAGTATGTCCTATTTTGAGATTAGTATACAGAGCAAGATTAAGCCATATACTATTTGATGATCCTTGGTGATTGAAGGGAAAACAGATAGCCTTTTAGGGGAGTAGCCAAGACAATGAAATCCATGTTTTATTTTATAAGTTTCTTATTGCCAACACTCTGCCCCCAAAATCTAAATACAACTAAGTTAATACCGGCTGATTAAAATGAAGGAACTGGGCCCAGTGTGGTAGCTCACACCTGTAATCCCAGCACTTTGGGAGGCTGAGGCAGGCAGATCACCTGAGGTCAGGAGTTCGAGACCAGCCTGACCAACATGATAATCCCCATCTCTCCTGAAAAAAAAATACAAAAATTAGCTGGGCATGGTGGTGCACATCTGTGATCCCAGCTACTCAGGAGGCTGAGGCATGAGAATTGCTTGAATCCAGGAGGTGGAGGCTGCAGTGAGCCAAGATCACACCATTGTACTCTAGCCTAGGTGACAGAGTAAGACTGTCTCTAAAAATAAATAAATTAAATAAAGGAACTGGCTAACATGATCACAGATTTTTGTTTTCTGAATGATCTGCATGGACTTGTTCATTGTTTCTTGCTTTTTTTTTTTCTTTTTTGTGAGACAGGGTCTCCCTCTACTGTCCAGGCTGGAGTGCAGTGTGTGATCATGGCTCACTGCAGCCTCAAACTCCCAGGCCTAAGTGATCCTCCCAGTTCAGTTCTTGAGTAGCTGGGACTACAGACTTGTGCCACCAAACCTGGCGATTTTTTTTTTTTTTTTTTTTTTTTGTAGAGACAAGGTCTTACTATATTGCCCGGGTTGGTCTTGAACTCCTGGGCTCAAGTGATCCTCCTGCTTTAGCCTTCCAAAGTGCTGGGATTACAGATGTGAGAGTCTGCACCCGGCCTCTTGTTCATCGTTTGTTCCTACACTGATATTAGCCTTTCTCGCCCCTCATGTTTAGGCTGAGGAGATCTCTTGCCCTCCTTTATGTTGAGTTCTTAAGGCATCGATATATTGGAAGCCTGGCATTTTTTATTGTACTCTAGCCTCTGGTGACTTTTGTGAGAAACCAAATAATCTTATCTCCCTTTTTGAGGATTTGAGATAATCCCTTATGCCTTTTGCTGATATAACAGAGAAGTCTGTTTTCCACCAGAGCAGCTTGTAACAGTCCCTCCCCTTTCTCTGCCCCCACTTGAAAAGCAACCTCTATAAAACTTCAACATTTTCTTTGCTTAACTCAGTCTGTCTATTCCCAGCTGAACACCAATCCCTAATATACATTCAAAACAAAACCAAAAAAGTTTTGCTCATCAAGCTTCACCCCCTGGCCAGTGACCTCCTGCTTGGGTTTCTTTCTCAGGTATGTGAGTTTACCTCAGCCCCTGCTTTGCCATATAATGGCTCATTGTTCCTGTTTGTGGATCTTGCAGGTAAACAGGGCTACTTTGGAAGGAATAGATATTCCCTCACATAATAAAAAAGAAGGGCCTTTTGCTGGCCTCACAGTCTTCTTTGATCTGAAGGCACACAGTACTTGGTTAATTACCGTGTTTGCCTTGTACTGCTGGCAGAGTGGCAAGGATTAGGGAATGTCTCTCCTGCAGTTATTTCCATTCATCAGCTGTCAAGGCAGGCAGTGTGTGACCTTTCTTAACTGGGTGACATCTGTGCTTCAGATTTTAGAGTCTCCTGCATGGTTAGGAAGAAATAGGTGATAGTCAGGCATGGTGGCACATGCCTGTCTTCCCAAGTAGTTGGGAGGCTGAGGCAGGAGGATTACTTGAGCTAGGGAGATTGAGGCTATAGTGAGCTATGATGGCAACACTGCACCCCAGCCTGGGTGACAGTGAGACCCTGTCTCAAAAAAAAAAATAAAAGATAACTACTGTGGTGAGTAGTTACATTTGATGCTAAGGTATGTGTGACTGTATGTGTGTTTTAGCAGATTGTAGGTAATTCATGTACCCTGAATATGTAATTCATTTTTATTTTCAAGTGAATGTTGGAGTGCCCATGTTGCCAGCTAAAGAGTCCTGAGGGAAATGAGACAGGGTTTCCTAAGCTGGATACAGTGATACTATACCTAGCTGGCCTGGCTACACTGAACTTTTTAATACTTTATACCTGAGAAGTTGTCACTCCTATTAAATCTATGCTCTTTCCTTTCTCTATCTGTAGGTAGACGGAGTGCACCACCCTTGAACCTCACGGGCCTCCCTGGCACAGAGAAGCTGAATGAAAAGAAAAGGAGGTAACAAAAAGGAGGGGGCTGGGGGAAAGAGAATAGGAGCTGATTATTCATTTAGTTGTCATTAAAAATCCATTATAGGGTCAAACCTGTTTTGTTTCACTCATGTAACATACATGCACAGCTTCGGTGTATCCTAGAAGTCCAAGAGCTAAAGAGCCATTTGTGGCAGATTTCAGAGAATTGCCTGTCACCCTACCACCATTCCTCTTTTGGGGAAAGCACATGTGGTATGTAAATTACATAATAATAGCAACTATCAACTATTGAGCACTTACCATTTGCTACTCTACTAAGTGCTTTATATAAATAAAATTGATTTTTTGGAGACCTAAAGTAAGTAACTTTTACATGAAAATAGGTATTTCCTGTTAGAATGGTCACCTTGAAAAGTTCTGGACTTATTCCAACAATATAATCATAATTTAAAACATTTTTGTAAATTGTTTCCAGAGCATGTTTATAAATATAAGGAAACATCATATATAGTCATGTTAATTTTTATTAAAAAATTTTTTAAACATATATATATATATATATATATATTTTTTTTTTTTTTTTTTTTGAGATGGAATCTGGCTCTGTCACCCAGACTGGAGTGCAGTGGTGTGATTCTTGGCTCACTGCAACCTCCACCTCCCGGGTTCAAGCGATTCTCCTGCCCAGCCTCCTGAGTAGGTGGGACTACAGGTGCACACCACCACACCCAGCTAATTTTTGTATTTTTATTAGAGACAGGGTTTCACCTCCTTAGCCAGGCTGGTCTCAAAATCGTGACTTCAGGTGATCACCTGCCTCAGCCTCCCAAAGTACTGGGATTGCAGGCATGAGCCACCGTACCCAGCCTGATTTTAAAAATTATGTGACCTACTTTTTCCAATTGCAATCATCAGACTTGTCTTCATATTGATTTTATTGTTTCTAAAATTTAAATCCAGCCTCATAAGAATCGTCATCAGGAGTTTTCAGAAAACTGTGCCATGTCTCTGAAGTCTGTTACTCTTTTGGAGGAATTTCTCTTTGCTCCTCATATGCTCCTTTTTTAATTCCCAAGGTCAGCCCCCTCTCCCACCCTATATCATTAGTTCAGTTCAGATAATAAGAAAGGGTCATAGTGTAGGTAACAGTGTTAGTCTTATTCTATCCACCAGGAACAGTAAGGATTAGTTTGGGAGTGGAAGGAAAATGTATGTAGTATCTATGTATTGCTGAAGAAGGTCATAGGCCAATCTGATTCAATTACGAATGGCCTGGAATTTCAAGCCTTTTTTTATCCTTCTCCACATAATGATGACCTCAGACTCCTCATCGCTGGATACTGTGGCAGTTTTCTAGATTTTTAGCAGTTAAAGTCACCTCCTCTTAGCAAGGTCTCTTTATCTCCTTTCCCTTTGAAGTAGATGTAATTCCCAAAGCAGGGACTATTGCTTTATGCTGACATTAGAAACAATGTGATGCACACTTGAGAGTCCCAAGTATCTGTGCATCCTGTCCCCACTGTGCCCCATGGCTCTTCTTGACCATCGGTGCTGGGACTGTACCTGGGCATTTAGTGTTTGACTACTGAATGAGCCACGCTGCTCCTCAGGAGTACATATTTGTAATCTCCAACAAACCCAGGCCCCTGAGCCAGCTGGCACGTGCTAAAGGCTCTCTGAGCATCACACCCTGGCTTTCTCTTCCTGGGTGTCTGTCCTTAGGGAGTGTTCTCTCCACAGAGGAAGTGACTAAATGGAATGTAGTCCAGTCATCCATCAGCTCCTATAAATAGTTGGAGGTTGATGTCACTTTAAAAAATTTTTTTGCTATACCTGCTGGATTAAATTACAAAACTGACAGATGTTAATGTTTATTAAATTTGCCATGTCTTGCAGCTCTGTCAGATGGTGAGGTTGGTCCCTGGAGCCTATTTAGAATACAAATCTGCTCTATTGAACGAGTGTAACAAGCAAGGAGGCTTAAGACTGGCACAGGCAAGAGCACTCATCAAGATAGATGTGAACAAAACCCGGAAAATCTATGATTTCCTCATCCGAGAAGGATACATCACCAAAGGCTGATGCTCTAAGGGCTTGGGATCAGAAGTCAGAAGTTTGGAATGTGGTGGGTCAAAGGACAGTGTGGGCATTCTGGAGAGTTTTGTTTTTCAGCTGAATTCTCATTTTGAAAGAGGGGGAAAGGACAAAGGAAACCTTAAGTTGTATAAAGTCTGCTTTTTTCTCCATCCTGCTTTAAAACACTCCTGTTGTTGGTATTGTGCTGCAGAGTTGTGTGCTAGATAAGCTATTATTAAATGTGAGTGGGCATTCATTCCTAACACCTCTTGTAACTAAAAGAACCATAGTACCTCACATCACAGTGCTGGTAGAAATAGAACTAAACCACAGTCTTTAGTCCTGAGTCCGGCCCAGATCCTTATATTGAGAGGTAAGTTTGCTGATTATCTGCTTTGCCTTCAAACACTGCAGACAGATTTAAAATAAAGAGAAAGGTTTTACAGCATAAGAAATCTCTCTCTAAGGGTTTTTTAAGCTGACAACATTTTTTTTGAGATGGAGTTTCGCTCTCGACGCCAAGGCTGGAGTGCAGTGGTGCAATCTCAGCTCACTGCAACCTCTGCTTCCCAGGTTCAGGCAATTCTCCTGCCTCAGCCTCCCAAGTAGCTGGGACTACAGGCACCCGCCACCACGGCTGGCTAATTTTGTATTTTTAATAGAGATGGGATTTTGCCATGTTGGCCAGGCTGGTCTCTAACTCCTGACCTCAGATGATCTGCCCATCTGGGCCTCCCAAAGTACTAGGATTACAGGCATGAGCCACCACGCTCGGCCTAAGCTTACAACTTTTATGAGTAAAGGAGAAGAAAATATTCTTATGATGGTCTTATCCCAGACTGCATCTTTAACTCCAGCCGAGCTTCTGTAATCCAGCACTTTGAGAGGCTGAGGTGGGCGGATCATGAGGTCAGGCGTTCAAGACCTGCCTGACCAACATGGTGAAACCCCGTGTCTACTAAAAATACCAAAATTAGCTAGGCGTGTTGGCGCACGCCTGTAGTCCCAGCTATTCAGTAGACTGAGGTGGGAGAATCACTTGAACCCGGGAGGCGGAGGTTACAGTGAGCTGAGATTACAGCACTGCACTGCAGCCTAGGCAACAGAACGAGACTCCGTCTCAAAATAAAAAAAAATCAAAATTTTAATGTCTGGCTCTGTACTTTGCAGTCTGCCTGTCTAATCTGCAGTAGACTTTTGAGGAGGTGGCACTGGATATAACATGTCTCTGTTATTTTTAGAATTAATTGATTAAAATGTTTTGCTGTTTAATTTGTGGGTGTGTCAAATATTCTGGTAACTAAAACACACTTAAGGTGTTGGATCCCGCCCCATCACGCTGCACTGTCTGCTGACATATGTGTCCTGAACTCACCCTGTTCTTGTCCTGGGTTTCCCAGGATACCAAGTCCTTGAGGATGGAGATGATGCAACAAACCTCAGCTTTGCGTGGATTGAGACTTGAACCCTAATTTCTCAATGGTGAAAGGCCAGCCTGCAATAAAAGCTGCTTGTAAAGCAGCTTTATATATGGGACTCACTAGATATGAGGGTGAGTAGCCCACCACATCTGAAACTTGGTCCTCAAACCTTTCTGCAAAATAACAAGCCAAACACATAGTCATGGTTATCTCATTTCTGTTAGAAACAAAGTTGTATATAGAAATAACTCGGTCAGAATCTACACAAGTCACATTGAATAGTTGACTGATTGTTTAATTCCTTCTATATTCAAACATCTAATTAAAATGTTGTATGCTTTGTTGGAAGCATCTGCTCAAACTTTTGACTTGTAAATATGCATGCAGCTGGGAAGGGACTTCATCTAGGGGATGAGAAATGACAGAGACACTCTCAGGATCTGAGGGAATTCAAATAGAGGATTTTGATTTTTTTTAAAAAGAATATGTGGAAATGATCTATTTTCTATGTATAGTCACATCTCATAGAAAACATTTTACCACTACCATCACCCTTAGTTGGTTGTGAAGGGATTGCTTCTTATCCCTAAAGGTAATTCCTGTTCTGACAGTGGGGATGCATTAGACATCAGTGGTAGGTGATGTTTGTTGTAGTTTGAAGAGTCTTTAACCTTGATTAAGGAAGGCTTCCTGGGAGAGGTGGGCTTTGGGGCAATCATATGATAAGAGAAGAGAGAGAGAAATGGCAGATGGAGGTGGGAGACAGTTCCACACACGGGGTGGAGGACGATGTGGAGGCAGCAGTGGGTGTAAGGAAAATGGTGCCAAGAGATTGATTTGGCTGGAACACAAGGGGCAGCGGGGTAGTTAGGAGTGGGAGGATGGTAGGACAGTCTGACAGAAACTTTGGAACCAGTTGAACTCTGAAAAGCTGATGGAAAATCAGTAGATTTCATGAGAAAAATGACATCTTTGAAAACAGTAATAGAAAAATAAGACCGAAGTTTTAAATGACTGGATTTTAGAAAGCAGGGTTATTATTTCTTTGGTAAACCCAACTTTGCAAAGATATATAGCATTGCATCCTTCCTCTTTTCTTCTAGACAGGTTTGGCCATAAACCAACTACACTGACAGAGGTCTCTCCTAGTCCAGATTGTCTGAGAAGAGAGTTTATCCTGAAACTCAATGACATGAATAAGACCTGTTTACTGAAATTTTTATTGCAATTTATCGTTAAAGGTTTCTGCTGGAGTTTTATGCATATTTTTCTAAGTGGTGGAAAATAACAAATCTCTTTCCATGTAATGACCCTTCTCTGTGCTCAAAGACCAAGACTCTCTCTTGAGAGACCAATTACCTGTAATCCCAGCACTTTGGGAGGCGGAGGCAGGCAGATCACCTGAGGTCAGGAGTTTGAGACTAGTCTGACCAACATGGAGAAACCCCATCTTTACTAAAAATACAAAAAATTAGCAGGACGTGGTGGCGCATGCCTGTAGTCTCAGCTACTCGGGAGGCTGAGACAAGAGAATCGCTTGAACCTGGGAGGCAGAGGTTGCGGTGAGCCGCGATCGCACCATTTCCACTCCAGCCAAAAAAAAAAAAAAAGAGAGAGAGAGGGACCAATTAATACTAAATATTCACAGTTTATCTTTTCCTGGTCCCAGTTTCCTTCCTTTTATTAACTGCCTTCACTTCCCCTGCTTTTAAAATCTGAACTCAGTTAAGCAACCAGTCATTGAAATCTTCCTCAGCTGGGGGATTAGATGGAAAAGGGAGGAAACCAGTGGCATTCATCAGTAACGACAGAATCCCCAGTTTGTAAGTCATTCTAGCTTTAGGAAATATGTAGGTATGTAACGAGAAAAATCTCTAATGTGAAGAATCAGAGGCCAAATTACATAGCAGTTTGGGAAAACATAAATATGTATAAGTTTTATTATTTCTTTGGTAAACCCATCTTTGCAAAGCTTAACGCCGAGAATCCCTCCAGAAACCACTTTTTCATGCATCTTTAAGCAGACAGTGGTACTGTGTTCTCAAGAGCATTCTGGGGAACTTCACCCATTCATTTTTAAGGATATCTTTGTGGGACCTTCCAAATATACATTGTATTATTCTTGACAACACACAAGAGTTTTCTATATCTTATATGCACTTGGCTTTTTATTTGTTTGAATTTCTAAAAATTAAATTTAGATAAAAGTTTGATTCAAGAGGTACTGCTTATCTGGAAGCTTTGTTTTCCTTTCCAATGTGCTTAGCCAAATCCAGCTAACCTCTCCCACATCTGCCATAAGGGACCATCTTTAAAACACTGGGACACTGCCATGTCCGTGGCCTTGTGTAGAAGAGTTGGCCAAGCTAAAAGATTTCTCTTTCAGACACAGGCTGGGTGCAGTGGCTCATGCCTGTAATCTCCCAGCAATTTGTGAGGCTGAAGGAGAATCACTTGAAGCCAGGAGTTTGAAACTAGGCTGGATAACACAGCAAGACCCCCGTCTCTATCCCATCCCCCACAAAAAAAACTGGGTGTGGTGGCTCATGCCTGTTGTCCTAGCTACTTGGAAGGCTAAGGCGGGAGGATCGCTTGGGCCTGGGTAGTCAAGGCTGCAGTAAGCCATGATAGTGTCACTGTAATCTAGCCTGAGTGACAGGGCAAGACCTTGTCTCTAAAAATAAAAGATGATACCTAGTCCTTTTGAGTCAAATGTGAGTGAAACATAACAGGAGCAAGGTCACGGCAACCTGAATAGTAATAGTCCTGCTGACCTAGGCACTTGATGTGGGAGCGAGAACAATAGTGAAGAGTTTTTAGGCCAGTGGCTCTTGTCCTGTAACCCCAGCACTTTGGGAGGCTGAGGTGCGCGGATCACTTGAGGTCAGAAGTTTGAGACCAGCCTGGCCTACAGAGTGAAACCCTGTCTCTACTAAAAATACAAAAATTAGCCAGGCGTGCTTGTTCACGCCTATAATCCCAGCCTCAGGAAGGCCGAGGCAGTAGAATCACTTGAACCTAGGAGGTGGAGGTTGCAATGAGCCAAGATTTCACACTGCACTCCAGCCTCGGCGACAGAACAAGACTGTCTTAAAAAAAAAAAAAAAAAAAAAAAGGTGAAGAGCTTTTAACCAGGGAATTTGGAACCTAAGTAGCCAATCCTTGAAATATGCATCAGAACTGAAATGTTAGTATGCTACATTTGAGGAGGGAACAAATGAACAGTTTCTGAGCGGCATGGAAAACTAGTTTCTGTGTCTCATGGCATGGAGTTCTTTTTCGGTTCGTTGTTTGTTGCCTTGGCTTCTAGCAGTTAAGGTGTACTGTAATGAAAGGTGTAGTGCAGTCAAATTGCCCTTTGATTTGATTGACTAAGCTACAAATCAGACACATTATTTAAGAGAAAGATGTATGTCACTTGAGTAGCTTGTTATGCATTGTGTACTAGGTTCCCTTCCCCTGTTGGCAATGGGAATAAGGAAATGGAGATAGCACAGGAAGTTACAAAAGGTTCAAAACCCTGAAAACTACAAAAAATTTATTTCATAGATGTAGCCCTGAAGGTCACTGTACTTAACCCTTGTCTTTGAAAACTCTATAGTTTTCACCTGGATCATCCCAAGATTAAAAAAAAAAAACTCTATAGTTAAATTTTGCTAGCCCAGAGTTGGGCTGGGTAATTGAGTCTGATGCACCTATTTTCTACTTTAGAGCAACAGGATGGATTTCTGTGGCACCAGCTTAATCATTTGGTTGAATTAACCTGCTGTTCTTAACTAAGCAGCACTTTTTTCATCTTGATCTGGTCTCCCCTGAGGCTGTGGGTGGCAAAAAGCTTCCAGGTAGTTTATAATAAACTTGCCTTGGTCCGGAGTTGTGTTGAACAGAATCAGCATCTTAGGAAGTATGGAAAGGAGAAGGCCTCATAGTTGTTTTAAGAAACCAGCACTTTCTTAAAGCAGAAATGCTGAAATGCTGTCATTGAATCACCCTTATTCAGTGAACTGACAGCTAAGTGCCAACTCATGACACTGCTAATGTATCTCTCCTCTCCTTGGAAAGCTATCTGCCTAGTATACTCTCCATTTCTGAAATTCCTTGCAAGTACCTAAGCCTTTCTTCCTATTGAACAATATATAACTATTGATTTGGATCCCTCCCTCACCCCTCACCCTTCATTATCACCTTTCACTTAGGGCATTCCTTTAAAACATAAAAACATATTAAGTTAAAAATCGACGGAGGCCGGACGTGGTGGCTTACACCTGTAATCCCAGCACTTTGGAAGGCCGAGGCAGGCAGATCACTTGAGGTCAGGAGTTCAAGACAAACCCCCTCTTTACTAAAAACATCAAAATTAACCAGGTGTGGTGGCGTGTGCTGTAATCGCAGCTACTTGGGAGGCTGAGGCAGGAGAATCGCTTGAACCTGGGAGTTGTAGGTTGCAGTGAGCTGAGATCGCACCACTGCACTCCAGCCTGGGCGACAGACTGAGACTCTGTCTCAAGAAAAAAGAAAAGAAAAATGAATGGAATCTGGGCTGTGGGCTCTTACCATTTCTGTTACAGTTACTACCAGAGATAACTAACTCCTGGGCCAGGGTGGGGTGGTGGTGGTGGGGAATAGTGCATTTGCCTAATCAGTGTCCACTATAAGAAAACTGATGTTTTTATTTCAGTTTCTAATCTTTAGGAAGTTGTCAGAGATGAAAAAGGCAACTTTCAGGGTTAATTTAATAGCTTTTCCCCAAAATTACTGAGAAGGAGCAAAAAGTTCAGAAATGCCTTGAAGATTCTAGCTGAGATGGATGGACTGATTTGGACTTTCAGTAGCAGAGGAGATAGCAGGTTTCTGACCCCTGAGATCGTGGATATTTGTTTGCTTTGGAGAGGTGGGTAACAGCTTTTCCACACAATATCCCCTAGTAGGAGCCTCTTTTTAGCCTTTTTAAGGGCAAACTGCGGCTGATAAAGCCACTCTGGAGGAGGTAGAAGCATTTATCTAAGCTCTAGCCACAGATCGGTGTCAACCTCATCTGGCTGTCAACCCCAACAAGAAAATCTTGGTCTAGTTCTGGGTGTGCATAGCTTCAGATTCAGGACACCTGTCAGATCTAAGACAGGGCATGGGTTTTAATAACTTCATGATGCAAAGCAAAATGCTTTTGAGAGCAAAATTTCCCAGGAGTGCCTCTGCCCCCAGCAACTGTGGAAGAGAAGGCGTTTGTGGGAGAGAAGGGTGGCTATAGACGTCATTGCATCATCCAGATCCCAGCTGTGACCTGGCTCAGAGTTTTCCGGTTAAAAATAACCGTGGCTTACAATTGGGGGAAAAAAGTAAACTGTTGCGTCTCCATGGAAACTAGGGGGGTAAGACAAGCTACAGATTTCTAGCACATGTGGCAAGATGGGGTGGATGTAGGGACCAGAAGCTTAGAGGCCCTCTGATGAAAGTTGATACCCCTATTTAGCGTCCAGGATGTAGCCAGACACTGCTCCAGGGTTCTGGAGACCTGCATCAAGGATTTGTTTACAACAATGTGTACATCTTGGGTCTGGTGAAGACTTAATTTGAGGCTCTGACTTCCTGTAACAGATTTGCTACTATTTGGCAAAGCAAAGAGCAGATGAGCGAGACTGTAGGTTAGATGTTGCCTTTTAACCAATCTGGGGAACCTCTGCTACCTTTCCATTCACATTTGTTTCCTTCATTTGCATATTTGGTACACCTTCATTTGCATGTTCAGCAACTTGATATATATAGCAGTTTATAACTAGAGGGGAAGTCTCCAGGTTTTGGGGCTGATGTGTACATTTACTCCCCCTTCAGTAAGACCAGGTTTTCTTTGTTGCATGAGCTTATGCAAAGCATCATTCATTACCTTGTCTTTAAAGGTAGGTCTCTTACTATTTCTTAGGTATAGTTACTACCAGAGATAACTAACTCTTGAGGGGAGAATAGTTCATTTACCCTTTTTAAAAAAGGTTTCTTAAAATATTCTCTTCCTCAAATACATTCTAGTTGTAAAAAAAAATTTTTTTTAAACACACTCATTTTATTTATTTATTGTTTTGAGATGGAGTCTCACTCTGTCACCCAGGCTGGAGTGCAGTGGTGCGATCTCTACTCACTCAACTATTTGGGAGGCTGAAGCAGGAGAATTGCTTGAACCCCGGGAGGCGGAGGTTGCAGTGAGCCGAGATCGCGCCACTGTACTCCAGCCTGGACAACAAGAGTGAAACTTCGTCTCAAAAAAAAAAAAAAAAAAGTTTGTATAGCAAATAACTGAGGAAGTAGGGTTTGTTGACATTACTGGCCCTCTACAGCTAAATGCTTTCTTGCTTACCTGCCTGGTGTACTGAAAAGATCTGAGCACTAATCCCTGTTTTGGTATTTAATAATAATGCAACCTTGGGCAGTTTCTTAACACTTAATGTCTAAAGTGTGGTTGGTAATACCTACCTAACTGGGTTTGATTAATATTAAATGGGCTGGGTGCAGTGGCTCATGGCTGTAATCCCAGCACTTTGGGAGGCCGAGGCAGGTGAATCGCCTGAGCTCAGGAGTTCAAGATCACCCTGGGCAACACAGTGAAACCCTGTCTCTACTAAAATACAAAAAATTAGGTGGGCTTAGTGGCGCACGCCTGTGGTCCTAGCTACTCGCGCCACAGCACTCCAGCTTGGGCTACAGAGACTTCGTCTTAAAAGATTAAATGGGTTAAGGTGTATAACACACCTGGTGCCTCCCTTCCTTTTCTTTTCCAGTGAACCTTTGACTTTAGTTTAACTGCAATCAGGCATGAGCAAGTACATGATTTTTCTGTACCACCCAATTCACATCATGTTAAAGTCTCAAAGAGGGACATGAAGATCTGAAAGAACAAATGTTAAGACAGATGTGCATTTTACACGGATGTTGTTTACCTTGAAATTCTTACCACTGCATCATTGCCACCACCCTAGGGTTGAATTAAGGGCAGAACATTTCAGAGACAGATTTTAAATTACCTAATTATCCTAGACATGTTGTAATGTTCCCTTTTATAATGCCTGGCTCAAAAAGCTTGATGTCACGTTACAGGATTGTATGCATACTTTGATTGTAATCGTGTTAACAAAACTAAAAAATCGTTTATAAAGACCAGAAAGAAATCCAGATGCTAATTGTTTTGTTAAGTAATAAAATTGTTGTGAGCAATGCTTTTTCTCCTTTTTGTTTTTGTTTCTCCTTCCACATTTTCAAGTGTGCTTTTCTTTTTATTTGTAATGTGACAATTCTTTATTACTTGGAAAATACATTTTATGAGGACTGTGAAAACTCGAAAGTAGAAGTTCAAAGTATTTTACATTTAATAACATCTAATTAATCCTTATGATAGCCAGATAAGGTGCTATTTTACATCTTATGAAATAGCACAAGCCTTAGGCAGACTTCTGTAGTAGAAGAAATGTGTTCTGAGACTTCTATCCTGCTAGTTAAGAAATCTTTTCTCCTAGAAACTCGGTGTCCAGTGTCCCTCTCAAACCTGCTAAAGGACAGTAGCTTAAAGATTTGCTTATATCAGGAAATCTGCATTTTTATAGCCATCAAGTGCATATAATTTGGAATTAAGAGGCACAGGCAAGCAGGCCTTCCCAATCTCTGTGAGACCGCTGTTCCCGATTCTGACAGGTAGAAGCTGTTGCCAATTTGTTAATCGGAGGCAATGATACAAATAGAAGATGCAACTGTTCATTCTGAAGGGCCCATAAAAGTCTGATTAAGGAGCAGTCATTGTCCAAGCAAATAAGGAGAATATTTTTGGAAAGGCAGCTCAGAAACTAAGCAGAGCACAAATTTCTGCCCTCTACTTACTGTGTTAATCAGATCAGCTCTCTGTGTAGATGCTGCCCTGCTCTAAAGCACTGCTTATTTAGTTGGGAGTTATGAGGACCCAAACCGTTCCTGGGCACAGATAAATTGTTAATTTTATAGCAGACAGCCTCTAAGATGTTTCTACATCCAAAATAGTTGACACTGCCAGGCACAGTGGCTCATGCCTGTAATCCCAGCACTTTGGGAGGCTGAGGCACGCGAATCACGAGGTTAAGAGATGAAGACCACCCTGGCCAACATGGTGAAACCCCGTCTCTACTAAAAAAAATAACAAAAATTAGCTCAACGTGGTAGCGCGTGCCTGTAGTCTCAGCTACTCAGGAAGCTGAGGCAGGAGAATCGCTTGAACCCGGGAGGCGAAGTTTGCAGTGAGCCAAGAGTGCATCACTACACTACAGCCTGGCGACAGAACAAGACTCCAAAAAAAAGAGACCTCGTCTCTCTAAATAATAATAATAAATTGGTCAAACATGGTGGCATGCCTGTAGTTCCAGCTACTTGGGAAGCTGAAGTGAGAGGACCGCCTGAGCCCCCGGAGGTGGAGGCTGCAGGGAGCCATGATTGTACCGCTGCATTCTAGCCTGAAGCCTATCTCAAAAAAAAAAATAAAGACACCTATAAAGAAACATATTTATAGTCTAGAAATGTGCTGTCCCATTAAGGTAGCCACTAGCCACATATGGCTGTTTAAATTTACTAAAATAAAATTTTAAATTCACTTCGTTAGCCACACTTGCCACATTTCAAGTGCTCAGTAGCCACATGAGGCTAGTGGCTACTGTATTGGATGGTGGAGATACAGAACATGTCCATCATCACACAGAGTTTTGTTGGACAGTGCTGGTTCAGAAGAGAATACCTTCACATTGCATTTTTTGTAGAGGCATGTATAAGCCCGCACTTCCACATTTTGTAAAGGCATAAAGCACCTCCCTACCCCAGGGCCCGTGTGTCGTCATTAAATGGTCTGACTTCAGCACTTCTACTTAATCTCTAAATCTTTACACGCACATCACATACAACACAAACTCTTTTAGCCCACCTCCCTCCTCTTCACTGACTCTTCATGGTAGGCTTAGTTCCCATAATCCATGAAAATGCCGAGCTCCTTGTCACTGGAGCTGGTTCTGGAAAACTGCCTTCAGTGTAACAAGCTGGAATGTGAAGAGGGATGCACCTCTCTGTGCTGCTGAGTCATTGAACTGACTGAAGGACTAGGGGGTGCGGAGCAGAAATGAAGGCACACAATCCTTTCTTTTAGAGACTTGTTCTTTTCGTATTGGCACATAAGTCACTAAGTGAATTGATGGAACAATTTTGTGTTGGGAAGATGCTTTTCCCAGGCACAGTTTGAACTCAGTGCTTTCCTGAATCTAGCAAAGTACGCTGCTTTGTTTTCTCTTAGATTAATTCTGCCTAATTTTAAAGCTTTGATTCTCTTTTTATGAAGACAAAAATAAATCTCTCTAGGCCTTTTTCGTTTCCCAGGATTATCAGCAGAGCCTTTCATGCTATATTTTTGTCTTGGAAGCAGACAAAACTTTTAGATAGTCCAGCACGCACCGGATGACTCTGAAGCTGGTTGGCCAGTGGAGATTGGGAAGAACATGAAAAAGCTTCAAAGCTTTTGGTTGAGACATCGGGAGATGTAAACCCCAAACGCGGTTTTTACTTCCACCCCCTCACCCCTCCCCGCAAACCTATGCCTTCTTACTCGTTTGACTGTTCAGCAATTCTGAGGCCAACGATTTGCAACGGCGAGGAGCAGGGGCTGGTGAGTCAAGGACTGGGCATGGAGTCAGGACTCTTAGGTGCCTTGACTCACGGCAGAGCCCTGAGGAAGTCGCTTTGCCTCCCACGTGTCTCCCCTCACCTGCCAGAGGCGAGGGGGAAGCGGAGCTGTGCTGGAAAAGGTCCGTTTCGCACCGACTAAGGCTACCGATGGGCAGACCTGAATTTTAAAAAGACCCTCGGAGTTACACAGCAAATGAGCCCTCAGCGAACGCCTGCGTCCCGCCTGCGCTGCGGAGACCCCCCAGCCCTGCCTCGGGGGCTCTGCCGGTGGGTGTAGACTCCGAGACTCGGACGGCCCCGCGGCGTGGCGGAAGCAGGCGGATCTGCGCAAGGAGGTTGCATGTTCACCTCCCCGGGTCTCGGGCTGCACGGCTGCCCGTAACTGTTCCAGCAAGGGTCAGCCAGCAGCTGCTGCGCCACTGATTTTCCCTTAGCTCTTAGGTCCCAACTCCCGGGCTCTCCGGGCGAGGGAGGGGGTGGGGCGGGGTCGAGGTCGCGACGAGCCGCTCTCGGCGGCTTCACACCTGTCTCGAGTTTGCTTGAAAGCCTTTAATCCTGGCCAATCCTGAAAGCACCCCAGCAGAGCGCCCCCGCAGCTCGCGTCAGCCCGGCTCCTAGGCAGATGCTGACGAGGGGAGCGAGGGGCCGCCGGTGTGTGAGGCAGGGGGAGAGACCAGGGGACCTGCACTGAGGGGCGCCCTGAGGGTGGCGGCTGCCTCGGGAACTCGGGGCGCGCCCGACCACCTCGCACGGCGCAGAAGCCCAGCGCGCACGCGCGCTGCCCGCCGCCCCGCTCTTCCCCCCGCCCCGCGCCGCGTCCCCCCACCCCGGGAGAGGTTGGCGGGGCGCAGGGAGCGTGCGCGCGGCCAGCCCCGGGCGCGGGCGGAGGGGAGGAGGAGGCGGCGTGCGCGGCGCCCATCCCGCAGAATCCGGCGGACACGCAGGAGGACGGAGCCCCAGCCGCGACCCGCGCCGCACCGGTAGGGGACCCGCAGGCCTGGGGGATGGGCATTGTGGGGGAGGGTGTTGGGGCGGGGGCGGGAGGACGGGACTTCGCGCTTCGGGTCCCTGGGCGCAGGAGGGACCCGGAGACCCGCGCGACCCCGCCTCTGGAAACTTTGTGCCGGCGCCCCCACCTGCTCCCGGGCGGTCCTCGCTGCCTCGGGGCGGCGCAGGGAGGAGAGGCCGGGGATCCGCAGCGCCCCCGCCGGCCCTGGGCGCGCGCCCCTTGCCGCTCCCCCGCTGCGCCGCCCCCCCACGACCCCGGCCCTGTGCGCCCGGATCCAGCACCCTCGGCCGCGCCTCTCCTCCGCCGCCTCCCGACCCCACGGAGGCCGCCTTGCTGCGCCGGCATCACTCGCTCTGGAGCGCGCCGCGAATTTTTGCTTCTCTGAGAGGTTTCTGGTGCATGGACAGAAGCAACTTGACTTTCAGCGATGCCAAGTATCCAACTTGAGTCTTCCTCTGCGGTGGTAGATGGGTGTGCGCGGTGCTAACATCTCTCTTTTTATTTTTCCTAAGTACCCTTGCTCCGAAGCGAAGTTGAGTTGTTGGTAGAGAGGAGGTGCGTGCTGTGGCCGCTTTAAGTGGATTGTATAACTATATTTAGGCGGATGTTGCCAGTGGTACCAGCCAGTGTTATGGTAACTGGGCATCCCAGAGGCTAGGAAAGGAGGAGCAACTTACAAATGCAGTTTTACTGTGCAGTGATTTTTTTTTTTTCAACCACCTTGTACTTCTATCCAGCAGGACCTCCGGGCATTTAACGTGTGTTAACTCGTTAGCTGTTCATTATGGTTTTATAAGAGAGAGGGGTGGAGAGTATTACCATCCCGTTTTACAGATGTAAAAACGGAGGCGAAGAGCAAACTCCGGGTTCATTGATAACCTTAAAGGAATAGGGACCAAGAGATTTAACCCAGAGTCTCCTGGAATTCCTAGTCCCTAAGGCCACTTAGAAGTAGAATGGAATGTTGGACCATCCTCCCTGACATTCTGCAGATCACTTAAGAGTCTGAACGGCCGAGGCCAGCCGGCAGCTCCATGCCCGGGACTCAGCTCTGCCACAAAGTTAAGTCACACTGGGCAAGTCACAGTTTCTCTCATTTCCTTCCTGCTCTCTAAACCAGGGCAATAAAGGTGCTGTATTCTTTGCAAAGTTGTTGTGCGTGTGTCTGGAAGCTCCACTCCCTGGAGCTGCAATTTGGCGATTGTTGTTGTGGACTCATAAAGGCCCCCCTTGAGAAACGCAGGGAAGGAGGCACCCCCACAGTGAACGCCTCTTCTTCGCCAGAGACGCCTGAGAATTCACACCAGGGACACTTCACATCAGGGACAGGCCAGGGCAGAGACTCTGACCTGGGGGGAGGGACGAGGGTTGCCACTAGGAGGTAGGAAGGAGCCCTGCACAGGCGGCTTGACACAGGGGCCCTGTTCCTGCCTCCAGCTCTGACTCATCTTCTGACGCTTGGGGGGGGGAGGAGAGGTAGTTGCTTGGTATTTTTGGCTTTCCCCCATAAAACTGGAGACAGTTTCCTTCATTCCAAGTCGTTTTCATGTCGGTGTTGAACGTGTCTGTCCTGAGTTCTCATCTGAAAGCTTTCACATCGGTTGACTGCAGGTATGAATTCTGTAATATTCAATAGAATGGCATAAATGTATATTCGTTTCATTAAAAAACTAGCCAAGTATGTAAGTCCAGGACATCCTCTAAGACTTGAACGTCTTTAAAAGGTGAGCTTTAGGGAGGGCTATGTTTGTTGGGTTCCTTTGCACTTGGGATTTTAAGGCAAACGGATTAAAAATGCTTTTCCCCAAATCACAAGAAATACATTAACCGTTTTCTGTGACATTTAAAATTTACTATTAAGGTTAAAGCTTTCTTTTGAACCTCCTTCTCAAAAGTAACTGCAGAGTGTGTCTTTATCAGTTTATGTGTATCTTTTTAGACTTTTCTAAGCGTTTTTATAAATGTCTGTCTGCACACAGTGGTTTTTGAACCGATATTATTTTAAAGTTGACTTGTCCTGTTCATAAAGATTTGGCTTCTGTCAAGAACAAGTAACGTATTTAAGTACAACTGTTGGTAAAGTTTTCATAACCCTGATAGAGTGGTGGTAGTTCTCAGGGCAAGGGACAAATGACCCTTTCTTAAACAACTTCAAAGTAGTAGAATCATTATGATCCTAGGTTTTACCCTTAGATGCAGAGGAAAACTTTCCTATTAAAAAAAAATCTAGGACTACTATCGTATTGTTTTGTCTTTGCTTATAAAGAAACATCAAAGGGAGTGGAAAGCAGGGAGAGTTGCTAAAGCAACCAAGGCCTGGGTATAAACTTACAGAGCTAACATTTAAGGTGGCTTTATTATTTATGAAAGCTTCACTTCACCTGGGTGAAGAGAAAGGAAAGGAAAGTGTTAATGTGGGCACCATTCAAATCAGTAATTTCAGGAAATTGATGGGTTAAAACAAAATTCATGTCACAAGTCTGTGGATTTATATATTATACATTCACTGAGGACTTTACCATGCTAAAGGTGCTGTGCCTGACTACAGGGGAGAAAGGCAAGTAAGGTCGGTCTCTGACCGTATGAAGCTGACTGGCAAATAGTGACATTCAGAGAGGATTGGCCAGAATTGTCATGGTTCTGAATTCCCGGAAATCAACACTGGATTTATTTGTGAATTATAACATGCAAAAAAAGTGTCTAAAACAAGTGGATAATTTGATGGATTATTTTAAAGGAAACGTAAGTGTAACTGTCTTGCAGGTCAAGAATCTGACTCCACACTCTCCCCTCCCCCAGAGGTCATCTAGCCAGAAACCCTGACTTTTATGGAAATCCCTTCCTTCTTTTCTATAGTTTTTATCCCCTAAATATAAATCTCGAAAAGGCAGAGTTTTATTTTGCTTTTTAACTTCTATGCAAATGAAATCAAAGTAGATACTCTTGTGAATCCTTCTTTCTGTTCAGCATCACGAGAGCGCGTGTGTGTGTGTACACACACGCACGTATATAATTTTTTGTTTAAATTCCTGCAGCATGCTATTTTTAAAGATTTATGCATATTGTTGCCTGTGACTGTAGTTGTTTTTCTTTTTTAATTTCTTAGAGACAGGGTCTCTATTGTACACTGTATTGTCCAGGCTGGTCTCCAACTCCTGGGCTCAAGGGATCCTCATGCCTGGGCTTTGCAAAGTGCTGGGGTTACAGGTGTGAGCCGCCACACCCAGCCCAGTCAGTACATTTTTGTCTTATGAACATACCACAAATGACCTGTCCACTGTTGATGGACATCTGGGTTGTTTCTGGTCTGAGGCAATTATGAACAGCCCTGAGTCAGGTGTGCATATCTTCAGCTTTACTAGTTGACACCTGGTTTCCAAAGTGGTTGTACCAATTTACATTCCTTCAGTGGTGTCAGCTTTGAGTTTGTAATTCTCTGTATTTGCTGTTTAACCACAATTATGCTCGAATATTTCCTGAATGAGTGAATAAAGGTCCCCTGGGTAGCCTGAGCCCTAGCCTGTCATGTACTAGCGTATTTCTATTTAGTTACGTGGTTTGGACTAACCACCCAAACACCAGAAGTGGTTTTCCCACTGTGTTTGATTGACAGATATCTAATAGAATCCTTTTATCAATCTTTTTGTTTGTTTGTTTTGTTTTTTGGGAACAGATGAGTAGTTATGGGAAATTTTAAATATGCAAAATGAAGTACTAAAAATAAAAGTGTCTAGTACCTAGAAGTCTTCTTTTAAGGCTCTTGAATGAATCCCACCTCTGGTGAATGCTTCCATCGTGCCCAGCCTAAATGTGTGGGACAGTGTATTGTGCAGGAACCCAGGCCTATCCTTGTTAAAGTACCCTCTCAGGATGAGACTCACATGCTTGTGGACCTGTTATCCTTAGGAGGCACTGTGAGACCCTAACTCGTACTTCTTGGTAATTCCAAAGTAACCACAGACTCTGTGCTGTAGGAATCAATGCCTCTCTTTTTTTTTTTTTTGAGACAGAGTCTCGCCCTGTCGCCAGGCACTGGACTGGAGTGCAGTGGCGCGGTCTCGGCTCACTGCAACCTCCGCCTCCTGGGTTCAAGCAATTCTCCTGCGTCAGCCTCCTGAGTAGCTGGGATTACAGGCGCGCACCACCACGCCCAGCTAATTTTGTATATTTAGTATAGACGAGGTTTCACCATGTTGGCCAGGATGGTCTCGATCTCCTGACCTTGTGATCTGCCCTCCTCGGCCTCCCAAAGTGCTGGGATTACAGGCGTGAGCCACCACGCCCGGCCTATGGCTCTCTTAAGTTTTTTAAATGCATTTTTCTCCAAATTTTCCTTTGGGTGAGAAGTAGAAGTAGCTTAGAGCTGGGTTTTTGTTTGTTTGTTTTCTTTTTAAGAGATGGGGTCTAGCAGTGTGGCTCAGGCTGGCCTTGAATTCTTGGGCTCAAGGGATCCTCCCACCTCAGCCTCCTAAGAAGCTGGGAGCTTGCAGCGTGTGCCACACCCAGCGTGAATTCCTGCTTTCTGAACAGACAGTTGCCACGTTCAGTTTGATTGCCTGGGTTTAGTTTTGCCAGCTGGATTTAAAGTCTCCGTGTGTGTGTGTGTGTGTGTGTGTGTGTGTGTGTGTGTGTGTGTGAGAGAGAGAGAGAATGTGAGAAGGAGAAGGAGCAGGAGGGAGGGTGTGGGGGGAGAGGTAGGCAGTTCACCTGAGGACAGTTGTTAAATTCTTGTGTTTGTTGAGTACTTACTGTGTGCCTAGTATTATGTACTGTGTTTCTGCCCTTAGAGCAGAATGTTCTGCA
This sequence comes from Ateles fusciceps, assembly GCA_036589455.1. Lineage (NCBI taxonomy): Eukaryota > Metazoa > Chordata > Mammalia > Primates > Atelidae > Ateles > Ateles fusciceps. The sequence continues at coordinate 4,104,017 of JAZHEH010001132.1, forward strand.
ATTCTGTAGGTTTACAAAAGGGGAATCCTTTTTAGCTGGTGGGGTGATGGAAGAACACTAGCACAAAGACTGAGATTTGCAGATCCTTTTTATTTCTTCTGTAAAGCATCTTGGGAAATAGCTAAATCACTCTATTTTCAGTCTTTATTTACATAAGTCACAAAGACTTTTTTGCTCATTATAGTAAAGATTTTTTTTTTCAGATTCTCTAAAATAATCTTAATTATAGAAACCACATGCAGATAAATTAGAAGTTTTCAAGAAAAGACACCCAAAGGAGGAGGAGTAAGAAGTCGTTAGTCTGGGAACCTCTTGATCTGAGTGACGGGGCGGAGCCCGGCTGTGTTCTTTGTTATGCCGTCGGCCTTCCAGCAGGCAGCTCTCACAGAGGAGCTCCATTTCCCACCTGTTGCAGGGCAGGGGCAGCCTCAGTGCCTTCTCACGTGCAGCCCACCCAGCTCACCTGGGCACATCCCGTTCTGTTCTTAAACTGACCGAGAGCAACCAGAGGTCCAGTTGGGTCAAATTCTCATGCTCTGTGCCATCTTGAAACCTCAGTAGACAAGAAGGTTCTTTTGAAGTTCATATGCAGCTGGTGGGTTGACTTCTGCCTTTGTCTCAGAACAGTTTCAGCATCAATGGCCTAGGGCGAGTGTTTTGTTTTTTTTTTTTTTGACTCCTTATGTCTTTGAGCGTGTGGGTGCATATGAGAAAACTCCGTAACTAGAGCGTGCTACTTCTGTTGACTAGTCAACATTATGTGGCAGAGAGCACCTTCGAAGCACCAGCCTTCCCTGCCTGGGAGAGTGACCAGGAGGTGAACTTGCTTGAATTTTTAAGACCCTGGTAAAAATAAAATCTGGAAGAGTACTGTCAGCATACAAATTACATTAAATTTGAAGATTTATAATGAAATATTTTGCCATTTAGCTAACAGTTAAATCTTAGATTTAACTAAATCTTTAAATCTTTGTGTTTCATTATAAAACACAAAACATTTATAATAAAGACACACTTCGCCACTTCGCCGGGCGTGGTGGCTCACGCCTGTAATCACAGCACTTTGGGAGGCCAAGGTAGGTAAATCACAATGTGGGTGGATAACTTGAACTCAGGAGTTCAAGACCAGCCTGGCCAAGATGGTGAAACCACATCTCTATTAAAAACTATAAAAATTAGCCAGGCATGGTAGCAGGCACCTGTAATCCCAGCTACTTGGGAGGCTGAGGCAGGAGAATTGCTTGAACCTGGGCAGCAGAGGTTGCAGTGAGGCAAGATCGCACCACTGCAATTCGTGTCATCATTCTCACCAAATAAACTTGTTATTCTGGCTTCTATATAAAGAGCACTGGCAGGCTCAGGCCAGAGGTGGAGATGGGACTTGGACTGATAACTATGTGTTGTTAATTTTCTTCTCTTAAAAATATTTATTTTTAGAAATTGAAGTCATATAGAAAATTATGCCGGGCACAGTGGCTCACTCCTGTAATCCCAGCACTTTGAGAGGCCAAGGCAGGTGGATCACTTGAGGTCAGGAGTTTGATCGAGACTAGCCTGACCAACATGGTGAAACCCCATCTATCTCTAATAAAAATACAAAAATTAGCCGATGTTAGGCCAGGCGCGGTGGCTCACTCCTGTAGTCCCAGCACTATGGGAGGCCAAGCAGATGGATCACGAGGTCAGGCGTTCAAGACCAGCCTGGCCAAGATGGTTAAACCCCATCTCTACTAAAAATACAAAAATTAGCCAGGTGTGGTGGTGGGCACCTGTAATTCCAGCTACTCAGTAACCTGAGAGACAGAATTGCTTGAACCCTGGAAGCAGAGGTTACAGTGAGCTGCGATCGCACTACTGCATTCCAGCCTGGGAGATAGATCCATCTCAAAAAAAAAAAAAAAATAGCTGAGTGCAGTGGCATGCACTTGTAATCCCAGCTACTCAGGAGGCTGAGGCAGGAGAATTGCTTGAACCCAGGAGGCGGAGGTTGCAGTGAGCAGAGATCGCATTACTGCACTCCAGCCTGGGCAACAGAGTAAGACTCTGTCTCAAAAAAAAAAAAAAAAAATTATTGAAAGCAAATTAACCAACATCATACTCACCATTCAAAAATCCTTGGTCATACTTTATCTTTTATAATGCTCAAAATATTAAGCATTATCAAGTCAAAACTTCCTTGGGCCCTTTCTCTTCTTTCCCATTGAGACAACCATTCCCATGAATTTAGTACATTTCCTTCCAACTCTATTTAAATATCAATTTTACATCAAACTGCATTTTTTTTTCCAGAGTCTCTCTCTGTCCCCCAGGCTGGAGTGCAGTGGTGTGATCTCAGCTCACTGCAGCCTCCGTCTTCCAGATTCAAACGATTCTCTTACCTCAGCCTCCTGAGTAACTGGGATTACAGGCATGTGCCACCATACCCCGCTAATTTTTGTATTTTTAGTAAAGATGGGGTTTCATGTTGGCCAGGCTGGTCTGGAACTCTTGATCTCAGGTAATCCACCTGCCTTGGCCTCCCAAAGTGCTGGGATTACAGGCATTAGCCACTGCACCCCAGCCTTCAAACTGCATGTTTGATGAATGTCAAAAGGATGTAGAAGCCAGGAGTGGTGGCCCATGCCTGTAATCCCAGCACTTTGGGAGGCCCAGGGAGGTGGATGGCTTGAGCCCAGGAGTTTGAGTCCAGCTTGGACTGATTCTACAAAGAACACAAAAATCAACTGGGCATGGTGGCTCATGCCTATGGTTTTAGTTATTTGGGAAGCTGAGGTGGGAGGATTGCTTGAGCTTGGGAGGTGGAGGCTGCAGTAAGCCATTACTGTGCCACTGTGCTCTAGGACCCTTGCTCAAAAAAAGCAAACAAAAAATGAAACAAGACTAGGCATGGCTAGTTCACACCTACAATCCCAGTACTTTGGGAGGCTGAAACCAGTCAGAGTATTTCCTGAGTTCAGAAAGTCAAGACCAGCCTGGGCAACATGTGAAACCCTGTCTCTACAAAAAATACAAAAAAAATTAGCCAGGCATGGTGGCACACCCTTGTAGTCCCAGCTACTCAGGAGGCAGAGGTGGGAGAATCACTTGAGTCCCAGAGGCTGAGGCTGCAGTGAGCCTAGATTATGCCACTGCACTCCAATCTGGGTGATGGAGCAAGACCCTGTCTCAGAAAGAAATCTTTACTGATGTGGTACTGTCACATATAGTCTATGTTTAGGGGACAGAACTCTTAGATCATTTCACATTTCACGTTTCTTTTTTTCCTTTTTATCACATATTTCTTGTTAACAGAAATTGGAGAAGTAGGTAGTGTTTTACAGAGCTTCAATTACTTGGTGTAAACTTTCAGCCAAAGATGATCCCAGATGGAAGTGAAGTGGAATTTGTTTTGTGTACTAGATTTTATCTTTTTTATTTTTTAAAATTATTTTAAAAAGGTTCCTAGGGAATCCCCTCTCCCTGGCTTACAAATGCATTGAACTAGATTGTATCTTAAATCCAAATGACTACTGTATTATTTGAAAATAATCAGGTTTATTTTCAAAAATTGCACTTAACGGAGTTTCTTACTCCATTTATCCTCCTAGAAGGTATAGGATATAATACCTATCTTTTCCACAATATCAGATTAGTCTCAATATTTTTAGATTCCTTCTAAAAATGTACTTGCTAGAAATATAAGTGTTCAGGCCTTCACTTCCGGAAATTCTGATTAATTCGGTCTGGGTGGAGTCTGGGAGTCTGCATTGTAACAGGCAGCCCAGGTGATTCTCATGTGGGACTCCTTGGGACCAAACTTTGAAAAATGCGTCTCCTATACTGTGGTGGTTTTATGACTTACTAATTTCAACCAAGTTTCAGTGTCTTAGTCCATTCAAACACTTCACTGAAGAACTGCCTGAGACTGGGTAATTTATAAAGGAAAGAGATTTAACTGACTTACAGTTCCGCATTGCTGGGGAGGCCTCAGGAAACCTAGACTCAAGTGCAGGCAGGAGAAATGCCAGATGCTTTTAAAACCATCAGATCTCATGAGGCTCACTGACAATCATGAGAACAGCATGGGGGAGACCGCCCCCATGATTCAGGTTACCTTCACCTGGTCCTGCCCTTGACACATGGGGATTATGGGGATTACAGTTCAAGGTGAGATTGGGGTGGGGACACATGCCCAACCATATCAGTTGGCAAACTTTTTTTTTTGAGATGGGGTCTCACTCTTTGGTTCAGTCTAGAGTACAGTGGCATGATCCTGGCTCACTGCATCCTCGAACTCCTGGGCTTAAGCAGTCCTCCCACCTTGGGCTCCCAAAGTGCTGGGATTACAAGTGTGAGCCACCACACCTGACCCTGGAGAAATGTGTTTTGTTTTGAGCTGGAGTTTCACTCTTTCACCCAGGCTGGAGTGAGGTGGCGTGATCTTGGCTCACTGCAACTTCTGCCCTCCCCGGGTTCAAGCAGTTCTCCTGTCTTGGCCTCCCAAGTAGCTGGAATCATAGGCGCCTGCCACCACGCCTGGCTAAGTTTTGTACTTTTAGTAGAGATGGGGTTTCGCCATGTTGGCCAGGAACTGGTTTCGAACTCCTGACCTCAGGTGATCCACCCACCTCTGCCTTTCAAAGTGCTGGGATTACAGGCATGAGCCCACCAAGCCCGGCCTAGAAATGTTTTAATAATTAGTAATATGGTCTTCTAAAGGGAACTGTTACATTGTCATATTGCATTTCAAGACAGTATTTTTTTAGTAGCTAGTTAAAGCTAAGGGAATAACTTCAGGATCCTCCGCCTTTGGACCTCCCTCCTGTTCAGCTGAAAACTTGATTCCTCCCTTTGCTGAAGGATGGCACAGACACCCAGTTGCCCTCACCATGCGGTAGGACTGCTCCCTCAGCATGCGAGTGGGGACAGCCATTATCAGTTCCCTCCATCCAGCTGAAGCAAAAGACTCAACTGTTTACCTCACCCTGGTCAGAAACTCCAGCATGGTAATTATAGGTGCCTTTGATTCGTAAAGAGAAATGGGAAATTAACTTATCAATACTTTATAAATGAAGTTAATTTGGTATAAAATCACTAAAAGATGTGGAATTGGACCAGGTATATGATAAGGAGAAGTCCTCGTAGGGTGAGGGTTGCAGCTCACTGCTGGAGTTTTAAGGATTGTGATATGTCCAGTGAGACATCAGAGGGTAAGATGATCACAGGGTGATTATTAACTACTGAGCTCTGAATCCTGCAAACTTTATTCTAATTTGTAAATTCCTTTTTTGTCTTCCCTTAAAGTAATAATGAACTTGTAAGGACTGAAATCTTAATTTGTGGAAAGATCTGCATTTTCTGAGATTTCATGGTCTTGCTTCTCAGAGGGCAGTAGTAACTTTGACAGTTTTGAGGCAAACTCATACCTACCTGGGTTTTATTGCTAATATGTGATTTTTTTTTTAAGCAATTTGCCTCTAGATGTTCTGGCTTATATAAATAAAAGTTTACCACTTAACCAAGCACATATGATTCACATTTAATTTTTACCACTTACTCCTGGAAAATTTTAAAGTGTTATTTATATAAGCCATTGCCCAAATTGGTTTCCAGTTATCACTAAACAAGTTTAAATACAGTTGCGGACTTTTGCAAGCATGTTCTCAGTTCAGTTTTATGGGATGTTTCACACCCAAAGACCATCTCGTACCACAGCAGTTCAGGATTCTTAGCAATCACTCCCCAGTCTGTAAAGCACAGTCACATTGACCTGACCTTATGGTCCTTAATTCCTTTCTCTCTGCACTTTTTATTTTTTTCCCCAATGAAATGTACATTTTGGTAGTCTTTGAATGAATGGATCTGTTGTGGTCTGATTGTATGACTAAGCAACAAATGGACAACTCATGGAAGGACAGCTCTGGTCCCAGCGGGGCTACTGATTTTCTATGTAGAGTCTGGGAAAGCCTCTTCACCTCCATTTACCTCTGATTCTCTGGGAACCACGACAGCAGACTGATACTGATCCGGGAGAGGCTGAGCGGTGCTCACGTGGCTTACGTGGGACGGGTGCCCAGGTTTGCTGCCGCAGATCGAATGGGGCAGAATGAGGCAGATTCTCACATTTTATTAAGTTAGTTTTTAATAGGTTTAATCTTCAGTTTGCACTTTTAAAAACTGTGTATACAGATCACCTGGGATCTTGTTAACCTGCTAGAGCCCATTCTGGAGGTCTTGGAATGGAGCCTGCGTTCTGCATTTCTTTCAAGCCGCTAGGTGGTATCCATGCTGCTGGGGCTTGGGTCACACTTGCTGAATAGTGAGGACTGTAGAAAGAGGCTGTATACTCCATTCAAAGTCTAAAAACAAGGAAGCCTTTTTTGAGACTGTTTCTCGTCACCTGGTCTGGAGTGCAGTGGCGCAATGATGACTCAGTGCAGCCTCCACCTCCTGGGTTCAAGCGATTCACCTGCCTCAGCCTCCAGTAGCTGGGATTACAGGCACTGGCCACCACGCCTGGCTAATTTTCGTATTTTTGAGTAAAAACGTGTTTCACCGTGTTGGCCAAACTGGTCATGAACTCCTGACCTCAGGCAGTTCACCCACCTTGACCTCCCAAAGTGCTGGGATTACCGGCGTGAGCCACTGTGCCTGGCCAAGAAGGCTCGTGAAAGGCAAGGATGGGTGGAGAAAAAGCATGGTATGCAATCTCTAAAAACTCCCTAAGAAACAGCTCAGGTGTTCAGCACTGTTGGCTGTTTTTACTTTGCTTTGATGCTGTTTGCATTGCGGCAGCACCCAGTTTCAGCAGTTGTTTCGTTCTCTCAATGGTAGTCCATCTCTTCCTGTTTTTATATGTGTGTCTTGTGTCATTTCTGTTAGATGGTGAAATCCGAGCACAGGGTTATGCCTTATGTTACCTGTATATCCCTGCTCTAGTTACTATTGCTGCATAATACAGCTCCAAAACTCAGTATAAAATAACTGTTTTGTTTGTCAAACAAAACTTGTTTGCAAGTCCCTGTTTTGTTTTTCCAGATGGAGTTTCGCTCTTGTTGCCCAGGCTGGAGTGCAATGGCACCATCTCGGCTCACTGCAACCTCCGCCTCCTGGGTTCAAGCGATTCTCCTGTCTTAGCCTCCCAAGTAGCTGAGATTACAGGTGCCCGCCACCACGCCCAGCTAATTTTGTATTTTTACTAGAGACAGGGTTTCTTCATGTTGGTCAGGCTGGTCTCAAACTCCCAACCTCAGGTGATCCGCCTGCCTTGGCCTCCCAAAGTGCTGGGATTCCAGGTATGAGCCACCACACCCAGCCTGTCCCTGTTTTTTTTTAAGACAGGGATTGCTGTGTTGCCCAGGCTGGAGTGCAGTGGTGCAGTCGACCTGCAGCTTCGACCTCCTGGGCTTAAGCAGTCCTTCCACCTCAGCCTCCCCTGTAGCTGGGACCACACAGGTGCACATCACCACACCCAGCTAGTTTTTTTGTGGGGAGAGTGTCTTGTCACGTTGCTTCAGTTGGTCTCGAACTCCTGGGCTCAAGCAGTCCTTCTGCTTCGGCCTCCTAAAGTGCTGGAATTATAGGGGCCACTGACCCGGGCCTAAAATAACTATTCATATTATACTTATGGATTCCCGTAGGTCAGGAATTTGGACCTCACTACTAGGGCCAACTTGCTTTTGCTTCACAATGTCTGGGGCCTCAGCTGGGAGTTTCAAAGCCTGGGGTGACTTGATGGCTGGGAGCTGTAATCATAATAAAGTGTCTCTACTCACATATCTAGTGGTTGAGCTTGGTGTCAGCTGGGACCTCAGCTGGGATGTTAGCTAAACACCCATCTATAGCCTCTCCATGTGGTAGCTCTTTGGGCTAGTTCAGCCTTCCTCACAGCATGGCAGCTGGGTTCCAAGGGCAAGTCCTAAGAGAACAAGGTAGCAGTGTGTGACATGTTTTTTCTCTGGCCTCAGAAGCATCATTTCTCCTGTATTTGTTTGTTGTTTTAAAGATAGTGTGATTCTGTCTCCCAGGCAGAGTGCAGTGGCGCCATCATAGCCCCTTACAACTTTGAACTCCTGAGGTCAAGCAGTCCTCCTGCCTCAGCCTCCAAAAGTGCTGGGATTACAAGCATGAGCCCCATGCCCAGCCTTTACGGTATTCTTTGGGTTGAGGCCGTCACACAGGTTTCTCAGGGTTTAAATGAGGGACATCAGTTCTACTGTTGGATGGGAGGAGTGTCAAGATTACATTGTAAGGGCTGGCCACAGTGGTTCACGCCTGTAATCCTAGCACTTTGGGAGGCCGTGGTGGGTGGATTGCTTGAGCCCAGGAGTTTGAGACCAGCATGGGCAACATGGGGAGACCCTGTTTCTATAAAAAATAGAAAAACTAGCTGGGCATAGTGGCGCACACCTGTGGTCCCAGCTACATGGGGAGGCTGAGGTGGAAGGACTGCTTGAGCTCCTTCCTGAGGTGGGAGGATCACTTGAACCTGGGAGGTGGAGTGGCAAGTGAGCCGAAATCGTATCACTGCACTCCAGAGCGAGACCCTGTCTAAAAACAAAACAAAAAAAAAACAAGGTTACACTGTAGGAGTGTCATGTGCGATGGGAGATGCTGTGGCCGTCTCTGGGGAATACCTTCTGCAGCAGTCCGCAGCAGCACTCAGCAGGGTGTTGACCACATAGCGTGAACTCAGTGAAAGACTGTTGTGTGAATGAGTAGTAGGTAATTTAAGCACCAAGGTGGGTGAGGACCAAATTCAAGAATCCAATTTCAGATGGGAACAGATTACCCCATGGTACCGAAATAAATGCAGACCTTCCACCTTTTAAGGTTATTGATGGTCTCTTCTCAATATCTCTACTCTTTCTATTTCCAGCATGGAGAATCTGTGATTTTATCACATGGAACTTCTGAGCTTTGCATCAACTTCTTCAAATCTTTGCATCTGTGTCACAATGCCGGCATGTTTTTCCTGCTTACCTAGCGGACTGCCCGTTTCCGTCTTGGGCTGTGGCATATTCTCTACCCAGCAGCTGGCTAGTATCTTACAATGATTGGGCTGGGTGCGATGCCTCACACCTGTAATCCCAGCACTTTGGGAGGGCCAAAGCAGGCAGATCACCTGAGGTCAGGAGTTCAAGACCGGCCTGGCCAACGTGGTGAAACCCCCCAACTCCCGTCTCTGCTAAAAATACAAAAATTAGCCAGGCATGCGCGTGTGTAGTACCAGCTACTTTGGAGGCTGAGGTGGAAGAATCGCTTGAACCTGGGAGGCAGAGGCTGCAGTGAGCTGAGATTGCACGGCTGCACTCCAGCCTGGGTGACCGAGCAAGACTCGGTCTCAAAAACAAACAAGCAAAAAACGATCAGCTTCTGTTAGCCTTAGCAAATGCAGTGTGAACAGGCTGCCAGTCCATCTGTGGACATCAGGATGGCCGGCCTGGTCACATCTACATAGGTAGTTGCTCTGTGGCTACATGTCACAGTGAGGGGAATACCTGTGGCTGAACCAGAGTGTGACTCTCAGTCTTCAGCTTTATGTATCTTGTGTGGATTATCCTCATCTCAGAACACTATCTTTTCAGCTAATTAATACAGTGAGAAAAGCAAAAACGACCCTTCGCCAAAGTAAGACGATTTGAGATGTTTTACCACAATTGCTAAAGCTTTCCAGGTGACAGAACAATTTGTGAACATCTTTTACTTCATTTTACTTTAATGTGTATGTGTGAGACAGGGTCACTCTGGCTGGAGTGCAGTGGTGCAGTCATGGCTCGCTGTAGCCTCGACTTCCCAGACTCAAGTGATCCTCTCACCTCAGCCTCCTGAGTAGCTGGGATTACAGGCATGTGCCACCATACCCAGCTAATTTAAAAAAAATTTGTATTTAAAAAAAAAAATTTTTGTAGAGACAATGTCTCATTATGTTGCCCAGGCTGGTCTTAAACTCTTGGGCTTAAGGAATCCTCCTGCCTCAGCTTCCCAAAATGCTGTGATTACAGGTGTGAGCCACTGTGCCTGGCTGAAATCTTACTATTTTTCTCTTTTTTTGAGACAGAGTCTCGTTCTGTTGCCTTACATGATCTTGGCTCACTGCAGCCTCCGCCTCCTGGGTAGCTGGGATTCCAGGTGCACACCACTATGCCAGGCTAATTTTTGTATTTTTAGTAGAGACGGGGTTTCACCATGTTGGCCCAGCTGGTTTTGGGTTTTTGTTTTTTTTTTGTTTTTGTTTTTGGTAGAAGTGAGGTTTCACAGTGTTGCCAGGCTGGTCTCCACCGTCTGAGCTAAAATGATCCATGTTGCCCAGGCTGGTCTCCACCGTCTGAGCTAAAATGATCCATGTTGCCCAGGCTGGCCTCCACCGTCTGAGCTAAAATGATCCATGTTGCCCAGGCTGGCCTCCACCGTCTGAGCTAAAATGATCCCATGTTGCCCAGGCTGGTCTCCACCGTCTGAGCTAAAATGATCCATGTTGCCCAGGCTGGCCTCCACCTTCTGAGCTAAAATGATCCATGTTGCCCAGGCTGGCCTCCACCTCTGAGCTAAAATGATCCATGTTGCCCAGGCTGGTCTCCACCTTCTGAGCTAAAATGATCCATGTTGCCCAGGCTGGTCTCCACCTTCTGAGCTAAAATGATCCATGTTGCCCAGGCTGGCCTCCACCTTCTGAGCTAACGTGATCTAAAGTGCTAGGATTATCATTTTCGTTACTAAATCAGAAGTTTGGGCCATGGTGGCTCACCCCCTGTAATCCTAGGCTCTCTGGAGCCTGGAAGATCAAGGCTATAGTGACCTAAAATCGTGCCACTGTACTCTAGCCTGGGCAACAGAGAGAGACTCTGCCTCAAAACAAAAAGAACTAGATAGACATTTACTTGATTAGAAGGAGAAAATGTGATTACATAAGCTTTTTGAATATAAAAAGGTAACAGTGTAGGCCTCTCCAGTATGTACTCTGACCCTCTGAAATTCCTAAAACTGAAAGTATTTTAGTCGGAGCATTTTACAGTCACCTGAAACATCGTTGTGGCCATTTTCTGCGGTTGATTGAACATGAGAAGAAAAGCAGTTAACTGCTGATACTGGTGGTTATTATTTTTTTTGTCTTTTTCTTTTACATATATATTTTTCGTTTGTTTTTGTTTTTGTTTTTTTAAAGAAAAGTAACCTCCATGGTACTAGGATGGATGCTTTTATTAGGTTGTGACCCCAGGTAGCAATTCTGAGTGGCAGGTACCACTGCTCCAGGTACAGATGCCAGTGCTGACCAATTACAAGGCCACAGGCTGGTGCCCACATCCCAGGAGCTCTGCAGTGCAGGGAGCAATCAGTTGTTATTAATATTAGCATTAGCATATGCATTCTTGAGATTAGAGGCCTGCTGGGACTATACTAATTCTGTATTTTGTTTAGTACTTAGTGCTCGATGCTTATTATCCAAAAAGACCAGCATCATCTCTGAGAAGACATTGCTTATAGCTGGTTAAGAACAACCCAAAATACACGGTTCAGAAAGGGTGAGATGATTTCAGCTTGAGAAGTTGAACTAGGAAAAGATGCAAGGTGTCTGGATTTCTAGCGCAAGTCCACACACTGCTTCTCTGCGGTGACCGCAGCGTGGCTGTGTTCCTACCTGCCTCGAGGTGCTCCACACCACCAGCCAGCCCCTGCCACACACAAAAGGGGGCGTGGATCTGCCTAAGAAGGTGTTTCAGTGCTGCTTGCAGAGAGGCTAAGCCCAGATGGGCCATGCTGCTCCAGTTTCCCCTAGTACCAGAACAGGGAACTACTGCCACATCCTGGTACACCATTTGGTGCACAGAACGTCTCCATGGCTGCAGAGGGACCTCAGCAAGGAGCAGCCCCAGAGCAGGTGCTACAGGAAGCCCTCGAGTTGTCCAGTTCTCAGATCAGAAGAGCTGGATGGTCAAAAATAATAAACCCACGTGTATTACATCACAGGTGCATGAAAATCTACTGAGTAAGCGTGTCCTGGGAGACAAGGAAAGGAGAGATGGTAGCAGAGTTTGACCCGCATTTGAGGGATTGCAGATTGCATGGTGCTCTCTGAGTGAACATGCCATCCCACTGCAAGGCAAAGGTCTCTGGGACGAAGATGATGCTGAAGAATGTCCACATCACTGTCTATGGTGTTCAACTTGGCCGTCCCAAGATGCCCTGTGCTTCTTGGAGGAAAAATGTTTTCCTGGGGGGACAGGGGGGATATGGAGGTAGGGGGATGGAGGTTTAGGACAGCTTTTCCTTTCTTTCACTACACCCTACCTCCATTCCCCCTGTCCCCCGCGGAAAACATTTTTGACCATCCAGCTCTACTGATCTGAGAACTGGACAACTCGAGGGCTTCCTGTAGCATCTGCTTTGGGGCTGCTCCTTGCTGAGGTCCCTCTGCAGCCATGGGGACGTTCTGTGCACCAAATGCTGTACCAGGATGTGGCAGTAGTTCCCTGTTCTGGCACTAGGGGAAACTGGAGCAGCGTGGCCCATCTGGGCTTAGCCTTTCTGTAAGCAGCACTGAAACACCTTCTTAGGCAGATCCATGCCCCCTTTTGTGTGTGGCAGGGGCTGGCTGGTGGTGTGGAGCACCTCTAGGCAGGTAGAACACAGCCACGCTGCGGTCACCGCAGAGAAGCAGTGTGTGGACTTGCGCTAGAAATCCGGACACCTTGCATCTTTTCCTAGTTCAACTTCTCAAGCTGAAATCATCTCACCCTTTCTGAACCGTGTATTTTCCAACCTGTCAAGGGGGTCAGGAGTGTTTGTCAGAGAAGCATCTATAGCATCTGTGCCCTCTGCATGCCCTCTGGCAGAAATTGTTTTCCTGAAACTTGGGACCAGCTTTGGCATTTTAAGCAGGTTTGTTGGCAAAGAGGCGGACTAGCAGCAGCAGGGAGGGAGCATCGTGTCTGTCTCACTTGGATTCTGCCCCAAGGGCTCACAATCTGTTTCCCTCCTGCACCAAGTACCCTAGCACTGCTCAGTGAATGAGAGTTAACAAAATCAGCCCGGCTTCCACAAGCAACTTGGGCTCCTTTGCCTCAGGAGGGCAAGTGGTTTCCCAGACAGCATAATTTGGGAGAACGCATCATTCTGTCACCCAGGCTGGAGTGCGGTGAAGCGATCTCAGCTCCCTGCAGCCTCTGCCTCCTGGGTTCCAGCGATTCTCTTGCCTCAGTCTCCCTAGTAGCTGCAATTACAGGCATGCACCACTACGCCTGGCTAATTTTTGTATTTTTACTAGAGATGGGGTTTCGCCTTGTTGGCCAGGCTGCTCTCAAAGTCCTGACCTCAGGTGATCGCCCACCTTAGCCTCCCAAAGTGTTGGGATAACAGGCGTGAGCCAGCGCGCCCGGCCAAGCCTCTCTTCATTAGACTAGATAACCCACTCGGAGATTTGATTAGCATCTTTCAGATTTTCCACAACCAGGGGAGAGTCATCCCCAACAGCTTGACGGCCTAATTTTGTGTTTATTACCACAGTGACTTTGCTTTTTAAACCAGTAGGATTCTGCCAGGGAACACTTGCAAGTGGCAGGAGCCCTGGCTCTGCTGTACCAAAGATGTTCTCACTTCAGAGTTTCTGCCCAGTTCATGTTTTCCGTCCAATACACACGCACACACACAAGCAGTTGTGTGACTGCAGCCTCGTTTTCCTCAGCTGTGATTTCGCCTGTGGACTGCTCTGTGTACTCCGTAGCATTAACCAGTCATGGGATGTGGGCTCCCAGAGCAGGGCCTGGCCTCATGTGAGGTGGCGGCTCCCTTTGGAGAAGGGCAGTGTCCGGGGAGGGACGTGTCCGGGAGGGACGTGTCCGGGAGGGACGTGTCCGGGAGGGGCGTGTCCGGGAGGGGACGTGTCCGGGAGGGGACGTGTCGGGGAGGGACGTGTCCGGGAGGGACGTGTCCGGGAGGGACTTCTGAGCTGTCAGCACCAGCACTCGTGGTGCCTCAGTCTTGCGGGGGGAGTGCGGACAGAGCCACAGCACTCACCTCTGCAGTAGTTCTCACAGCCCTCCCCACCCACAGACTCACCTGGGAAGGGCAAATCCTCTGGCCCTACCCCAGAAGGACGGAATCAGAAGCTGGGGAAGGGTCCAGCAGTCTGTGCTCACAGCCCTCTGGGGGGATTCTGAAGCATGCTCAGGTTTGAGAGCTCCTGTATTATAATGACAGAAATATTTGTAAATGGGGCTGAGCACAGTGGCTCATGCCTGTAATCCCAGCACTTTGGGAGGCTGAGGTGGGCGGATCACTTGAGGTCAGGAGTTTGAGACCAGCCTGGCCAACATGGCAAAACCCCAACTCTACTTAAAGTACAAAAAATAGCTGGGCATGGTGGCCCACGTCTATAATCCCAGGTACTCAGGAGGCTGAGGCTAGAGAATCTCTTGAACCCGGGAGGTAGAAGTTGCAGTGAGCCCAGATCACACTACTGCACTCCATTTCAAAAAAAAAAAAAAAAAAATTTATAAACTTAAAAAAAAAAAAGTTTTAAAATGATAAACGTGTCATAGGACCCAGCCCTTCACTCCAGGGTATTTAATCAAGAGAGAGGCAGGCATGTGTTTACACAAAGACTTGTACGTGGATGTTCATAGCAGCTGTGCTCATAGTAGCTTTAAACTAGAGACAACCCAGGTTCATCAGTAGGTGAATGGAAAAATGGTGGAGTATCTACACAGCAGAGTACTGTCAGCAATGAGGAGTGAACTGTTGACAACCCAGCATGCTGAGTGAAAGCCAGACAAAGCCCCACGTGTGTGTGTGTGTGTAGTGTGTGTAGTGTGTGTATGTATATGTGTTTATTTTTTGAGACAGAGTCTCGCTCCGTTGCTCAGGCTGGAGTGCAGTGGTACAATCTCAGCTCACTGCAACCTCCACCTCCCAGGTTCTAGTGATTCTCCTGCCTCAGCCACCTGAGTAGCTGGGATTACACGTGTGTGCCAATATGTCCAGCTGATGTTGGTATTTTTAGTAGAGACCCGGGGTTTCTCCACATTGGCCAGGCTGGTCTCGAACTCCTGCCCTCAAGTGATCCATCTGCCTCAGCCTCTCAAAGTGATGGGATTACAGGCATGAGCCACCATGCCTGACATATATGTATTTATATACTATAAATATATAAAAGCCCATTGGTATAAAAGTCTAGAGGCAAACCGTAGTGACAAAGATCAATAGTTGCTTGGGAATGGGGGTAAGGGCAAGAAAGGGTTGGATTATAAAAGAACATGAGGAAATTTTGTGGGGGGGATGACGGATGTATTTATTATTATGAGGTCCTGGTGCCTCCATGTCATCGCTCCTGGCCACGCCCATCCCTGGCTTCCTGGTGCACACTGTCCTCCACCTTGTGTTCAGGCATGGGGCTGCTTGACTCACCTCACTGCACCTGGCCTGTCCGTCATCCCACTGCAGGGCTGACCGATGGTGCACGGAAGAGACTCGAGTCCGTATTGTGTCTTCGTGGCCCAGTGGGCATTCAGCAGTGCCAGATGTTTCACGGATAGGTTGTGGTCTCTGAGTCTCCTCCTCTCAAGAGGAGATTTGTCTGTATTATTGCCAAACTGTTTTAACATTTGTCACACCATGGGTCATGTGTCATTAACAAAAAGCTGAGATGCAGACTGGTATTTCTTACTGGCGCAGCCAGCCTTTAAGTGCACACCTGGAAATGTTAGCACACCTTCTGCTTCCTAACTCTTGTTCCAGTCAAACCCGACTTAGCAGCGAAAGCCGTGAGGAATTCTTTGCAACTTACTGATTGGCTGTGTCCTTGCCTCCTTGTCTTCCTGCAGATCTGATTTGTATCCACTGTCACCCGCGCTGCTCACTTAGGACTTTCCAGATCCAGACCAGGCTCCAGCTCCACTGGACTCTTGAGCAAGTGAGTAGCCCCGGTGCTCACTGCCTGTTGAACCTGGGGAGGCTCTTGTCAGACTGAAATCACAGCAGGCTTCCTGATGGTCCCCTGGGTGTGGGCAGGCACACTTCCCACTGGGCGCAGGTGATAAAGCATTGTGATTTTTTTTTTTTCTTTTGTGAGAGGAACTTATTTATCTAAAATCTCAGGAAACCAAGAACTTCCTTTTCTGCTCTAATATATATATTGAGATTTAATAGCAGTCACTGGAATAATGAGAGGATAGCGTTGTTTAGATGTTAAACAAAAGCCAGCGGGATTCATTACGGAGCTCAGAATTAAATGGCAGAGGAAGGTGGAGTTAACATTTAGCCACACCCAAGGTCAGGTAAAATGCTCATTTAACTTACAGGAACTTTTAAGACCATGGCCTTCAAATTGCTTGGGATTATTTCCATGGAAATGCCACAGTGTTCACATTGTCAGAAAATGATAGGAGATAGTTTTTGGTTTGGGGTTTTTTTGAGACAGAGTGTCACTCTCACCCAAGGTGGAGTACAGTGGCATAAACTCAGCTCACTGCAACCTCCACCTCCCGGGCTGAAGTGAATCTCTTGCCTCAGCCTTCCAAGTAGCTGGCATTATAGGCACCTGCCACCATGCCCAAGTAATTTTTGTATTTTTAGTAGAGATGGGGTTTCCCCATGTTGGCCAGGCTGGTCTCAAACTCCTGACCTCAGGAAATCCACCCACCTTGGCCTCCCAAAGTGCTCGGATTATAGGCGTGAGCCACCTGACCCATTAACTCACTCATGCATCTTGCTCTGTCACCCAGGCTGGAGTGAAGTGGCACAATCTTGGCTCCTGCAAAGTCCGCCTCCCAGGTTCAAGTGATTCTCCTGTCTCAGCCTCCCGAGTAGCTGGGACTACAGGCGTGCGCCACCACGCCCGGCTAATTTTTGTATTTTTCGTTGAGATAGGACTTCACCATATTGTTCAGGCTGGTCTCAAACTCCTGACCTCAGGTGATCCACCCATTTTAGCCTCCCAAATTGCTGCCATGAGCCATCAAATCCAGCCTTTTTTTTTTTTTTTTTTTGAGACTGGGTCTCCCTGTCGCCCAGGCTACAGTGTGGTGGTGCTACCACAGCTCACTGCAGCCTCAATCTCCCGGGCTCAAGTGATCCTCCATCTCAAGTCTTCTGAGTAGCTGGGACTACAGGTATGCACTACTATACTCAGCTAATTTAAAAAAAATTTTTTTTAGAGAGAGGGTCTCACTGTGTTGCCCAGACTGGTCTTGAACTCCTGGGCTTAAGCAATCCTCCCACCTCAGCCTCCCAAAGGGCTGGGATTACAGACGTGAGTCACCATGCCCAGCCTTTTTTTTTGTGCCAATCACCAGAGAGCGGAATTTTACATTGATTTTACATGTTTTTGTCTTAGGTGACTTTTCCTGTTGATAGAAAATGATTTGTATCTTTGAAAGGTTGTACTGTATTATTAAAAAAACCTCTCATCTTCCCATTTAACAAACATGACAGAGGCTCTGAGGAATCAGTAGCACTTAAAAGTACTCACACATACCTGTATTTTGCAGGAAGGAGACTAATTTTGGATTCCTTGGTGGAGGAAAATCAAACACTCTGGTCTTGCCCCCAACGATGCAAGTGTGACTGCTGGTGTCTTCATGAGCTCCAGAGGTCACAGCACGCTACCAAGGACTCTCATGGCCCCTCGGATGATTTCTGAGGGAGACATAGGAGGCATTGCTCAGATCACCTCCTCTCTCTTCCTGGGCAGAGGCAGTGTGGCCTCCAATCGGCACCTCCTCCAGGCTCGTGGCATCACCTGCATTGTGAATGCTACCATTGAGATCCCTAACTTCAACTGGCCCCAGTTTGAGTATGTGAAAGTGCCTCTGGCTGACATGCCGCACGCCCCATTGGACTGTACTTTGACACCGTGGCTGACAAGATCCACAGTGTGAGCCGGAAGCACGGGGCCACCTTGGTGCACTGTGCCGCAGGGGTCAGCCGCTCAGCCACGCTCTGTATCGCGTACCTGATGAAATTCCACAACGTGTGCCTGCTGGAGGCATACAACTGGGTGAAGGCCCGGCGGCCTGTCATCAGGCCCAACGTTGGCTTCTGGAGGCAACTGATAGACTATGAGCGCCAGCTCTTTGGGAAGTCGACAGTCAAAATGGTACAGACACCTTATGGCATAGTTCCCGACGTCTATGAGAAGGAGTCCCGACACCTGATGCCTTACTGGGGGATTTAGTGCCACCTGAGCCTGCATCAGCAGCTCGAGCAGGACCGGCAGCTGCTCCCCGCTGGCTGCTCCCTCTCCACTCTCTTCTCAAATGGCTGACTTCTGGTTCTCCCTCAAGTGTTTTTTACACTGGGTGTTCAAATTTATTTTAAGAGATAGGGAGGGAGGGAGGGGGGACATAAAGGGAATGCATACATTGCTAGTCACATTTTTAAAATTAACATTTTGGAATAGTGTTTATGGAAATCTTTAGCTTTTAATCATTTTTAACAATTTGAACAGTTTAATAAACTGTTTGGTTCTGCTCTCTTCTGAATCTCATGCCTTTGGCACCTTGGGAGGTACAGGAGGAGCTCAGTGCAAAAATCACTTTGGGGCCTCATTAACCCTTTAGAGACAAGCTTTGCCCCAGGCTGCTGACCAGACTAATGCTTAGGGAAGATTGATACCAGCTTCAGTCTCTACTGGAATAGCCCTACTCTTTCCTTTCCCCCTCTATTATTTAGTGACTCTGTAAGTTAAAATAAATACACTTTTATTATTTAGCTGTTAAGTAACTATAATGAAATCTGCTGCAAAAAACTCTCTTGGAATCCATGTGCCCAGGATTATATTAGCATTATTTTTAATAAATCTATATGCAAATCAACATATTAGAATTTTTACTAATTTCAGGGTGTGTGTGTTGATGGAAAAAAGGTGCTCTCCAGTACCTGTGCTAAAATGTGGCTCTTGTAACAGCTGTGAACACTACGTAAAATACATCCCATCCTGGTGGCTGGGCAGACACACTGTCCCTAGCATGCAGCTGTGGGAGATGACAGTGCACGCTCTCATCAGGGGTGCTGGTTTTGGTTTCCTCTCAGTGGAGGGCCCCGAAGCAGCAGCAGCATGTCCTCCACCAGAGAAACTGGTTTCCAATAAAAGGTGCCTCTGCTTGACTATTACCACATACGAAAATGCCCTTAAACTCAACCTCAGAGTAAGAGATAAGCAAATAACAGTGGCTTTGTTTACACTGGGAATGTCACTCACTCCACTGCTCCTGAGAATTGCGCAGCACTGCTCATCAGGTACATGGTAGAAGGTGGATGAACTCACCTCTGTCCCACTCCTGTGGTGCCTTTCTTCTGGCTGGAGGGCAGCCTGGGATTCTGCCCGTGCGAACCCTGTCACGGCACTGCTTGTGTTGCTTCCTTTGTCACGGAGGTTGTAGCTTGTGGACCAGAGGAATTCTAGATTTTTTGGGGTCAGTTTTGGCAGGAAGCCATGTATATGCCAGTAGCTACATATTTAGACAAGTATCCTCCAGATTTTACCTGGTTTGTGGCAATGGTTTTTTTCATCTAAATTCTACCTTTTCTTGCTTTATACTCCTGGCCGCCCATTCTTATAAACATGCATCATTATTCTCTAAATAGGAAAATTAAAGTGAAACAAATTAAAATTATTAATAGTTTCTATGGGAAATCAGAGGAATCAACCAATGCTATAAGATCAAAAATCATCATCATCCAGGGAGGCCCTGGCTGCTTTAGTATGAGGCTCAGCTTTGAGTCTGGAAGTTTCTGAATAAGAGCCCCCAAATAACCACTGTCCGAGGGCGAGAAGACACCTGCTAACAGATGTTCTTGGTAATTAATGAAAATTACCTGTAGAATTCCTGGCAAGCAGCACTACGGGGCTGTAACTAAGAGTTTTTCACACGTGGGAAGTCGAACACCTTTGTAATCTAAGTTTGTGGGCCCCTAGTGACTTGCATCTACGTGAAATCAACCCAACAAAGACAAGACCAAGAAAAGTCTAGTAGCCTGACATTCTTCTACACTTGTATTTTGGTTAGTGAAGTTTAACAACACTAACTGTTCTGGGCCTGTTCTGTGATTTCAGAACAGACCCTGAAAATATTTTAAAGGTAAAACTTTATAATATCTAAACATATCAATTAGAGCAGTTATTAAACTATAAACAAGGAAAAAAACATACCATCTTTTAAAATACAGGAGCAAATTCCACATCACACAGAAGACAATGCATTTCGCTATAGACTACTGCATTCACTGGTCAATAAAGCCACAGCTACAAAGTAACGAGATGTCCCACATGAATACTTGAACCACTTACGTTCACATCAACATATAAATGATGGAATTAAGTAAAAGCTTTATGATATAAAAAGCATGTGTCAAGTGGCATTTTTCTCCCAACTGTTTCACTAAAGCTTTTTCCTCAGCCTTGCAAGGAGTGGGCTTTTCAGTATTGCTATTTGGCGCACACTTATCTGAAGAAATAAATACTTTAAACAAAAAATACAGGCAACACACACTGACATTTGCTGGAATGGTCTACAGCAGGCTACAGTGCTCCCTGTCTGAATGGCAAATGTCTGAAAATGTCCGAGTTTATTAACTGTTCACAAAGGAAGCCATCTGACCTCGAAGGTGTTCAGGGAAATTTCTGTAGTGGTCCCCAGTACAGGGCCAGCATTTCATATTTCTGTAACATACAGCCTATAATCTTTCCAAAGCTGAAGCACGCATTAAACAGGCAAAGAGAAGACACTTTTAAACAAGACCCCCCAAGACCCTTCAAATATGTATATGTACACAAAATATCCAAATAATTAAAAATACACAACCCCTATGAAATGCTAACTAGTAACCACAGGAAAAATAAAGCATGGAAAATATCTTAATATATCCAGTACCTCTTCTATCTCAAGCATGTCCAGACAAAAATTAAATTACACACTAAGTCATAAAAATTTTAAAGGCAAAACATCCCACCAAAAAAAGACAAGTGTTATTAATCGCCATTCAAGCAGTGGGGTGAAGCCACCGACACAATACACAGTATGGAAATAAGTAACCTTGGTTACGGTTTCCAAGGACACAGGGCTCCTGGCTAACGAGAAGAGCTGAGGTGAAGCTGAATGCAGTGCTGTCATTACAAACGTTTATAAAGAAAAGCGGCGCGACAGTGTCCCACACTCCTCGGGTCCCCATTGGTGGCATCTAATTAAACATTTCAAGTATTCAACAGATACGAAAGGTACTGAATACTTTTCATAGCAAAGGCTTTTTTTTTGTTGATGTCTGCTGAATTTCCCTGTGGCACCTCCCAAGGAGTGACTAAGCCTATCGTCCTTGGTACTAAGGAATTTTATCTGAGGCATTCTGGAATTTCTCAGAAATAGAAACCAGCCCAGTTAACAAGTGAGCTTACTTTTCAAAATGTCGATACTAGGCCACTGTGATGGGACAGGAGTCTATAGAGCATTTTGAAAAGTTCCAGCACTATAAATTCAAACTGGGAAACTTTTTTTTTTTTTTAAGAGACAGAGTCTAGGCTGGAGTGCAGCGGCACGATCACAGCTCACTGCAGCCTCCAACGCCTGGACTCATGCAATCCTCTCGCCTCAGCTTCCCAAGCAGCTGGGACCACAAATGCCCACAGATGCACACTACCGCGCCCAGCTAATTATTTTTTGTAGAGTCGGGGTCTTGCTATCTTGCCCAGGGCTGGTCTCTAACTCCTGGGAAACATTCTTACTGCAAAGGCAGATTCTGTTGTCATAGTCCTGTTATGAAGTTTATGAGGTCAACTGGAAGCCTGCTTGCATTCCAGCTCCATGTGGAGCTGGTGCTGCCCAGGATGAAAGCACCGAGGCCTCCGGAAAAGCCTGTCAAAAACTGTCCCACCCATGTTACGACAAACACTCCACTAGCCTTGTGGTGGGCAAAGGCTCCAAAGGTGCCACTTGAGAGTGAGCTCAGTCATGAATGGCCAGAGATGGTATCATCGGGAGCGAGTGCGAAAAGCGTTTCTCTTCCCAGTGCCTCTCTGTGCATTCAGGTGTGCAGAAGGTCAAGCAGAAGCCTCGTCAACAGCTGTTTAATGAAAACCTTCTACACCGTTCTTGAAGAACACGGAAAAGCTGTAAGCTGGAGCAAGATAGAATTTATCCTGACGGGGAAAATAAATTATGTAAAAGCAACAATTATATACACAAAACCAACTTTTTCAGTTTAAAAATAAAAGCTAAGTCTAGGTCAGAGAGCCGAAGCCACACAGAGGAAAGTAAAGGATATTGAAAAACCTCTTCATAACGGGCATCATCAACAGTTCAGACAGAGCGTGTCCTAGATCGCTGTGTTCTTCCTAGGAATAACACAGCGCTCAGCCGCTTGGCTTTTTCCCCTCTAATTTTATGCATTCAGATTAAATGGCAAAGAAAATTCCCTACACCGGGAAGCAGGAGCTTTTCCATCTAAAATTCAGTACTGTTTCTCAACAATTTCCTTATACTTCTTCTAAGTCATGTATCTACCCCAAAAATATACATCTTGCTACTTTACACTTGGCCGAGAACTCCACATTTTCACCCTGAATTAATTTTCAGGTTTTTCTCAAGATACTGCTGTGAAGTCAGGCAGCGTTGGTCCCTGTGCAGTCATCTTTGGAAATTTAGAGACGGGCCACTGCAAAGAGATTTCACCCCCCTGCCTTTCCGAATCTCGTCCGAGGAAACTGCACGGTGGCAGTCTCTGTGCATGTGGCAAAGCAGGTTTGCAGTGAAGGCTCCTGGGGGGAAGGGTATTACCCTGATACACAGGATTGGGGCCTCTGTCAAAATGAGCATTCTTCATGACCGCAGAGCGCCCAGGCCTGTTTTGGGAAAAAGTCCTGATAGTTGACAGAAATAAAGGAGTAGAGAACTGGTTCAGTTATGACAACAACGTTGGTGAAATCTGCCCTCACCTGCCTGCTACTATCCAGGGGAGACGGGCACAATCTTCTCTATAGAAAGCAGAAGATCAGTTTAATCGCAATTTCCCCTTTTTATTCATTGCAGACATTAACAAACTAAATGCAGACCAATGCATTCTACTTCACAGGACAGTAAGCGTCTCAGATAAAAACAAGCGCTGGCTCCAACAGCGGCCCATTGCAGTCCCGCGACAGTGATTCATTTTTCTTCAAATGTCAGTTCTTCACAGTTTCAATACCGCAGCAGCAAATTACTCCTTAGATGAAGAAAGCTACGGTCCATATTTTAGAAGATCTTAAGAAAAGCGAGAGAAGTCAGCAAACTTCCGGTGCCATGTGCAGTTTGGGTGAGACAATTTTACCTCCAATCCCGAAGACTGGCCGTGGGAATGACTGCGCCCTGCGAGTGCTCCCCCGTGCCTTGCGGTGTCCATCTAGAGTCACGGCAGCCAGCTGTGCAGCGTTCGCATTCTAGTTATTGGTCCCTGTCACCCCATGGGTGTCACAGAAAAAACAGCCGATGCTTCACAGAGGAGTTGTTCAGAGCAGGTCAGGCAGGACGAGGCCAGGAGGCTTTGGTTCGACACAGTTGATCCAGAAGTTGGCACAGCTGGCGTGATACTGGTGCCCTCCATAGGCCAGCTTGAAACTGTCTGTTTCTGAGTTGAATGCCTGCCAGAAATAAACAGAGATGTGAGGCAAGTCAGGCTTTTTCTGCATCTAAGAGGTTTTCAGCAACCAACATGTACATCTCTCCAGGTCACAAAGGCTGAGGCCAAAATGGCACACACACAGAAGCTGAGCGGGTAGCTACAGGAATTCAAGAGAGAGGTTTTTTACTGCTAATTAAAGGTATAAAAACTGTTACCGCTAAACCTAGTTTCAGCAAAAGGCGACCAAATCTTCCATGGAAAAGGGAGACAGAGGTTATGGGGGGTGGGGAGGAATCATGATAATGGGAACTAAGGTAGTCCGGGGCTGTGGATAATTTCTGCCCCTCACTGTGCTGAAGCAAGCCGTCCTCCTAAGGCCGGCATCTGCCTACAGCAAGCAATCCTTTACATTCCTGTAGCTGATCACAAGCCTATCATGACAAAAAATTACAAGACAGTTGGAGAACAACAGATAACACCTCTCAGGGTCTAATGTCATTTTTGATAATAAATGAATCCACATTATCAAAAAGTCCAAACAGGCATAGAGTTCAAAAATAAGATACCTCGAAATGAGTGGGCATTGAACACATAAGAATTATTTCCAGATGAGTAGGCTTATCAGTAAGCTACAGTCAGCCACGGAAAAGTAGTCCAAATCTTTACCACTTCCTGGGGTTAGTTTTCTAACACACTGCAAATAAACAGAACTCTAAAACCCAATTTGCCTTTTTTTTTTTTTGGAGACAGAGTCTTGCTCTGTCACCCGACTGCAATGGTGCGATCTCGGCTCACTGCAACCTCCACCTCCTGGGTTCCAGTGATTCTCCTGCCTCAGCCTCCCAAGTAGCTGGGACTATGGGCACACAGCACCACACCCGGCTAATTTTTTTTTTTGTATTTTCAGTAGAGACAGGGTTTCACCATGTTAGCCAGGATGGTCTCCATCTCCTGACCTTGTGATCCGCCTGCCTTGGCCTCCCAAAATGCTGGGATTACAGGTGTGAGCCACCACACCCGGCCTCCAATTTGCTCCCTGTCTGTCAACAGCTAAACAGCTAAATCCTGAAGCTCTTTGATCTCCTTCTGTGTCACTACAAGTTCCAGCCTTCCAAAAGTTGCTCATTCTGTTACCTCATTCATCACAGAGAAAAATAACGGCAACACCAGAAGCCAATTATGAAAAACAAGCATTAAATAAGACAGAAGTGGACCCACACAGATACATTAGTTGACTAAATCAAACGTTATGAGAACGAAAATGGCTCAGTGGAGGATTCATGATTGGAACAGCTCAGGATGGCAATGGATGGAATCATCCAATTTGCCTTCCATACTCAAAATTCAGATGGAGACGCTAAGATAAGGTGTAACTGGTTCATACTTTTTTAGGATGTTCTTCTGCAGGCTTCTCTTCTTTCTGAAATAACGTTGAAACCATAGGTCAACAAAATTCCCAGAACAGGGCCTCTGGCCTCCAAACACATCCTTACAGGTTCACCCTTTCCTCCTGACCACCCCACAATGCACAGGCTGCTGCAGGCACCAGAGCAGCGTCCATTCCCCCCCCACAGCTCCCCACCCCGTTGCCCACCCTGCTCTCCCGTGTCTGCTCCCATCATCGGCTTTTAGGACTTGAGAAAATCCCCACCTCTGGTCACAAGCTTTGCAATAATGTGGGCCACATGAAGTCGTCCCGAGTCGCGTTAGGGAGGCCCTTTGCCATCTGAAAGGGGAGGCGACGTGACTTACCCGGCTCCTTGAGTCCACATTTAAGAGGCACACGCCACAGGCAAGTTCCTGAGCATTTTTAATCCCAGGCCGTAGCATACAGGAGGAAAAATCCAGAGAGTTCTCATCTGGCTGTGAGGATGATAAGACAAACGGGTAAGAAGTCCAGCGAGTCCACGAGCTGTTCGCTTCACACTCCCTCGTCACTCACCCCAGTAGGTCTAGCGGCAAGTTAAGGAACTCTCTAACGCCACCATCTACAATCATTAAACTTCCCAAACATCTACTGAGAACCCACTGTGTTCCAGGTGCTAGGAAAGCTGGCACAAGTAAAATATGCCCTCTCGCCTCTGAGAACTCGGTCTCGGGTGGGCGCCAGGGGAGCCAGTGCAGTGCCATGAGTGCCAGGTGTGCTTACTTAAGGGAAGTCCTGAGTGCCAGGGCACAAGGGAGGGGCACTTAGCCCAACCCGAGGAGGGAGGGGCCTGAAGCCAGAGACTGCTTCCTAAAACTTTTTTTTTTTTTGAGACAGAGTCTTGTTCTGTCACCCGCAACCTCTGCCTCCCAGGTTCAAGCGATTCTCCTGCCTCAGCCTTCCGAGTAGCTGGGATTACAGGCGTGCCACCATGCCCGGCTAATTTTGTATTTTTAGTACAGACAGGGTTTCACCATGTTGGTCAGGCTGGTCTTGAACTCCTGACCTCAGGTGATCTACCACCTTGCCCTCTCAAAATGGTGGGATTACAGGCATGAGCCACCACACCTGGCCTGCTTCTAGAACTTAGAATCACCTTGATTGAGTCTAGATGGGAACTGCTAAGTGAAGGGGACGGGGCCAGGTGAGGTAAGGGAGGGAAGGATATTCTATGCGGAAGCAGCAGCAGGGGCAAAGGCCTCTGGGCTAAGGACGAGGTATGGGAAGGAATCTAGAGGGTGGGGGCAGAGCCTAGGAAAGGAGGAAGAAGATGAAGCCGCAGCATGAGAACCTCAAGGAAGATAAGGAGCATCCTGGAAGCCACTAAGGGTTGCAACTAGATCACGACAGGCCCAGGTTCGTACTATTGACAGATAATATACCGCCTATGCTGCAGAATAGGCAACGAATCGGGGGGTGGCAATCTTGGGGCCTCAGCCAGAAGGCTGCTGTGGCAGTCCTGGAGACAGATACTGATGGTCAGAATGAAGGCAGTGGCGGTGCGGAATGGAGAGAAATGGATAGCTGAAAGAGCTGCTAAGGCAGGAGAATGACCAGGCCTGGCTGACCTGTTGGAGGTGAGAGATTGGAGGGCCCGGGCAGCTGAGAAAAGTCACCATAATGCGACACGTGAGAGAAGGACCAGGCTTGAGGATTGAGGCTGTGGAGAAGAGTTCAGTTTGGTACAAGCTGAGCTGGAGCTGCCTGTGGGACAGGCGAAGGCCACATGCTATAGAAGCAGGGGGCTGGATATACATACAGGCCTAGTGCTTGTGGACAGATCCGGAAGTCACCAGCTACAAACCATAAATAGAACAACAGCTAATAAGTCCTTACTTTGCCGAGCACTATACTAAGCTCTTTACATGCATTATCTAATTCACTCCTCACCAAAAAAAAAAAAAAAAAAAGTTAAAAGGGTAGGTAGGTCTCAATCTTGGAAAGCTGTCCATTTGCTCTGTTGCTCAGGCTGGAGTGTAATGGCGTGATCACAGCTCACTGCAGCCTTGACTTCCTGGGCTCGAGAGATCCTCCCACCTCAGCCCCTCAAATAGCTTGGACCACACGTGCGTGCCACCATGCCCAGGTCATTTTTTATTTTTTGCAAGATGATGTCTCCCTATGTTGCCCAGGCTGATCTTGAACTCCGGGGCTCAAGTGATCCTCCCGAAGTGGTGGGATTACAGGCATGAGCCACTGTGCCCAGCCCTGCAGCACACTTTTATTTTTATTTGTTTTGAGACAGGGTCTGACTCTGTTGCCCAGGCTGGAGTGCGGTGGTGTCATCTTGGCTCACGACAGCTTCCGCCACCTGGGCTCAAGCGATCCTCCTGCCACAGCCTCCCAAGTAGCTGGGACTACAGGTGTGCACCACCATGCCTGGCTAACACACTTTTTTTTTGAGACAGAGTCTCGCTCTTTCACCCAGGCTAGAGTCCAGTGGTGCGATCTTGGCTCACTACAACCTCCGCCTCCCGGGTTCAAGCAATTCTTCTGCCTCAGCCTCCTGAGTAGCTGGGATTACAGGCATGCGCCACCACACCCAGTTAATTTTTTGTATTTCCAGTACAGACAGCATTTCACCATATTGGCCAGGCTGGTCTCAAACTCCTGACCTTGTAATCCACCCAAAATGCTGGGATTACAGGCATGAGCCCCCACGCCCGGCCACACACTTTTAAGTTTGATCTCCACTAGTAACATTTTCTCCATCACTTTTTAGCACTGAGGGATTTCCTCAGTGCTAAAATAACTGAGACATACATAACCCTGAAAGCTGGACAACAGTAAAATTTAAGAACTAGAATGTTTTAAGTATACCTCTATTTTTAATATAATTTATTTAACGGCAAATTTATATCATTTAATTTGTGCTTGTTTTGTTTTGCTTTGAGCTACAGTCTCCCTCTGTCACCAAGGCTGGAGTACACAGACATGATCATGGCTCACTGCAGCCTCAGACTCTTGGGATCAAGCAAGCCTTTTGCCTCAGCCTCCTGAGTAGCTGGGATTAAGGTGTGTGCCACTACACCTGGCTAACTTATTTTTAGTAGAGATGAGGTCTTGCTATGTTGCCCAGGCCGGTCTCGAACTTCTGGCCTCAAGCAATCCTTCCACCTCAGCCTCCCGAAGTGTTAGCATTACAGGCATGAGCTACTGCACCCAGTCTTCGTTTAATTTTTAGTAATAACTACTTAACAAATGGCTCATAAAATTCCTCAACATTTAACAATCAACTCTTGCAAGCCAGTAAGAACTGGCTCTAACACCCTAGTGCAATAGAATGAAATCTTAGGTGGGAGCCTAGAAGTTGAGGAGTTCCTCCCAGAGGGCTTATCCTCGCTCTGGAGCAGGAGGTGAGATCATCAGCTGGGTCTGAAATAGCAGTAGCCTTGTGAACGCCAAGCAGCAAACTCGTGCTGGTGTGATTCTCTCCACCAGCACACAGGGGTCAGGGTAGGGGTAGAGAACGTGGACGGCCGCACTGATTCCGGTTGGGTCTATCCACTGAGTATGACTGGAGGGAGGGAGTAGGGATGCCCCAGGCACCATGGAGAGTAAGCAGGTGAGAAAAGCGAGGACAGAAGAGGGTTGATAGGAACACAGTAAAAGAGACAATGTCCTGTCTTGAGAACCAAAAACAAGAGCAGTGCCAGTGAAGAGTGGGACAATGGAGGGTTGCATCTGTCTCAAGAAGTTAGATGTCTGAGTCTGAGCTGCACAGGTGCGGCACAGTGTTTGCTAAGACAGCACACCGTGATGATGCGAGCAGCTGGCTGAAGTGCAGGAGAAACAAGCGTCTGTGTTCCAGGCGGTCAAGCATCTGTGGGCCTGGCATGGCGGCTGTTTTGTCCTCATGGATACTGAGGTGACCCAGGAGGATGGCAAATTCCTGCCACAGTAACAGCTACATTTCCCATAGGTATTCCAGTCTGAACCACTGAGAAGTTTCCACATCGTTTTTGGGCAACAACGCAAAATTATATCATCTGTATTTTTCCTCACCAGGAAAAAAAAAAAAAAGATTTCTCCTTAAAAAAATAAAAATGTGCAGATTATGTATGATGTTCCCCGTTCCTTTCTAATTTGAAATAATAAACCACGAACTAGCGCTACAAACCTTTCTTAAACACATTTGAGCTAGATCCATTGAGATCACCGCTGGGGAAGGAAGAACACATGGTTTTCAAAGAAAAGGTGACATGTATGTTTCAACTGTGTGCAGAGGACTCTGATGTACGTGACCAAAGTAAACTTACATGGCCTTAGTCAAGTCATAGGGTATGTTTTCTTTTTTTTTTGAAATGGAGTTTCACTCTTGTTGCCCAGGCTGGAGTGAAATGGCGCAACCTCCACTCACCACAACCTCCACCTTCAAGGTTCAAGCAATTTTCCTGCCTCAGCCTCCCAAATAGCTGGGATTACAGGCATACTCCACCATGCCCAGCTAATTTTGTATTTTTAGTAGAGACGGGGTTTCCCTATGTTGGTCAGGCTGGTCTGGAACTCCCGACCTGAGGTGAACCACCTGCCTCTGCCTCCCAAAGTGCTAGGATTACAGGTGTGAGCCACCACACCCAGCTCTGTTTTCCTTCCTCTCTTTTCCTTTTTAGTGCAACCATGGTCACTGTGGTCAAATGCAGAAGAGGCTGGCACTACCACTTGCTTGTTCTGCAGTCATCTGTAAAATGTTAACAATTTCACTTGCCCTACGCCTCTCTCCCATTTATATATATTTCAGATAAA
This sequence comes from Ateles fusciceps, assembly GCA_036589455.1. Classification (NCBI taxonomy): domain Eukaryota; kingdom Metazoa; phylum Chordata; class Mammalia; order Primates; family Atelidae; genus Ateles; species Ateles fusciceps. The sequence goes on from JAZHEH010001132.1 coordinate 4,133,751, forward strand.
CATAAAACATGCTCTGGAAGGGAAAAAACTGTCTATATCATTATCATAATTATTCACTTTGACAAAAAAACTCTTCGCAAGCTTTTTAAAGAGGTTAAAACATAGTCTCACCTCTGTAATCCACATTACACACGGTCACCATGTTATTGAATCAGGGCTATTTGAGAAATAATTAGAATCTGAGAAAACTCTGAGTCCTGAAATCAATCAAGAGAAGCCCCTTAATATCTGTTTACCAAAGGCATAAGGAAAGCAAATGAAAAGGTCATACTGTAATCTCCAGTGAAAACCAATGCTCTGCATAAATGACCCTGTGATCAGACTACTCTTTCAGTTGACAAAATTAACCTTTCTAAGTACACACGTATAAACAGGATGATTATTGCAGTATAATAGTTACAGTTTGGCACCAACTAATGGCTGTCATCGTATAAGAAGGTATGCCCTCTACAAGTCACCTTAATCATCTCTTTATTTGGCAAGTATTTCATGCATTTAGCAAAGATTTTAAAATATATATATTATATATGGCCTATTGACAATGACAAGTCCCGGTGTCAGACTGAGATATGTAATCCTGAATCTTTAGCCTACAATAAACTGCTACAACGGTGTCCAAGAAGATCCTTTTAAAATTTTTTTTTGTTTGCTTGTTTTGTTTTTTTTGAGATGGAGTTTTGCTCTTGTTGCCCAGGCTGGAGTGCAGTGGCATGATCTTAGCTCACCGCAATCTCTGCCTCCCAGGTTCAAGTGATTCCCCTGCCTCAGCCTCCCAAGTAGCTGGGATTACAGGCCCATGCCATCACACCCGGCTAATTTTTGTATTTTCAGTAGCGACCGGGTTTCACCATGTTGGCAAGGATGGTCTTGATCTCCTGACCTTGTGACCCACCCATCTCGGCCTCCCAAAGTGCTGGGATTACAGGCGTGAACCAATCTAATCTTTCTCCTTTTTAAGGAATGGTAGGATTGGCCTTCCCTGCCCTCTTTTCAAAATCAGGCATAGCCCTGTAACTCGTCACAGTCAATAAACTGAGCAAAAGTCAGATGTAGGCCTGGTGCGCAGTGGCTCACACCTGTAATCCCAGCACTTTGGGAGGCTGAGGAGGGTGGATCACCTGAGGCCAGGAGTTGGAGACCGGTCTGGCCAACATGGCAAAACTCCATCTCTACTAAAAGTACAAAAAAATTAGCAGGGCGTGGTGGTGGGCGCCTGTAATTCCAGCTACGTGGTAGGCTGCAACAGGAGAATAGCTTGGAACCTGAGAGGCGGAGATTGCAGTGAGCTGAGATGGTGCCACTGCACTTCAGCCTGGGTGACAGAGCAAGACTCCATCTCAGTCAGAGTGTCACCTTTGGGAGGAAGCCTTTAAGACGAATGTGCTATTTCTCATGTTTCCTTGACCCTGCCATGGTCACCAGCTATGTTCCACATGGTGGAGGCTCTGTCAACCTGGGTCCCTGAGTAAGGAGGGGCACAGAGCCCCCCACCAACTTGAGATGGACACATAGCCTGAGCAAGAAATAAAGCTTTGCTGTTTTATATTGCTAAGAAGGAAGAAGCTGTTTGTTACCAAAGCATAACCTAGTCTAATTTGGCTGATATAAAGGGTCATCTAACCAGGTTCCATAAGCAATTATAGAGTTTCGGTACTAGCTTGGCTACAACGTCTTGTATAATCTTTCCTACTGCTGCTGTAACAAAGTAGCACAAACTTAATGGCTTAAAACAACATAAATGTATCCTTTTACAGTTGTGGATTTCAGAAGTCTAACATGGGTGAGCAGGACTGCATTCCTTCTGGGAGTTCTAGGGGAAAATCTGTTTCCTTGCCTTTTCTAGCTTCTAGGGACTGCATTCCCTGGCTTGCGGTCCCATCTTCAAAGCTAGCAGGTAGCATCTGCCACTCTCTTCTCTCTGATTCTGTTGTCACATCACTTTTTCTCACTCTTCCCCCGCTAAGGATCCATGTGATGACACTGGGCCCACCTGGGTAATCCAGGATCATTTCCTCAATGAGAGACCTTTAACTTAATCCTATTTGCAAAGGTAACATATTCACAAGTTCCAGGGCCATGGGCAGCTTTGAGGGAGCCAACATTCTGTCTACCACAGCCACCTTCTGTCACCTGAGGACAGCCATGCAGAGACATAGTAAAGATTCTGTCTCTAGGCCAGGCGTGGTGACTCACGCCTGTAATCCAAGCACTTTGGAGGCCAAGGCAGGCGGATCACCTGAGGTTGGGAGTTCAAGACCAGCCTGACTAACATGGTGAAACCCCGTCTTAAAAAAAAAAAAAAAAAAAAGATTCTGTCTCTAAAACATTGTGCAGACTATCAAGATGATAAAATGCTATCACCATTAAAATAAACTGTTCTCTTGATATGTCATAGCAACAGGAAGTTAAGTACTCTGAAATTCACTGGTCAATTTCACATTGAAAGGAAGTACAAAAGAATTCATACTTCACTGAGGTGATAGTGAAATCAAAGAGGCTGTGTGATTGCCAATTGACTAAAATTCAGGCGAATAACAGCCTTTTCTCTCTTAGATTTTATATGGCAAAAATTGATTAATTTTGTTTTCCAGGACCAAATTCTTTGTCTGCTCCAAACCTACTGAACTTCAACCCACTTCACAAGATAAAACCTTAGATGACAACTCACTTAGAAAGTTAACCTCAGAGAGCATCACACATCTAACTAAAATAGGTGATTTTCACCTCTTGAGAAAGAAGCGGGTCTTCAGTCTGTGCCAGGAGGAGATATGCTTCTCCCACAAGAGGGAGTCTCAGCCCATGGATAAAGAGTGTTAAGGAGACAGCGGAAAGCTTTGCCAGTGTAGTAAGCCCTCGGTATCCATGAGTTCCACATCTATGAGAGTTCAACCAACCTCAGATCAAAAACATTCAAAGGAAAAAATAGAAAAAAACAAAAATGATACAGATTAAAAAATCCAATACAGTATAACTATTTACACAGCATTTACATTGTATTAGGTGTGATAAATAATCTAAAGATTATTTAAAATATACAGGAGGATGCACATAGGTTACATGAAAATCCTAGGCCATTTCATATCAGGGACTTGAACATCTGCAGATTTTTATGTCCAGAAATGGGGGATGTCCTGGAACCAACTCCCCATGCATCGAGGAGTAACTGTAATTTCCATCTTAAATAAACATCAAGGAGCCAGAATTTGGAGTTGAAGACAGTGTACCCTGCCTTCCTTAGCCCAAGCATGACTGCTGTGATGGAGCCCTACATTCTGTGACTGTCACTGGAGAAAAGTGATACAGCTGTCTTCCGATGGGAACAGCCTCACAGAGTCTTCATGGGAAGAAATAAGTCATTTTCAGTATCTTAAAAGCTGGATGTAACACAGAGTAAGAAGAAGAATGGATTCTGAAATGACATAGATTCAAATCCCAGACTTGTCAGTTTCAGTCAAGTTTCGTCTTCTCAAAGCCCTGATTTCTTCACCTATAAAAATGATGATTATACTTCTAGAGTATAATCTAGCTTCCAGAGACAGCCTCTGCACTCCTCGGCTCGTGATCCCATCTTCAAAGCCAGCAGGTAGCACCTGCCACTCGAATCTTCTCTCTGCTCCTGTTGTCACATCACTTTCTCTCATTCTTCCGCTCCTACCTTCCCCTTATAAAGACTCAATATGTGATGACATGGGGTTGTTACCAGGATTAAATCAGAATGAATGTAAAGCATACAGCATAATGCCTGGCAGGCCCTAAGTGCAAAATATTAATAAATGGTAACCAGTAGTAGTAGAAGTAATAACGGTAGTCGTAACAGGAGGAGTATGGCATCAAAGGGCACTGCGGCAATACAGTTCATTATGGAAGTCATTTATCTGAAGTGAAGCAATAGTGTAAAGCATTACAAAATTCCTGTAAAACCTCAATCATGTCTCTCTCTAATGATGATTTCCCTGTTTTGAGCATCTAATTCAGAGTCCTGGGAGTTTGTATAGTTTTGTTACAAATGATGTGAAGTACAAAGATGTTGGTTTATGTCATTTACATTTAAACAGCTATTCTTTTTTTTTTTTTTTTGAGACAGAGTCTCACTCTGTTGCCCAGGCTGGAGTGCAGCAGTGTGATCTCGGCTCACTGCAACCTCCACCTCCTGGGTTCAAGTGATTCTCCTGCCTCAGTCTCCCGAGTAGCTGGGATTACAGGTATGTGCCACCATGCCCAGCTCATTTTTGTATTTTTAGTAGAGACGGGGTTTCACCATGTTAGTCAGGCTGGTCTTGAACTCCTGACCTCGTGATCCTCCCACCTCAGCCTCCCAAAGTACTGAGATTACAGGCATGAGTCACCACACCTGACTATACAGCTATTCTTATCAGTTCTGTTACAGGAAAGCCTTCTTCATGACAAGTAATACCTTATACTATTTCTGTGGAATGTGTGCTATTCTTCATGCAGTGGGTGACTCAAGTTTTATAGACAGAGGACATCTCTACCAGTTATCAAGAGTACAATGACATGGTATAGCCTGAGCAAAGAAGGACTGTTCCGTCACAGCTAACCTGGTGAAAAATGCAGTTATAATGAGAAGAACATGGGTAATTAGAGAAATAAATACTCTGGTGTTCATGTACAATTTGCAGTGCATTCCTGTGTTATCAAGTTGGAAGATTAATTCATCTCTATACCCTTACCTGGTGTCTTAAAAAACAAAAGTCAGGTAAAACCACTCTTTAGCATCTAGACACTACGCTAGAAAAGGATGCTCACAACGAGAGTCTGAGCGAAGGGCATAAATGCCCAGCCCTTCTCTCCATCTACCTCACATTTGTTTACACTAAAGGAGTCGGAGCCACCATATGTGAACAGGGCAACACTCCTGGTTAGATGGGCCCCAAACCCAACAGGCTTTCTTCAAAATAACAAAATCAAATTCCAAGGTCTCTTTAAAAAGGTCTGAACAAAATTAATCCCAGGTATAAAAATGAGACCAGGGATTATATCTGAGTAGGGTTATGATTAAGAAGGTGCATAAAAAGCTTCTGGAATGATGGAGTAATCTGTATCTTGATAGAGGCATGGGTTATATGTGGGTATGCATTTTCAAACTCTTTGAGTAGTATAACCAAGATTTTTGCATCTTATTGTGTGTATATACGTGTGGTGTGTGTGTGTGTGTGTGTGTGTGTGTGTGTGTGTGTGTGTATATATATATATTTTTTGAGACGTGCGATCGCGGCTTACTGCAACTCTGCCTCCCGAGTTCAAGTGCTTCTCCTGCCTCAGTCTCCTGAGTAGCTGGGATTACAGGTGCCCACCACCAGGCCCGGCCAATTTTTTTTTGTATTTTTTTAGTAGACACGGCGTTTCACTATGTTGGCCAGGCTGGTCTTGAACTCCTGACCTCCTGATGCACCCACCTCGGTCTCCCAAAGTGCTGGGATTACCGGCATGAGCCACCATGCCTGGCCCTGTATATATATTTTACCAAAAAAATAAAAAAGGTCTGGAGGGGTGCTGAGAGTCTAGAAGGTGAGCCCTTGTGCTCAGGAACAGATGCCGCAAGCTTGTAGCCACAGGAGCTTGGGAAGACGCACAGAAATGAAACTGGCTTGCATTTCACCTGGTGAGAGGAGCTACCTCAAGAAGTAAACACGTGGCAGCAACCCAGGAATCACCCCTTATCCCTTCCTCCAAATTCACAAGCTTGGCAAGTGTGCCTGGTCTCTGTGATCTCTTTTCTTCTAAGAGCTCATGGCAAGGAGAGATATGCTTTGTAATCACAGTCATCTTTTCCAGCAGCACTGGGAGAGAAGAGATGAGTGGCTGATTCGGGGGTCTGTATAGAAATCTAGTTTTCAGTGTTAATTGCAATAACAACTAACTGCCACCAAAACAAAGAACCTTCAAATCTAAATGTAAAGAAGGAGGCTTTGAAGTTACTCTACAGTCCTGGGATATACATACAAGGGAAATGTCCAGAAAAGAATTTGACTGTTTATAACAAGTTGCTGTCAGAAAAGACTCCTGGTGTTTGAACTCATTAACCTTGGTGCTAAAATCACCACACTCCCCTGACAAAAGCTTTAGTACCTCTCTGGTTTTACCCACCCCAACTTGTCCATCTCAGAGAGGCCACAAAGAATAGAGATTGAGAAAGTAGACTTCTAATTTTCAGAAAGAACCCAGGCCTCACTAGCATCTCTGTGCTTCAGTTTCTTCATCTGTAAAAGGGGGGGAATAAAATTATCTCCTCTTCTGATGATATTCAGGCTAACCTGCTCCATATTAGGACAAGGTCAGGAAGCGGAGGTGGGTGAATTAGGAAGGATACAGACACATGCTGATCAGCCTCCTGAGTAGCTGGATTACAGGCACCCGCTACCATGACTGGCTAATTTTTTTGTGTGTATTTTTAGTAGAGATGGGGTTTCACCATGTTGGCCAGGCTGGTCTCGAACTCCTGCCCTTAATTGATCAGCCCTCTTCGACCTCCCAAAGTGCTGAAATACAGGCATGAGCCACCATGCCCAGCCTAATTTCATCATATTTTCTAACTACTATTAATATGTAGGATTGCAATGAATTTATGCCAAATGCGATACATTTAAATTTAGATTGAATTTAGATTAAAAAAAATTTTTAAATCTATTTATTTATTTAGAGTCCGGGTTATGAGATTGGCTAATTTTTGTAATTTTGGTAGAGACAGGGTTTCACCATGTTGCCCAGGCTGGTCTCCTGGGCTCAAGTGATCCACCCACTTCAGCCTCCCCAGAGTGCTGGGATGACAGGTGTGAGCCACCGCACCCAGCTGGTTGAATTTAAATTTTTAAAAGAATTTCATTATTGCCTGTAATCCATGCACTTTGGAGGCCAAGGCGGGTGGATCACCTGAGGTCAGGAGTTCAAGACCAGCCTGACCAACATGGTGAAACCCCCATCTTTAAAAAAAAAAAAAAAGAAAGCATTTCATTATCACCAAGTAAACATAATTTTATCTCTTTCTTCAAATATTAACACCCCATTTCTTACTTCACTTGCCAGAACAGTATTTTTCTAAAAAATAATTATCTACATACGATTTCCAGTTAGAAAATGAGAAATGATTCAAGGGAACAAGAAAAAGCTTTGGAAATTATGGAAATTCTTAAAGACTTTAATATTACCAACCAGAAGCAACACGACCATGGTGAGGATGTGCTGCGGAAGACACGTTGCTAGGGTAGCTGGTATCCACCTGGCTATCAGTTCAGAAAATTAGAACTGCTTCCTCCCACACAGCTGCAATCCCATTCAGATGGGTCACACAGTTCCATGTTAAAAAAAAAAAGTTGGCATAGCATATTTATTCCAGCTGTGGAAGGAAGATAAACTTCTGACTATTGTGAAATAAAGGATATCATCAGAGACAAATTGAATAGGTATGAATATATAAAAATAAAATAGTTTTGCCCAGTGAAATGTAAAAAAGGTATGGTAACAGAGGAGGAAAAAAGCTGATAAAAGTTTACAAGCTTATATATATGCATATAAATCTATTACAAATATGAAATATATAAGGTCAATAATCATATTCCAAGGAATAAATGCTCAAATGGTCAAAAGAGTCCAGTCCATTTATACACAAAGGAAACAAAATAGTAAATTGTCATTTGGAACACTGCCAAGCCTCTCAAGTTTTTTTTTTTTTTTTAATGTAAAAAACACCTTACAGAATAACTGCATGCTTGTTAAATTAAGAAACTGATAGGACATAATGTAGAGAAATGTATCCATGTACTTATATATTTCTGGTAGCACTGTGACCAGTACAAGCTATTTGGAAAGCCTTCTAATAAATGTAACAACAGCTAAATATGCATGCACGCACCTGTGCAGACACACACATTGACCTCCTAGTCCACTTGGAGGAACTACATCCCCACAAAGTGATTTGTCTATTTAGAATAGAACTACTCGTAACAGGGAAAAATGAAAACAACCAAAGAACCTAAAAAAAGTAAGAAGGGCTGAACAAACATGAATGGCAACATGAGGTATCACAGCTTTCTGAAAGGACACACATGGGGACATAAATAACTAGAAGTGCAAAGGGAGTTACCTCAAACCAGCGCTTTGCAAATCTTGCATGTATTATGTGAATTACGAAAGGTATAGAGTGAATGTTTTCCTTTTTTTTTTTAATCGTGTCTTAGAGTGAATGTTTTCCTATCCTCTTTTTTTCCTGAGGTACACTGGGCCTTGGAGAGATCAGAAGCCCACCTGGTCCTGTTCAACTGACCACACACCTGTGATCTCCCTCCTCCTTAAATACAGTGTGCTCCAGTTGGCACCTTCAGCCTCCAGTCAGTACCATCATAGGAATATACAGTCTGCTTTACAACTTAGGTTTCTGGAAAGGAAAGCAACTGCTGCATTGTCTCATAGGCTTACCGTGAGTGTGGCGAGAGACATGAAGCCAATCAGGTTGTTCCATACTTTATCGATGTCCTTCAGCAACTGCTGGAGTTCTCACTGCATACTGCAGTGGCTTTTATCCCCAGCTCCACACGCTTGGTTACCCTGTACACTTCAACAACACCTGGGGGGGATGAGAGAGCAGAGTGTTGGCAGTGGAGACAGAGAGGAACCAGACAGGGCAGCATTATTGCTTGCTGGTATTTGTTGGAAACAAGTGGTATATCTGGACAGAGGTGTACTTACTATTCTTTCGGACCAGTCCATCTCTCAATGCTGCTGTATAGCTCACTGGTAAGAGCATAGACTCTAAAGCTGTACTGCCTGGGTTCAAACCCCAGCTATGCCTCTTACTGGCTATATAACCTTAGGTAAGTCATGTAACCTCTCTGTACTTCAGTTTCCTCATCTGTGAAGTTGGGATGGTAACAGTACCTCCTCAAAGGATGGTTGAGAGGATTAAACAGGTTAATATGGTAAAAGGCTTAGAACAGTGCTTGAAGAATGACAGACAATATGCAAGTTGTAAACTTTTGTTTTTTGGGAGGTTTATTTATGAGTCCATCTGTTTGAATCTGGGAAATTCCAATAAACTGGCTGAAAATGGGGGAGAGTAAAAATGTAAAAGAATCTAAATGTTAACAGCATCACAAAGTAATTAAGAAACATCTCACCCCTCTGAATCCCAACGTCTTACAAACACTTTGACTTCAGTTATCTTTTATACATGTAACAGGATACAGAACAGTTCTTTTCCTGTGGTCTCTCAATTGTGGTTGAACTCTTTAAGCAAGGATGAGAGGTGCTAAGTACCTCTACCTTCTAAGGACAGCTACTAACCTGCAATGTGACAGTCACCAAACACATGACCCTGGCCTCTCTAGGTGAACACTGGAAGAATTCCAGGGGGTCTTCAGAGTGGCCTATCAGCAGCCCTGTGTACAGCACTGCTTTTCTTCTTCCTTTCCCAAGGGAGGGGCAGAAATCCCTGCCCACTCCAAGCTAAGTGAGGGGGCTTCTAAGAGAATCTTCCACAGATAGAAGGATACTAGAAGAAAAGACAGGTGCCACATTTCCTGGTGGGCATCTGCTGATGCAGAACTGTGCCAGTTTCAGCAGGAAAAGACGACCCCGAGTGAGGTGGCAGGAGTAAGGCGGAGGCGACATCCCTTCACTCTCCACTCATCCAGCCAACAGTTTTGAGTGTCAACTGTGTGCCAGACACTAGGTTAAGTGTTGGGGACACACCAGTGAACAAAACAGATCAAAATCCTTGGCTTCTTGGAGGTTCATTCCAATGAAGGGAGACAGAAAGTAAAAACAAGTAGCTAGGCACGGTGGCTCTCGCCTGTGATCCCAGCACTTTGGGAGGCCAAGGTGGGTGGGTCACTTGAGCTCAGGAGTTCGAGACCAGCCTGGGCAACATGGTGAAAACCTGTCTCTACAAAAAAATACAAAAATTAGTCAGGTGTGTGGTGGTGTGCGCCTAGTCCCCGCTACTTGGGAGGCTGAGGTGGGAGGACTGCTGGACCCTGGGAGGCGGACACTGCAGTAAGTCGTGATCACAACACTGCACTCCAACCTGGGTGACAGAGTGTGACCCTGTCTTAAAAACAAAGCAAAACAAAAAAATGCTGGGCACAATGGCTCACGCCTGTAATCCCAGCACTTTGGGAGGCTGAGATGGGTGGATCACCTGAGGTCTGGAGTTTGAGACTAGTTTGGCCAACATGGTGAAATTCAGTCTCTATTAAAAATACAAAAATTAGCTGGGCATGGTGGTGGGTATCTATAATCCTAACTAGCTACTTGGGAGGCTGAGGCACGAGAATTGCCTGAACCCGGGAGGTGGAGGTTGCAGTGAGCTGAGATTGCACCAGTGCACTCCAACCTGGCCAACAGAGTGAGACTTTGTCTCAACAAACAAAAAAAAAAAAAAAAAGGAAAGAAAAGAATAATAAGTGACATATGTCAGAAATTAAAGGTAACAGGGCTAAGGAGAAAACCCAGCAGAGAATGGGATTGGAAGTGCCGGGGTGGGGAAAGAGGATACTCTTTGGAGAAATGGATGCTAGGGAAGATTTCATGCAGAAGCTGACATCTGAGTAAAGATTTGAAAAAGATTAGGGTACAGTGTGTGTGGCCCTGGCCTTGGGCCAAGCCTGAGCTTGGGGAAGGGAGGAACATCGAGGTGGACAGAGGCTACCGTTTCAAGTTGGACTGACATATCTACTTGCTGCAGATGGCCAGGGAGTTCAGCAATCTGTGATGTCATGAAGCGGCCGAGAGAAAGTATACAGAGTATGGTAAGGTACTGATGGGAGACAAAGTGACTTCATTTTAGTGCATCAGTGATTCAGATTCTTGGATAAACCAGTTAATACAGATATAATGTTACATTTTTGCTATTATGTATATAACAAGGACTAGGAAACTTAGCCATAGAGACTTTTTAGGTTAAATAGTTTACTGCCTGTGATTTAAGTGTCTTATCCACAAATGCAGATGTTTTTTACCGAAGTCATATGTAACTTGAGAGATCCAGCTTAAAATAATTAAAGTAAAGGAAAACTGTAAATAATGCAAAGTGCCATGATCTTTAATAGTAAAATATAAAAGAGCATACCTAATAAGTATTCCATGCCTTGTGCTGACTGAATTACTTCTGTGCAAACAGAACTACTACTGATTCCATTTAAGGTATCATTTGCCTTCTTAATGACCTACAAGAAATGAAATCACATCACCTTACATAATTGAGAAAAGTCAGCGCAAATCAATTGACTATTAGTAGAAAATCCAACCGAAAAGCCAGGAGGTGTGAAAGAGCATGACCGATTGATGTGTGTATACGACTATGCTAAAACAAACCCGAGAATTTAATTTTATCCTGGAAGAAACAATCCTCCATTTCTTTGGAAGAGAAAAGACAGGTTCTTTAAATATTATTTTGATTTAGGCAGAGTTAATGAGATCACTTTGTTATTTCTCAAACATGATGACAGCTGAGGGGACAACTGACAAATGAGCCAGTCTGCTACTGTAAGTGTGAAGGAAGCCTCACCTCAGATGTATGACTTCCACAGTTTCACTTTGCCCAAGAACACCCAGGAAAGGCTCTCCTGAAGTTTGCCTCTGTCCATTCAAATGAACCAAGAAGGCAAAATTGCACAGGAGAGCACTTACATATGTGTGAACGCAAAAGTGACATACTCACATCCAGGGCACTCCCCAGGCATCTCTGCCATTCATATGCATATCTCTCATTTTCCTGTGAATTTTATAAAAAAGAACCGGGTTAAACACACAAAACTGGAATCTTCTATTGATGACTCTGTCAATTCAAAGAGCTTGGAAGACTTTCAAGCACTCTAGTTCAAGCAGTTTATCTTTTTTTTTTTTTTGAGACAGTGTCTTGCTCTGTTGCCCAGGCTGAAGTGCAGTGGTGTGATTTCTGCTCACTGCAGCCTCAACCTCCTGGATGCAGGCAATCCTCCCATCTCAGTCTCCAGAGTAGCTGAGACTCCAGGCACGCACCACCACATGCAGCTACTTTTTGTATTTTTGGTAGAGATAGGGTTTTGCCATGTTGCTTAGGCTGGTCTCAAACTCCTGAGTTCAAGCGATCTGCCCCACTTAGCCTTCTGAAGTGCTGGGATTGCAAGCATGAGCCACAGTGCCCGGCCACAGTTTCTTTTTGAACTCACTAAGAACTATGTTAAATTACTAATAAATGTAACTTCTGAGCACAGGACCTGCAAGTCTGAAGGACATGCTTTCCAGCAGCTTCCCTCTGTGAGTGTTGCCTCATTTGTTCCATCAGTAACAGTGTAAGCCTTTCTTCGAAGGCACTCAGCATGTAGCTGTCTGGTACAGAACCCACTATCAAGCCATTAGCTTTCCGCTCCCCGGTTATAACGCTGTGTGTGAAGACGTGGTACACATGCGCGTGTAACAAGGCGTAGGGAAAAGCGAGAAGCGAAGTGTGTTGGCCACAGGAGGAGCACAGTGTGGCACTAAGATGCAGCAGACAGAAATAAAAAATTCAGAGTATTTTCCCCGTCTCCTCTATTTTGAGATTTCATGAGGATGATAAGTCTTAAGTGCTCAAGAGGAATTCTACAAACACTGCCATCCTTGTGAAGTCCCACGAATAACTTTGGCTTAAGGTTCACCGACTACTTTCAGCGGATGCCACACCTTACCCTTCCCTCACTTTAATTACATAGTTCATGTCTGGTGCTTTGTGTCTTTCTGCCCCTCATTTTCCCCATGTGAAAGCTGAGAGCATTCTCTCCTGGGGCCCTGTGTGCTTGCTGGTCTGCTGCCCACCCGCTGTAGAAAGCTCTCCTCTCACCTCCACCTCTCCCGTCAGGTCTTTGTACTTGTCTCGGATGACAGGCAGCGCGGGCTTCTCATTCAGAGTATTGGAACGGTCTCTGAAAGGCTGCTCCAAAGCCGGAGAAGGAGAAGAACGGCTTATTTCTTTATCACCGAGGCTCAAACTCCTCTTGTGTGATCCTGGGAAAAAGGAATAATACAATCAAAGGTTTTGGCTACTCACCTTAGTCCAAGCAGAGGCTCTTCCTTGTTACCACAACCTTTTTTTTTTTTTTTTTTTTTGAGACAGAGTCTTGCACTATGGCCCAGACCGGAGTGCAGAGGTGCGATCTTGGCTCACTGCAACCTCTGCCTCCCAGATTCAAGCGATTCTCTTGCCTCAGCCTCCTGAGTAGCTGGGACTACAGGTGCACACCATGCCTGGCTAATTTTTATTTTTAGTAGAGACGGGGTTTCACCGTGTTGGCCAGGCTGGTCTCGAACTCCTGACCTCAAGTGATCTGCCACCTCAGCCTCCCAAAGTGCTGAGATTACAGGTGTGAGCCACTGTGCCCCGCCCACGACCCTCTTCTTCAGATGCTTATGTCATGAGACATTCACAAACACATTTCTTATTCATTCTCTCTTGGAAGCTACACGTTGAATCTTTTCCACTGTTCTCTCTTGCTTGGTTTCCCTGCCTTTCGTTTTCAGCATGACTCTTCTCTGATCTATCACAAGTCTTCCATAATGCTCAGTGCAAAATGACGGGCGTCTGGAGCACAAATGCGCCTTTCTAAATATGAGTATGTAAGAGTTGTGCGGCTTTTCCAGTCATTTGTTATGAAGTTGCAACTGAGCTCCTTCACAGGCTCTCAATCCAGCTGAAATAGCAACCCCTTCTGTCAGGATGAGATTAAAGCAGAAGAGGCAAACTTAAATGCCTTCAGAGACCAGGCAAGTAAAGTAAAAAACTGAAGGAGGTCTGCTGAGTTAGGAAGAGGTGGGGATGATGGCAAGAGAGAGAGAAGGACCCAACTGTAGGGAGTGGTGCTCTTCAGCTCCAGCTGCTTGTTAACACACGGGAGTGCAGACCTCCTAGGGCCAGATATTATGACTTCTCAAGAAAAGTTAGAAGTCCAGATTGGGCAATCGCTTATCTTTTAAATACTGGCAATTATTTCACACTTAAAAATCTTCTGTGTGGGTCAATGTGATATGTAGGCTGGATGCAGATCCACAGCCACCACAATGCAACCTTTGGATTAAAAGACATTATCGGCCCAGCATGGTGGCTCACAGCTGTAATCCCAGCACTTTGGGAGGCTGAGGCATGCAGATCAAGAGGTCAGGAGTTCAAGACCAGCCTGGCCAACATGCTGAAACCCATCTTTACTAAAAATACAAAAATTAGCCAGGCATGGTGGCACATGCCTATAGTCCCAACTACTCGGGAGGCTGAGGCAGAAGAATTGGTTGAACCCGGGAGGCAGAGGTTGCAGTCAGCCAAGATCGTGTCACTGCACTCCAGCTGAGAGCAACAATATTCCATCTCAAAAAAAAAAAAAGACGTTATCTGTGCCCAGACAACATGAGCGGAGCTAATGTGCCTACAAGTGGCTCAAATCCATTTATCTGGCTCTTTTAACACAGCACACCTCTAACCAAACAAGCTAATGAACAATACCTGCGTGCTATGCTTGTTTTTAGCCCATAAAGCAGTTATCTGAGGGACAATGATTTTGCCTCCAGTCTCAGGGAAATCTTTATTATAGAGATCTGTAATTGATGCTGATTTCAAAGATTAGAAAATCTATTTCCTGCTAAACCAGGGAGCAACACTTTATTCTTAAGAACATCTAACATCTCAGTGGAAAAAAACGCAAAAGTAAAATCTACCTTGGAAGCTACTCACCTTGAACAGAAAGGTCAAAGGTTGCCAGCTCACTTTTGATCATTTCTTCACTGGATTTCATTTTGCTTTGTGAAGTGGCTACTAAGAAGTCAAATTTGCTGATTTTGGGCTTTTCACTTTGAAATTCTCCAAAGTCATCTGAACATTCGTTGGAGGTTTCTTGAGAGGCGCCACTGGAAGCTGGGCTGGGACACGTGGCCTCTTGGCTCCGTTCAGCCGTAGGCAGGTCCTGTCTTGTGGAATCTTTAGAGTCTCTGCTTTCATACTCCTTTTGCTCACGGGTCTGAGGAATCATGTCTTTAAAACTGGCAAAAGCTGGGAAGGTGGTCTCTGGAAGAGCATCTTCACTTGCAAAGGTCGTCACTTTGGAGAGAGATGTCATGGTGATGTTTTCAGAACTGCCAAATGAAGTCTCTTTCTTTTGAAGAACTGAGGTGGCTGAGGGGGATCCACTTCCTGCTGAGAGGACAAATGGAGAGAGTTTTCTGCCCTGAGATGCATCATCCCTGTCTGACCAGTCATAGCTTGTAAGTGTGCTCACTGCAAAATTGCTACTGTAGCTTCCAAAAGCAGCATATTTTAAGTCCTCTATATCTGAAAGGGAAATAAGACCCCACAATTAGAGGCAATCAATTTAGGCAAAATGCCCTAAACTCTGTAGAAGCAAAATACCTAGCATGTTTGATTAGTTTTATACTATCTTGAAATTAGCTAAACTTAGAGTTTGTACTGAAATTAAAGGAGCTGCGCTGTAAAATCTGATCTTAAAAAAAAACCCATATTAGCTTTGCGTTGACATTTACATTTAGTTACCAAGAACCATTTTCTTTGGCTATAAAAATTACTAAAAAAAATAGAGGAGGTTCATCTACCAATGTATATACTGTTTGATATAAGATTAGGGTCATTTAATAAATTGTTCCCTTATAAACTTTTAAATGTACTGATACTCCTTGCCTAAAACGTGTCTCCCTTCCTCTTGACTTTGTTGGAAAATGTGCCTTTAAAACATGGTCATGTGAAATGTACATGGCAAATTAATTAAAAGCTGACAGTTTCTCAAAACTAAAATGCAAATAATGTCACCTAACTTTTAATCAATTATTAGGATTTCTGTCATATTATCAATTAGTAGGATTTCTGTCTCAGGCAATGCCAAATATGAGATTTTAATCAAGCAATTACTTACCTAGTTGTTATTTTGGTCAAATTGGACGTCATATTGCTGTGATGAAGTATGAGGAAAGAAAAACCAATCTAATCTACTTTAGCCCTTAAAAAATAGAATCAAAAGATCTGGGTCCTGTTGGGCTCCACTTTTTCCTTCAACTATGTATCCACTCCCCATTTATTAAAAAAAAAAAAAAAAGGAAAGAAGAAAAGCAAGAAATGCTGGGGCAGATGACCGATTTTATAAAGCATTCTTAATATAGAGTTAAATAATTTAAGAGGTAGCAGAAAACAGCAGAAAGAATATAGGTTTTTGATTTAGAAAGACCCGAGTTCAACTCTGCTACCTACTACTTGTGTGGCACTAAGTAAACAATGGAACATTTCTGAACCTCAGTTTGCTTATCCGTAAAATGAGGGAGGACCGTGTACTTGGAAGGACTGTGTTATGACCATCAACCATGATCATGTATGTAAAAGGCCAGCTCGGCGCCTGGTGAGCAATACATAATAGCTGGTGTCTGCTCAGCATAGGTCCACCAGCCTCAACTTGACAGTTAATTGCTGCTTTAGGGCCTACAGTGGAATTTCAAAGCAAAAATGAAAAGTCAACTCAGCATTTTAGTGGTGTTACTAGGAGAAAAAGTTTGCTCATTTTTAAAAAGCAAAACCAGCCGACACTGAATTAGGTTTGTGTGGAGAAGCGGGTTGATGTGCATTTAGTTTCATTGTAGTCACTGTACGTGAGGCAAGAAGGCCAAAGACAAGACTCCCTCTGACAACCACATATGTGATTTAAAAGGAAAGCACTCAGTTTTGTGACCCAGATTTTCAGAACGAAGTCAACAGGTAAACCGACGGGGGAGTCTATTATCTTTTACAGCAATACTGCTCTTTCTTTTACAGCAATACTGCATATTTTATGAGGAGTAAGAGGCTCCTGACATTTCCATAGCTCTTCTAATGGTATACTCCAAATCTCTCTTCTTTGAGCTCTGTTAGGAAAGGGGTACTAAGTTAATAATAAAAACAAAAAACACTAGCTGTACAAAAAGCCAACTAGCAAAAAGCAAACAGTTTTCACAGAATGATGGCATATTTTAAAATTCTGTGGTGCAATGGTACACTTGAAATGTGGTTTATTAAACAGAAGGAAAAAATATATATATATTTTTGAGATGGTAGAGTTTCACTCTTGTCACCCAGGCTGGAGTGAAATGGCACAATCTCAGCTCACCACAACCTCCGCTTCCTGGGTTCAAGTGATTCTCCTGTCTCAGCCTCCTGAGTAGCTGGAATTGCAGGCATCCACCACCACACCCGGCCTGTATTTATATTTTTAGTAGAGATGGAGTTTCACCATGTTGGCCAAGCTGGTGTCAAACTCCTGACCTCAGGTGATCCACCTGTCTTGGCCTCCCAAAGTGCTGGGATTACAGGTGTGAGCTACTGTGCCCGGCCTCAGGTGAAAAATGTATAGTTTAGAATGAATGGAAAAGCCTTTAGCCCGAAGCTTTCTTGATCTCTTGCTGTAGTGTTTTTTGTTTTTGTTTCCCCACTATTTAAAGGGATCAGAAGATGTCCAGACTCAAATGAGGTGAAATCAATCAGGGGGCGATGCAGTTAAATACAGGACTAGTCTTGGAGAGGTACATTCAGAAGAATGTTCATAATACAAATATTTGTATTATTAGGACCTACAGCAGTGTTTGTGGGTAACGGTATTAGGAACTGCTTCCAGAGTCCCTTGTATTAAAAGGGTAGCAGGCTGGGTGTGGTGGCTCATGCCTGTAATCCCAGCACTTTGGGAGGCCAAGGTGGGTGGATCACCTGAGGTCGGGAGTTCAAGACCAGCCTGATGAACATGGAGAAACCCCGTCTCTACTAAAAATACAAAATCAGCCAGGCATGGTGGTACCTGCCTGTAATCCCAGCTACTCGGGAGGCTGAGGCAGGAGAATAGCTTGAACCTGGGAGGCAGAGGTTGCAGTGAGCAGAGATAGCACCATTGTACTCCAGCCTGGGCAACAAGAGCAAAACTCCATCTCAAAACAAAAAAAACAAAATAGCTGGGTATGGTGGTGCATGCCTGTAGTCCCAGCTACTCGGGAGGCTGAGGCAGGAGAATTACTTGAACCAGGCAGTCAGAAGTTGCAGTGAGCTGAGATGGTGCCACTGCACTCCAGCCTGGCAACAGAGCAAGACTCCGTCTCAAAAAAAAAGGTAGCACACCAAAAGTAAAATAAATTAAAAAAAAAAAAAGAAAAAGGAAAGGTAGCAATATTCCTAGAGGCAAATGATAAATTTAATAAAAAGATAGCTCCAGGTCAAACACTGCAACCAAGATATTGCTATGGCAATAAAAAGATCCTTCTGTATAATTACGCAATAAGAAGATGTCTTTTAAAAAACTAAAATGACTAATAAAATCAGGTAAAAGGCATTATAGGCAATAAAGGATTGCCTTAGCTGAGGTGCTTTTAAGCATTTTTAAAATTTCAGGAAATCTTATTTTTATTAAAAGTGATATGCCTGTCACATCTTGCTTTTGGAGCAACTCCCAGAAATGACTAAATGAAAGACTAGAAAACCAAATGAAAGACTTAAAAGAAATATTTTACACTTAAAAAAATTGAAGAGTAAATATACAAGATTCACTAAAATCAAGCCTCAAAATTGAGTTTTAAATTTACTTTTGGTTATTTATTGGCTACTATAGTGTGAAAAATTAATGTCGTAAAGTATAACTCATATGGACACAAATGCTGACGGTACATAAGGAATGTGGGACAGAACACAGCACCCCTAAACTCAGCATTGATAAACAACATAAATACAGGGCAGTATGTTCTGGCATAGCGAGTATTTGTAAACCTTTTTCCAAGAAAAATGTGGTACCTCCATTCACTGAAGGTAGCTTATGGCAAGAAAATTCTTCATTTCCCATGTTAATAGTTCTACATTTTCTAAGCAGTCCAGTTATAGATATTGTTGTATAATTATTAAAGATTATGTAAGACCTACAACATAAGTGATAGAAGCCTTGTTTGAAAAAATGATGTGGAATAACCCACATTTTAGTTTGTAATCACTGAAGCTACTAGAGATGGATTTTCAATTTGATAGCTGAATTCTGAAAACTGCAAGAGAAAAAGGAAAAAGAAAACAGAGAATGAATGCAATAAAATAAACAGAAAATCCCCACTGTGTTTCCAGTTGCACCGCGGAACTCCGAGGCTGTGCTAGGCTGAACCGCATTTGCACACAGATGATATGGCGAATTGTGTGCTTTAATGCATACATGTGTTTGCAACCAGGAAAGTCCTATTACAGAGGCCACAGGAATAAACGTGCACAATCTGTTTTCCATCATGGATCTCGAGTCAAAACATGCATTTCTTGCTTCTGCTGGCAAGTAACCTTATCAGTCTCTTCCATAACCTCAATTCAAATCTCTTTTGAATGGATGTTGTACATGAAAACAAGGTATTTTTTGGAATAAAGAACGTGGGCTGTGACTACAGGACACAGACGGCCAAGCTCATTCCCACGGACACTTGCTAAAGCTGTAAGTATATGCCCAGGTGATAAAGAGTTCCTGGCTTTTGAAGGAGTTTAGAGAAAGAAGAAAGGAGATATACGTGCAAATTCCACTATTCTCATTTTATATAGCAATAAAAATGTTCATTGGACTAAGAAAGAAGTACCTTTTAATTTATAGTACTGATTTAATCTAAACTTCATTTGCCAAAGCAAACCATGAAATACTTATACATTTCAGTTTCACTCTACCCTGGGCCCTATTCTACCTTAGGCCCTGTCTTTGATCTACCTGTGAGATCAGTCATATTCATATTCTCTGTTCACTAAAAAACCTGGTCTGTGTCCTGTAAGTCTCAAAAACCCTGACGGATGTTGTGAAGAAAACAGGGACTAAAGTGATCTCAGTATAAGCAGACAGGCTGGAAAATGCTGCTGTTTACATGCCTTCCAGTGTTTTCTAATCTGTATGAAAACCTTCTGTTTGTTAGTATTTGTACTGACTCACACAACTCTATGGTTTAAATTATATCCACACTCTCTATAAGCACCTTCAGGTTTCTGTGTTAGTGTTTTAAGTTCAAAAAAGAAAACTGGAAATCCTGTGGATATTTTAAGTCAGAGGAAGTTAGGCCAAGGAATGGTGTCAGGATACACAGTGGGACTGCTCCTGGTCATCAATAAAAATCTCATCAAAAAGACACCAAATGAACACAGAAGACAGTAAGTGCAATTGAGGCCTTTTGGTTCTTTGCATTATTTTAGGATTTAGCACAGGCTTTTTGATATTGCCAACGTTCCCTTCATGTTCATTTGGTGATACTTTTTTCTTTTGAGACGGAGTCTCGCTTTGTCACCCAGACTGGAGTGTAAGTGGTGCGATGGCTCACTGCAACCTCTGCCTCCCGGGGCTCAAGTGACTCACATGCCTCAGCCTCCTGAGTAGCTGGGACTACAGGTGTGTGCCACCCTACCTGGCTGATTTTTATATTTTTAGTAGAGACAGGTTTTCCACATGTTGGCCAGGCTAGTCTCGAACTCCTGACCTCAGGTGACCCGCCCACCCTGGCCTCCCAAAGTGCTAGGATGACAGGCATGAGCCACCGTGCCTGGCCGTCATTTGCTATTTCTAAAATTCAGCAGGAATTCTGATGTGAACAGAGTGACTACAGAACAACAGATACATGGATATACTTTCTCAGGTACTGATACATGAAGTGAAGAACTAACCATATCTTACCTGGCATCAGGGTAAACAAAACAGTATTCCGTTTGTTTAAACCTACAGCATAGAGTTCTACAAGTCTTTTTTGCAAAAGAAGTTTAAGTCATTACATTATATTAAAACTACCTCCCTAAAAAGTAATGTTACTTTGGAAATATTAATTACTCAATTTGTGAATGTATGCTTTACACACAGTTACATTCAATCATTTTCTGCAGGCTGCTCAGATAAATGCAGAAAGGAATTAAAGTAGTCCTACCTAGACCAATTCAGCATTAGAGAATCCCATTGACAAATTCCTCAGCTGCAGCCATCATGAGATTGGTCTTATAAATAGCACGGGAAAATTCAAAACAAAAGGCAGCTGGCATTATCACTATCACTAGATAGAAGCTACACAAAGATCTCTTTCTTCCAAATTTGTTAGCAGCACATATCATAAATAAAATGCAATGCATTTACACAAGGTTTTTGAAACCAAGTATTATTCAACTTTTTAAAGCAGTATGCTCTGGAAAATGCTGCATTTTGAATGGCAGGCCTGGCTTTTCTCAGAGTTAATCTAAACCTCTATATGCAACTTTTTTCTTTCTTAAATGGCATATTTAAGACAGTATAAGTGATCTCTTAGGAATCCTATTCAAAATCCTCATCATCTTCTAGGCCGGGCGCGGTGGCTCACACCTGTAATGCAATCACTTTGGGAGGCTGAGGTCAGGAGTTCGAGACCAGCCTGCCAACATGGTAAAACCTCATCTCTACTAAAAATACAAAAATTAGCCAGGCAGGCGCAGGCACCTGTAAACCCAGCTACTCAGGAGGCTGAGGCAGAAGAGTTGCTTTGAATCCAGGAGGTGAAGTTTGCAGTGAGCAGAGATCTGAGATCACACCATTGCACTCCAGCCTGGGGGACAAGAAGGAAACTCTGTCTTAAAAAGGAAAAAAAAAAAAAAAAAAAAAGGTTGGGAGCAGTGGCTCACACTTCTAATCCTAGCACTTTGGCTGGGAAGCTGACGTGGGCGGTCACCCAAGGTCAGGAGTTTGAGACCAGTCCGACCAACATGGAGAAACTCCATCTCTACTAAAAATACAAAATTAGCTGGGCGTGGTGGGTGTCCTTGTAATCCCAGCTACTCAAGGCTGAGGCATAAAAATCACTTGAACCTGGGAGGCAGAGGTTGCAGTCAGCCGAGATTGCACCATCGCACTCCAGCCTGGGCAACAAGAGTAAAACTCTGTCTCAAAAAAAAAAAAGAAAAAAAAAAATCTTCATCTTTAGTGATTTAATTTCCTTCTTCAAATTCTAAAAAAGAACAAAGAACTAAAGCCTCAAAACATAAGAATAAAAAATGTAAACCATGGAAATATCCCCCTTTTCCCAGGGATTTTACTGGTTTTGGGTTTCTAATCTGAGAAACAGTAATATTCTCAAGGGTTTTTTTTTACTGTTACCATGCTCTAAAATGGAGAAAACATTTTCCAAGTTTGGCCTACTCCTGTTGCTAGATTTCATTAGTCCTTCTAGAAACTGTTTCCTTAAAAATAAGAATGGTTCAAACCCTACTTTGTTAGACACAACCCCCAAAGTTGTTTTAAGAATTTGCTTTAAGTACTATGAGAAAAAAAAAAAAAAGCCGAGGGTTGCTTCATCATACAGAATACATAACTGCAGACCTAACATGCTCTGCAATTAGAGGATGGAGTACCTAAATTCTCTTTCTTTTAGACAGGGTCTTGCTCTGTCACCCAGGCTGGAGTGCAGTGATGTGATCACAGCTCACTGCAGCCTCAACCTTCCAGAGTCAAGCGATCCTCACACTTCAGCCTCTTGAGTAGCTGGGACTACAGGTGCATATCACCATGCCCGGCTAATTTTTGTAATTTTTGGTAAAGATGGTATTTTTGGTTTTGCCATGTTGCCCAGGCTAGTCTTAAACTCGTAGCCTCAAGCAATCCACCCACCTTGGCCTCCCAAAATGTTGAGATTACAGGCGTGAGCCACTGTACCTGGCTGAGTACCTAATTTCAAACTCAAATCAAATTCCATCCTGAAGACTTCCTGCAATTAATACAGAATACATTTCATTATGCAGATTATCAATGTAAAAACAGTTTACATTTATTGTGCTCATTAGTCCCTTTCAATATTATTTGATGATTTATTTTAAGTCTATATCTAATTACTAGATTAAGTTATAACTATCTAGTTATAACCACCTAGTAACTAGATATAGTTAACTCTTTCCACAACACTCAACTCTTAGGTCTTTTTCCTCACCTTCCTCTGCTCTTCTCTTCAATGTAATGCCTAGCAGAGACAGATTCTCTACAATAAAAGAGAATTCTTCGGAGAATCTAATAAATGTTCTCTCTCCCTTTTACATAAAGTAGCGTAAGGTTTACTCTTATTTAAGTTTGAAGTTATATTTCAATCCAATGCCATGTTAAAAATTACATCAATAGAATGATAAGAAACTAAGGCTAAAATGTACCAATACTTTCTTAGGAGACAAGTGTTTGACAGAACAGAACAAACAGGGAAAACGCTCTAGTCTCAGGATACTACTGCTTTCATCTTGATACCAGCCAGGTATTTCTTTGGTCTAATCCTAAAAAGTACAAATTACACACATCCCCACACTTTCAAAATATGCCAAAGAATTATTTATTAACACAAGACTTACAGATCACAAAAGAAAGTGATACAGAAGAGCTGGAAAAGAAGTCATCAGAATAAGCATGCAGATCAGTTATTTGCAGAGGAATACACTAAAGCAAGTTCGAAGGCACATTCACACAGAAAATGTCTAAATTGAAAAAAAGACATCAGAAAAGCAGCCAAGAAAAAGGGCACTAATTAAAATACAAAGATTTTCAATGTCAAAGAAGAGCTACTTTACAGGTAGGTAGGTAGCTAGCTACAGAAGTCTTGCTAACCCTTTGAAAATATCACAAATGAGGGTCAGCTCTTGCTGCCAACAAAACTGTATGATTTTAATGACTGCACGTCGAGATGCTTCAGTGCCAGACAGATTAAATTTGGTCAGGAGGGAAAAGCAGCCTAGTTGAAATTATATGCAGCAAGGGCTCAAAGGGTTAAATGTAATCATATGCAGAGAAATCAGGCAATGTTATCAGTATTATCTACCTTCCATACAAAGAATTATAGCAAGAGTTAAAAGAGACAGTATCCCCTTCAGAGTTAAGTTAGGGATTCTAAACAGCATTAAGGTCCACAGATAGCAATATACTAGGTTTTATTCTCTCTTCATCAGCTCACTTCTTATTTCTCCAACAAGAAGTACCTTTAACCCTCAAACTAAGAGCAAGAGATACTGTGGTGAACATGAGAATAAAATAAAACCATATTACATTGAGTAAATCCTTGCCATTTACCCTCTACAATACATTTCTGCAGCAGTTTTGCACAAGAGCAATATAGCTCATTGGTCAGACATCAACCCCTTTTAACAACCGCTCTTAAGGGATACTGCTCCTTTCTGACAGGAGGTTTACAGATCAATGGGAGGAAACAATCTGCTTTTAAGAATATCCTCCATCGGAAGAGAGTTGGCTTGAACATTACAGGCTCCAAGCTGAGGATGCTTCAAACATACAGAAAAGAACGTGAGCATAGAAGATTATTTTAACAGGTCAATAAGAACAGGCTTGGCCAAAAAACCAACTTCCAAATAAAATGGGGAAAAAGAAAAAAAGACACCCCAAACCTGGATTAGACTCATTTCATAAAGACAACTAGCTTGGCACTGTGAAAGAATATAGATTCACTTTCAGAAAAATAGTTTCTAATTAGTAACTTCAGAGTCCAAAAGTCTAGTATACATGTTATGTGATTTTTAAATAAAAATCAAGTATTGTTCAGAAAACAGAGCACTTTGCAACCAACTGCTGTGGCTCAAGCAGCTCATACAAAAAAGAACTAAATCACTCTATCAAACAAACAGCAGCAAAAAAATAAGAAAATTTCTGAGGAAAAGTACAAAAAAGAAAGTAGACAGTCAAGGGCACAGGAGCTCTTCAGACCGCCCACTGCATTTGAAAAATACCTTAGCAAGTAGCAACATGAAACATGTAATGTCTCTGCTAACCTGCCCCGATTCAGCACCCTGTTTAGGAATACCTACAACATTTACATAACCAAAGGATGGATGCAATTTTGTTTTCCAACTTGCCAATTTGACATATGCAAAAGCTACAGGACTTTACAATTTCTGCCTGAATCTGTAAACTTGGAAGTGTCTCATGTGTCCCTCTTTAGTTAAACAAAACCAAACCCTTCATATGCATAAAACATTTTCTAGAATAATACAGTGGTACTGAGATATTTTTCATTATTAAAAGGCCACAAAATAGGTTTATCTTTCTATATACATATCAAAAAACAAAACAAAACAAAAACCAGGACACTTGGGAATCTAGTTTTTATGACAGATGTTGAACTAGAGAATAAACTGCTACATGTAAATCTACACAGAATTCCCCTTCTCCCCGACGGTTAGTGCTGAGAGTGCGGAGTGTGTGCTCCGGGCTCAGAACACACATTTATTATTAAAAAATCCAAAAGAAAATCTAAAAAAATCTTTTAAAAAACCCAAAAAAATTTACAAAAAATCCACGTCTCCCCCTGCCAGAGACTTTTATTTTTTTTCTTCCTCTTTTATAAAATAACCCGGTGAGGCAGCGGAGACCGACCCGCCCGCCCGCCCGCCCGTGGCCCCGCAGCAGCTCCAAGAAGGAACCAAGAGCCTTCCCGCTGCCCAGATCCGACATCGCCACCCTCGCTCCCCCGCCTGCAGCCGGCAGTCAGCGGCAGGATCAACCCCGTTCTGCGGCCGTTGAGTAGTTTTCGATTCCAGTTGATTTTTGTCCCTCTGCACTTGCCCCCGCTCCCCCTCCCCCCCCGGCTCCATCCCCAGCCCTGGCACTCTCAACAAAAGGTCGTGGCCTGTGGCCCCACGGGCAGCCGTGCCGAGATGAACCCCCAGCGCCCCCAGCTACCCCATTGACCTCGCTCTACATGGGGGACCTCCACCCCGACGTGCCCAAGGCGATGCTCTACAAGAAGTTCAGCCCGCCGGGCCCATCCTTTCCATCCGGGTCTGCAGGGACATGATCACCCGCCGCTCCTTGGGCTACGCCTATGTGAACTTCCAGCAGCCAGCTGACGCGGAGCGTGCTTTGGACACCATGAACTTTGATGTTATAAAGGGCAAGCCAGTACGCATCATGTGGTCTCAGCATGATCCATCACTTCGAAAAAGTGGAGTGGGCAACATATTCATTAAAAATCTGGACAACTCCATTGATAATAAAGCACTGTATGATACATTTTCTGCTTTTGGTAACATCCCTTCATGTAAGGTGGTTTGTGATGAAAATGGTTTCAAGGGCTATGGATTTGTACACTTTGAGACACAGGAAGCAGCTGAAAGAGCTATTGAAAAAATGAATGGAATGCTCCTAAATGATCGCAAAGTATTTGTTGGACGATTTAAGTCTCGTAAAGAAAGAGAAGCTGAACTTGGAGCTAGGGCAAAAGAGTTCACCAATGTTTACATCAAGAATTTTGGAGAAGACATGGGTGATGAGCACCTTAAGGATCTCTCTGGCAAGTCTGGGCCTGCCTTAAGTGTGAAAGTAATGACTGATGAAAGTGGAAAATCCAAAGGATTTGGATTTGTAAGCTTTGAAAGGCATGAAGATGCACAGAAAGCTGTGGATGAGATGAATGGAAAGGAGCTCAATGGAAAACAAATTTATGGTGGTCGAGCTCAGAAAAAGGTGAAACGGCAGACGGAACTTAAACACAAATTTGAACAGATGAAGCAAGATAGGATCACCAGATACCAGGGTGTTAATCTTTACGTGAAAAATCTTGACGATGGTATTGATGGCGAACGTCTCCGGAAAGAGTTTTCTCCGTTTGGTAAAATCACTAGTGCAAAGGTTATGATGGAGGGTGGTTGCAGCAAAGGGTTTGGTTTTGTATGTTTCTCCTACCCCAGAAGCTACCAAAGCAGTTACAGAAATGAACGGTAGAATTGTGGCCACAAAGCCATTGTATGTAGCTTTAGCTCAGCGCAAAGAAGAGCACCAGGCTCACCTCACTAACCAGTATATGCAGAGAATGACAAGTGTACAAGCTGTGCCCAACCCTGTGATCAACCCCTACCAGCCAGCACCTCCTTCAGGTTACTTCATGGCAGCTCTCCCACAGACTCAGAACCGTGCTGCATACTATCCTCCTAGCCAAATTGCTCAACTAAGACCAAGTCCTCGCTGGACTGCTCAGGGTGCCAGACCTCATCCATTCCAAAATATGCCCGGTGCTATCCACCCAGCTGCTCCTAGACCACCATTTAGTACCATGAGACCAGCTTCTTCACAGGTTCCACGAGTCATGTCAACACAGCGTGTTGCTAACACATCAACACAGGCAATGGGTCCACGTCCTGCAGCTGTAGCTGCTGCCGCTACTCCTGCTGTCCGCACCGTCCCCACAGTATAAATACGCTGCGGGCGTCGCAATCCTCAGCAACATCTTAATGCACAGCCACACGTTACAATGCCACAGCCTGCTGTTCCTGTACAAGGTCAAGAACCTTTGACTGCTTCCATGTTGGCATGTGCCCCCCCCATCAAGAGCAAAAGCGAATGTTGGGGTGAACGGCTGTTTCCTCTTATTCAAGCCATGCACCCTTCTCTTGCTGGTAAAATCCCTGGCATGTTGTTGGAGACTGATGATTCAGAACTTCTTCATATGCGCGAGTCTCCAGAGCCACTCCGTTCTAAGGTTGACGAAGCTGTAGCTGTACTACAAGCCCACCAAGCTGAAGAGGCTGCCCGGAAAGCTGCTAACAGCGCCACCGGTGTTCCAACTGTTTAAAATGATCAGGGACCACGAAAAGAAACTTGTGCTTCACCGAAGAAAAATATCTAAACATCGAAAAACTTAAATATTATGGAAAAAAAAAATTGCAAAATATAAAATAAATAAAAAAAGGAAAGGAAACTTTGAACCTTATGTACCGAACAAATGCCAGGTCTAGCAAACATAATGCTAGTCCTAGATTACTTACTGATTTAAAAACAACAACAAAAAAAGGATAATATAAAAACAAATTAATGTTTTACAGACCCTGGGAAAAAGAATTTTCAGCAAAGTACAAAAATTTAAAGCATTCCTTTCTTTAATTTTGTAATTCTTTACTGTGGAATAGCTCAAAATGTCAGTTCTGTTTTAAGTAACAGAATTGAAAACTGAGCAAGGAAACGTAATTTGGATTATAAAATTCTTGCTTTAATAAAAATTCCTTAAACAGCGGGAAAAAAAATCCACACAGAATTTAAAGAGGGCTCCCTAATAAGATGTTTTCAAACATTTTATCAGAAAGTCAGTAGTTACCCTATCCTAGCATCTACAGATTTGTTACAACTTAATATTTCCAGTAACAGAGCTATTTGAAAACAGCTCCTGGATTCCACTGACAACACATGCCTTCCTCTTTGCCAGACCCTGACATACAGAACATCCATTTATAAACTCTTTCCCTCTTCTTCTCTCAAAGGGATGTGGCAAACTGCACTACAAGTGGTTAGAAATTTTTACTTTTTTGACCTAACAAGAGTTAGTTTCTGTCAATCAAACAGAATACTATACTGGCAGCTGCCCTGTATACCCAAGAGAAGAAAAAAGGAGAGGGGAACATTGATCTTACTCACAGAAATGGAAGAACACTGCTGGCACTGCAAAAGTCTTTATCAGATTTCTGGCAATGTGGAGCTCACTCAGCAGTGAGTGTCTACGTGCCTCTAACACCAAGCTGGTGCTAGACTGCAAACATAAAAATATTGTAGCCACCGAATCTAAGGTCCGCAGTAGCCACAGTATCCGTATATCCAAGTATCCATAGAATCCAGTTTAATACTGCTTCAGGGAGACTGGCAACAAGGAGGTTATTAGAGATTCATAAAGATAAAGGGCCAGAGCCTTACTCATGTAAATCAACACCCACGGACTCATCTTTGAAATCTACACCACCATCACCAGAGCAATCTCACCAATTCCTCACCTGCAGCAGGAGGATGCTGGCCACTAACTGTTGGTAAATCCAAAGAGCTATCTGACATGACATGCTTAAGATCTCCTCCCACATCAGCCAATTTCATGTCAAACTGAACAGAGAGTGCATCTTCAGAGTCCTCCTTGCCAACACTGCTGCCACCAATGGAAGGGAGATCCAAGGACTTCACTGACGCAGAGTCTTCTTTGGTGTGTCTGAAAGCCACAGCTTTCTCTCCCAGGGATTTGTCCGAGTTTATAGAAGAAAATTTGCTGGAGTGGAAGTCAGCAAAATCATCATCACTTTTTCCTGAAGGAGTGTTATCTTTCAGGTCTTCAACACCTAGTCCAGACCCTTCCAGAGAAAGTTGTCTGAAGACATCATACTTGGTAGATGCAGCAGTGGGATTCTGTCCACCCTTCACCGTGCTGCCCATGTTGCTGGTTAGAGAAACAGGACTGGGTTCCTCTTTAAGGGCATCATATTTGTCATCTGCCTTTTGCTCAGATGAAATAGAGCTATTACTGAAAGCCATAAAATCTGCAAAGTCATCCTGCTCCCCAGCAGCTGCTAGACTAGAATATTCCCCAAAAAGGTTGAATTCTCCAAAATCATCAGCCAAACTAGAAGTTTTCATCGATGCTGTCATAGTAGCAGCAGAACCTGTTGACTGTGGTGTGGAAGCTGATTTAGATGTGCTAAACGCAGCTGAAACAGACAATGGTTTCTCGCTGCTGCAATTAACTGAGGAAAACATAGCAAGGTCTGCTAGGTTCAGAGGATTTTTCACCTGTGTTTGTTGTTTCTGTTGTATAGTTCCTGAGGGGGAAGGATGGTGGAAAAGTTTTGTCTTTTGTCGGTGGCTCTAGTGGTGATATACTATCGGCTGTTTTAAAATCAGTGAAACCATCATCAGTTCCTGCAGATCTGAATTCTGCAAAGCTTTCTCCTGAAAGAAAAAATACCAACAAACAAATAGGAATGCTGAACTGAAAACCGTAATGCACAGCATATTAAACCGCAAGCATAATTTTACTGTTTCCCCACTGATTTGACATTACTTAATAATGCTTACATAGTTTAAACCCTATTCAACCACACATTTATTTCCACACTAAAGTCTAGTAATACTGAAATAAATAGAAATCAAACTGAAAGTACCTGACAGTACCATTTTCATTTGCTCACGTGTTTAATATGGGATCTCCCCTAGCTCCAGATCCTACAACTGGCTAAAAGCACTGCTCTCAAGACTTTGGGTTCCCACAGCTAGCCAGCCACGCAGACTGTTGTACAGATACAGTAAGAAATAGGTGCTAGAGGTTCCTGAAGAGAGGCATATTAAAACAGTGGCCCTTTAAAGATAAAACATATTACATGGTTAAAAAAAAATCAGAGGTACCAATAAAGTATTATGAAAAATCCTACATCTAATATTTAGGAAGTACAATACTTGGTTTAACCAGGCACTTTAGGAATAACATTAGATACAGCCGGGTGTGGTGGCTCACACCTGTAATCCCAGAACTGAGGTGGGTGAATCACCTGAGGTCGGGAGTTCGAGACAAGCCTGACCAACATGGAGAAACCCTGTCTCTGCTAAAAATACAAAATTTGCCGGGTGTGGTGGCGCAAGCCTGTAGTCCCAGCTACTCGGGTGACTGAGGCAGGAGATTCACTACAACCCAGAAGGCAGAGATTGCACCACTGCACTCCAGGCTTGGCAACGAGAGCAAAACTCCATCTCAAAAAAAAAAAAAAAAAAAGAATGACATTAGATACTATGATACTATGTGGTCTTGCTCAAGTAAATGGAGGTATTAATTTAAAGGGAACTTTGATAAAAACTTTGGAAAAAGTATCTACTTACTTGCAAAGTAGGGCACACTGTGAAGCAGCTCCTCCCCCATACTCTCTGATAAGCTGAATCTCACAGAAAAAAGTCTATGAGCACTTGAGCTTTTCTAAAAATCAGCTGACTCACTGTATCAATGAGCACTTATTTTTATTAAAATTCAAAAGGATTTGAATAAATACCAACTCTATTATATAAAGTTTTAAAGGATATGATTTAGACTTTATACTATGCTACTCTGAGGATGGGGTAACTGACAGAATTGTTTATTTTTTTTTTATCATTTTTTAAAATAAAATTTCTTTTGCCCATGAAACAGCTCTCAGGAGATCCTAAGAAACATGTATCCCAGAATTGTTTGTTTTTATATTCTGGTTACAGTGGGTACTTATGTAGTTCTAATAAATAAATAGACTCAATTAAGACATGGATAAAAATTTAGACCTATGATTCTTTTTTTTTTTTTTGAGACAGAGTTTTGTTTTTGTCGCCCAGGCTGGAGTGCAATAGCAAGATGGCATGATCCTGGCTCACTGCCACCTCTGCCTCCCATTCAAGCGATTCTCCTGCCTCAGCCTACCAAGTAGCTGGGATTACAGGCGCCCACCACCATGCCCAGCTAATTTTTGTATTTTTACTAGAGATGGGGTTTCACCACGTCAGCCAGGCTGGTCTCGAGCTCCTTACCTCAGGTGATCCACCCACCTTGGCCTCCCAAAGTACTGGAATTACAGGCATGAGTCACCGCGCCCAGCCCAAGGCCCATGATTCTTCAAAGGTTTCTATATTCTTTATTATGATAGTAATGTTATTACTCAGGTACAACATCAGGATGCAGATGATCTCAGTTTTCTAACAGTATCTGAAGGTCTACCATAAAATCCACTAGGCTATGCCAGGTAACAAAAACCAGAGATAAACCAAATGTAAATATAGTTATGCCAAGGCTGGGTACAGTGGCTCACACCTATAATACTAGCACTTTGGAAGGCCGAGGCAAGCAGATTGCTTAAAGCCAAGAGTCCAAGACGGGCCTGGCCAACATGGAGAAACCCCACCTCTAACTAAAAAAAAAAAAAACAGAAAAATTAGCTGGGCATGGAGGAACATGCCTGTAATCCCAGCTACTTGGGAGGCTGAGGAAAAGGATTGTTTGAACCTGGGAGGCAGAGGTTGCAGTCAGCCAAGACACCATCACTGCACTCCAGCCTGGGGGACAGAGAGAGATTCTGTCTCAAAAAAGAAAATTAAGTCTGAGAACGGTGGCTCACACCTGTAATCCCAGCACTTTGGGAGGCCAAGGCAGGCGGATCACCTGAGGTTGGGAGTTGGAGATCAGCTTGACCAACATGGAGAAATTCTGTCTCTACTAAAAAATACAAAATTAGCAGGGCATGGTGGTACATGCCTGTAATCCCAGCTACTCGGGAGGATGAAGTAGGAGAATCGCTTGAACCTGGGAGGCAGAGGTTGCAGTGAGCTGAGATCATGCCATTGTACTACAGCCCGGGCAACAAGAGTGAAACTCCATCTCAAAAAAAAAAAAAAAAAAAAAGAAAAGAAAAATGAATAAACAAATAAATATAGCTATACCAATCAACATCATTTACTATTAAAAAATATGACTGCTTCCTGGGAGCGGTGGCTCACGTCTATAATCCCAGAACTTTGGGAGGCTGAGGTGGGCGAATCACCTCAGGTTGGGAGTTCAAACTAGCCTGGTCAACATGGTAAACCCCGACTCTATTAAAAACACCAAAAAAAAATTAACTGGGCGTGGTGACTCAGGCCTGTAATCCTACCTACTCGAGAGGTTGAGGTAGGAGAATTGCCTGAACGTGGGAGGCAGAGGTTGCAGTGAGCCAAGACTGCGCTACTGCACTCCAGCCTGGCAACAGAGTGAGACTCCATCTCAAAAAAAAAAAACAAAAAAATATGACTGCCATTTCTGGAGATTAAAATTAAGTAAATTAAAATATAAGTTTTAATTTCCTCACCCAAAAAATAAAAAGTTAGGGCCAGCCGGCCAGGTGTGGTGACTCATGCCTGTAATCCCAGCACTTTGGGAGGCTGAGGCGGGTGGATCACGAGGTCAGGAGTTCAAGACCAGACTGGTCAACATGGGGAAACCTCGTCTCTATTAAAAAATACAAAAATTAGCTGGGCATGGTGGCAGGCATCTGTAATACCAGCTACTTGGGAGGCTGAAGCAGGAGAATCACTTGAACCCTGGGGGCGGAGGTTGCAGTGAGCCAAGACTGCACCATTGCACTCCAGCATGGGCAACAAGAACGAAACTCTGTCTCAATAAAATAATACTGTGCTTGTAACAAGATATACACTTGGACATAGCAGATGAAAAAAAAAAGGACCAAAAACAATACAAGCTGATTTTCTGCCTAACCTGAGATACTTAACCAATTCATCAGCATAATTCATCAACACCAAGGAATTCATCTAGTAAGAGAGGAACAGCATTCAGATTTCTTGTAATTTATATTTGTAAGACGTACCACTAGTAAAACTCAAGTTGATTTCACAAACTGACAGAAGATGTAAAACTTTTAAAAATCACCCTAGAACTTTAGTATCACTGATATTTGTATTATTTCTGTAAATGTGTAGGTGGCAAGCAGCCAATTTTATCACAGCCTAAATTTTTAATGTGTTGCTTTGAAGTATCTGTGAAATTGACAAGTATTGCTTTGTTTGTTTGAATTACCACAGCAAACTACACTTACTGACGAATTGTAAGCTCTTCCATTAGAAATGCAAGCTGAGTGAAAGGGTTAAAAGGAAATAAAAATGGGTGGGTTTACAATGGGAATCTTGGCAAATAAATTAGTCACAGTCAACGGAAGCTTGTCTATCAGAAGGCATATTAAGCATATTATTTCATGATTAGCTTTGTGGTTAATGTCTACATTCTTGTAAGTTTCCCTCTCTCACTTTTTAGGCTCTAAAAAAAATCTCAAAAGAGACCACTTTTTTGCTAAAACTTTAATAAAAATATGTCATTTCTTTACTTAACAAAAATATGTCATTTCTTTATATAGAACATTTTCCTCATTTACTTTAATTTACAGCTTAAACTGTGAAGATGGAAAAAAGGAAATATTATTAAACTCTGTCATTCAGTAACCTAAGAAACCCACAGCTCTGAACACAATACTGTAAGATTCTTCACAAATTCTAAGATACTGGCCTGACGCAGTGGATCATGCGTGCAATCCCAGAGGCTGAGGTGGGCAAATCACCTGAGGTTGGGAGTTTGACACCAGCCTGACTAATATGGAGAAACCCCATATCTATTAAAAAATACAAAAAAATTAGCCAAGCGTAGTGGTGCATGCCAACAATCCCAGCTATTCAGGAGGCTGAGGCAGGAAAATTGCTTGAACTCGGGAGGCAGAGGTTCCGATAAGCCAAGATCAAGCCATTGCACTCTAGCCTGGGCAACAAGAGCAAAACTCCGTCTCAAAAAAAAAAAAAAAAAAAAAAAAAATTCTAAGATACTAATGTACTTTGATGAAGTCAAGCCAATGTATTTTTTAATGAGTATAAAATCAGTATCACACCATTTAGGAAAAGAAAATCTATTTTCCTAAAATGAATAAAGTTGGCAACTCTACTTGGAAGACATTAAAATTAAAGTTAAGATAGGAATGAAAGCAAGCAAATGAAAGTAACAACAATCTGGAACTTTGTTTAAAAAGTACTGAAATTTGGGCCGGGCGCAGTGGCACACACCTGTAATCCCAGCACTCTGGGAGGCTGAGGTGGGTGGATCACAAGGTCAGGACATCGAGACCAACCTGGCCAATATGGTGAAACTCTGTCTCTACTAAAATACAAAAAATTAGCCAGGCATGGTGGTGCGTGCCTGTAGTCCCAGCTACTCGGGAGGCTGAGGCAGAGTAATCACTTGAACCCGGGAGGTGGAGGTTGCAGTGAGCTGAGATTGCGCCACTGCACTCCAGCCTGGCGACACAGTGAGACTCCATCTCAAAAAAAAAAAAAAAAAAAGTACTGAAATTTGGACGGCATGGTGGCTCCCAGCACTGTGGGAGGCTGAGCTGGAAGAATTGCTTGAAGCCAGGAGTTCAAGACTAGCTTGGGCAACAGAGCAAGACCCCACGGTGGTGGTACACATTTATAGTACTAGCTACTTGGGAGGCTGAGGCAGGACAATTGCTTGAGCCCAGGAGTTGGAGGCTGCAGTGAGCTACAACTGCACCACTGCACTCCAGGCTGAATGAATGAGCAAGACACTGCCTCAAAAAAAAAAAAAAAAAAGTATTGAAAAAGCAGGACTAAGGTACGTTACTGCTTACATTTTTCCTATTGTCTATTACAGGAATACACATTATGGTTATTAATATCATATTACACAAAGAACCTTCATGTTGAACCATGTGCTCTTTACTCCAAACTTGTCTTGGTCCAAGTGTTGATGAAAGCATTGCTAGGTGCAAATGAAAACCTAACAAGTCAAAAGTTCCCCTCAGGTTTATCTCTGTACTCTCCCAGTGTCTATCTGACACAGGCACTGAGGAAGAAATAGCTATTACGTTCTAAAAGCTTGGATGAAACACAAGGAAACATTTCTAAAACCTAACAGCTATAAGGGACTGAATAGTTTTATAAGAGGTGGGCTTCCCTTTTTTAGAGATGATTAAGCAGTACAATCTCTACCATAGCTACCTATCTTCTATCCCTGACCCTTAGAAGAAGGGTGGAAACAAAAGATTGTTGAAGGATGTCCCAAGTTTGAGCATTCAGTACATAAAGATAGAATGTGGCATTACTCCCAGAAGGAAATTCTCATTAGTTTCATAGCATGCATAGTTAAGCTTTGGAGAAGATAAACTGATCTATGGGTTATCTAAACTCTATACATCATGTTTACAGTAGGATTTAACCACACACAAAGTTTTTACATATATAGCTCTCAAATTATCATTTTATTTTCCCTTGTACTCTAAGTCTTACTATCAGAGATGGTAACCACACATGCATATAAACCTCTCTCTCTCCATCTTTCTCATTCGATTACAACCTTGAAAATCTTATAAAGTGGTAATTTAGTTTAACACAAGCAAAGTATAGTAACTGATCACCGATTCTTCCTGGATGAGTGAGCAGATGACTGAATATTGACGCTGGCATTCCTGAACATACTAAGTGAGCACCGTTTGGTTACTGCTTCTGTTTGAAATGATCCTGTGTTTTGGTTGGGGCCCAGGCTTTGAAGTGCTACTTGCCATTCCCTTCTTTCACAGAGCTCTCACCACTCAAACATGAAGGATTTGGTAAAATATGAGTTTGGTTGAGTCCTGCTTTCCCGACTTGCTCATCTCTGTATGAATCCAGTGTTTCATCTGGTTGTTGATTTTTAAATTATTTTTAGCTGATATTCATGAAGAAAAGTGAGTATCTACAAGCATGCTACTAATAAAAGAAAATCCTAGCTAAGAAAGTGCATTTCTGCACAAGAGCTGTGTCATACCATCCTTTGGGCTCTCTGCTGGAAAAGTAGAATAAAACCTTATATAATGCCTTTTCAATTGTACCCTCTAGTATTATAGATGTAAGACAGTACTGTATTATACCTCTGTGAATGTAAAATACCTTGTACCTGCTTTATGATATGTAGTAGTAACTATGCCTTAGTCAAGTTTTTTTTTTCTTGAGGTAGAGTCTCATTCTGTTGCCTAGGTTGGAGTGCCAAGGTGTGATCTTGGCTCACTGCAACCTCCACCTCCCAGGTTCAAGCAGTGCTCCTGCCTCAGCCTCCCGAGTAGCTGGGATTATAGGCATGCATCACTGCACCCGGCTAATTTTTGTATTTTTAGTAGAGACGGGGTTTCACCATGTTAGTTAGGCTGGTCTCAAACTCCTGACCTTGTGATGTGCCCACCTCAGACTCCCAAAGTGCTGGGATTACAGGCATGAGCCACCGTGTCTAGCCTCCAGTTGCTTTTAATAATGCTATTCTGGAATGTTTTCTTTCTAGACCATGAGTGAAAAGCTAAAAAATAACAAATAATAATGGTACCAGGTACTGCAACAGTAATAGAAAAAAAAAAATCTTGAAAAGTGAAAGACTGGCCAAGTGTGATGGCTCATGCCTGTAATCCCAGCACTTTGGGAAGCTGAGGCGGGCAGATCACTTCAGGTCAGGAGTTCGAGACCAGCCTGGCCAACATGGTGGAAACTCATCTCTACTAAAAATATGAAAATTAGCCAGGTATGGTGGCAGGTGCCTGTAATCCCAGCTACTCGGGAGGCTGGGACAGGAGAATCGCTTGAACTCAAGAGGTGGAGGTTGCAGTGAGCCAAGATCATGCCATTGTACTCCAGCCTGGGTGACAAGAATAAAACTGTTTCAAAAAAAAAAAAAAAAAAGACTAGTTGTTGCCTTTAAAGTCCACAGATTGCTGTACTGCTAACACTTCAAGCCTCGTTGAACAGTATAATAAATCAGAGCAACCACAACTCTCATTTGACAGGGAATTTAACCTGTCTTGCAAGCTTCCCGTGAAAGGGGATGTCCTATTTTCAGAGGAAACTACACTGATTTGGAATCTGTCCTAAATTTTATTTTGTTTTATTTTATTTTAACTGATTGATTTGAGACGGTGACTTGCTTGCTATCCAGGCTGGAGTACAGTGGCACAATCATGGCTCATTGCAGCCTTGACCTCCCAGGCTCAAGCAATTCTCCTACCTCAGTCTCTCAAGTAGCTAGGACCACAGCTGAGCACCACCACATCTGACTAATCGTATTGTATTTTTTTAAATCTGTTACTTTTTTTGTAGAGACAGGGTCTCACTATGTTACCCAGGCTGGTCTCAAACTCCTGGGCTCAAATCATTCCTCCACTTTGGCCTCCCAAAGTGCTGGAATTACAGGCATGAGCCACTGTGCCTGGCATGCCCTACACTTTACAAAATAAATAATTCCCAATAACTGAAGCACATTTCCCTCCTTGTAATTTCCAGAACCATAAGAAGTAATCTTATTCCTCTTCTACTAAATAATCCCCCATTTAGTGCCTATCATGATTTTTTTTTTTTTTGAGATGGAGTCTCACTCTGTCGCCAGGCTGGAGTGCAGTGGCATGATTGGCATGATCTTGGCTCACTGCAACCTCTGCCTCCCCGAGTTCAAGCAATTCTTGTGCCTTAGCCTCCTGAGTAGCTGGGACCACAGCATGTGCCACCACACCCAGCTAACTTTTTTGCATTTTTAGGAGAGATGGGGTTTCACCACGTGACCAAGCTGCTCTCAAATTCCTGACCTCAGGTGATCCGCCCACATCGGCCTCCCGAAGTGCTGGGATTACATGAGCCACCACACCAGGCCTAAACACGGTAGCTATTATTAAGGTTTTCTGAATTAGAATACTTACAGTTTGAGTTATCTATTATAAAAATCACTCCTATACCATATTGTTTCATCCATTCAGTTTTTTTCTCCTGAACACACACACACTAACACAAAGGAATGCCACTGAAAAAACCATCAAATATCCCTTTTTTAAAAATTAAAAATGGAAATAATTTATCCTTTTAGGAACTCAAAAACTTACCTAAAGGTTTATTCTCTGCTGTCTGTTCAAGTTCTCTGAAAGCACTATATTTATCACCAGGATCTATGATAGAAAGGACGGAGCTGAATTAAGGTTAGGAATCTTGAAATCAGAGCTCCAGGAAGTGAGGCAGATTGGTTTAACCAAACACTCTTAACATGTGGTATAAGCATTTTACACATTTAGCACAGAAGACCACCACTTAAAGATTCATACAATTTAAATATTTTGCAATTTAGCATTCACAAGTTTATGAATTTACCGACTGTTTTTACCTCCAGGTGGAATAGTATTTTCAGAAGACTTATCAGCTGCAATTCCTTTAAATACAGCATATTTGTCCATTGAAGGCAATGCTTTAGTTCCAGGAAGTGGCATCAACAAAGAAGGGGCACTAAAGGGAA
The DNA here is from genome assembly GCA_036589455.1 of Ateles fusciceps. Lineage (NCBI taxonomy): Eukaryota > Metazoa > Chordata > Mammalia > Primates > Atelidae > Ateles > Ateles fusciceps. The sequence goes on from JAZHEH010001132.1 coordinate 4,172,316, forward strand.
AAAGAAACTTCTGATGACCCTGAATTCTTCCCTTATCATCAAAAAGGAAGTTAGAATTAAAACAGCAAACAGGTATTTCATTAAAACTCATGGCTCTCTGCTTTAAAAGTGAGAAACTAAATAGTATACATATATACTACGAAACTAAAAACAATGTCCTTTTTAAAAAAAAAAAAAGACAAAAACAATACCCAATCATTTTTTCTCTGATTAAATGAAGAGGGGCCAGGACCATGTTGACTGTCTAAGTGTCTCTTTAAGCCATAATAACAATTGGAATGGCACTGGAAGTAGATTATTAAAGGATGACTTCCTGCAATTTTAACTTTACGACCATAAAACTGTAAAAGTGAACTGATCCACATATGTATACTCAATATTTTAAAATAAATCATGTTAACCTTAATATAAATTATCTTCAATGGGTTCAGAGTACAGAGGTAGAATAGTTAAGATAAAAATCTATTTATGAAATGTTATTCAAGCCAAGATGTAAATTGTTCTTCTTTTGATCGGACTGCACTGCCTACTGACAGAAGTGCTTACATCTGATAAGCTGCAGCAGAGTTAATACAATTTGCATTTTTATAAGGATCACATCAGTGGTTCCAGAAGCTACCTTTGTAACAAAACAACAATCACTTCAAAATTAGATAAAGATACTTTTGCCTGTGGACATATTTCTTGCTGGATGGAAAAGTAGCATAATGAGTAGTATCTGTATCGGTAATTCTTAGAAGGCTTAAACACATACTATAAAAGCATTTTTTTTTTCCTTCTTCTTCCCTTATCAGACCCAGGCAGCTCCCTGGAAGAACTACCTTTACATATGACTGACTACATCTCCACCACTAGAGTTCTTGTCATTCAATACCATGTACAAGTTACATAAATGGATTTCTATTGAGTTCTTTGCCCTGGAGCAAAAAATCTTCCACAGACATTTACATCTTCTTATCAGTGCCTTACAAGTAAGGTAAAAACTAGGCTCTGGCAGCTGCATGCTAATGGGGTACACAGTCCTTTAGGACTTAATGCCATCAAATATTATGATTTCACATCACCACCAAACAGCTGCCACATAACTGATCTTGACAAATGAAGTAAGTCATCATCTATATATTGTAAATTCATTTTTTAAAAGTTCCATAATTAATTAAAGTACAGTTCACTGTACAGAATATTACATGGGAATAAGGGCAATTAACATTTTAGGGAAAAAAACCCCAAGAAGTTGAATGATTTATTTGTCATGACCCCTCCCAACTTTAGTGATGGCCATTTACGGCTCATCGGTAAAAATCTTTCTACTAAATGTGACACTTATTAAGTTTAAAATTATATTCACAGAATTAAAAAAAAAAGATCTTTAGGGTAATGAACTACTTCTTGCTGATTAAAGTCAACAAAATTCCATTCACAGTAAGTTATGACTTAGAATGTAATTTTATGCACACTGCAAATGAGTATTTCATTCCAGTTCTCTCATTATTTTAAAAAACCACTGTAGTCACTGTGAAAGTGTTTATGCCAGTTACATACAGTTATCATCTGTTCCAAACATGAAAACAGTTATTTCTACCCTTTCGTACAACGAAAATACTCTAGTGAGAAAGGCATATTGATTTTACATTTAAGAACCTGTATTCTACTGAAAAGTAAGACTTAAAAACATTGGCCAAAAAAAGTATTTTGCATTTTCCCTAGTGAATCTATTAGTGTTTTACAATCACTCCATATGACTGTGGTAGATAGTTTTATTTAGTTGCTTACCCTGCTAAATATATACATTTAAAAAGAAATATTTTGATCTCAGCAAAATAAACTAACCAACCCCAAACTCCTATACGTTAACCCTTTGTGAATTTTTATTTTTACTTGTTTTTTTTTTTTTGAGACAGCATCTTGCTCTGTCACCAGACTGGAGTGCAGAGGCATAATCACAGCACACTGCAGTTTCCACCTCCTGGGTTCAACTGATTCTCCTGCTTCAGCATCCCAAGTAGCTGGGACAGCTGGGAATACAGGGATGCGTCACTACGCCCAGGAGGTGAAGGTTAAGGTGGCGTTTAAAACCTTAGACAAATGTTTATGCAGCTGTCTATGCAAATAACAGAAATCTGAAGGCTTAAAAGACACTGATATCAAATATACAAGAAATGTGAACAAACATGATTCTGAACTATAGTTCTGTGGAAAAGCAATAGTACATTACATTACAAAAATGTAAAATTATGTGCTCCTGCCTAAAAAACTTTTCAACAGTTGAAGACCTGCCTTTTAACACAGGAACATGAAGTCATCACTGCACAGGTGCTCTTAGCTATAATACAGGTTTGGCACAGGTAAAAAAGAGTATTGGCAGGCAGGTGTGTACTGGGAGGAAACAGTAGGAGCTGAAGTTTGAGGTGGACAAGGGGAGAGAAGTTTGCAGAGTAAAATTTAATTTTTTAAATTCCTCACATCTAGCCTTCTTATTGTGGATGCCTCTTTCTTAACGATTAAATACAATATTAAATGTAGTAAACTCTTTTCTACCTATTTCCATGCTGGGAGTCACTTGTCTTTGAAGAAGCAGGCAACTCTTGGAAATCACTGAATGAGTCACCAAGGGGTCCTGACTTAGAAGCATCTTGAAAATCCTGGAAGTCGTCTTCTTCTGGCTTTACTACCTAGGTTTATAAAGGATATTTAAATAAATAGCACTGACTGGTAAAACAAATACACAACAAATCTCCAAGAGTCAATCTCAAAGGCTGCCTTTAAAATTTCTGAGTTTAGGTACATTAACTCAAGGGCTTAAGGCAGGAATCCTGTTTTGTAATTTTAGATACTCTCTGGTACAAATGGTAAAAGACTGGTTTAAATAGCTAATCTAGGCTGGGCACAGTGGTTCACACCTGTAATCCTAGCACTTTGGGAGGTGGAGGCCAGCAGATCTCCTGAGGTCAGAAGTTTGAGACCAGCCTGCCTGGCCAACATGGCAAAACCCTGTCTCTACTAAAAATACAAAAATTAGCTGGGCGTGGTGGCATGAGCCTGTAGACTCAGCTACATGGGTGGCTGAGGCAGGAGAATCCCTTGAACCCAGGAGGCAGAGGTTGCAGTGAACCAAGATCACATCACTGTACTCCAGCCTGGGTGACTATTGAAAAAAAAAAAAAAAAGAGAGATAATCTATACATTTTTAAAATAGCTGATTTCACTGGGTTACTGAGCGCCTACCATCTTTAACAGACATATCTAGCTGGATGTGGTGGTGGGCACCTGTTATCTCAGCTAGCTGGCAGGCTGAGGCAGGAGAATGGCTTGAACCTGGGAGGCGGAGGTGGCAGTGAGCCAAGATCATGCCACCGCACTCCAGCCTGGGCAACACAGCAAGACTCGTCTCAAATAAATAAATAGAAAAGGTCAAAAAAATAGTCATATAGACATATCATGCATGTTTGCAAATTAAGTGACACAAGCTCATCATAACCAATCACATACCTGTATAAAAAGTGAACACTGACTCCTAATCCCACACTCCAGAAGTACTGCTAACAGCTCATTTGTTTTAAAGAAAAATGAGCTTACACTATATTGCTCTATACTTTAACAAAGACACAATCTCCATGCGGTACATGCAGACCTATCTCATTCCGTTTAATGATTAGTTTACCACTGTGTGCATGAACTAAAATTTAACCTTTCTCCCCCGTTTGTTTTTGGTTTTTTTTTTTTACTTTTTACTCTAACAATGCTACAAAAGAAATTCTTGCATATCTTTGCTAATTTGAGTTACTATTTCTTGGGACAGATTTCTAACAATGTGACTGCTGGGACAGAAGATATATACATGCTGAGGTACTTGTTCTGTTTTAAACAGGGTCTCCTTCCGTTGCCAAGCTGGAATGCAATGGTGTGATCATAATCAGAGCTCACTGCAGACTTGAACGCCTGGGCTCACACGATCCTCCTGCCTCAGCCTCCAGAGTAGCTGGGACTACAGGTATACACTACCATGCCCACTACCATGCCCAGCTGGACATGTAGAATTTTGATAGTTATTGCCAAGTCTGCCTTTCAACAAAGCTGTAACAATAAGCCTAGAGTGTATTAGTTACGTTTACCCTGCATTTTATTTTTTATTTTTTGAGACTAAGTCTCACTCTGTCGCCCAGGCTGGAATGCACTGGCGCGATTTCAGCTCACTGCAACCTCTGCGTCCCAGGTTCAAGAGATTCTCCTGCCTCAGCCTCCCAAATACCTAGGACTACAGGCACATGCCACCACACCTGGCTAATTTTTCTATTTTCAGTAGAGACAGGGTTTTACCATGTTGGCCAGGCTGATCTTGAACTCCTGACCTTGTGATCCACTGGCCTCAGCCTCCCAAAGTGCTGGGATTATAGGCATAAGCCACCACACCCAGCCCAAAACGAGCCAATGGGACACAACAAGATTAAGTAACTCGTCTAAAGACTTGTAGATAGTGAGTGGCAGCATAAAGACCAAACCCAGGTCTTTCTTTTCTGAGATGGAGTTTTGCTCTTGTTGCCCAGGCTGGAGTGCAGTGGTGTGATCTCAGCTCACTGCAACTTCCGCCTCCCAGGTTTAAGCGATTCTCCTGCCTCAGCCTCCTGAGTTGCTGGGATTACAGGCATGTGCCACCATGCCCGACTAATGTTCTATTTTCAGTAGAGACGGGTTTCCTCCATGTTGGTCAGGCTGGTCTCGACCTCCCGACCTCAGGTGATCTGCCTGCCCCAGCCTCCCGAAGTGCTGGGATTACAGGCGTGAGCCACTACAACCAGCAATTGTCAATAACACTAAATATTATATATTTAAAACATTTTTGCTAATCTGGGAAGTGGAAAACTGAAGTATTTTAATTTCAGGTTTAGCAGTTTTCCTGAAAGATAGAACCTAAGAATTTAAATGTGCTCACCATAATCCAGCAACCTACTCTATGTATCCCTGGAAAAAAAGGTGCCCAGATTCACCTTCAGGGATTATATGAAATATGCACAGCTTCTCCATTTACCTGATTTGCAGGGTAAGTTGGCAGGAAACCACCAGAAGCCTGGGCTGCAGCTCCACCCACTGGTCCAACAAGGTTAATGCCCATGACTGGCTGTCCAATGCTGAGGGGCATGGAGCCCGCAGGGCCCGACGGTATCACAGTTGTCTGACTCACTGGCGTAGGCAGAGTCATAGAAAAACCACTTAAAGTTGGAATAGGAGCTGCCGGGAACTGGTTTAAAGTGTCAGGACTCATTGCAGGAATGCCCCTCTACAAATGACAGAAGGAAAATGGATTAGGGGATTGTAAACCACATATGACGGAAATGGAAAGGTGGAAATCTGCAGCCTTTGTGTGTTTCCACTCTCACTCTCAAAACTCAGGAATCTGATATAAGAAAAAAGTTACAAGGTCAATGCAAACCTAATATTTAACAAAGAAATGGCCAACATATATCAGTTCTGACACTTCCTCTTTCTAACAAGTTTGGTTAATTCTACATGATCAAATCATTTAACATGACTCTGCAATAAAAGAAAAACTGCTACCAGACTGAGAATACTTTATCTATATGTACAAAATTTTAGACAAGGACTTCAAGAGACAGAGTAATTTCAGCTATTACTGACTAACTTTTAAGTTCAGAAAATGTTAATATATATAAAAGTCTTTAGGCTGGGTGCACTGTGGCTCACGCCTGTAATTCCAGCACTTTGGGAGGCCAACACGGGTGATCACTTGAGGTCAGGAGTTCAAGATCAGCCTGACCAACATGGTGAAACCTCGTCTCTACTAAAAATACAAAAATAAGCCAGGCGTAGCAGCAGGCACTGCACTCCAGCCTGGGCAATAGAGCAAGACTCGGTCTGAAAAACAAAACAAAAGTCTTTAAACAAAGAAGTCATTTACTATTATGCACATCATATAAACTGTACATTTTTCAAGTACTATAAACTGAAAATGATCAAATTTTAATGTACAAGGAGTTATACAACGTAGTAAAAAAGATTTCGTATAGTTTCAATTTATATTAATACAGTTATTTGATCTAACTTAAGAAACACTGTTTACCTGTGTTACTGCTATCATGGCGAGAACGGTATAAAGTTCTTCTTTTGTAAGTTTGCCAGGTGTAGTTCGATTAGCTAAGGCCCATATCTGTCCCAGAGTTTCCCTGGGAAGTCCAGATGACATCAGAATGGGATACAGTTTAGCAGTATCTATTCCAGTGGGAGTCACTGTGGTTTCTAAGATTTTCTTATAGGCATCTATTAAAGGAAAGACCAGATTACAAATGGAAACACATTACAAGTGATTCAGTTTTTGGGTGCCATTGTTGGTATACAATAATCATCTTCAAAATGCTTTAATAGAACCGAAGCCATGTCAGAGTTTAAACTGCTTTAAATACATTCAAGTGCGGCTGGGCATGTTGCTCATGGCTGTAATCTCAGCACTTTGAGAGGCTGAGGCCAGCGGATCATCTCAGGTCAGGAGTTTGAGACTAGCCCAGCCAACATGGTGAAATCCCATCTCCACTAAAAGCACAAAAATTAGCCGGGCATGGTAGCATGTGCCTGTAGTCCCAGCTACTTGGGAGGCTGAGGCAGGATAATCGCTTGAACCCCGAGACGAAGGTTGCAGTGAGCCAAGATCGTGCCTCTGCACTCCAGCCTGGGCAACAGAGACTCCATTACAAAAAAATATATATATATTTTGAGATATTCGAGTGGAAATGTCCAGCAGACAACTAGAGTCTGGAGCCTAAAGAGTCTGGAGCTTGGTACTAAAGATAAGGTTTAAGGCTAGAGGTAAGACAAAGTCTTATAATTCAGTAGAAGACTGTAACAAGACAGCATGCTTTGGACTTTACAAGAGAAGCTGTAGAGTTATGATGGTGGGAACAGTTTGAAAAGAGCAACAGGAAGTAAGAATTATACCAACATCATTCTTCCCAGTAAATTAGAGATTATGAGAGAAACCACTGAAAAAACCACTGAGAAACCACTGAAATACAGCCTTCAAGGAAAGACCCGGTTTCGGTCAGGGTGAGGAAGCAGAACAAATGTCTTAAAAAAGGGGGTACAGTTGGTGAGTTTTTGACAATAACATGAATTTTCCAAAGGACCAAGTGGGAAATGTTGTTAGAGATAGGGCAAAAACAATGCCAATATTGCATGGAACACATTTATACTAAAAAATCACTTGCTGTTGACCTGAAATTCAAATTTAACTGGGCATTCTGTATGGTTACTTACTAAATCTAGCAAGCTTAGTTAGAGAAACAAAAGTAAGTAGGGCTAAGGGAGACAGAGAAAAATATTTAAAACAAAAAGTTTACAGCTGCGATTATGAGCATGGAGTACAGGTTAGTGGGCTCTCTATAAGAACACATATTTTGGTCTGGCACAGTGGCTCACGCCTGTAATGCTAGCACTTTGGGAGGCCAAGGCGGGCAGATCACAAGGTCAGGAGTTCGAAACCAGCCTAGCCAATATGGTGGCTAAAAATACAAAAAAATTAGCTGGGCGTTGTGGCACACGCCTGTAATCCCAGCTACTTGGGAAGCTGAGGCAGGAGAATTGCTTGAACCTGGGAGGTGGAGGTTGTAGAGAGCCAAGATCGAACCACTGCACTCCAGCCTGGGCGACCGAGTGAGACTCCGTCTCAAAAGAAAAAAAAAAAAAAAAAAAAGAACACATATTTTGACTAGAAAGTATGCGTGCATGTATGTTTGAAACGAGGAGGGGGAGAAAATAATACACACTGGCAGAAAATGGATAAAACTCCAACATATACCAAGATCTAGATTTCGCTTGTTTGGCTTGAGGACAGAGAAGAAGAAAAGATGCAAACTAATAGGCAGTTGGAAGAAAAGTCATTATTTTTATGTAAAACTGAATTGTACATATGATTTTGGTAACAATCAGACTTTTGTTATTATGAGTACTGTCAGAAAATGCATTTGAATGCAAACTATCAAACATTAATGCAAGAAATTGAAGGGGACATAAAAACAGAAATATTCCATGTTTATGTTTTGGAAGAATCAATGTTTTTAAAACGTCCATACTACCCAAAGCAATGTGTAGTACAGAGTAAATGCTATCCCTATCAAATACCAATTACGTTTTTCACAGAAACAGAAAAAATAATCCTAAAATTTATATGGACCCAGAATAGCCAAAACCATCCTGAGCAAAAAAAAACAAAACTGGATGAATTATAGTACATTACTGTATATTACCTGACTTCAAACTATACTACAAAGCTATAGTAACCAAAACAGCATAGTAATGGCATAAAAAAGAAACACAGAGACCAATGGAACAGAATACAGAACCCAGAAATAAATCCACACGTCTATAGTGAACTTATTTTTCAGGAAGGTGTCAAGAACATACATCAGGGAGGGTCTCTTCAATAAATGGTTCTGGGAAAAACAGATATCCATATGCGGAAGAATAAAACTTGACCCCATCCCACACCAAATACAAAAATCAAATCAAAATGAATTAAAGACTTAAATCTAAGACCAGAAACTATGAAACTACTAAAAAAAAAAAAACTTGGGGGAGACTCTCCAGGACACTGATCTGGGCAAATATTTGAGTAGTAACCCAAAAGGAAAGGCAACCAAAGCAAAAATGGACAAATGGGATCACATCAAGTTTAAAAGCTTTCGTGTTGCAAAGGAAACAACCAACAAAATGAACAGACAATCCGCAGAGTGGGAGAAGAATATCTGCAAACTATCCATCTGACAAGGGATTAATTACCAGAATATAGAAGCAGCTCAAACAACTCAGTAGGAAAAAAACCTAATAATCTGATTAAAAAATGGAAAAGAGAACTGAATAGGCATTTCTCAAAAGAAGACATGCAAATGGCAAACAGGTTCACGAAAAGGTGCTCAACATCACTGATCCTCAGAGAAATGTCAATCAAAACTACAATGAGATATCATCTCACCCCACTTATGATGGCTTTTATCCAAAAGACAAGCAATAACAAATGCTGGTAAGGATGTGGAGAAAAGGGAACCCTAGTACACTGTTGATAGAAATGTAAATTAGTATAGCCACCATGCAGAACAGTATAAAGGTTTCTCCATAGTGGCTGTACTAATCTGTAAATCAACATTCACAAGCAACCTAAGTGTCCATCGACAGATAAATGGATAAAGAAAATGTGCTACATATATACAACGGAGTACAATTTAGCCATAATAATAATAATAAAAAATTGAGATCCTGTCATTTCCAACAACATGGTTGGAATTGGAGGACATTATGTTAAGTGAAAATAAGCCAGGCATAGAAATTCAAACTTCACATATGTTCATTAATTTATGGAAGCCAAAAATTAAAACAACTGAACTCATGGAGATAAAGAATGGAATGATGGTTTCCAGAGGCTGAGAAGGGTACTGGGGATGGGGGGAATAGGCACAAAAATATAGTTGGATAGAAGGAATAAGAGCTAGTATTTGATAGCACTACAAGGTAGCTACAGTCAACAATAATTTATTGTACACTTAAAATAGCTTACAGAGTATAATTGGAATGCTCATAACACAAAGAAGTAATACATGCTTGAGGTAATGGATACCCTACCTACCCTGATGTGATTATTACAAATTGTATGTCTGTATCAAAGTATCTCATGTACCCCATAAAATACTTACTATACACCCATAAAAATTAAAAACTTTTTTAAAGAAGAAAATGCATTTTCAGGATTTTTTTTTTGAGACAGAGTCTTACTCTGTTGCCCAGGCTGCATGATCTCGGCTCACTGCAACCTCCACCTCCCGGGTTCAAGAGATTCTCCTGCCTCAGCCTCTCGAGTAGCTGGTAGTGCAGGGGTGAGCCACCGCACCCAACCAAGTATTTTTTTTTCTTTTGTTTTTGGCTCAGCAGTAAAAATATATGTAAAGAAAAAGCAGGCCAGGTGCGGTGGCTCACACCTGTAATCCCAGTACTTTGGGAGACTGAGGCAGGCAGATCACTTGAGCTCAAGAGTTTGAGACCAGCGTGAGCAACGTGGAAAGACCCCATCTCTACAAAAAATACAAAAATTAGCTGGGCATAGTGGCACATGCCTGTAGTCCCAGTTACTCGAGAGGCTGAGGTGGGAGGACTGCCCGAGTCTGAGGAGGTCAAGGCTGCAGTGAGCCAAGATCGTGCCACTGCACTCCAGCCTGGGTGACAGAGTAAGATCTTGTCTCAAAAAAAAAAAAAAAAAAAAAAAAAAATGTAGCCAGGCGTGGTGGCTCAAGCCTCTAATCCCAGCACTTTGGGAGGCTGAGGCGGGCAGATCACAAGGTCAGGAGTTCGAGACCAGCCTGGCCAACATGGTGAAACCCTGTCTCTACTAAAAATACAAAAACATTAGCCAGGCGTGGTGGCACACGCCTGTAATCCCAGCTACTCTCGAGGCTGAGGCAGGAGAATGGCTTGAGCTCGGGAGGCAGAGGCTGCAGTGAGCTGAGATCACGCCACTGCACTCTAGCCTGGGTGACAGAGTGAGACTCCATCTCAAAAAAAAAAGAAAAAAAAGGTAAACATCATCTTGCACATCTTCCAATGTGGAAAAAAAGATGCCACATGGTCTTTTACTTCATATGGTATTACAAACAAGTCATAGAATATTTTTAAAAATATAAAATAAGAATTCAGAAAATTACATTACATATTTTAGCAAAATTCTTGATAAGTAAATTGCTGAAGTAAATATTTGATAATGTCCATTAAAGCATGATAAATCTAAGAAAGCTTTTAAAAATAAAAGTATGATGGTTAATAAAACATTAAAACTATTTTCCTTCATTTATATAGTTATTCCATATATGAGGCAGTCTTATGAAACATGACATTTATTTAATTTCTGTACTCTTTAAGAAAAAAAGAGACAATTCCTTCCGCATATTTTGTAACTACAACAGTAAATACTTACAACTACGTTTACAATATTTAAAGCAAAATATCCAGATGGGAATCCTAGGCAAAGAAGCTTTTTTACCTGGAACGAAACTTTCATTGTAAATCCAAGGAGGCATTCTGGGCTGAACAGGATCCTGTGAGGGAAATACTCCCACACCTAGAAGATAAGAAACATTAATATATATACTGGTCTATGGAGAAGATGGGGAAATCACACTGAGTCATGTTTTTTATAAAGAGCACTGCCTGGAGACACTCAAAAAGTCACCAATACAATTAAATATTTGGTCCCCTGCCCTCTCATTCAGAATAAAATTATTTGGTTTCTAAGCAACTCTTGTACACTATGTTCTAAAGAGTGAATTATACAAAAACTAAAATGTATCAAATCAATATTCTAAATCATATCAGCCTTGCAACACTTAACATGTATTACAAATTAATGAAAAAAAAAAAAGACAGACGATATTTAAAATTATATCAGATAAATGTCAATTAAAAAGATTTAATTGTCCAAGCTTTACTTGCAGCTTTTACTGTTTCTTTGCAAAGTTTCATTCTTTTTTTTTTTTTAACCTACATATGATACTGCTGTCTTAAATACACAGGACTTTTGGGGTTTTTTGTCCAGTAAAATATCCTCCAAAAGTTTGCCTCCTAGGCTGCCTACATTCTAATTTATTTCTGAGGGTTGACTTTATAAAATTTAGATCTTTTAGGCAGTGGTGCATATGATTTATTTTAGAGAAAGCAAAAGTATATTCTCATTGGTGACTTTTCCAGTTATATTTTAACTTTTCAACCTTTATGGAAGAACAGAAAGTATAAGGGGGAACAAAGAGAGCTTTTATAAAATGAAAGGAAAGAAAATTTTAAATCAGAAATGATTCCAATTAAGAAAACCAGTTATCGAAATCATTTTTTAAAAAGAGTAACAGTGTGTTGAAAGAATTCAGAGCAAAATCTTAGGGGTTAATTGGAGAAAGGAATGCATTAAACATATTTCAAGCAAAATTTTGATTAGCAAAATCAAGCAGCATACATTTGAAGATTAATGCTTAAGGTGTTAGCATTTGAGCAACGTTTGGTTAAACAAGTTTTTTGCTGAACGTTTCACGAGCTCACCACTCTCTTCAATTGACAGGTTTTGATCTGAAGTCTTTTCTGCCTCGGCAGTGGTGGTACCACTTACACATCCATCTACAGCACCCCCGTTACTGGCCGTTAAACTGGGATGGTTCTTACTGGAACCTGGGCCTAGGGCTTTGTGGCCAACTTCAGAGGCATTTAATTTAATTTGTTCCTGCCCAGATGCACTTATATCACAAGATACTAGGAGCTTCTCCTCCAAGGAAGGGCCTAAACAAACAGCATGAGGATTATTTGTATATAACTGTATATGTCTAACCTTCTCAATCATCCATCTCCACTCCTACATTCTTTTTTTTTTTTTTTTTGAGACGAAGTCTCAAAAAAAAATTGTAGATTGTACTAGTGCAATCTTGGCTCATTGCAGCCTCTGCTTCCCAGGTTCAAGCGATTCTCCTGTCTCAGCCTCCTGAGTAGCTGGGATTACAGGAGCCCACCACCACGCCCGGCTAATTTTTGTATTTTTAGTAGAGACAGGGTTTCATCATGTTGGCCAGCCTGGTCTGTAACTCCTGACCTCAGGTGATTTGCCCACTTCAGCCTCCCAAAGTGCTGGGATTACACATGTGAGCCATGGTGCCCACCTCATCCCCATATACTAAAGGGAAGGCCCTGCCATATATAATGTAAACATTGAAATAATTCAATCACCACACATCTGTATAGGACTTGAGAGACTTTAGAGATTTCAGAGAACTTAAACATAATCATCCTACAGTGATTCTAAAGAATTCTGTGAGACAGTAGGTGGAAGAGTGTAGTGGAAGAAGCACTACCTTTGAAATCTGACAATCTACATAAGCTAATAGTTTCACTAACTCCTAGGGAGGCCTCTGGCCAGTAACACCATCATCATCTCTTGTTCTGTTTCTATGTCCATCAAATGAGAAAGTATGGACTAAGTACATGTCTGCCAAGATCCCTCCCAGCACTGTCTCAAGCCAGGATGTGTAGCTGTCTCTATTCATTTTATAGATGACAAAATCTAAGGTAGACCAAGGACAAATTGATAGTAAATGAACAACCTGGGCTTCTGCACCCAAGTGCTCTGTCACCGAACCAGAAAGAACACTTTCTAAAGAAGCCTTTCCTAGCTCCTTAATCTTAAGAAAATGATATTTGTGAATCTCCCAAACAACAATCTTCTGGAAAAAATCAGAAGATTTTTCTTAAAGTTATATGGCAGTTTAAATTGCTCCTAGTTGAGGAGCAAAAGTTTTAAGTCACCTTTCTGGAATGTGAAGACCCCAGAACTTAAAAATCTAGACTCTTATTTTATTGAATTTCAACAGCAGTCATACATTCATGTACACGTTTGCCAACATCACTGGATTATTCTACTTATATAACAGATATAAGTTATGCCAGGATATCTTAAGAATATTTTGAGTAATAATGCTAAGAGTTACCTGCTTTCGGTACATTGTGTGAGGCTGAAGCAGTAGAGAAGTAAGAAATTTGCCCAGGGACACCATGTAAGGCAAAAGGCACTGGACTCTGACCTGGAGGGAGAGGCTGTGTCCCAGCCTTCTGTGTATGCGACTGGCCAAGTGGGGTGGAGGGGTGGAAAGACTGAAAGGGCTGGGACATGGAAGAAGGCCCACATAGGGGAACTTCAACAGGCCCCTGTATAAAGTCACTGAATTCTTCTTCCTCAAGAAAGGCAGGTGATGGGGGAGACAGTTTTAGTAGAATGAGATGTGGGGCAATCTGCAAAATGGAAAATGGCAATGAAACACACAAAAATGGAAACCAACAGAGAAAAAGAAATTAAGATGTAGTACAATTCCAAAAGAATATATTGAAACATAAACAGCAGAGGTGAACAAGCAATAACAAGTAACAATGGTCAAATGGAATTATATGATGCACGTAAAGCACTTTGATGTCTATTTATACACAATTTTATGTCTTTTTAAAGGAGAGTTTTAATAGCTATTCTGCATTTGGTCCAAAAAAGGCAAAACTTAAAATGTATGTATCTATTCATTTATTTTAGAGACAGGTTCCTGTTCTGTCACTTAGGCTGAAGTGCTGTGGCATGCTCATAGCTCATGATTGTAACAGCCTCAAACTCCTCAGCTCAAGCAATCCTCCAGCCTCAGCCTCCTGAGTAGCACATGCTACCATGCCCAGCTAATTCTTTCCTTCTTTTTTTTTTTTTTTTTTTCCTCATAGAGATCGTGTCTTACTATGTTGCCCAGGCTGGTCTCAAACTCCTGGCCTTGACTGTTTTTCTTTCATTAGATCAATAATTTTTCCCCTGAGACCATTAATGATTTACATCAAAGTGATGATTATTTTTGGACTCAAAATGATCTGTTTATCTAGATACTATCTCAAACCAATATACATCAGATATAAGAAAACCTACTGATACAGTGCTGAATAAATTTTGGACAGATATATACTATGATGACTAAATTCCATTATTTACTAAGAAATTCAGAAAGAAATAATGCACAATACAAACTTGTAATTTTTGAAATATCATATCTGATCCATACATTTGCATAGATCATAATTTCAGTAAAGTTGTCATATGAGGAATCAAAATTACAAACAAGAACTTTTTTTTTTTTTTTTTTAGACAGAGACTCGCTGCGATGCCCAGGCTGGAGTGCAATGGCGTGATATCGGCTCACTGCAACCTCTCCTTAGTTTCCCAGGTTCAAGCGATTCTTCTGGCTCAGCCTCTCAAGTAGGTGGGACTACAGGCGCATACCACCACACCTGGTTAATTTTTGTATTTTTAGTAGAGACAGAGATACACCATATTGGCCAGGCTGGTCTCAAACTCCTGACCTCAGTGATCCACCCACCTTGGCCTCACAAAGTGCTGGAATTACAGGCATGAGCCACCACACCCAGCCAAGACAAGAACATTAAACATATTATTAAGGTCATATTTTCTTGTGAAAAGTATCAACACTAGGATACCATAAAGTGCTAAATCAAACAACTATAGTAAATTTAAGAAAGTAAACCCTTCCTGAAGACTACCTTTAAAAGATCTTTGGTACTAAAAGATATAAATGTCGGCTGGGCGCAGTGGCTCAGGCCTGTAATCCTAGCACTTTGGGAGGCAGAGGCGGGCGGATCACTAGATCAGGAGATCGAGACCATCCTGGTCAACATGGTGAAACCCCATCTTTACTAAAAATACAAAAATTAGCTGGGTGTGGTGGCGTGTGCCTGTAGTCCCAGCTACTTGGAAGGCTGAGGCAGGAGAATCACTTGAACGTGGGAGGCAGAGATGGCAGTGAGCTGAAATTGTGCCACTGCACTCCAGCTTGGGTAACGGAGCGAGACTCCGTCTCAAAAGAAAAAAAAAAAGAAAAAAGTCAGCCAGGCATGGTGGCTCACACCTGTAATCCCAGCACTTTGGGAGGCTGAGGCAGGCAGATCACAAGGTCAAGAAATTGAGACCATCCTGGCCAACATGGTCAAACCCTGCCTCTACTAAAAACACACAAAAATTAGCTGGGCATGGTGGCACGTGCCTGTAGTCCCAGCTACTCAGGTGGCTGAGGCAGAATTGCTTGAACCTGGGAGACGGAGGTTGCAGTGAGCCGAGATCGCGCGACTCTGTCTCAAAAAAATTAAAAAAAAAAAGGCACTGTGGCTTTTTATTTACATTTACTTACAATAAATCTGTTCTACAGAAGCTACATTTAATATGAAGCTCATTAATAATACTATTTTATTGTTGCTTCACATTTATTATTATTTATTTAATTTTAGACTAGGTCTCCCTGTCACCCAGGCTGGAGTGCAGTGGCACGATCTCAGCTCACTGCAACCTCTGCCTCCCAGGTTCAAGCGACTCTCGTGCCTCAGTCTCCTGAGTAGCTGGAACTACAGGCTTACACCACTATGCCCAGCTAATTTTCGTATTTTTAATAGAGACAGGGTTTCACCATGTTGGCCAGGCTGGTCTTGAACTCCTGACCTCAAGTGATCCTACCTGCCTCGGCCTCCCAAAGTGCTGGGATTACAGGCATGAGCCATGGTGCCTGGCCTGAAATGTTGAATTTTTTAAAAAGAATGTGGTAACAATTATGCAAAGACAAGACTCATCTCAACTGCTAAGTGTTCAAAAGAACAACCACCCCCTCGCCTAAATCCCTTTACCCTGCTCTAAACAGGCACATTTCTTTTTGCTTACCTGACAATAAATGTTGATTAAAAACTACAAAGAACTGCATTAGAGAAACTAAAATTTCATGAGAAGTATTATTATACCTAGGATTTTTTAAAATGAGGAATTTAAGAATTTTAAGTTTTATTACATTAAATAATGAAATCAGAACTAGCTCATAAAAGTCACTATAAAACAATGAGAATTAAAGGGTAAATTCCTTTATTACATTTGCTCTGAGTAAATAGGTTTTACTAATGTTTACATATTTATATACAGAAAACTTACAGGTGAAATTGTCATACTGACATTTAATTAGAAGACAAAGAGGTTTTTTCCTCCCAAGACAGTTGTTATCCAGACTAGTGCTCTTAAGCCACCGTACATTTGAGAACATCCAAATCTCTACTCAGCTTCACTTCTCACACACACATATAATGGCCAGGTAAACAAACAGGGACTACATAAACCACCTTCCAAGAAAAGAAAAATGCAATGCCTCTTAAAACTACCTGGTTTCTTGGGGTGCGATGCTGGAGTAGGGTGCATTTTTGCATCTCTGGAAAATCCATCTAAATTTCCTTTTATGGCTTCCAAAGCATCATCTCTACTCTTCTCTCCTGTCTAAGAGACAATAAATATATGTGTATTTCTTTACTTATCCCTTACTGTGTCTTAAACTCTCTCAAATTAAGAAAAGCACAGATATTCATCTATTTCCAATATTTTTACCACACACTTCTGATAATGAATTCTCCAAGTCAGAAAGACACTGGTAAATGATTAAACAATGACACAGAATGACACTCCACAGAAAATAACAACATTAAAGGGCCAATTCATAAATACTTTAGGATAGACCTGTTTGATATTAAGTGCCCTGTGAAGGCTCTAAGAGAAATATGAAATATCACTGAATTGAGGATTACTGTTTCCCAAGAAAAAGATTACAAACTGCCATGACACCAAAAAAGAGCTGAGAAGATAATGGCTGATATCCTATTCTCAATGACAACAGTGTATCTTTACAGAAAATGAAAAATCCTTCACATTAGGAATTAGCTAAACTGAAACGGAAAGAATCAATCACAGCCTCAGCTTGGGCTGGTGCCCCAGTGAGGAAATCCATTGAATGAGTGAGAAGAAGCAAATTCAGGGTGTGTATGTTCTGGGTTAGAAGTATTGAAATATTACCTTGGGTTTCACACTGCTCAAAAGTCTGAGCTTTTGCTTCTGCTCTTCAAACTGGCGCCTTTTCTTTCTTCTTCTAAGAGTTTTTGTTGCTGTTCAAATCGTTTTCTGAAGGAAAAATGATCTAATAAAGAACCAGCTCCTGGGATTATACACTGTGTTTTATATTCAGAGTTTTGTTTTTTTGTTTTTTTTTTTTTCCCTTGAGATGGAGTTTCACGCTTGTTGCCCAGGTTGGAGTGCAAGGGCGTGATCTTGGCTCACTGCAACCTCCACCTCCACCTCCAGGGTTCAAGCAATTCTCCTGCCTCAGCCTCTGAAGTAGCTGGGATTATAGGCATGTGCCATCATGCCCGGCTAATTTTGTATTTTTAGTAGAGACAGGGTTTCACCATGTTAGTCAGGTGGGTCTCAAACTCCTGACCTCAGGCAATCAGCCTGCCTTGGCCTCCCAAAGTACTGGGATTACAGGCATGAACCACCATGCCTGGCCTATATTCAGATTTCTAACAGTTTCAGCAATATCATGTTGCATTTCTAGAAGTGTAAATTTCATTTTGACAATCCTGTTTCCTCACTATATTAATTCCAAAATATGTGACATGAGTCGAAATAATGATTTACCTAAATCATGTATATGAATTTATTTCTGAGTTGCAAGAAGAGGAAACAAGCTTTTGCATACAAAAGTATTCTCAAAAAACAGGGAGGCAAATAAACATAAGAACACACTTTGCTCTGCACATTAAAAAAGAACCTGAAGCCAGTGTCATACAGGAGAATGAGTAATGATCTGGGAATCAGGAAGCCTGCCTTTGGGTCCAGGCTTTGCTGGTAACTGTGTAACCTGGACTGACAAGTTGTTTCATTTTCCCAGACTTCGTTTTCACTAGATGTAAAACAAGAGGGTTGAATTAGAGGAGGATCTCCAAGGTCCCTTTTGACTCTAAACTTATAATAATGGTATTTTAAAGAGGGTTTTTTTTTTAGACAGGGTCTCACTCTGTTGCCCTAGCCGGAGTACAGTGGCATGACCACAGTCTTAACCTCAGGGCTCAGGTGATCCTTCCACCTCAGCTACCTGAGTAGCTGGGACTACAGGCATGAGCCACCATGCCTGGCTAATATTTTATATTTTTTGTAGAGACAGGGTTTCAGCATGTTGCCCAGGCTGGTCTCAAACTCCTGGGCTCATGCAATCTGCCCACCTCAGCTTCCCAAAGTGCTGGGATTATAGGCATGAGCCATTGGGCCAGGCCTTAAGAGTTTTAAAGGCAACTTTTGACTGTTTTAGTTTCAAATCTACGCTAGAGATCATTAGACAATTCTTAAGATAGATGCTATAATGTATCTTTGCAATTCTTGAATTTTGGCGATCTCTTACTGCTGCTCTTCAGCAAACTGCTTCTGCATGTCTGGAGTGTACTGTGGGCCTGGAGGACGCATGCCCAGGAAGGGTGCTTGTCCTAGGTAAGGCATTCCCGCTGCTGGCATTGGTCCCATCGGTATTCCTGCCTAGAAGAAATAGACAAAGGCTTAAAAAACACAATTTCTCCTTTTAATTATCATACAAAAATGTGACTCCCATAAATTATATCTTAATACTTTTATTTGTAAAAAATATATTAAAAGATGCTAAAATTGTAAAGCTCCCTTTAATATCTAGCCCTTCACTGTCCCAGAGGGGACCACTACTAACAGTCTGATAGGTGTGTGTATGGAGGTATATGCTCACAAGTTATATTCATGTGACCTCACTGATCCTCTTTGAGAAGAGGTATTGTATCTTACATATTTTCATATTTACAGCAATAGGTAAGAGACTGGCATATGGTAAACATGCCACCAATAAAATTAAATCTGATTTTCCAACATATATGAGAGGATAATGAATATTTTAACATTACCAAAGGCCTAATAGTCAAACTTTTATAGAAAATGAAATATTCAATAAAAAATGATATATTGTTTATTCAAGTGTCCAGAAATAAGAATAACACAATAGCTAATCACAAAATTTAATAATAATATGTTTTTTAGAGACAGGGTCTCATTGTGTCACTCAGGTGCAATCAAAGCTCATTGCAGTCTCCAACTTTCAGACTCAAGAGATCCTCCTGCCTCAGCCCCAGAGTAGCTAGGACTATAGGTGTGCACCATCACACCTGGCTCAAAATCTAATTTTAAAAATGATGACAATGATAATGATTAAATGGCTGATTTTTAGTGAGTGAAAACGCTTCTACTACTCAACCTCCCTAAAAAGTTCCCCTTCTGTCCCTAACTAAAATCTGTCTCTGAAACCCTCTCATTTGGAGATTGCTGCTTCTCTTCTGTATTTGCTGTACGTGGGGAATATTCCTTCTTGCTTCTTCTAAACCTTTTCTCCTCTGTCTTCAAAAACCTGAATACATTTTAATTTCTCACCAATAGACTTCATTTACTATCCGACCTTGTTCATGTCATCTACTGACCCTCAAGTTCCCCCACTCTTCAGTTGAACACTTCAGACCTTGCCATCTTCCATTCTACCCCTAAACTGCTCTTGCTAACATCAACAATCACCCACGTGGATAACTCACCTAACACTGTGGTCCTCCATGACTTTAGCCTCCTCTTCACAATCATGCCCAACATACAATTCCAGCTTCCCTTTCTGTGGTAATATCCTTCAACTATCAGCACCAAAGACTGCCTCATGTCCAAAATCTGGATGTTAGGCATCCTGACACTTGACGACCACCTCCTATCCTTCTAGCTCATCTAGACCAGTAATTCTATCTCAATATCTCCCACCTGTTAATTTTTTTTTTCCCCTGAGCTTATTTTGCAGGTTCTACCTGCTAATTTTGCCACTTTTCTCATGATCCATCATCTTCATTATGTCCTCACTTCCCTTCTTGTTCAACTTAGATTCCAAGGCTCACTGTTAAATGCCCTTGTAAAGATCCTTAATTCCCTTAATTGTCAATTTCTTAACATGGTCGCCTGGGAAACTTCACCCCTGATTAGAATCAACTAATCAACCTCTTCATGCTTATACAAAAACCTTTGAATCTTGCTGGAGAGAAAAACATTGAGGATTCACTTTAAATTCTTATTTTATTTTATTTTTTTTAGACAAGGTCTTGCTCTGTCACCCAGGTTGGAATGCAGTGGTGCAATCTTGGCTCACTGTAACCTCCACGTGGCTCCCAGGCTGCTGAAGTGATCCTTCCACCTCAGCCTCCCAGGTAACTGAGACCACAGGCATATGCCACCATGCCCGGCTATTTTTTGTATTTTCAATAGAGATGGGATTTCACCAGGTTGACCAGGCTGTTCTCGAACTCCTGACCTCAAGTGATCCGCCCACCTTGGCCTCCCAAAGTGCTGGGATTACAGACGTTGAACCACCACACCCAGCCAGCTTGGAATGCTTCTGAAGAGTTTCTAGCACTCTACAGCTGGAGTTACAAACAATACTGCTTTATTACTAACGTTCTCTATTCTAAATCTTGGGTGGAGATAGCTGTGTGTACTTATTTAAAATCACAGTATTGTTCTCTTGCTGCTAAAAATTAGTATCACAGTCCTAGAATTAAATTTTTCTTTCTTTTTTCAGTTTACCCAAACTATATAAAATACAAAAGAAACTACCCAAATTATGGTGATTAAAAATAAGGCAAAGTGTTCTAACAAAAATAATAAAGAATTAAAGACATGAAGGTGTTATGCATATTACCTTCTTACTTACAAACTCCTTTCTTGAGGAACACTCAAATTTACTAAATGGGATTTTGTTTCCCCACTACACCTGGAAAGGAGGCACTAAGTTTTTATAGACTTTTGAAATCTAAATAAACTAAAAGATTAAGAGATACTAATCTTTAATTATACACTGAGTGGATGACATACCAAAAGAAAGAACTCAGAAATCTGAGATACATTTGATAAACTGATGGCTACTTTAGATTTAAATAAGTTGAGAAATAGAGTATGACAGCTAAGACTAGAAGAGTAAAAGTGTCCATTTCACTTAGAACCCCAACAGATTTTGACAAGTTGATCTTAAAATTATATTGAAGGGTGGCCAGGCTCGGTCGCTCACACCTGTAATCCCAGCACTTTGGGAGGCCGAGGCAGGTGGATCACACGAGGTCAGTTCAAGACCAGCATGGCCAACATGGCAAAACCCTGTCTCTACTAAAAACACAAAAATTAACCAGGCAATGGTGGTGTGCACATAATCCCAGCTACTTGGGAGTCTGAGGCAGAAGAATCGCTTGAACCTGGGAGGCGGAGGTTGCAGTGAGCCGACATTGCTCCATTGCACTCCAGCCTGGGCAACAAAAGTAAAACTCTGTCTCAAACAAACAAACAAACAAAATTATACTAAAGGGCAAAGGACCATGAATCAGCCATCATTCTTTAAACAAAGAAGGATGATCCATACTATCAGATATCCATGCTTAGGCTAGATAATTAAGGTATAAGATATTTACTGATGCAAGGAAAGACAGATACGGCAATGGGACACATACATCAGCCCACAAATTAATCCAAAGCATATAAATAAATTTGATATTACAGGAATAATCATAGAAATCAGTAAGTAAAAAATGGTCTATTTATAAATGATTTGGGAACAACTGACTACAATGGAACATAATAAAATTGCATCCTTCTACCTCACGCTGATGCTAAATAACAATTCTAAGTAGGTTAGAGACTTAATTTGAAAAGAAGGGCCAGGCGCATTGGCTCACACCTGTAATCCCAATACTTTGGGAGGCTGAGGCAGGCAGATCACTTGAGGCCAGGAGTTCCAGACCAGCCTGGCCAACATGGTAAAACCCCATCTCTACTAAAAATACAAAAATTAGTCAGGCGTGGTGGTGGATGCCTGTAATCCCACCTACTCTGGAGGCTAAGGCAGGAGAATTGCTTGAGCCTGGGAGGCTGCAGTTGCAGTGAGCCGAGATTGTGCCACACTCCAGCCTGGGCGACAGGGTGAGACTCTGTCACAACAACAACAAAAAGAAACTTAAATTTTTTAAAATAAGAAGATACAAGTAGGGAAGAATGTCTTAGATAAGGCAAAAAAAAAAAAAAGGACTGACTTTTATCCATCTGACTTAATTTCTACACAACTTGACACTATAAACAAAATTAAAAGAGAGGCCAAAGAGTAGGAGAAGACACTGGCAACACATATAACTACAAAGGATTAGAATCCAGACTATATAATAAACTCTCAGAAATCAATGAGATCAAAACAGCAAAACATTAGAAGCAATTTAAATGTCTGTCAATAGAACAACATATATTCACTCAATGAAATACCAAACAGCAGCTACTATGAATAAACTTGGCATAATTTTACAACAGAGATAAATCTTGGAGGAAAACAAATTTAAAAGTCAAGATGCTGAAGGATACATATTTATGTAAAATTTAAAACCTAGAAATTATTATATATTGCTCATGAATATACACATATATAAAATAATAAAAGTATAAAAATATGGCCAGGCACGGTGGCTCACACCTGTAATCCCTGAACTTTGGGAGGCAGAGGTGGTACATTGCTTGCAGTCAGGAGTTCAAGATCAGCCTGGTCAACATGGTAAAACCCCATCTCTACTAAAATACGAAAATTAGCCAGGCAAGGTGGTGGGCACCTGTAATTCCAGGTACTAACTACAGAGGCTGAGGCAGGAGAATCATTTGAACCCAGGAGGTGGAGGTTGCAGTGAGTTGGTGAGTTGAGATCGCATCACTGCACTCCAGCCTGGGTGACAGAGTGAGACTCTATCTCAAAAAACAAAACAAAACAAAAAAAAAAACAAAGTATAAAAATACATACGGGAACTATAAACACTGAATTCATGATAGTGATAACAACCTCTGAGCAAGGAGAGGAAGGAAAGTATTTTTCTTTTCTTTTTTTTTTTTTTTTTTGAGATGGAGTTTTACTCTTGTCACCCAGGCTGGAGTGCAATGGCACAATCTCAGCTCACTGCAACCTCCGCCTCCTGGGTTCAAACAATTCTCCTGCCTCAGCCTCCCCGAATAGCTAGGATTATAGGCATGCACCATCATGATCAGCTAATTTTGTATTTTTAGTAGAGATGGGGTTTCTCCATGTTCGTCAGGCTGGTCTCAAACTCCTGACCTCAGGTGATCCACCTGCCTTCGTCTCCCAAAGTGCTAGAATTACAGGCGTGAGCCACTGCACTCAGCTGAAAGTATTTTTCAATTCTTTAAAAAAATGTAAACCAAATGTGGCACGTTAAAATTTGATAAAGGTACGACCTGACTACCTACATAAAAAATCCCATGGAATCCATAAAAAAAATTTCTAGAATAAATTAGTTCAGTAAGATAGAAGAATACAAACATATACAGTCAATTGTATTTCTATATACTAACAATGAATACGTGAACACTGACATTAAAAAACAATGCCATTCGTAACTGCTCAAAAAATCAAAATATTTAGATGTAAATTTCACCAAACATGGATGTGACTTTTATGCTGAAAACGATGTAAGTGCAGACAGAAGGAACCAAAGACCTAAACTAAAGAAGAGATATCCCATGTTCATATGTTAGAAGACGTCAGTTCTCAGATATCAATTCTCCCTAAATTCATACAGAAGTTTAACACAATGCCTATCAAACTCCAGCAAGAGGTTTTCCAGAGATAGACAACATTATCCCAAAATTCATATGGAAAGGCAGAGAGACCAGAATATTAAAACAATTTTGAGAAGAAGAATGTAGGAGGAATCAACCTTATTGTATAGCTACCATCACGAAGACTGTGTTATTGGTGAAGGAACAGACATATACGTAAATCAATGGAACAGAACAGAGAACCTAAGGGAAGATCCACACAAGCATGCCCAACTGATTTTTGACAAAAAGGTAAAAGCATTTCAATGGAAGAATAGCCTTTTTGACAAATGTTGCTGGGGCAATCAGACCTGCATAGATAAAAAGAGAGAGATAAAAGACAACCTCAATCTAGGTCTTAAGTCTTACACAAAAATTAACTCAAAACGGATCGTGTACTTAAAAGTATAAAACTTTAAAAAAATAGGAGAAAATCTTCAGAATCTAGGGCAAGGTGAGTAACTCTTAGACTTACACCATGCACGATCCATAAAATGAAAAACTGGTAAACTGAATTTCACCAAAATTGAACTTTTTGTCTGTGAAAGACCCTGTTAAGAGGATGAAAAGACAAGCTACAGACAAGAAAATACCTGTAAACTGCATACCTGACAAAAGACTAGTACCTAAAAGATACAAAGAATTCTCAAAATTCAATAGTAAAATACCAAGAAATGCAATTTAAAAATTGCTTCAATTAAAAGCTATGAAATGACATTTCTCTGAAGAAAATGTAATGATGGTAAATAAACACATCAAAAGATGCTCAACATCATCTGCGAATTAAAACCATGAGATATTACAACGTACTTATCAGAATGACTAAACAAAACATAATGACACTAAATGCAGGTAAGGATGCAGTATAGCTGAACCTCTGATACATTGCTGATGGGAATGTGAAACAGTAGAGCTACTCTGGAAACAAGTTTGGCAGCGTCTTAAAGAACCAAAAATACAATACCATGCAACCCAGCAATTGCACTCTTGGGCATTTATCCTAAGAAATGAGGACTTATGTTCATACAAAAACCTTTATTTGTAATAGCCAAAAACTGTAAACAACCCTGATGTCCTTCAGTGAGAGAACAGTTAAACAAATTGTCATACATCCACACCATGGACTAATACTCATCAAGTTAAAAAAACGAACTATTGATATATGCAACGATTTGGATGAATCTGAAGGGACTATGCTAAGCGACAAGCACCAGTCCCAAAAGGTTAATGATTCCATTTATGTAACAGTTTTGAAACCACAACATTATAGAAATGGAAAATACATTAGTGAATGCAAATAAGGCGGGGCAGGAAAGAAGTGAGTATAGCTACAAAAGGGCAACATGAGGAGATCCTTGGGGGAGATGGAAATGTTCTGTGTCTCAGCTGTACCAATGTCCATACGCTGGTTGTGTTACTACAGTTCTCACAAGTTTTTACCAATAGAGGAACTGGGCAAAGGATTTCTATTATCTCTTACAATTACACAACAGATTGCAACAGGTTTACACATGTACATCATGTGCTCTATACTTGTCTAGATGTTTGAAATGCTTCAGAATAATTTTAAAATGTATTGTAAATCATGAGGAGTGTTTTCTTTTTATGTGTTTTGGGGAAGGGAGTGGTTATAATCATCATCATCAATAATGATATAATAATAATCAAGACTAAATGTCTGGCTGGCGCGATGGCTCACACCTATAATCCCAGCACTCTGGGAGGCCAAAGCAGGTGGATCGCTTGAGGTTAGGAGTTCAAGATCAGCCTGGTCAACACGGTGAAACCCCATCTCTACTAAAAATACAGAAGTTAGCTAGATGTGGTGGTGCATGCCCATAAAATCCCAGCTGCTTAGGAAGCTGAGGCAGGAGAATTTCTTGAACCCGGGAGGCGGAGGTTGCAGTTAGCCGAGATCATGCCACTGCACTCCAGCCTGTGCAACACAGCAAGACTCAGTCTCAAAAATAAAAAATAAAAAAAAAAGGACTAAATTTCTATGTTGATTTTTTTATCTGAATCACTTTTATCTCCAAAGACTTAAGAGATAACTAAAGGAATAATGAGTTTGCTTCATACATGGCCCTGGTTGGTTAGAGCTATTGAGTTTGGGGGGAAAAATACGATCTAGATGATTTTTCTTCTTAAAGAATGGTGAGCAGCTTCCAAACAGTATAATGCCTGTCAGCAAGATTAAAGGTTAAAGAAAAAGACTTCGGTTGCTTTGTCTTAGAATCATCGATATACAAGCTTCTGACACTCAGGGACATTATTAAGGCACTAACAACTCTCAGAGTTTACTTTTTGCTTGTTGTTCTGCATGGTAGAGAATCTTAAATTGTTTTTGGTTGTTTCAAACTCTAAAAACATTTTTCAGATAATTGTCTAAGTCATAAAATAATGTTCAGTGTAAAAATTAATGATTTAAAATTTGTATCAATTGTTATTAAAATTCAGTAGTAAGCTTAGAAAGTCTTAATTTAAAATACACTCCATTCTATGGTAGATTGTTATTAATTACTTGCTGCCTTTATTCTAAGAGGACTACACATCCCTGTGCGGTTTACATTCTTCCTGGTATATTCCTCCTCTACTGATGTTAGGGCCATATTACTTTTGTGGGCAGAAGTGACTAATAAATGCTACCTCCAAGTGTTAGCTTTAAAGGACATCACAGGGTTTGGTCATCTCTTTTCCTATGCCAAGAACCTAGGATGTCCTGGCTGAAGGTCCTAGGATAAAGAAAACATGGAGCAGAGTCAGCACTCTGAATATGTATCACAAGAGAGGAATAAACTTTGTTTTGTTAAGTCACTGAGATCTGCGGACTGTTTCTGCAGCAGAGCCTAGTGAGAGTTAGCTTAACATGGATTAAAAGCTCAAGAAATCTCAATGTATTCCCGTTTTCTTCCTTCTAGAGATGGATAAAAAATGACACTGGAAGTTTTCCTGACCCTTTAAACACAAAACAGAAGCTTTATTTGCATAATTGACTTCAAAACAACAATGGCTTCAAATTAAAATTCTGATTGTGAACTCCTAATATTACTTATTTATAAGTGATATACATGTGTTACTGTATACAAGTATATACTGTATAACAAAACACAGCAACATAAAATGTTAAAGTATTAGGTAAATAAGTGAACTAATGCAGAAACAAAAAACCAAATACTGCATGTTCTCACAAATGGGAGCTAAACACTGGGTGCACATGGACATAAAGATAGGCTTGATAGACACTGGAGCCTAGAAGAAGGGAGAAAGAGTAGGGGAAGGGCTGAAAAACTAGCTGTTTGGTACTATACTCCCCACCCGGGTGACGGGTTCCCTCAGCATCACACAACATAGGATTGTACAAACCAGCACATGTGCCCCCCTGAATCTAAAATAAAAGTTGAAAAAAACCCAAAAATAAATAAAAAATAAAGCATTAGATAAAAATGAAATACAGTATATGGCATTAAAGACATGTGTTAATAGTACAAAAGCAAAAATGCTTTTATCCTCTGGCTTTTTTTTTTTTTTGAGATGGAGTCTCACTTTGTTGCCCAGGCTGGAGTGCAGTGTCGTGATGTCAGTTCACTGCAACCTCCACCTCTCAGGTTCAAGGGATTCTCCTGCCTCAGCCTCCAGAGTGTCTGGGACTACAGGCACACGCCACCACGCCCAGCTAATTTTTGTAGTTTTAGTAGAGATGGGGTTTTGTTATGTTGGCCAGGCTGGTCTCGAACTTCTGACCTCAAGTGATATGCCCGCCTTGGCTTCCCAAAGTGCTGGGATTACAGGCGTGAGCCACCGTGCCCAGCCTTTTCCCTCACTCTTTTGAACACATCTTCATTTTAGTTTGAAGGAAGACATTTATTTACATTTATTTCTAATTGCAACATTAAGTTCTTAGTCTGTAGCTCTTGATATAGAAACATAACCACAAACAATAACTTTGTAAAAAACCAACTAAAGCAGCAAGTACCTGCATAGTAATAGGTCCTTGGGACATCTGAGAGCTGTAATTCATTCCCATAATGCCTTGCATATTAGGCTGCATGACAGAGACCATAGGAAATCCTTGTTGCTGCATCGGCATCAGGCCTGCTGAAAAATGTAAAGCATTATTAAAGTCAATGTCTTTTAAAGTTTATTTTCTTAAAACCGTAAGTACCTAAAGGACTTGTTACTTGGCAGGAAGCAGAGTGTAATGGAAAAAGCACAGGGTCCTGAGTGAGACAGATGTAAATACGAATTCCAACAATATCATTTACTTAGCTGTGTGATCTTCAACAAGTTACAAAATGTCATCTGTAAAATGAAGATAATATCTCTCTACAGAATTTGTATGCATATTAAAAAACTAACAGTATGGTCTAATTGGGGTATTCATACCCTTGTGTTGTTCCATTCCATACTGAATAGGGCTGACCAGTATAACCAACAGGATACTGTGGAAATGACAACATGTAACTTAAAAGTCTATTTTTTTTGTGACCCAGAGTCTCACTCTTGTCACCCAGGCTGGAGAGTAGTGGCGTGATCTTGGCTCACTGCAACCTCTGCCTCCTGGATTCAAGAGCTTCTCCTGCCTCGGGCTGCCAAGTCACTGGGACTACAGGAACCTGCCACCATGCCCGGCTCATTTTTACATTTTTAGCAGAGATGGGGTTTCGCCATTTTGACCAGGCTGGTCTTGAACTCCTGACCTCAAGTGATCCGCCCACCTCAGCCTCCCAAAGTGCTGGGATTACAGGTATGAGCCACCGCACCTGGCCCAAAGGCTAGTTCTTAAAAGACACTGTAGTTTCCTCCTTGTTCTTTTTGATCACTTGCTCTGGAGCAAGCCACTGCCATGTCATGAGAATATTCAGTAAGACCTATGGTGAATCCATGTGGTGAGGTACTGAGCTCTTCTGCCAAAAGGCACATGAATTTGCCATCTATGTCAATCAGCTACCTTGGAAGCAGCTCCATGAAACTTTCAGATGACTGCAAGCCTGGCTGACATCTTCATTGCAGTCTCATAAGAGGTCTCGAGCCTGAACCACCCAGCAGAGCTACTCCTAGATTCCTGACCCACAGACACATTATGAAATAATAAAATGCTTACTTTTTAAAATTTGGGATAATTTGTTACACAGCAGCAGGTAACTAACAAAGTAACAGTTAAGGGCATGAACTCTGGGAGCCAACTAGAAATGCCACATACTACTTTGAAACCTTGGGCAATTTGCTTCTTTCTACACCTTGGTTTCTCGTTTGTAAAACTGTTTAATACTTACTATGCTTAAAGAAATGTTATTCTTCTTCCTTTTCGTTACATGAATAGGTAACATAACAATTACTGCAAAATAACCATGGCAGAAAACGATCATGAAAGTATGATTTGGGCTAGTGTTTCCCAAACTTTTCCAAGAGCAGAGGTGAATGAATATACATCCCTTTGGGATTTTGGTACATACTAAATGCCTACCATATGCTAGGCACAGTTCTATGTGCTTGGTACACGGAAGTGAATAAAAGAAAATCCCTACATAGCCTGAGCACAAATTTCTTTCTAATTTTGTATTCAGACTACATCCACGTTGGTTCTACCATAAGAAAGAAGCTTTATATCAAACTGTCAACTTAAAAAATTAAAGATCTAGGCAATTATAGCATGTTTATCTTATGGTTTTTGTGTACCTTCCAGGTTATTTATAACCTAGCCTAATTTCAGAAGCACGGACATTCACATTTGTGGGTAACAGTTATTACAGGTAGGCCATTCACTTATTCAAGTATTTGAGGCCTACTCCATATTAGGCACTGTTCTAGGGACACAGTCATGAACAAAACCAGGTCTTCACTCTCATGGAACTTACAGCGTAATCAGGACAGACAGATAATAAAAAAAATAAGTACATGTCAGGTGGTGACAAGAGCTAGGGCAAAAAATAAAGCAGGGCAAAGGGGAACAGAGTGGTTGCTATTTTACATAGGGCAATTAGAAAAAGTGTCACCAGGGTGGCATTTCAGCAAGGACCTCAAGGAAATAAAGAACCAAGCCATGCCGATATATATACGTGTTTTTTTTTTTCCTCCTGTTTTTAATACCAACCATGCCAATATTTGGGAAGAATATTCCAGACCAAAGAACGTCAAGTACAAAGATCACGAGGTGTCATGGAGAATTAGAATACACAGATTGAAAATAGCCACAGTAAGTTGTTTTCTGTCTTATTTCTTTGGACTTAAAGTTTTATTCATTTTAATTGATTTTATTTTATTGCTGAATGGCTAACTCAGATATCTGGCATAATATTTCAAGGCACAAAAGTGTACACAGTAGAAAATAGGTCTCTTTCTTTCCTCTGTCTCCTGTTCAAGTACTCATGATCTTATGGCCATCCTTGCTACCGGTTTCTTGCATACGTTCTCAGAAATGATACATGCATAATTTAAAGCCTTCAAATGACCAAAAAGTCCATACTAACAAACTGTTAAAAAAAAAAAATATCCAAACCAATTCCAAATTCCCTAAGAAAAAATATCAGGCAACATTTTGGGATCTCTTCTTGTCCAGTTCCTTCACTCCATATGCAGATTTTTACTTAAAAGTTTATAGAAATGCAAAATAACAAACCACAATAATGAAGACATAACTTTGTAATACCTTCCTAAAGAACAAAAGATCTCAAACCATTTGATCTCAATCTGGGACACATCTAATTACAGATAGCTTAAATAATGCAGAAACATGAACACGATGAAAACTATACAACTGACCCTTGGAAAAACTTACCTGAAACTCAACCACCATCACTGATTATAAAAGAAGACAAAGCCAGGATGAGCCACTGACCACCTGCTACTGAGCTGCTCCTTATCTTTTATCTCTACTGGTGACCCAGGAGTCTCTGTTTCTCTGCAAATCTATGATAACCAATCAATGCTGGCTTTTTAAGAAGAGCCAGTTTTCAGAAGCAGCTTGGTGTGAGGGGAAAGAGAATATATCAGAGTGGGAGAAATGAGCAGAAAGAATCAAGAGAAAGGCAGATATATTCTTTCTTCACTGTTGTGCCCCAGCTGCATGGCAGCATGGGTCAAGATTATATTCCTTCACTACTATTTCCTTGAAGATAAAGCTAGAATTGATATTGGTGGGCCCTGGTCTGAGACCAAGAGAGAAGAGGTATACTTAGTAGAGAAATTTCTAGGAATAAAACCAATACTTGGCCAGATATGGTGGCTTATGCCTGTAATCTCAGTGCTTTGGGAGGCCAAGGCAGGAGGGATCACTTGAGCCCAAGAATTTGATACCATCCTGGGCAACATAAGGAGACCCTATCTCTACAAAATATTTTTTAAAAATCAGCGAGGCGTGGTGTTATGCACCTGTGGTCCCAGCTACCTGGGAAGCTAAGGTGGGAGAATTGCTTGAGCCTAGGAGGCCGAGGCTGCAGTGAGCTTGACTGCGCCACTGTACTCCATCCAGTCTGGGCGACAGAGCAAGACACTGACCTCAAAAAAAATTAAAATAAAAATAAAAACCCAAACCCAAACAAAATCCTGAGACTTAAATACTTTAAGCTGAATCAGAGTATGTGATCCCTTTTAATTTCAAAATTATATGTTTATAATACATGATTATAATAAGATACTATCAAATAGAGAAAAAATACCAGTGTGAAACAACTAAAGATGTTTGTTTATTAATTCAACAAACATCTACAGAGAACGTATTATGTTAAATCAGCATAGTGGGTGCCAGAGATACTAATGAGCATTAGACAGACGTGGCACTAACAATCTAGGAGAAAGATATCGAGTAAATTACAGCTCATTTCATTTTTATCACCTGTTCTTTAACATTCTTGCCCCAAAAGTTCCTTTCACCTCCGAGGTTAAACAATCTATGAGCAGAATGTTATATAAGTTTTGGAGAAATGAAGAGTGATCCTTATTACTACCCAAATTATACAGTTTTTGAGAAATTTTAAGAGTAGCTGCCATATAGGTTTAAGAGTACACAAAATTTTACTCTACTTAGCAGCAACAGAACTTATTTTCTATTTACTTATTTAATTCCCAGATTCAGAAACACAAGAGTGAAAAATAAACATTCAAAACTTAAGCTTTCACATACCTTGAGGGGGTCTTATTCCACCTGCAACAGGAAACATGAAGCTGAAAATAGAATAAAAACACATCATAATCTTCATATGCACAAAGATCTCAAATAACACATGTGCTTTTTTATATGGATGAAAGACTCATCGATGGGATCTGGTGTTTGTTCTGCAGTACAATACTGAACTGCCCAACATCAGAAGATTGAGCATCCATGGACGCATGTCAGCATGCTAGCGGAGACAGAAACTTGTTGAAATAGCAGACACAAGACCCTGAAACTAGTCCTGGCTCTGTCACTGTGTGTCTTCTCTGGATTCCAATTTCCCCATCTATCAAATCAGAGTTTAATTAGATACAATTCAGTCAACATTTATTGAGTGTCAACTACATTAAATGATGGAATCTTGTAATCTAAAAGACACATAATGCAGGCAAATAACTATACTGCAGGGCAAATGTGCTAACTGCCATAAGCGAGGTCCAAATTACTAATAGAGATGAGAGAAAAAAAAAGAATTTGAATGGGCTATATCTTGAGAAGTTTTATGGAAGTAGCTCTCGAGCTAAATCTTAAAGGAAAATAGAGGCACACTATATATTTTGAGCAAAAGCTTTGAGGCACAGATGCAGGGATGTTGGACAGATGAATGTAGGTTAAATGTTAACTATATGATTCAAAAGCGAGCAGACTGTACAGGGCCTTTATTTTTTTTAATTAAAAAAATTTTGTTTTTGAGATGGAGTTTTGCTCTTGTTGCCCCGATTGGAGTGCAACGGTATGATCTCAGCTCACTGCAACCTCCACCTCCTGGGTTCAAGCAATTTTCCTGTCTCAGCCTCCCAAGTACCTGGGATTACAGGCACCTGCCACCATGCCTGGCTAATTTTTTGTATTTTTAGAGATGGGGTTTCACTATGTTGGCCAAGCTGGTCTCGATCTCCTGACCTCAGGTGATCCACCTGCCTTGGCCTCCCAAAGTGCTGGGATTACAGGCATGAGTCACCACGCCTGGCCAAAGGCCTTTAAAATGTTTAATTTTATTTTGAGTATTATGTGAAGTTGTCAGAGGTTTTATTGTTTTTGTGGTAATATTGTTATTAAAACCTCTGACAACTTCACATAATACTCAAAATAAAATTAAACATTTTGTGGTAATAATTTTATACATAACATAAAATTCTATCATTTTAACCATTTTTAAGTGTATAATTTCGTGGCATAATTAAGGACATTCACAATATTGTACAACCGTTACCACTATCCATTTCCAGAAATTTTCCATCATCCCAAACAGAAACTCTGTACCCATTAAACAGTAAGTCCTCATTATTCTCTCCCCCCAACCCCTAGCAACCACTATTTTGTTTTCTGGTTCTATGAATTTACCTGTTGTAGGTAGGGACCTCACATAAATGGAATCATATAATACTTGCTCTTTTGTATCTGGCATATTTCACTTTGGCAAACACTTTCAAGGTTCACCCATATTGTAGCACGTATCATGATTTTGATCCTTTTTATGGCTGAATACTCTACGGTCTGCATATGCCACGTTTTGCTGATCTGTTCTCTTCACGGACATCTGGGCTGTTTCCACCTCTTGGCTGTTGTGAATAGTGCTGCTATGAACATTGGTGTACAAAGACCTGTTTGAATCCCTCTTTCAATTCTTTCAGATATATGCCTAGGAGTGGAATCGCTAGGTAATATGGTAATTTCATGCTTACTTTTTGAGAAACTGCCAAACTGTTTTCCACAGGAGCTGCACCATTTTACCTTTCCACTTGGAATGCAAAAGGGTTCCAATTTTTCCACATCCTCACCAACACTTGTAATTTTCTGGGTTTTGTTTTTGTTTTTTATTTTTTTCTGAGACGAGTCTCGCTTTGTTAGGCTGGAGTGCACTGACACAATCTTGGCCCACTGCAACCTCCACCTCCCATGTTCAAGCAATTCTCCCAACTCAGCCTCCTGAGTAGCTGAGACTACAGGCATGCACCACCATGCCGGGCTAATGTTTGTATTTTTAGTAGAGATGGGGTTTCACCATGTTGGCCAGGCTGGTCCCAAACTCCTGACCTCAGGTGATCTGCCTGCCTCGGCCTCCCAAAGTGCTGGCATTACAGGTGTAAGCCATCACATCTGGCCTTTTTTTTTTTTTGAGACAAAGGTCTGCCATGTTGCTCAGGCTGGTATCAAACTCCTGGTCTCAAGCAATCCTCTCACCTTAGCCTCCAGAGTAGCCGGGATTATAGGTGACAGCCATGGCACTTGGCTTATTTTGTTTTTTTTTGATGATAGCTATCTTGATAAGTGTGAAGTGGTTATCTCATTGTGGTCTTAATTTGCATTCCCTTATGTCAGAAATTTTTAAGTAGGGGAGTGATATGATCAGAAATGAGCTTTAGAAGTTATTCTGGTAACAGGGTATGGCAGAGAAAAAGTAAAAAGAACTAGTTAAGAAACTATCACAATAATCTTAATAAGAGATGAAAAGTATCATAATGAAAGCAGTAGAAATGGAAAAGTAGAAGTGAATAAAAGACATGTAAAAGAAAGGATCAATACGACTTGGCAAAGGCCAGGATGGGGGAACAGCAGTGCAAAAGCAAAAAGAGCTGAAGGTGATGCTGAGACCGTGATCCTGAGTAACTGCAAAGGATGGTGATGCATTCAATGAAAACAGGAACTCAATATGAGCAGGCTTGGGGGAGAAAGGTGGTAGGAGTGTGTTCATGAGGAACAATTTAGCAGGCAATCGGAAAAGTAATTCAAGCTCAGGAGAAAGATCTAGAGAAATCTAGTTAGGCTTTTTTTTTTTTTTTAATTTATTGAGACAGAGTCTTGCTCTACCACCCAGGCTGGAGAGCAGGGGCACGATCTCCGCTCACTGTAACCTCTGTCTGCCAGGCTCAAGCAATTCTTCTGCCTCAGCCTCCCATATAGCTGAGACTACAAGGCAAGCACCACCACACCTGGCTAATTATTGTATTTTCAGTAGAGATGGGGTTTCACCATGTTGGCCAGGCTGGTTTTCAACTCCTGGCCTCATGATCTGCCCGCCTTGGCCTCCCAAACTGCTGGGGGTACAGTCTTACAGTGAAAACTGAGTAGGAAATGCTCATCAAGAACCAAGGAAGTGCTTACAACTGAGATTTACAACTGAGGAAGGACCACATTTCAACAAGGAAGTAGTTACCAGTGTCTAATGCTGTAAAATAGTGGTGAGAATGAAGATTAAAAAATAAATCACTGCTTTCAAAAATGGTGATCTTTGAGTGAGTTAGTTTCAATAAAGAGATCCTAGGGAGAAAAAACTTAAGAGATAAAATACATACTTAGTGATTGATAAGGTTTTTGAGGAAATGGGATTAACATGCAAAGTAGCAAAAGGGAGCAGAGGCTTGCGGTGATGCATGCCTATAATCCCAGCACTCTGGGAGGCCAAGGCAGGCAGATCACTTGAGGCTGCAAGTTCAAGACTAGCCTGGTCAACATGGCAAAACCCCATCTTCACTAAAAATACAAAAATTAGCTGGGCGTGGTGGCATGTGCCTGTAATCCCAGCTACCCAGGAAGCCGAGACATGAGAACGGCTTGAACCCAGGAGGCGGAGGTTGCACAACTGCACTGCAGCCTGAGTGACAGAGCCAGACTCTGTTTCAAAACAGAACGAAACAAAGTAGCAAAGGGATCTGCTTTGAAAAGGAAGTGGGACTTCTTCTCTGGGACAGGAAAGAAAAAGGGACAAACCAAGGAAGACTTCTGAGAAAGGCTCTTAATCTGGGAGTCAAGGGTCGAAAAAGGAGGTTTCTAGATACCCTTCAGAGAATCTAGTGAATGGCTGGGTCTGCTGGCTCACACCTGTCATCCCAGCACTTTGGGAGGCCAAGGTGGGAGGATCACGTTAGCCCCTGAGTTTGAGACCAGCCTGGGCAACAGAGTGAGACCCATCTCTCCAAAATAACAATAATAATAAATAAAAGAGATAACAGTGATTCCTTTCCAGAAAGTTTTCAATTTACTGTGCCTAGTTCCATCAAAAGAATCAGTATCTATGAGAGTTATAGCCTTATGGAATGAATTTCTCAAATAAGAGATGAAAGGAGAAATCACTCGATTCATGGACTGCAGAATGGATGTTGCTTTAGCAGGCATGAGAACATTAACCTTCTTATGCACTGCCATCAGAGCTCTTGGGTGACCAGCCACATTGTCAATAAGCAGTAATATTTTCAAAAGAATCTTTTTCTGAGCAGGTCTCAACAATGGGCTTAAAATACTCAGTAAACCAGGCTGTAAACAGATTCGCTGTCACCCAGGCTTTGTGGTTCCATTTACAGAGTATAGGCAGAGATTTAGCATACATTTTAAAAGCCCTAACATTTTCAAAGTGGTCAATGAGCATCGGTTCAACTTAAAGTCACCTTCTGCCTTAGGCCCTAACAAGAGAGTCAGCCTGTCATTTGGCGCCAGGCATTGACTTCTCCTCTCTAGCTAGGAAAGTCCTAGATGGCATCTTCGTCTACAGTGACAATCTGGCCAGGCATGGTGGCTCACGCCTGTAATCTCAGCACTTTGGTAAGCTGTGTCGGATGGATCACTTGAGGTAAGAAGTTCAAGACCAGCCTGGCCAACATGGTGAAACCCCGTCTCCACTAAAAACACAAAAATGAGGCCTGGTGTGATGACCACGCCTGTAATCCCAGCATTTTGAAAGGCCAAGGCAGGTGGATTGCCCGAGGTCAGGAGTTTCTGACCAGCCTGGCCAACATGGTGAAACCTCATCTCTACTAAAATATAAAATTAGCCGGGCATGGTGGCACACACCTGTAATCTCAGCTAATGGGGAAGCTGAGGCAGGAGAATCGCTTGAATCCGGGAAGCGGAGGCTGCAGTGAACCAAGATCATGCCATTGCACTCCAGCCTGGGTGACAAGTGTGAAACTCCATCTCAAAAAAGAAAAGAAATTAGCTGGGTGTGGTGGCACACACCTGTAGTCCCAGCTACTAGGGAGGCTGAGGCAAAAGAATCACCTGAACCTGGGAGGCAGAAATTGTAGTGAGCCAAGATCGTGCCACTGCACTCCAGCCTGAACAACGAAGACTTTGTCTAAAAAAAAAAAAAGGAAAAAATCTATATTTAGCATAGCCACCTTTATCAATGATCTTAGCTCTTCTGAATAACTTGTTAAAGCTTTCACATCAGCATTGCTGCTTCACCTTGCACTTTTATGTTCTGGAGATAGCTTCTTTCCTTAAACCTCACAAACTGACCTGTTAGCTTCCAACTTTTCTTCTGCAGCTTCCTCACCTCTCTCAGCCTTCGGCCTTCACAGAATTGAAGAGACTAAGGATTTTGCTCCAGATGAGGTTTTGGCTTAATGGAATGTTAAGGGTGGTTCGATCTTCTATCCAGACCACTCACCCTTTCTCAATACTGGCAATAAAGCTGTTTCACTTTCTTAACATTTGTGTTTCCTGGAATAGGTCTTTTAATTTCCTTCAAGAACTTTTCCTCTGCATTCACAACTTGGTTAAGTGCTGTAAGAGGCCCAGCTTTTGACCTACCTCAGCTTTCAACACTTAATGACTAAGCTTTATTATTTCTAGTTGCTGATTTAAAGGGAGAGATGTGCAATTCTTCCTTTCACTTGAACACTTAGAGGTCACTGTAGGGTTAATTGGCCTAATTTCAATACAGTTCTGTCTCAGGGAATATGGAGGCCCTTGAAGAGGAAGACAGGCGAACAGCTGGTAAGTGGAGCAGTCAGACTACACAAAACATTTATCGATTACATTTGCTGTCTTACACAAGCTGGGCTTGTGGTGCTCAAAAACAATTACACTAGTAACATCAAAGATCACTGATCACAGATCATCGTAACAAATAATAGTAATGAAAGAGTTTGAAATATTGTGAGAATTACCAAAACGTGACAGAGACATGAAGTGAACACAGGCTGTCGGAAAATTGTCCTGATAAACTTGCTGGATGCAGGGTTGCCACAAACCTTCGATCTACAAAAACACTGTATCTGCTAACTGCAATGAGGTATGCCTGTATTCAGTTTTAAAAGACATTACTCATATGCTAAAATTGATAAATTTAGGAACAGTGAATACATTTAAGTAATCAACCTGTCAAGGGTTTTAAAAATCAGCCTTAAACATGTAAATTAGTCATATGACCTAGTGGCTCAGAAGAATTGGAAACTCGTGTTACATTTTTTTTTCCAGCTTTGCCATAAAGTAACTGTGAAGCTCTGTGCAATCTCCTTCACCCCGCCTGGTTTCCCCCTCTGCCAAATGAGGATACAGAATCAGGTCTGTCAAAGTCTTGGCTGAGACAACCACACAGACATGAGTAACATACAGATACATAAAGGTTACTTTGAAAACAAAATAAAAATAAAATTAAGACTATTGACAAACATGACTTTCTCTAGTAAGAATTTAGCAACTGGGACTGCTTAGTGACCTATGAAAAATTCACATTTTTCTCTGAAATATTTAGACAACTAATATCAACATGCTTAAAGATTGGTTAGATAAGCAGCTAAGACATTAATAAGACAGCAAAGGCTTGGGAAAAAACTGGGCAGTGAGGTGACCAACAATTTAATTTCAAAGATAAAACCACTAATTCATATATTACTGATATCTTGGTATGAAAGCAGAGCTCTGTCACTTACCTAACTCATTTGTCCCTCCTTTTCAGTTACCTTTGCTACTAACCTAGATTTGACACTAGCCCTCACTTCCTAGGCCTAGACTCCTACATAAAAAAATTTTTTTTTTTATTTTTTTTAATAATTTTTGAGATGGAGTTTCACTCTTGTTGCCCAGGCTGGAATGCAATGGCGCAATCTCGGCTCACCGCAACCTCCACCTCCTGGGTTCAAGCGATTCTCCTGTCTCAGCCTCCTGAGTACCTGGGATTACAGGCATCCGCCACCATGCCCGGCTAATTTTTTTTTCTTTCTTTTTTTTTTTACTAGAGACGGGGTTTCTCCGTGTTGGCCAGGCTGGTCTCGAACTCCTGACGTCAGGTGACCCACCCGCCTTGGCCTCCCAAAGTGCTGGGATTACAGGCGTGAGCCACCACGCCCGGCATAAAAACTTCTTAATGGATCTCCCCCACCTCCAGACTCTGGTTTCTAATTTATCTGATACAGCACAAGTGAGAGGCATCTTTCTCAAGGACCGTTAAGCAATAATTAAGTGGTCCTTTAGCAAGATGCACTCCTGGAGTTAAAACCATGGAATGATTTCCCAGAAACGGAATTTCCTTAAACTCCAGGCCCTCTCTAGTTTGGGTACAACTCTCCTTTCAGTTTTATCTCACAAAACTCTTCTCCGCCACTCGGAGCCACAGTCACCTAGCACTGCAGGTACGCTGTTTCCTTAGTGTGCACTAGGCCTTCCCATCTCTATGACAATCTCTTGACCACTTCCTCTTCCTCCAACTCTGTGGCCCAACTGAAATACCACTTCTTTGCCCTCAATACAGCTGGAATCCACAAAGATTTACAGAATGTTTTCTATGTGCAAAAATGTGCTACAAGCAGTGGAAGAAGAGATGAGGAAGCCCTCTAAAAGCTTATAAAAGATCAAGAAAAAACAGACAAGTTCGCAAATGATAATATCCCAGAAGAACACGACCTCTTTGTTCTCCTTTACTTTGTACCACAGTTATTTTGTACATTCTCCAAGAATGGGGGCCATATTTTGATATCTTTTTAATTCATTACAGCATCAAGAACCTGTACCTTACACATGCAGGCACACAATGACTACCAGCTCAATGATTACAGACTAATCCAGAGCTTTCAACTTTTTTTCTGCCTTACTCGATTAAAAAAATATATATATTTTTTTCATCTCTTGGGCAAATTTGCCCTTTATATAACTCTACCACTTATTCTAAAGTAGCTCATTCAGGATACCAATCAAAAGTAGGCTAATATTAAATTTGGAAAAAGTTACTGTGTTTTGCTTAGCCTCTTAGAATAGAGAGAAGTATCAAAACAACATGGTCAGTTATAGTTCATGGATTTTTTCCATTAAAGGCGTACAGAAGTTGCCTGTTCTTTTTCTTCAAATACACTTAGGTTGCCATAATGTTAGTTTCCTCATAAAATAATTTCAGGGAGGGTGGGTGGCAAAAAGAAAATTAAAACTAAAATAACTTCAGCTTTTACCATTACTCTCTAAAAAACATAACATTCCTTTTCTATTGAGGATATAGCTTCTCAGGTTCAGAAAGTTGCCTATGTACATAACATATACAACATAAATTTTTCAAGGTAAGGATCATTTTAACCACTTCTTTCTCTCCCATATGTTGTTTAGTTTTAAAATGCAGATGTTACTACATCTACAAAGGTGGGAAATTTTAAAATCATTATAACTTCTATCAAAATTCAACCCATATTTATTTTAAAAATTTGCGTCCGTGGACCAATGATACTCAAATACTATAAACTAAACTTGAATTTCTGAACCTGAGGTCCTCCCTGCCCCAAAACACTTTTTTAAGTAAATAAAAATTTGGGCCTAGATATCAATTCTTCTAAGTTTACATTTTCCCAGAACCTGGTGCCATGATTAATCAAATACTTGATCGAGGGTCCAGGGTTCAAGTCCCAAAAGGAAAAAAAAAATCGTATACTTGATCAAAGTAATGCCACGCAAGGACATTTTAGAAACTGTCATCACATATAGAAAATAAACAGAGGAGGCCGGGTGCAGTGGCTCACGCCTGTAATTCCAGACCTTAGTGAGCCCGAGGTGGGCGGATCACTTCAGACCAGGAGTTTGAGACTAGCCTGGCCAACACGGCAACACCCCGTCTCTACTAAAAGTACAGAAATCAGCTGGGCGTGGTGGCACGTGCCTGTAATCCCAGCTACTTGAGAGGCTGAGGCAGGAGAATCGCTTGAACCTGGGAAGTGCAGGTTGCAGTGAGCCGAGATGGTGCCACGGCGCTCCGGCCTGGGTAATGGAATGAGACTGTGTCTCAATCAATCAATCAGCAAAAAATTAGCCGGGCATGGTGGTGCGCACCTGTAATCCCAGCTACTCAGGAGGCTGGGGCAGGAGAATCGCTTGAACCCACGAGGCGGAGGTTGCAGTGAGCCAAGATCGTGCCGCTGCATTCTGGCGTGGGCAACGAGCGAGACTTCATCACAAACAAACAAATAAATAAATAAATAAAACAAATAGAGGGGAAATTAATTATTACATATGTTTCTTCTCTAACTAGAAACTGGCTTACACCAAGTATTTATTTTTTTAAAAAACTCTCTAATGAAAACGAAGAGAACAAAAGCGAAAACAAAAAGTTTTAAATCTAAAGCCAAAGGCGTGCAGAGGAAGTGAAAAATGAGGCTGCACACACAGGTGGTTTATTGAACAGCCAGTGCTCGTTTTCTGACATATATATACACATATATATGTATATGTGTGTGTGTGTGTGTGTGTGTGTGTGTGTGTGTATATATATATATATATATATATATATATAAACCACCTGCAAGAGGTGATAACTTTAAGGACCTTATACTTTTGTAGTGTTCACGATAAAACTGAAACACTGCATATATATAAAAAAACTGAACACTTCGTTTTCCAAAGATAATTTAGGATACTGAACATGGAAAGCTACTTTACCTCCAAATGTGTGTACTGTATATGCTGGTTAGTAACACAAAATCAGAGTAGGTCATTACAGAAGTGGAGTGAGAACTTCCCGGAATAAAATATTTCCTCAAGTAATGATGACCCTGTCAACTTGCAAATGTACATCTCCCTTACGGTTCTGGGTATAAGAACCACAGGCAGTTCTTAGCTGAAAAGTGCCAGAGGGCAGATTTGTTTAAGGGCTAAGAGTCTGGAAGCTTTGTTCCAGTAAATGAGCAACTGTTGTTTAACAGGACATTTTCTTTGTTTTTAAATGCCTTTTTAAAAAGGAGACAGACAAGTCTTAAGAGTTAGTGTACCAGACAAGAGCTCTATCTCAAGACAATTACTAATTCAGAGGTCTTTAGATCTTCCTGCTGTTTGTCGCGGGTTGAGGAAATAAAAGAGGACAGGACACTAAAAGGGCAAGAGACAAATCGTCCAGGACACACACACCCCTTGGAAACAGTCCTCCAGGTTTGTGAACAGATTTTTAGAGCCCTCCCAACGTATCTTGTCAAGTCTAGAAAGCCCGGGGGAAAGGGAAGACCCTGGTCGCTTCGGAGGCAGCCAGGACTAGGAGCGGAGTCGGGGTTCCTCATTTACCCCGCCCCCCACCCAGAGAGGACCCCCATCTTCTCTCCCCCCCCCAACACTGGGCGCGCGCCCGCTCCCCGCTCGACCCAGGCGGCCGGTGCCCAAGCCGAGCCCGGAACACAAGCGTCCGGCACCCGGGCTCCACCCGCCCCTTCGGCCTGGGTCCCTGGGTAATGGCCCTTCTCCCGCAGCCCAGTTCCAAGGAAAAGGGTCGGAACTGGAGAAAACCGCCAGAACCGCCAAGCGCCCCTGGCCGCCGCCGCAGAGGCCAGGGGGCTCCCGCGCGGCTCTTCACACCCACCTGCCTCCCCCGGCGGCCCCTGCGCCGGCTCCCGCGGCCCCGCCGCTGCCAGAACCAGCTCCCGGCCGCAGCGCCATCTTGCTCCGGGCCTGCCGCTGCCGTTGCCGCTGCCTTCGCCGCAGCCACCTTAGCAGCAGCTGTCAACTAAAGACAGCCACTTCCGGGGCAAACACCGGCCCCACCTCGCCGCG
Organism: Ateles fusciceps; assembly: GCA_036589455.1. Classification (NCBI taxonomy): domain Eukaryota; kingdom Metazoa; phylum Chordata; class Mammalia; order Primates; family Atelidae; genus Ateles; species Ateles fusciceps. The sequence goes on from JAZHEH010001132.1 coordinate 4,215,287, forward strand.
GACCGGGCGATGGGGCAGGGCCGCGCGCCCACGTGACTCCTCCGGCCCTCGAGGAGGCGTGGCGTGCCCCTCGGCACGTGACCCGGCGCCGGGGGGAGTCCCCCAGGTTCAATTCTAGCTCTCGGGCTGGGGGGGCGGTCGCGGGCGCCTCTCCAAGGGAGCTGATTCATTGTCTGGCAGGGCCCTCTGCAGGGCCCAGCTGGCCACCGAGTGGCAAAGCGCCGTTGGTCCTCCGTTTGAAAACCATGATCTCGGTTTAGTGGAAAGAGTAGGCTGAGTCCTGTTTTAAACTAGACGGTGGGGACACTGGTGTTTTTATTATTACTCTTTACACAGAAGGAACAGATAGGTCCTGAAGGGATAGTCTCACAGCACTGATTAGTGATCAGCTCTCCCTCCTTTCCCTGGAACTCAACAGCTTCATGTTGGCACCCATCACAGACGCTGAAGGCATTTAAAATTTATCAGCCAAGAGCACAAAAACCCAACCCACGTTTTAAAAGTCTCCAAGGTGTACTACTCGTTTGGTTCTGTCATGCTGCCACTCACAGTCCCTTTGTTTTTCCTATTCTTGCAGGCAAGTGCAAAACAGAGCTTTTTTGAAAGCAGTTCATAATTACTCTGAAGCTATTTCGGCATATTTCTCTGAGATTTTTTTTTTTTTTTTTTTTTTTTTTTTGAGACAGTCTTGGTCTGTTGCCCAGGCTGTAGTGCAGTGGCATGATCATGGCTCACAGCAGCCTCAATCTCCTGGGCTCAAGTGATCCTCTCGCCTCAGCCTCCTGAGTTGCTGGGACCACAGGCATGCACCACCATGCCGGGCCAAGTTTTTCTGTAGAGATAGGATCTATGTTGCCTACGCCGGTCTCAAACTCCTGGGCTCAAGCTATGCTCCCACCTCGGCCTCCCAGTGCCAGGAATGTGAGCCACCACTCCTGGACTGTGATTTCTTTTGTTCCTCTTCTTTGCCTATTGATTTTTACACTTGCAGGATTCAACTCAGGATGTCAGCCTTCCATGACATCCCCCAATCTGGGTTAGATGCCCTCCTGTGATGCTTTAGCATCGTGGCCTTACATCTAACAGAGCACTTGCCACACTAGGCATGTGCTACATGATGATGTTTTGGTAAGCCACAGATAGCAGATACAATGGTGGGATGAGAAATGGAGGTGGAAGACAGAAAGACTGATGATCCTAACCTTTTGTAGACCTAGCATAATGTGTTTGTGCCTTAGTTTTTAACAAAAAATCTTAAAAGTAAACAGTAAAATTTAAAAAGAAAAAAGCTTCTAGAATAAGGATATAAAGAACTTTTTTTTTACAGCTGTACGTTTGCATTTTAGGCTAAGTGTTATTACAAGAGTCAGAAAGTCTAAAAAGGCCAGGTGCAGTGGCTCACCTGAGGTCAGGAGTTTGTGACCAGCCTGGACAACATGGTGAAACCCCGTCTCTACTAAAAATACAAAAATGAGTTGGGTGTGGTGGCAGACGCCTGCAGTCCCAGCAACTCAGGAGGGTGAGGCAGGAGAATCACTTGAACCCAGGAGGTACAGGTTGCAGTGAGCTGAGATCATGCCACTGTACTCGAGTCTGGGCAACAGAGCAAGACTCCCATCTCAAAAAGAAAAAGGAAAAAAGAAAAAAATCTAAAAAACCCAATCTGGACAACCAAGACCTTGTCTCTACAAAAAAAAAAAAAAAAAAAAAAATTAAAAAATTAGCTGTTTGGTGACCTGCACTGATAGTATCAGCTACTTGAGAAGCTGAGGTTGGAGGATCACTTGAGCCTAAGAGGTCGAGGCTGCAGTAAGCCATGATTGTGCCACTAAACTCCAGACTAGGTAACAGACCCTGTTTCTTAAAAAAAAGAAAAACAAAATCTTATAAAGTAAAAAAGTTAACAGTAAGCTAATTTATTGAAGAAAAAAATGTTAAATATATGTATATTATACATATATATACACACACACACACATATATATATATATACATATATATATATATGTTTTATTTATTTTTTTTGAGGCAGAGTCTTGCTCTGTCTCCCAGGCTGGAGTGCAGTAATCTCAGCTCACTGTAACCTCCACCTCCGAGCTTCAAGCGATTATCCGATTGTCCTGCCTCAGCCTCCTGATTAGCTGAGACTACAGGTGCATGCCACCACATCTGGCTAACATTTTTTAAAATTTTTTCTTTAGTAGAGATGGGGTTTTGCCACGTTGCTCAGGTTGGACTTGAACTCCTGAGCTCAGATGATCTGCCCACCTAGGCCTCCCAAAGTATTAGGATTACAGGTGTGAGCCACCACACCTGGCCAAAAAAAATGTTTTTAATAAATTTAGCCTAGGCTAAGCATGCAATGTTTATAACAGTCTACAGTAGGGTATGTTCCAACTGCCTATAGCATTCAGGGCGCTAACATGCTGTATGGGTTTGCAGCCTAGGAGCAATAGACCATATACCTACTGTACACCATATAGCCTAGGTGTACAGTAGGCTATACCATCTAGGTTTGTGGAAGTATACATGATGTTCACATACTGATATAATCACCTAATGATGTGTTTCTCAGAATGTATCTCTGTCATTAAGTGATGCGTGACTATATTTTTTCCTTTACCTTATCTCTAACATTACATTGTAAGGGTAGGCACTGTGTTATCAAGCCTGTATTCCTAACAAAATCTATGTTTGTTAAAGGAATATTTATTGTGAGTTTATGATGTGTCAGGCACAGTTAGGTACTTCCAATTTAAGACATAATTTCATAGATGAAAACACTGAAACTCTTGAGAAATTAAGAACTTACTCAAAGTCACTCAGCTGGCAAATGGCTTGCACCAGTATACCTACCTCCAGTATATATGTTGAGTAAAGGATCTGTTTGCATCCACAAACAAAAAATTCATATTCTTGTAAGGATTTTTACACCCTGTACCACTAGGTCTTTCTTTAAATAAATTCTGAAGATGAACAATTTCTGTCCCATCTAAAATATTCAAAACAAAGTCCACCTGTTCTGACTGTAGAATAAAAAGCTACAAATAGAGGAAATAAGTAAGTTGAATTCAAATGCTGCTGAGAATAGTTCTGTGGTGGCACTGCTAACATTCATGTCATTCTTAGGCACCAGTCTTACATGTATGAAGTCAACTTTTCCTTCCATTGTATAGAACTTGTATTTGAGAAAAATCTAACGGCCAATAGTCTCCAACACCGTATGACCACAACCCTTTAGCTTAGGCAGAGATCTGCTTACTAGATGAGGAGCACCGACCTAAGCGAAGGTAAGATGGAAGAGAATGAACACAGAGGTATACCAAGTAACAGGAATGTTCTTCCTTATCAGGATAAAATGTTTATCAGTATTCAAATAAAATAACCTTCAGTGGAAAGCGACAGGAAAATCGCATGGTTAAATGATGGACAATGAAGCAAGGGAGAAGCCGATCGTGATCTTGTGCAACATTATGACAGCTGAGGTATTAAATATCCAATACAAGGATACTCAACAGACCGAAGAATTTAAAATCCCAGGGAACCTGAATAACCAGCCACAGAAGAGGGGCTCTCTTTGTTGTGGTTCACACCACAAAAGGCCATCAAAAAATTAGGACGTATTAAGAGAGCAGCAGGTTTTTCTTGGTAGACAGCCCTTACTACCATCCACAAAAAAAGTGAGGAGTCGAAGGAGTATTTAATGTGAAGGCTTTATTTAGAATTTCTGTTCCAGATGCCTCTCCATAGCATTCATCACACCTTCCTTCACATTTGAAGGAAAAAGTCCTTAAGAGTTCCCCCACATTTGGGTGATATTTTTAGCATAAACTTTTGTTCTTCTATAAGAAGTATCTCTCTGGATTCAAACCACAGAAATGTCAATGAATGTTACTTCCATTGTATAATTAGTTGAAAGTCAACTACAGGTGCAGCGGCTTGTGCCTATAATCTCAGCTACTCAGGAGGCTGAGGCATGATGACTGCGTGAGGACAGGAGTTCAAGACCAACCAGGGCAACACAGGGAGATCCCATCTCTCAAGGAAAAAAACAAGGCACCTACAAATTGAAATTGACTTGAAAGTTTAGGATCATTTTTCACCAGTCCATGTGCCTGCAGCTGATTTCAAATGTTTGGTATAGGTGACTGTAAGACTTCAAGTATTCCATGAGAAAAACATTCATGGTAGGATCATAAAATTGCATTTCTGGGACACTGTTTTTAAAGTCCGTTTTTAATTTTTGTCTTCAAGAGCTACTTTCTTCTTGCTGTTCTGACCAGTGACCTTTTTCCTGTGAAGAGGAAAGTAAGGAAAATTGAATAAAAAATTCTAGATATATTTACTTTCTATAACCCTACCACTAGTTTAATAAACATTTACTGAAACCTACTGTATATTAAATAATGAGGCACTAGAAACACAAAGATGCATTAGACATGGTCTCTGCCCTTTAGAAAATCACAATCACCTAAGTGAGGCAGAACCATCACAGTAAACTACATTATTACACGGTATGACAGATAGATTCGGATCCTGACTAGTGAGTTCACATTGATCCAGTGCCTACTAAGTGCTAGAAACTGTTATTAAGTGTTTTACATGTATTAACTGGGGTAATCTTCCTAACAACTTGTGAGGAGTATTCTATTATCCTCTGTTTACAGATGAGGAAAATGAGGCACAGAGTGGTTAAGTAACTTGTCAGTCATCACTCACTGAAGAAAGGGAGAAGCTGATCATGTAATCCATGTTAGACATGAATCCTATCTGTCTGATCCTATAGCCTAGTGAAGGTTGAATGTCATTAACTAAGCAGTAACAGGTAAAGGAACAAAGTTTTGAGAAAATAATCAGTGTTTGCAAACTATTATTACAGTAATACAAAGTTCTTTGGTGTATATTAACTCATGTAATTCCAAATCCCAACTCCACACAGGGAAGTAGACACTACAACCAGTTCTTCTGGCTCCAAATCCAGTTCCTCCCCCACTCCCTGCAGGGGCCGAGTTTGTGGTACCTGAAGTGAGGTCCACTAGGTCACAAGGATTCAGGTTTGTAGCTCAATGGGGAAGTTGGGGCTGAAGATACGACCTTAAGAGCTATCAGCATAGAGGTATGAGCTGAGCCTATACGGATGGGTGGATCACTAAGGGAACATCTGCAGTGTAGAGGTAAGCCAGAGTTGGATCATGATGGGTCTTGCTTGTATGCTATGTTAAGTAGTATGGCCTTTACATGTGAGGAAAATGGAGACACAACCAAAGCACCTTAAGCAGGGGGCTGATATGACAAGATTTATACCAAGTGTCTTCAAAGTCTTAGTACAAATTTACGTTTTAATGACCTCAGAAGTAGGCTGGTGCTGTGGTTCATGCATGTAATCCCAACACTTTGGGGGACCGAGGCAGACAGATTGGTTGAGTCCAGGAGTTTGAGACCAGTCTGGGCAACATGGCAAACCCCATCTCTACTAAAAATACAAAAAAGTAGTCAGCCATGGTGGCGAAAGCCTATAGTCCCAGCTTCTCGGGGGGCTGAGGTGGGAGGACTGCTTAAGCCCAGGAGGTCAAGGCTGCAGTGAGCCCTGATTGTGCCACTGCATTCCAGTCTGGGTGACACGAGCGAGACCCTGTCTCAAAAAACAAACAAAAATCCCCAGAAGTATAAATGCTACAAACTTATAAAAATCAGCATTTAAAGTATGATTATTTAAAATACTGATATATCTTATTAAAATTCAACATAGCCACCATCTTATGTTCTAGTTGATTTCTGACCTTTGTAAAAATTGTCATCAGTTGCTGCTCAGTGCCTGAAAGGACAGCACTTGTTACCTGGCTTTAAGACTATCCAAAGAGTAATGCATGCACAACAGTTCTGATGTGACCCACTCCTCCCCCCACCAACCAGAAAAAGACTATTAAGACAGATTAGGTGACCAAGGTAGCCAAGCATGACAAGGTTCTCTACCAGTCCATCAGTCTAAGTGTCACCCAGAAGCTGTTGCCACAGAAAATTAAAATTCAAAAATGTTGGCCAGGTGCAGTGGCTCACACTTGTAATCCCAGCACTTTGGGAGGCCAAGCTGGGCAGATCACATGAGGCCAGGAGTTTGAGACCAGCCTGGCCAACATGGTGAAACCCTGTCTCTACTAAAAACACAAAAATTAGCTGGGTGTGGTGGCGGGCGCCTGTAATCCCAGCTACCCCGGAGGCTGAGGCACGAGAACTGCTTGAACCAAGGACGTGGAGGTTGCAGTGAGCTGAGATTGAACCACTGCACTCCAGCCTGGGTGACACGGTGGCAGAGCAAGACTCCATCTCAAAAAAAAAAAAAAAAAAAAAAAGTGAATGTGGATAATTCCCAAAACTGAAAAAGTACAAATGGAATTAAAAGGACTAATACTTTTTTCAATTTGTAGCACTTATCTGTTCCAAGTTATTAAAACTTAAAAGTACAATAAAATTTTGAGACACTATATACATTGTGTATTTGAACTGACCTTTATTCCTCATAATCAATACCAACATGTGAGGACTCTTGTCCCACATATTTACAAAGTACACTCTAATTCTGATGCCTTTGCTCATCTTGTTCCCTTCTCCATGTCTAAATTTCACCTATCCTTAAAGATAGTTGATTTTCTTGAAACTTCTGTAACCACACCAATTCACAATCATCTTTCCCTTCTCTAAACTCCTATTTTATTTAAAAACTAGTCTCTAATTTTCTTTCATGTACATGAATCTTCTTTCCCTAACTTCAGGAAAGGAGTCTCATTTTATATTCATCTGTATACCCGATCACCACCAAGTACCTTGCAAGACAACTTGGTAAGTGCCTACTGGTTGATGGAGACAGTTTTTTTTTTCAATGAAGTCTGAGGAACAGATGTGAGGTAACTGGAAATAAGTATTAGCTTATTTCACAATGGTAATATCCTAGGCCACTGATAGCACTCTCAGGGGAAAAAAAAATAAATTATAGACTTGGACAATTCTATTAAGAGTATATAATAACCTGATCCTGGTAGAATTTGAAGAGTGCCATGTTCCTTAAATAGTGGAAAGAGTATTACTGTTCAGAATATCTTGGCCTATCCTTTTCAAATACAAAGCTTCCTAGTATTACTAGGCAAAATAAGGCAGCCTGTATGTATGCTAAAAAACTGCTTTAATATCCTCATAAAACTCAGCTAAGCTAGCACAAATTTACCCAAGTAATACTGTTTACAGTTGTTACAATGTGCACCTGCATAAGCCTAAGACTATATTGAAATCCTGCCCAGAATATGGAGCTTCAAGGAAGACTAGATCCATGTGAATCAATGGTCCTAATTACTGGCCTTAGTAGCATGTCCTAATGCAGGCTGTGTAGAGAAGGTGGGCGTACAATTCTAATTTACAGGGAATTGAAATCATATTTTCCAAGATGGAAAAAAAAACCAGATCATTAACATATTGATACAAAAAAATTCCAACATTAAAACAAATTCCCAGCTGGGCACGGTGGCTCACACCTGTAATCCCAACACTTGGGAAGGCTGAAGTGGGTGGATCACCTGAGGTCAGGAGTTTAAGAACAGCCTGGCCAACATGGTGAAACTCTGTCTCTACTAAAAATACAAAAAAATTTGCTGGGCATGGTGGCAGGCACCTGTAATCCCAGCTACTTGGGAGGCTGAGTTAGGAGAATCGCTTGAACCTGGGAGGCAGAGGTTGCAGTGAGCCGAGACCACACCATTGCAGTTCAGCATGGGCGACCGTGTGAGACTCTGTCTCAAAAAAACAAACAAAAAACCAAATCCCCCAATTACAGGCAATCTAAAATAGACTGTAGTATCATTCTACTTCTAAAACAGTACCCTAATGAAAAATAATGTCTACTATAACTTTATGATGGTGTCAAACAGCCGTTTTTCTTACCACATACTTACTGTTTATCCTTAGCTTTTTCTAAGAAACATTTTGGAGTTGTACTAATGCTCTCCCTTTCCAATGGTTTCTTAATCATCTTTTTCTTTTGTTTGCTGAAAGTTACAAAGTAAAAGAGGAAACAAATTAAGTGCAACTTCAATTAGAAGAGCTAAAGCTAAAATTAGTTTTGATCCTTGATCACAAAATTCATTTTTTAATGAATGGTTTAAGGTGGGGCTGCATCTACTTTAATAAATGAGATCACCTAATAGCATTTAGAAAGTTAGCTCAAAGGGATCATAAATTCAGTCAACCTTTTAAAAAGCTACTGATGCCGGCTGGGTGTGGTGGCTCACGCCTGTAATCCCAGCACTTTGGGCAGCCAGGGTGGGTGGATAACCTGAGGTCGAGAGTTCCAGACTAGCCTGACCAACTGGAGAAACCCCATCTCTACCACAAATACAAAAAATTAGCTGGGCGTGGTAATACATTCCTGTAATCCCAGCTACTCGGGAGGCTGAGGCAGGGGAATCACTTGAATCTGGGAGGCGAAGGTTGCAGTGAGCCGAGATCAGGCCATTGCACTCCAGCCTGGGCAACAAGAGCAAAACTCTGTCTAAAAAAAAAAAAAAGCTACTGACTGTGATTAAAATATGTCCTGTGCCAACCTTATATACTATGTCAACAAGTATCAGAGTTTGAGTTTGATCAATTAACTTTTTTATCAGTTTTATGAACTAAAATAATTCTCAGCATATTTTACTTACACTGAATACTTTTAAAAGAATCTGAGACCAAGCGTGGTGGCTCATGCCTCTAATCCCAGCACTTTGGGAGGCCTAGGTGGGTGGATCACAAGGTCAGGAGATCGAGATCATCATATCTAACACAGTGAAACCCAGTCTTTACTAAAAAATACAAAAAATTAGCCGGGCGTGGTGGCAGGCAGCTATAGTCCCAGCTACTTGGGAGGCTGAGGCAGGAGAATCACTTGAACCCGGGAGGTGGAGGTTGCAGTGAGCTGAGATTGTGCCACTGCACTCCAGCCTGGGTGACAAAGTGAGACTCCATCTCAAAAAAAAAAAAAAAAAAAGAATCTGAATACTTAAAATTTCAAGGATAAGGTTGGGTGTGGTAGCTCACACCTGCAATCCCAGCACTTTGGGAGGCTGAGGTGGGCAGATCACTTGAGGTCAAGAGTTTGAGATCAGCCTGGCCAACATGGTGAAACCCCATCTCTACTAAAAATACAAACATTAACTGGGTGTGGTGGCGCACACCTGTAATTCTAGTGACTTGAGAGGCTGAGGCAGTAGAACTGCTTAAATCCGGGAGGCGGAGATTGCAGTGAGCCAAGACTTCATCTCAAGAAAAAAAAAAAAAAAAAATCAAAGGATAAAAAACTGGCAAGGAAATAATACATAATATTCACAAATAAGCAGTTTTGGGCTGGGCGCAGTGACTCATGCCTGTAATCCCAGCACTTTGGGAGGCTAACATAGCAGGATCACTTGAGGCCAGGAGTGCAAGACTAGCCTGGCCAACACAGCAAGACCCCATCTCTACTCCTCCAAAAACTAAAAAATATTAGGCATGGTGGTGCATGCCTGTAGTTGCAGCTACTCATGGGGCTGAGGCAGGAGGATCACTTGAGCCCAGGAGGTCAAGGCTACAGTGAGCTGTGATCATGCCACTACACTCCAGCATGGGCAATAGAGAAAAAAAAAAAAAAAAGAGAGAGAGAGAGAAAAAAAAAACACAGAATGTATATACAAAGAGACAGAGAGAGAGAGAAACAAAGATTCAGGTAAATTCAAGATTGTACCTTAGTAGTTTCTGAAAACCTTTTATGTATTCTGGTACAGGACACCCGGCCTGCTGTATAACATTGGCAACGCTGAAAAAGGAACCCATAAACATAAACTTGTATCTTGCTAAACTGATGTTTATGTATGTAAACCCTCTGCACAACATAAGAGGAAACTAAAACTACACAAAGTAATCCACAAAGTGTTCTGATATATTACCAGTTGTCACCGGATGTAAGCACATTGGATTACTGACAGAACTACCCACTGGGCTGAAATTAATGCACTGATGATTAACTATATATAGCAGCTATTTCAACATTTATCAAGCCCCATAAAGCTGGTAAACTCAGTCTTGGAGGAGGCACTGACTGAAGCCAGAGTCCAGCTTAAATTCATTAAGTGACAGTGCCTACCACGGGGTTGGACTGTTGCAAGCTTTTGTGTATAGTAACTTCTTCACTCTTCACAACAAACCTGTATCGTAAATACTATCACTATCCTTATTTCACAGATGGAAAACTGAAGTACATAGTTACACTAATGTTTGGGACATCAGATGCACATACTTGGAGTTTCTGAGGCCTCTGGCGGATCTAGGTTGTTGGAATATACCCCTCTACACACGCACATTTGAATTTGTTCAAAGAGATAACAAAGGTTGACAGGTGGCAGAGCTAAAGCTCAGAAAGCATAATCAAAATCTTTACCAAAACAGATAAACAGATCTAAGTACAAACCCCCTTTGGCCAAAACTAGATTCCATCTGCTAGAAATGTGAAGTGTTTAAGGAAAAAGAAAAAAAAAAGAAGAATAAAAAAGAAATGTAAAGTGTTATCAATCATCACCAACCAAAAATTGCTATAGGCAGTCAAAATGCAGGAAACTCATCTTCTACATGAAAATCTATGATGATGGACTTAAGACCTGATATTGTTATATCATTATGTTTCTCTGGCTTCAAAGGGCCACAATTTTATTGCATTAGAATGTGCTACAGTTTTTCCTATATGGCAAATACATATAAAACTAAAACTAAATATAAAACTCTAGCTGCCCCTAAGAGGAATGGGAAAAAAGTACCATGGTAAGAGATAATGCTGGCTGGGAGCAGTGGCTCATGCCTGTAATCCCAACACCTTGGGAGGCCAAGGTGGGTGGATCATTTGATGTTAGGAGTTTGAGACTAGCTTGCCCAACATGGTGGGACTCTGTCTCTATTAAAAAAACAAAAATTAACCTGGTGTGGTGGCAGGCACCTGTAACCCCAGGTACTCAGGAGGCTGACACAGGAGAACTGCTTGAACCTGGGAGGCGGAGGTTGCAGTGAGCCGAGATCGTGCCACTGCACTCCAGCCTGGGTGACAGAGACGCTGTCTCAAAAAAAAAAAAAAAAAAAAGAAAAGAAAAAAAAAGAGATAATGCTGACAGGCTTGTAGAGACTCAGGGATTAACTAATTTTAAATTATTTACTAATTTAAAAACCTTAACATTACATAGTAGGTAACATCAACTGATGGCCATTGAAAGAGTCCTGTGAGTCTGAAACTTACAATGAATATTCTACTTTGAATATGTATTTCCAAATTCCAATAATGGAAGGGCAAAAACAAGGCCCTTCGATCATTTTTCCTTTCCCACCTTTCCTATGGCTAAAATTTGGTTGACTAACACTATTATCAGCAGAATTTGGGACATAGCCATTATCTCTTAATTAAATCCAATTTTGCCAATTTAACACTAGGTTATTTTTTCTAATTTACCTTCTTAATAATGGTTTATCATCTTCAGTGAAAAATGTAATTGCTTTTCCCTTATTCCCTGCTCTTCCAGTTCGACCTAAGAAAAATCAGACCATTAAAAAACAGTATTTTGGGAAGGAGGCTCTCGAAATTCATTTATAGAAGTCACTGGATTTTCACAGCACTAAGAAATGAGCATGTGTGCAGGAAATAGCAGAGGTGCTAAGACAGATCAGTGGGTGACAGAGGGAAAGGAAAAAAAGGCAACTCACCTATCCTGTGGATATATTCCACTGAGCTGGTTGGAAAGTCATAGTTGATCACCAGGTTCACACCTTTAAAATCAATCCCTCTTGCGAGCAAGGCTGTACAAATCAGAACCCAGATTTTTCCTGCTCTGAAACTGTGGACAGTGTTCTCTCTCTGGTTAACAGAATACATATTAAATTGCTTTAGAACGAAAACAGGTACTTCATAAATTTAATGCCAATAATTTAAAATTAAGTAGTTCTTCTGATTTTCAAAGTATACATTTGACTTTACCTGTTGTTGTGTTCTCTCTGCATGAATAACATCCACATTAATACCTTCATATATGAGCTCATGAAAAAGTTCTTTAGCCCTTTCAATGGACTGAACAAAAACAAGAACAGGTGGATTGAAACCCTGAAAGAAAGAAGGCAAAAATTGGTACACATAACTCAATCAAAAATATAGCTGGTCCGTATTTCATAATATGATTGTAGCTCTCTAAATAACTCAATTCAATTTAGTGTACTTTCTTGGCCAAATTTCTTGGGCTAGTGGTCTAACTCTGCCTCCATCTTCCTTACCATTCTCTCCAATTGGTTATTTTCACTCAACTTGAACTATATTCTCTATCTTGCTAATTCCAATAATCTTGCCTCATCAATCCCCCTGCACCCTCCTGCAATAACAGATACCCAAACTTTGAATAATCATCTCTTGAATTCTGTGCCTCAGAACTTTTTTTGGTTCTGCTTAAAGTGAAACAAATATATTTTTAATTCATTGGGTATTTCTGGGTGAAATTTATTTTTATTCTTATGGATTTAGGGGTACAAGTGCAGCTATGTTACACGGATATATTGCATATGGGTGAAATCTGGGCTTTTAGTGTATCCATCACCCGGTGGTGTACACTGTACCCAACAGGTGGTATTTCATCCCTCATTAACTCATTATTTATCCTAATTATGGTACTCTCCCCAAGCTTAGTCCTTGGTTCTCAGTTTTTCAATACAATCTTTATCTTATTGAGTTGAATCTCTACTACTAGCTGTAAACAAATTATTTTTTACTACATCCATCTGACGTCTGTGAATCTAAGCAAATTAGTTTTTTTATTACATAATTATAAGCTTGCTTTGCTGCAAATAGTTTTACATTTATACTATCAAACCCTCACTCTCTCTCAAACCAGCTTCCTATCTTTTTAACTGTTCATATTAGAGTTTCTTAGCCTTTTTATGATGGTTTACACCCCTCTTTTGGAATCTACTGAAGGCTAAGAAACTTTCTAATAAGTATCCACTCATTCACATAAAATCTTACATATAATTTTAGAGGGTTTGCAGACCTCCCAAAGCTTATACCTGGCTAAAAATCTCTGGTGTATATTCTGCAAGTGAATATCCTGGAGATCCTTAAATTTCCTAGAGCCAAATGATTCTTTGTTTTTTTTTTTTTGAGACAGAGTCTTGCTCTGTTGCCAGGGTGGAGGGCAGTGGTGCAATTTCAGCTAACTGCAACCTCTGCCTCCCAGATGCAAGTGATTCTCCTGCCTCAGCCTCCTGAGTAGCTGGGAATACAGGCACGCGCCACCACGCCCAGCTAATTTTTGTATTTTTAGAAGAGATGGGGTTTCACTATGTGGGCCGGGATGGTCTTGATTTCTTGACCTCACGATCCACCTGCGTTGGCCTCCCAAAGTGCTGGGATCACAGGCATGAGCCACTGTGCCCGGCTGATTCTTTAAGAATATTAAAACTTCAGCCGGGCACAGTGGCTCATGCCTGTGATCCCAGCACTTTGGGAGGCCATGGCGGGTGGATCACCTGTGGTCGGGGAGTCGAGATGAGACTGACCAACATGGAGAAACCCCGTCTCTACTAGAAATACAAAGTTAGCTGGACGTGGTGGCACATGCCTGTGATCCTAGCTGCTTGGGAGGCTAAAGCAGGAGAATCACTTGAACCTGGGAGGCAGAGGTTGTGGTGAGCTGAGACTGCGCCATTGTACTACAGCCTGGGTGGCAAGAGCAAAACTCAAGTCTCAAAAAAAAAAAAAAAAAAAAAAAGAATATTAAAACTTCTACCCAAGTAGGCTGGCTCCAGAGTCCATGCTCTTAACCACTAAAGCAAACCATTTCTATGGTCACCAGGTATTTGCAAACCTTTCCCTTTCAATCTCCAACTCTACTTAATGTTTCACCACTAAGGCTGCTGCCCTTACTTCTTCCTCATCTCTGCCTAACCTAGTTTAAAAGCCTGATTGGTTTCCTTACTTCAGTCTTTTCCCTTACATATTACTGTTTAACTACTTTTCCTTAAAAATTATGTATCCACATGCTTGAAAAATATCCTGACCCAAACTTGCCTGTCCAACCTGGTTTTCTTTAATTCCATACCATAAACGGTTTGCCTTAGACAGTAAACTGCTTCATTAGTCTTCAAACACATGCTGTTCACTTCCACCTCTTAAGGCTTTACTCAAGCTGCTCCCCAGAGCCATCAATACTCTTCCCCTCCACCTTTTATCCTAAAATTCTTCAAGGATCAGTTTAGTAGCATTTCTTCTATAAGGCTCAACCAATTCAGTTCACCCTGATGGCCCCATTATGGCTAAATGGATGCTTAAAAAAGTACTCCTTAGCCCTTTATGACACTTTATCAGAAAATATCTTACATAAGTATATTTATCTTATCCCCCCTAAATAAGACTAAATTCCAGGGGCAGGGCTTAGGAGATTTCTTGTATTGTCCAGCACTGACACCTCAGTACTTAACTTTTTAACTATGGCTTCTACTCAGTACTTACTGAAAGGATAAAAACAGAAAACCCCACTCAGTGTCCTGCTATGCCCCAGTTCCTCTATAAGAAACCAGCAGAGTAATGGAGAGGGCAAATGTGGAAAAATGAGATTCTCAGGGGGCATCAGGTAGATCATTCCCTCGCCTACTCTGAGCTGTGAAAAGACAACTTACCATGTTCTGAGAGGCAAGTTTCTTTCCCTTGGGATAAGAGTTGGGACAATATACTTCTTAACAATTTACTGCTGGATTAGTAAATACGATGCAGGATGATCCTATCATTGGCACAATGTACTTTCTTACCAATTTACCAATGGATTACTGACAAGATGATGAGACAAGATGATGATACAGTGCTACCACTGTAATAGCCTCCCACCAGTAATGCAAGACTTGGTGAACTTTACCAAAATTCAAGAAGGTAATCCACATATACCTTTTTAACAAGTTCTCTCATGGCCAGAAGTTTTCCAGTTTCAGAACCAACAAAGAGAAGCTCTTGTTCTACAGTTTCTACTGCAGAATTCCTGAGAATAAAATATACCTTGTAGTTTGTAAGAGGCAATTTTTGCTTACCCCCGACGAACTCTAAATAGATAAAAAAATGTACACACAACTCCCACAAAATCAACTTTTCCACTGTCAGTAAGTGCCTTAATTATTTATGCCTTAACTTGAAGATAAAACTGTTATTTTTAAATGCTTTCTTGTAATTTAAAAAATATCCTGAAATGCCATCCATTAAAACTTATGTTTCAGTCATACATTTTCATGTATTTGATTATTTAATTATAAAAAATTTCTAACCGTAAAATTATTGAGTAAAATAATGAAAACATTTTTAAGGTTGTTATTACATATGGTTAAACTTTTTTCATAATGATTAGCAAAGATTTATTTATAGACCGATAGTTGGGGGTGAGATACATTAAGGCTTTATACTCTATAAAATGTTGCAATGTACTATATTGTATCATAAATATTTTTCCCATTCTATTGTCAGCTTTTACATTGTTTATGGTGAACTTATTCTGCTTTCCTCTATTTTTTTTTTGAGATGGAGTCTCTCTCTGTTGCCCAGGCTGGAGTGCAATAGCATGATCTCGGCTCACTGCAACCTCCACCTCCCAGGTTCAAGCGATTCTCCTGCCTCAGCCTCCTGAGCAGTTGGGATTACAGATGTCTGCCACCATGCTCAGCTAATTTTTGTATTTTTAGTAGAGACGGGGTTTTACCATGTTGGTCAGGCTGGTCTCGAACTCCTGACCTCATGATCCGCCTGTCTTGGCCTCCCAAAGTGCTGGGATTACAGGCATGAGCCACCGTGCCTGGCCTCCTCTTTTTTTTTTTTTGAGATGCAGTCTCCCTCTATCACCCAGGCTGGAGTGCAGTGGTGCGATCCTGGCCCACTGCAACTTCTACCTCCCACGTTCAAGCAATTCTCTTGCCTCAGCCTCCTGAGTAGCTGGGATTATAGGCACGTGCCACCACGCCCAGCTAGTTTTTGTATTTTCGGTAGAGATGGGGTTTCACCATGCTGGTCAGGCTGGTCTTAAACTCCTGACCTCAGGTGATCTGCCTGCCTTGGCCTCCCAAAGTGCTGGGATTACAGGTGTGAGCCCCTTCACCAGTCGTGCTTTCTTCTTATACACAGGAATTTTAGGTTTAAAATAAGAGTATTCTTTACTGTTCCATTGGCTACATTTTCACGTAATTTGGTGTTACACACACTTTTTCATATAGCTACAGTCTTCCTACATCATTTCTAGGGTTATGTAATAATCCATCAAGTAGCAATATCATAATTTCTTTAAACTTTTTTCCATCACTGAGCATTTATTTAGCATAAAATGCTCCCCAAAGTATTTTTTAAAAGGAAATATAAATCAAGTGGCTTAGTAGCATCAGATCCTTCCTCTTTGGTTTACTGAATCTTCTGGGTGGCCACAGAGCTCATGTTATACTCTGTGGATGAGAAAAAAACACCTAACAGCATGATGACAGGAATGTTAATATGACAATGTAAGAACCTTTTGGATTACTCTAAAATAGAAGATCCTTAAACATTCTGGGCTTGAAAGAACACATTTCAAGTAGGAAAACTCTCTCCCTTGTTAGTCTCAGGCCAAGAAACCTATCTCCTTCAGTCTTAAGAAAATACTTGTATTAAAAAAAAATCAACGGGATAATGTTGAGAAACAAATACCTGGCTCCAATGGACACACTGATGACACTGTCCAGGTTGAGTTTGCACCACTGTTCAACATCATATGCAAAAGTCGCACTGAACATAGCTCTTCTGACCTTGTGGGATGTGCAGGCCAGGAAGATGGAAGCCAGCTGGTCTCTGAATCCAGTTTTGCCATCTTCAAACAGTTTATCTGATTCGTCTACTACAAGCCACTCAACGCTAAGAAATAACAAAACAACTTGTGGGTATTGAACTGAAAGATCTAAGACACTTCACTACACTGTGGGGATGGTGAACACATGAGGAAGTCAAACTATGGTGCTGCTTCTCAGATCCACTTTATCATACCAGAAAAAAAAGAAAAAGAAAAGAAGCAGGTGATATGGTTTGGCTGTATATCCCCAAACAAATCTCATCTCGAATTGTAATCCCCATGTGTTGAGGGAAGGAGCTGGTGGGAGGAGACTGGATCATGGGGGCGGTCTTCTCTCTCTCCCTCCTCTGCCACCATGTAAGATGTCCCTTGCTTCCCCTTCTGCCATGACTGTAAGTTTCCTAAGGCCTCCTAGTCATGCCCCGACTTGTGAGTCAATTAAACCTTCCTTTCTTTATAAATTACCCAGTTGCAGGTAGTTCTTTAGAGCAACATGAAAATGGACTAACACAGCAGGAAAAAGGTAAAAACAAAGTAAATATAGCTCAATGTACCTATTCCAATAGCCTCAAAGATACGTCCATTAACGACAACAGAGCTTTTCATAAATTTCATTAATTCCATCACCATTGCTGAAAGACACAAAAAGGCCTAGGGGAATTCTGTACTAACTGCTTATCAAAATGTGTAACTTTCTTCCAGACCAGACAGTTTTCTTTTCTATGAGTTTTTAAAAAATCATTATTCTCAGTGCCAACACTGACTGAAGGTAGCAAATAGCAAGCTCCAAAGGGCAAAAATAGAAGCAACGGAAGACAAAATAGAATCAACTAAGAGAAAAACGCACATGAAAGACACGAAAGTGTCATCTGTACCTTGTTAGGTCGATTCCTGGGGGATCTTGCTTTAATAAATAGATTAGTCGATTCGGAGTAGTCACAAGAATATCTATAGGAAAAACAAATAGTAGAAATTGCAAAAACAAGATTTACCCGTCTTGAACTAGGTTAAGCCTCTTTAATTTCAGTTAATAACCTGAGTGGGGGAGTAGTCACAGCCAACAACACGAAACTATTATATCCCTATTTTCCTTTTAGTATATTTGAGCAGCCTTCTCAACTCCTTTTTTTTTTTTTTGAGACAGGGTCTTGCTCTGTCACCTAGGCTGGATGGAATACAACAGCTCACTGCATGCAACCTCGAACTCCTGGGCTCAAGAGATCCTCTGGCATCAGGATTCTCAGTAGCTGGGACTACAGGCACTGCACCCGTCTAATTGTTTTTTTCTTACTTTTATTTTTTATAGAAACAAGGTCTCCCTATGTTGCCCAGGCTGGTCTCGAACTCTTAGGCTCAATCTCCTTGCTTCAGCCTCTCAAAATGCCAGGATTACAGGCATTAGTCACCACACCTAGCCTCTTCTCAATTTCTAAGAGGCAAGAACAATTTGATTTTCAAATCTTTCTTTCCCCCTAGCAAAATCCTGTTTTTAAAAATGGAATTTTATGCAGAGGCCCAATATTAAAAAAAAAACAAAAAAAAAACAAAAAAAACAGATGAAAGCTTATCTCCAAGTGGACGATGTCAAAAAACAAAAAGAAAAACATGAAAGCAGATTCTCTGGCTGATAAAAGGGTGGGGGATGTAAGCCATTCTTTTTGTTTTTTTAAGATGGGGTCTCACTCTGTTGCTCAGGCTGGAATACTGGAATACAGTGGTGCAATCATAGCTCATGGCAGCCTTGAACTCCTGGACTGAAGTGATCTTCCCGCCTCAGCCTCCCAAGTAGCTAGGATTATAGGGGCGCACCACCATCCATGGCTAATTTTTTTTTAGTTTTAAAATTTCTTTTAGGGATGGAGTCTCACTATGCTGCCCAGGCTGGTCCCAAACTCCTGGCCTCAAGCAATCCTCCCACCTCAGCTTCTCCACACCTGTAGCTGGGATTAGAGGTGTGAGTCACTTCACCCAGCTATGTGTGTCATTCTTATCTGCCAGAGTATTTCCATAGCAGATTAAAAATCAATGGTATAAATCAGAATTTTTCGGCCTCAGCACCGTTACCATTTTGGACCAGCTAACTCTTCACTGCAGGGGACTGTCTTGTGCATTGCAGAATGTTTAATAGCATTCTTGGCTATAGGCTAGTAGCACTTCCCCCATTTGTGACAACTAAAAATGTCTCCAGATTCCTGCCAAATGCCCCTGTGGTGAAAGGTGGGGGGACAAGATTGCCTCTAGTTGAGAACTACTGGTATATATTTATGTATAGCTTCGCAGTAGAATGCGAAGGGATCTCTTAAGTTCTTCTAAAATTCACATTTTATACATACATGACTATACTTTAACAACTCTTACATAGCAATTGGGATATTTATAATTTCCAGATTCCTTACATGCTCTACATCCCATGCATGAATTCCTTACCAAACTTCTTAGATGATTTAGGTCCAAATTTCTTGGCTGCCACTGCTGCTTTGTGGATCATGTGTATCCTGAATCCTGTTCCCTCAGAAATTTTTACTAACTCTCTGTGAATCTTAAAAAAAAAAAAAAAGATAAAAACATTAGCTGCTAACATACTTGGACAAGATGTATACTCTCTTTTACATGATTAATAAATCTATTACCAATCCATGAATATCTGAAATTAAACTCATAATAATTTGTAGATTAACCTGAAGTCTCAGCATTTTGAAACGTCAATACCTAATACAAGTCAATAATTTCTTCAGGTGGAGTAAACTAGTTCCCAGAGATAAAACTAACCTGCTATGTACTGTTTTCAGAATACAGTACTATTGGCTGGTTGCCAGGTCTCACACCTGCAATCCCAGCACTTTGAAAGGCCAAGGTGGGTGGATCACTTGAGACCAGGAGCTGGAGACCAGTCTGGCCAACATGGCGAAACCCCATCTCTACTAAAAATACAAAAATAATTAGCCAGGCGTGATGGCATGAGCCTGTAATCCCAGCTACTTAAGAGGCTGAGGCAGGAGAATCACTTGAACCCAGGAGGCAGAAGTTGCAATGGGCCGAGATCGTACCACTGCCCTTCAGCCTGGGCCACAGAGTGTGACTGTTCAAAAAAAAAAAAAATACAGTACTATTACAAGATGATTTCATACATGATATGTGTTTTATATTAAGCACATTGGGAGGGTGGAACTAATCACTGGTATAATCTTCCTTTCTTAAAGAAATACTGAGATGAGTCAAGCACAATGACTCATGCCTGTAAACCCTGTACTTTGGTAGGCTAAGGTGGGAGGATCACTTGAATCCAGGAGTTCAAGACCAGCCTGGGCAACACAGGGAGACCTTGTTTCCACAAAAAGAAAAAAAACCAGGTGGAGTGGCATGTGCCTGTAGTCCCAGTTACTTAAGAGGGTGAGGTGGAGATCTCTTGAGCCCGGGAGTTTGAGGTTGCAGTAAGCCGTGATCACAACACTGCATGCCAGCCTGGGCAAGAGTAAGAATCTGTGGCTAAAAACAACCAAATAAATAAATAAAAACCAAAACCAAGGTAAGTTTTTTTCTTTTCTTTTTCTTTTTTTTGAGATGGAGTCTCACTCTTGTCGTCCAGGCCGGAGAGCAGTGGCGTGATCTCAGCTCACTGCAACCTCTGCCTTCCAGGTTCAAGAGATACTCCTGCCTCAGCCTCCTAAGTATCTGGGATTACAGGTGCCCGCCATCACACTCGGCTAATTTTTGTATTTTTTTTTTTAGTAGACACAGGGTTTCACCATGTTGGTCAGGCTGGTCTCAAACTCCTGACCTCAAGTGATCCGCCTGCCTCAGCCTCCCAAAGTGCTGGGATTACAGGCGTGAGCCACCGTGCCCAGCCAAGTTTTTATTTTATTAGACGAGAAAAATAAATGTCCAAGAGGACTGTATTTCAGTAGCCTTTCAACCTCAAAGACCTTAAAACATTTACCAAAGAAGTGTAAATATGAAAATCACTGTGTTTTAGAAACTTATAGAAAGACTTAAAAGACTTGCCCATATGGAGTAAGATCCACAGCACTGTGCTGTGTAGGAAATACTTGACCGTGACAGGACACATGGGCCTTACTCTTTTATGATCTGTTTATTACCTTCAAATAAGAAAGATCACTGAAGTAAACTAAATACCAATCACATTCTCTTCAAAAGCTACAAGTCATACCTGGCTGGCAAGTTCTCGTGTTGGTGATATAATCAGGGCTCTGAAGCCTTTATTTGCGGGCTGTTTCAGCTGCATTAAAATAGGAATGCTAAAAGCTAGTGTTTTTCCAGATCCAGTTGGAGCAGAAGCCAGAAGTTCCCGACCCTAAAAACATAGGGCATATTAAATATTACAAAGAAAAGTACATAAATTTTTCAGACCCTGGTCAAATAATGCTACCAGTCACAGAAAAATACAAATAAAATTTTACATAATGAATCCAATCATTCAAGTCACATTTGCTTTCCTAACATCCTCCATCCATTCCACCATCACTCCAACAAAGTTTCTGAGCATTGCCCCCAAATTCCCTTTGAATGGGTGTAAAGAATGTGGATAAGTAAAACCCAAAGATAATCCACAACCTAAGTTATGTCCTTTATTTCAATTTTTCTTTTCCATTAAACTATTGTCAAAGTAAAATTATAAAACCAACTTTTTGTCCTGGTATCTGTATTGCTCAATCACTAGGGAAGGTTTTATTAAATAACAGAATGGCTGAAGATCAGAAATAAAAAATGGCAATGACCTAAGGGACAGAGTATTTATAGGAGTCAATTTTCAAAAAGTCATTGTGATTTTTAAAGCTTTAAACTAAAGCCATGACAGAAACAATCTTAAACAAAAATTAAAAGCAAATATACTATAACATGAGTCAACAGCATCATTTAAATGTATGAATGTATTCTCATTTCAGCTCCCAAAGAAAATGAAAAGGACTAGTATAGAAGAAAAGGTGTCTTACATCCTTTGAACTGAAGGCCATCTCAGTTATATGGGGAAAAAACCCAACTCTCATTGTTATAAAAACAAACCTCAGAGAAACTTAATGTCCAAAAACCTAAGTTAATCCATACGTCTATCAACAAGTGACTGGATAACAAAATGTGGTACATTCACACAACATAATACTACTCAGTAACAAACCACTGGTGTATGTATGCCCAAATCTCAAAAGCATTATACAAAACAAAAGAAACCAGAAATAAAAAATTAATGTGTGATTCCACTCATATAAAACTCTAGAAGAGGCACAAGAAATATATAGCAGTAGAAATCAAAACAGTAGTTGCCTCTGATCGGGGGTGGGGTGAGGACTCAATGGAAAGGGCACAAGAAAATTGTCTGGGTTAACAGATACGTTCTACATCTTCACTGGAGTGGTAGTTACACAGGGTTTGCATTGCTGAAACTCACTGGGCACTTAAAAATCTATGTATTTTACTGTATGTAAAGTATACTTTGGAAAAAAAAAATAAGTCAGGTTATATACAAGAACTTTAGAAACCATTTGTATTTCTGGAATAGTTCCTGGGCATTATAAACCAAATAAATAATGAATGAATAGAACATAATCCCCATTCTCCAAGGGGTTACACAATAGGAAAATGAAAAAGATAAGTATGATGGGGCAAATACACAGTAGTGTAAAATGTAAAATAAACATTGCAAGGAAAAGAACACACCAAAAACCATGGAGAACTGCTGTGTAGGGCAAGGGTACTGGTAAAGGAAAATGATCACATCTAGGTGGAGTGATCCAGACAACTTTTATGGAGGCACAGGGATTTGAGATGAACCTTAAAAGCAAGTGGGAAGGATTTTAACAGGGGGAGATAACGTGAAAAGACAGATTTCAAGGAGAGAGGGAAGACAATGAGCAAACACAGAGGAAGGAATGTCACAGGCATTCTAGATCTTCATACTCACATGCAGCATAACTGGGATGGCTTGCATTTGGATTGGCGTAGGCATTTGGAAACCTGCATCTAGAATGTTCTGAAGTAGTCGAGAATTGATTTTATATTCCTGGTCAAGTTGCTGAAATGTAGCAATTGGGTCAGGAAGATCGGTTCCTTGGACATGAATTTTGTGTTTATTCCGCAAGAAGTTTATCTGAAAAGTGAAGTAAAGAGGCCACCATGGATATGGCCAAATAATTATCTTCTCTGATGTTATAAAGCAACATTAACAGTTTCTGGGATAACCTTTAGCAGTATATTAAACTTTCTGCTTAAATCCAAGCCCCAAAATATCACAGATATTAGGTACAATTCATGCCCTTTCATAGAAAATATTCATAAAAATTTATGCTTTCTTCAAATTAATGTGTTACTGTCATAGTCATAACTTCTAACTTTAAATAAACTTCCAGAAAACAGGCACTGAATCCATCTACTATTTTAATATGGTGGTTAGCATAAAGTACCAACGCTTTTTGATGATTTACCCTAAAACTCCACTTATTAAAACTGAGTGCCAAAAGGTAGAGTATAGTAGTGTTGATTTGGTTTGTTTCCCCATTCTCTGGTCCAGAGACAGTCAAATTCTGGTTTCTGGGTTACTGAAGCTTTGCCATAATATTTCCTGAAGTGACCTGAAAATACCTCTTCATCAGGAACATAGCATATGCACAGCAGACACAAAAAAGGTATATTTGTCATTTCTTCCATATCCTACTCCTCATATTCCCAAGTCATAAAATACCTTTCTTAAGAATTCTAACCCTCTCATCTGTGTCAGAGGAAATCCTTCCAAACCAGTGAGCTCAACACAGAGAAGAAAGGGAGCCACATTTTGTTTACTGAAAAAGGCTATGACATTTTAAAAATTTAATTCTAAACATACTATCAATCTTGAAACTTGAGCAGGTCAAGAATTTTATATATTAATTTTAAACTTTAAAATTTTCAGCTACAGCACAAATGCCTACTTTGTTTTACATTTTCATTAAAGTAAAATCTAAATGAATGTAACTAACCTTCTATCTTAATGAAACTATATTCACATTACCAACAGAATAACCCAAGTCCAGTGAATAAGTCACTAGGTCAGAAAATATACATACTTTTGGTGCCAAAACATTTTTCTAACCTTTTCCTTTCTGAGATGCTCCAACTTTCCTGAAGTTAGTTTATTTTCTCTTTGAACTTTTTTGTCTTCAATCTTTGCTTCCACAGAGGATATCCACTGTATAGTAGCACCTTCATCTTGGGAAGTAATTTCTAAAATGTATTTTTAAAAAGAAAAAGATTTTAAGTTTAGGCAAAATAGTGAGGGCCCATCTCTTCAAAAAAAAATTTAAAAATTAGCCAGGGGTGAGTGGTAGTGCATGCCTGTGGACCCAGCTACCCAGGAGGCTGAGTGGGGGGATCATTTGAGCCTCGGAGGTTGAGGCTGCAGAGAGCTGTGATCACACCACTGCACTCCAACTTGTGTGACAGAGAAAAACCCTGTCAAAAAAAAAAAAAAAAAAAAAAGGTTTTAATCTTGGCTGTATGTGTAGCAAGCAGGCTACACCTTCACACTAAAAAAGAAAAATACAACCGATACAACTAGATAAGAGAAAGCAATAGGATGTATAAAAATGGAAATGAAGAGGCAAGTTCTGTGTGGGTATGATCAGAGCTCTGAAGCTCATTATCTTCCCTTTGTTGGCTGTTTCAGAAGTGCAGAGTATACTTGAAAACAACAGGGGATTAATTGAAAACCACTTAAACAATAAGAAATTTCAATAAGGCACCCAGGTTCTCTATATGTAAATAACCAACAACTAAAAAATAAATATGATGAAAGATCTCACTTAAAATAGCAATAAACGGCCAGGTGTGGTGGCTCACACCTGTAATCCCAGCACTTTGGGAGGCCGAGGCAGGTGGATTACCTGAGGTCAGGAGTACGAGACCAGTCTGGCCAACATGGTGAAGCCGTGTCTCTATAAAAATGTAAAAATTAGCTGGGCATGATGACAGGTGCCTGTAATCCCAATTACTTGGGAGGCTGAGGCAACAGAATCACTTGAAGCCGGGAGGTGGAGGTTGCAGTGAGCCGAGATTGTGCCACTGCACTCCAGCCTGGGGGTCAGAGCGTGACTCTGTCTCAAAAAAAAAAAAATAAATAAAAATAAAATAGCAATGAACATAACACAATACTTTGAGTTACTCAGTATTATAAAGATAGCAATTCTCTAAAATCTATGAAGAACACTAGCCAATTACAAGTAATGACAGGATTGTTTTGGGGACTGGACCAGCTGACTTAACAGTTTGTATGGGAGAATAAATATGTAAGAATAACCTAGGCCGGGCGCAGTGGCTCACGCCTGTAATCCTAGCACTTTGGGAGGCCGAGGTGGGTGGATCACCTATGGTCAGGAGTTCAAAACCAGCCTGGCCATCATGGTGAAACCCCATCTTAAAAAAAAAAAAAGAATAACCTAAAAAATTAAGATTAATAAACAAAGACTAGTTCTACCAAATTGCTTAATTTCTTTCAACTTCAGTGAGGTATAAATACATACAATAATCTGCATACATTTAAAGTATCTAATTTGATGAGTTTTGACATATCTACACACCCAAAAAAACCATCACCACATTCAAGGTTATTTCTATCACATCTCCAAATTTCCTCATGATCCCTTACAATTCACCACTCCATGCACAGGCAACCACCAATCTAATCTCTGCCACTGTAGACTAGTTTACCTTTTCTGGAATTTTATATAAATGGAATCATGTCATATGTACTAATTTTTGTCTGGCTTAACTCAAGATAGTTATTCTGAAATTCATCTATGTTGCAGCATGTATCAACAACTTACCATTTTTATTACGAGGTAGTATTTCATTGTATGGATGTACAGTTTATCATTCACCTATTGAAGCACATTTGCGTCATTTCCGGCTTTTGGCTATAAGTAATGTTGCCATGAACATTTGTGTACAAGTCTTTCTGAAGATGTGTATTTTCCTGTCTCTTAGGTAAATACTGACAAGTGGAACAGCTGGGTAATATGTTAGATACATGTTTAACTTAAAAAAAAAAAAACCCCTGAACTATTTTCCAAAGTGGTTGTACCACTTTACCATCAATACTGTGAGAGCTTGTTTCTGTACATCCTTGCCCACACTGGTATGGTCATTCTTTTTATTTTTTAGCCATTCTAATGGGTATGTAGTAGTAACTCATTGTGGTTTTAATTTGCCTCATGGCTACTGATGTTGAATATCTTATGTGCTTATCACTACGTGTATATTTTCTTTAGTGAGTAGATACAAGTCTTTTTGTTTAATATACATTTTGCAAACAGTTCCCATCTGTTGCTTGCCTTTTAATTTTCTTAATGTTATCTTTTGAAGAATGAAAATTTGTAGTTTGATAAGTCCAATGTATCAATTTTAAAAAAAAAATTTTGTTGTTGTTGTTCTAAGGAAACTTTATATATCTCAAGGTCCCAAAGATTTTTTTCCTATGTTTTCTTCTAGAACTTTCACAGTTTTAGATTTTAAACTTCAGTCTGAGTCATTTGAAGTTAATTTTTGCTTACAATGTAAAGTTAGGTTTGATGTTCACTTTTTTCCACATGGATCCAGCACCGTTTGTCGAAAAGACTTTCCTTTCCCCACTGAATTACATTATTACCTCTGTTGAGAACTAATTGACCATATACGCATGGGTCTGTGGACTAGCTATTCTGTTTCACTAATCCATACATAAGGGGGTCTTCAAAAAGTTCATGGAAAATCCACTATTATGAAAAAACTGCAAAAACTTCAAAATTTTTTGTACCAAAATAAACTCATACCAACTTGTTATAATACAGCTGAACTGGATCTAGTCTGAGACACTAAGAAGGAAAAGACAGCAGTTTGAAAAAAGCAACATGAACTCTGCTTAAAACTGAAGCAAGAACAAACATCAAATTTACGGTGAAGCTTGGATAGTGAAATCACTGATGCTTTATGAAAAGTTTATGGGGACAATGTCCCAGAGAGATCAGCTGTTTACAAATGGAAAACCTGTTTCAAGAATGAACAAGATAATACTGAAGATGAAGTCTGTAGCAGCAGACCACCCACATCAATTTATAAGGAAAAAAACTATTCATGTCCTAATTGAAAAGGACTGCCGATTAACAGCAGAAACAATAGCCAATACCACAGACACCTGAACTGGTTTGGCTTACACCATATACGTATTTTTGTTCTGTCACCCAGGCTAGAGTACATAGGGATGATCACAGCTCACTGTAACCTCAAACTCCTAGGCTAAAGCAATCCCCCGTCTCAGCCTCCGAAGAAGCTGGGACTATAGGCATGTGCTACCACATGCAGCTAATTTTTCTTTTTTTTTTTTTTTTGGAGTCTCACTGTGTCACCCAGGCTGGGGGCTGCAGTGGCGTGATCTCAGCTCACTGCAACCTCTGCCTCCCGGGTTCAAGTGATTCTCCTGCCTCGGCCTCCCAAGTAGTTGAGATTATAAGCACCAGCCATCACACCCAGCTAATTTTTTTTTTTTTTTTAAGTAGAGACAGGGTTTCACCATGTTGGTCTTGAACTTCTGGCCTCAAGTTTGAATCCTTCCAACTCAGCCTCCCAAAGCACTGGGAATACAGGCATGAGCCACTGCTCCTGGCCCTATTTTTTGTACAGATGGAGTCTCGCTATGTTGCCCAAGCTGGTCTCAAACTCCTGGCCTCAAGTGACCCTTTGACTTCATCCTCCCAAAGCGCTGGGATTCCAGGTGAGCCACTGCACCTGGACTACCTATCAATTCTTTGTTTGTTTGCTTGTCTGTTTGGTTTTCGAGACAGAGTTTTGCTCTTATTGCCCAGGCTGGAGTGCAATGGCATGATCTCAGTTCACTGCAACTTCTGCCTCCCAGGTTCAAGCGATTCTCCTGCCTCAGCTTACCCAGTAGCTGAGATTACAGGTGCCTGTCACCACGCCAAGCTAATTTTGTATTTTTAGTAGAGACGGGGTTTCACCATGTTGGCCAGGCTGGTTTTGAACTCCTAACCTCAGGTGATCCACGAGCCTCGGCCTCCCAAAGTGCTGGGATTATAGCCATGAGCCACCATGCCCGGCCCTCTATTCACCCCACCAATTCTTAATGAAAAATTAGTTGAGCAAATTTTCCATTTGATGGGTGCCAAAACCACTGCTCCCAAATCAGCTGCAGACAAGAGCAGAGATTTCAACAGACATTTTAAACAAGCGGGATCAAGGTCCTAAAGCATTTCTTTGAAGAACTGTAACAGAAGATGAAACATGGTCTTACCAGTCTAATCATGAAGACAAAGCACAATTAAACCAATGGCTACCAAGAGCTGGAAGTGGTCCAGTCAAAGCACAAGTGGACCAATCAAGAGTAAAGGCAATGGCAACAGGTTTTTTGGATGTTCAAGGCATTTTACTTGTTGACTTTCTGGAAGGCCAAAGAATAGTATCTGCTTATTACGAGACTGTTTGAAGAAAGTTAGCCAAAGCTTTAGCAGAAATTTCTACAAAAAAAGTCTGCTGGAATTCTAATTGGGATTGCAATGATTCTGTAGATCACTGTGGGAAGAAAATATTGAGTTGCCCAAAATATTGGTATGCCTCGCCACGCTACTAGATTTTATAATATATAAGGCCATAGAAATTAAAACGAGCTAGTATTGGTGTATAGTTCAGAAACAGAAAAGAGGTCCAGAGACAGACATGAATATATATGGAAATTAAGTTTACAATTAAGGTTGTATTAAAATCCAATGGAGAAAACATGGATTATCAACATATGGTAGTAAAACAATTCATCAACATGAGACAAAATGCCAACATACGGTATTAAGACAATTAAGCTATTAAGACAATTATTCAGACACCTGAAAAAAAATTTTAGTTTCCTATTCACTCCAAATAAAATCGCACAGGGTCAAAGAGAAACCACAGATAAGAAAACACGGGAGTTATTTATTTATTTATTTTGAGACAGGGTCTTGCTCTGTCACCTGCCTGAAGTGCAGTGGCGCAAACTTGGTTCACTGCAACCTCTGCCTCCAGGGTTCAAGTGATTCTCCTGCCTCAGCCTTCTGAGTAGCTGAGATTACAGGCACCTGCCACCACGTCCAGCTCATTTTTTTGTGGTCTTAGTAGAGATGGGGTTTCACCATGTTGGCCAGGCTGGTTTCAAACTCCTGACCTCAGGTGATCTGCCCACCTCAGCCTCCCCAAAGTGTTGGGATTACAGGTGTGAGCCACTGCACCCAGCCTAGAATTTTTTTTTTTTTTTCTGAGATGGAGTTTTGCTCTTGTTGTCCAAGTTGGACTGCAATGGCATGATCTCGGCTCACTGCAACTTCCGCCCCATGGGTTCAAGTGATTCTCCTGCCTCAGCCTTCCAAGTAGCTGAAATTACAGCTGGCTGCCACCATGTCCAGATAGCTTACTTTAGTGGAGACGGGGTTTCACCATGTTGGCCAGGCTGGTTTCAAACTCCTGACCTCAGGTGATCCGCTCACCTTGGCCTCCCAAAGTGTTAGGATTATAGACGTGAGCCACTGCACCCAGCCTAGAATTTTTAAAAAACAAACATAATGCACAGAAGGCCAAAAAGTAAATAAATAATGACATATGACAATCTGGAAACATATTTGTAAACATAATATGCTAGACATGGAGCTAATTTCCTCAATATACGGGGTTTAATAAATTAAGAAGAAACAGATGAACAATGTAGTACAATAAGGGTACAATGTACATGAAGAGACAAATTTACAAAGAGAAATTTCTCATACCTTGCTGGAAAGCATCACAAAATAGAATAACTTTTTTTAAAAAAATTTGTTCCCTTCATGAGACAATTGATACTAACAGACTAACTCACAAGCTCTTCAATTTTCTAGTTAAAAATAGATACATGACTACACATTTATCATAGATCTATGGCCTAAATATATTTGTTGCCACAATGGTTAAAGTACACAGATGTATATTTCTGGTGGCCCAACATTTGAATCTTTTTCCTAAGTTTGTGGCATGTTTTTTTTTATTAATCTTGGTAAAAGGTTTTATCAAACTTCTTTGCAGCCAGGGAAGGAGAATGACTTTTACTGCAGCATTGTTAACAGCAAAAGCATACAAACAATGCACTAAATCCATCACACAGTAACGTGTCAAAGCAATCATGGACCATCCCTACAATGCATGATGGGCTACTATGCTGTGTTACAATGAACAAGGCAAAGTACTTTCTACAGATGCAATGTTTCTGGTGGACAAATCTGTTGGTTAACTCTGCAATTCCACTTCTAAGAATTTATGGGACAGATATACATGCAAAGATAAGGAGAGTGACACTGAAAAACTACAACAAAAATGTGAAAGCAAACTATAAATATCCATCGCACAGAAACTTGCTCAAGCAATTTTGCAATACACAATGGGATACATGTGTTAAAATGAACAAGGCAATGTACTTCCTACTGATTTCAAACAACCTCCAAGATACATTGTTTTTAAAAAAGGGGAAGGTAGCAGGAGAGGTTCCCAACAGAGTGTATATGCAGTAATCCTGTTTATAAAGTATATAAAATACTATATAGAGTACTTGTTTTTTTTTTTTTTTAAATGAGGCATAAATACATGGGAATAGAGTATCCCCAGAAAAATACAAAATAAATTAACGGTGGTTGCCTCCGGAGAAAACAGGGGACTGGACATAAACAGTAGGAATGAAATTTACTTTTCATCATTGTATAACCCAAGTGTTTACCAAAAAAAGGTAAAGGGCTAGGAAAGTTAATATGACAGATTTTTTTTTTAAAAAAAGACAAAAAACCCTAAAGTACAGTACAACACAAACACACACACACCCCTGTGGAAAATGGACAAAGGGTAAGAACAAACAATTCACAAAAGGTGAAATGTTAATGTCCTGTAAAACATACAAAAATATGCTTGACCTCACCAGTTATCAAGAAAATATAAATACAAAATAGTTTCATTCGCCCGCCGCCCAAGATGCCGAAAGGAAAGAAGGCCAAGGGGAAGAAGGTGGCTCCGGCCCCTGCTGTCGTGAAGAAGCAGGAGGCCAAGAAAGTGGTGAATCCCCTATTTGAGAAAAGGCCTAAAAATTTTGGCATTGGACAGGACATCCAGCCCAAAAGAGACCTCACCCGCTTTGTGAAATGGCCCCGCTATATCAGGTTGCAGCGGCAGAGAGCCATCCTCTATAAGCGGCTGAAAGTGCCCCCTGCAATTAACCAGTTCACCCAGGCCCTGGACCGCCAAACGGCTACTCAGCTGCTTAAGCTGGCCCACAAGTACAGGCCAGAGACAAAGCAGGAGAAGAAGCAGAGGCTGTTGGCCCGGGCCGAGAAGAAAGCGGCTGGCAAAGGGGACGTCCCAACTAAGAGACTACCTGTCCTTCGAGCAGGAGTTAACACCGTCACCACCTTTGTGGAGAACAAGAAAGCTCAGCTGGTGGTGATAGCACACGATGTGGATCCCATTGAGCTGGTTGTCTTCTTGCCTGCCCTGTGTCGTAAAACGGGAGTCCCTTATTGTATTATCAAGGGGAAGGCCAGACTGGGACGTCTAGTCCACAGGAAGACCTGCACCACTGTCGCCTTCACACACGTTAACGTGGAAGACAAAGGTGCTTTGGCTAAGCTGGTGGAAGCTATCCGCACCAATTACAACGACAGATACGGTGAGATCCGCCGTCACTGGGGAGGCAATGTCCTGGGTCCCAAGTCTGTGGCTCGCATCGCCAAGCTTGAAAAGGCAAAGGCCAAAGAACTCGCCACGAACTGGGTTGAATCTACACTGCTTCCTGTACATAAAAATAATTAAAACTGTAAATTTTCCTTCAAAAAAAAAAAAAAAAAGTTTCATTCATTAGCTTGGCAAAAAAATTAACACCAGCACTGACAGGGACACAGAAAGTCATTTTGTAGTATTTTTCAAAGAAAGGGTACATACCCTTTCACCATATGATGCTACTTTTGGGATGCTATCCTGCAGAAATAACAGTACCTGTACAGAAGGATTTATGTATAAATATCTTTACTTACAATTATTTTTACTGTAACAATATTTCTAATGGCAAATACCTGGAAACAACCTGAGTGCCATTAACTGACAAATGATCTTATTATCTGACTTGTAACCACAAGCCTGTATTATTTTTATCATTGAAAAAAATTAAAGAGAAAAAAGTAACAGAAATCAAACACTAACCTGAAGTCATCGTCTTCCTTTTTTTCTTGCTTTGCTCCCTCTTCCTTTCAGTTAGGCTCTCTTTTTAACGTCTTCATTTTGGGGCTTCTGATGTGCTTGTGATGCTCCACACACATCTGGGACAGACTTCTTGTTTCCAAAAAAGTCCAGTCCCTGTAGCACCTCCGAAGAGTCGAAGTCATATTTCCTTTTCCTATCTAAAACCAAAAAAATTTAAAATGAAACCTACTGACAGAATACCATTGCTTTCATTCAAGCAAGACTGGCAGTAAAGTCATGTGTCCAGTGACTCCCCATCTTTTCTACCCTTTCACCAAGTATTTGTCTGGGCAAATGGAACCTGAAGAGACCTTCTCTGACCTCATAATAGTAACAAATTAACATTAGCAATGAACACATATATGCTTACTAAATGTCAAGCAGATTTCTAAGCATGTTTATACATATTAAATTGCTTCATATTTACAACTCTATAAGGTAAATAGCAGTATTACGGATGAGAAAACCAAGGCATTCAGAAATTAAGTAACTTGAGGAAGTTCTCAAAATTAGTAACTGGCAGACTTAGCATTTAGACCCAGATAATCTGGCTCCAGAGTACATACTCACCAGTTAGAGAAAGAAGAAACACATGTCACACACACATACGCAAGTCTCCAGCCCAAATAGTAAAGTGGACATTCAAGATTTTCCCCAACTGGGCCCCAATTGACTTCCCCTGATTCATCACTCACTACTTCTCTAGGTAAGACCCCCATTTCTAAATCGCTCTTCTCATTCGTTACTTAAGCCGTGGGGCTGAAGCAATAAAAAGAACCATGCCTAGTACAGCTATACGCAGCCAAACCAAACTTGGGGAGACTACAGTGAGAGAATCTGTTTTCTCCATCTTCGGTTGTTTCTATTTTCGAAATTCCTTTCCTCCAGGTTAGTAGAAAAAGTTCCTTTTAAAAGGAGGATTCCAACTTTGCTTTAAATAAGATGGAGGAAACAGCGTTTCAGTGCCAGGCCCGACTAAGTCTACAACAGGATAAAGAGTTTATTTAGAAGGCTTGAACGGACTAGGTGTGCAGGTAAGCTCAACACAAAAGCAAGGAAAATACCCCTATTAAGGTGAGAGCCAGGCCACGGGTGTCCATGTGCACCGGCCTCCCCCAGCAGCGGGTTCGTTCCCGGATTCCTGCTCCTTCTCGGGCCTCGGTCCCTTGGGTACAGTACCTGGAATCGGGCTGCGTCTGCCGAGAAGCGTCTCACATCAAATTTGGCCCCCGCGCCGAGGCGGCGAAAGAGATCGTGGACATCCATCTTTACCCAGAAAGCGCCGCGGTTCTACGGCGCCTGCGCAGACTACTTCCTGCGCGACTGCTTCCTGTGCCCCGGGCAGCAACGGAAGAGGGCGTGAGCGTATGTGGTTCCTGGAGGCGGAGCCTG
Source organism: Ateles fusciceps (assembly GCA_036589455.1). Classification (NCBI taxonomy): domain Eukaryota; kingdom Metazoa; phylum Chordata; class Mammalia; order Primates; family Atelidae; genus Ateles; species Ateles fusciceps. The sequence continues at coordinate 4,248,799 of JAZHEH010001132.1, forward strand.
GCTGGATGAGAGACTAGGCTATTTAATTATCGTGTACTCCGTCATTATTTATTCTTTTTGTTTTTTTTTTGAAACAAGCTCTCGCTTTGTCGCCCAGGCTGGACCGCAGTGGCGCAATCGCAGCCTCGAACTCCCGGGCTCAAGTGATCCTCCCACCTCGATCTCCCAAACTGCTGGGACCATAGGCGTGTGTAAATTCTTTGAAAAAATATTTATCAGTATCCTCTTATGTTGGGCACTGTTCTAGACTTTGAGGGACACTTGAGTAAACAACATCTTGAGATTCCTCTTCTCACGAAGCTTACATTTTAGTAGGGACAACAGATACTGTTAACAAATAAGCACAATTTCTGTAACGTAATAAGTGCTATGAAACAAAAAGGTGTAATTGATAGAGAAAATGATGGGGGAGCTGAATTAGCGAAATTCACTCTGTTGAAATGATAACTTGAGCTAAGGGGAAGCAACATTTCCAAGATCTGGAAGCAGCATTCCAGATAGGGGAAACGTGACTGAAGAAGGGAAAACATTTGGAACTTGAGAGAATAGAAAGAATGCCAGTGTGGCTGAAGACAAGTTGCAGTGCGATAGAGTAGTACACATAAGGTTGGAAGGACAAACGGAAGCCAGATCTCACAGAATCTTGTAACAAGGTCATGATAAGGAATTTGGACTTCCACCTTGGGAAACTATTTGAAAATTTTTATGGAGAGAGGAGCATGATCTAGTTTATCACATTTAATTTTTTATATTTATTGCATTTGTACAGAATTATTTACCGCTTCTCCCTCTTCTGGAATGTAAGTCCCTGAGCACAGGGATATACTTTGCTTTGCTGTTGTATCCCCCAGTTCCTGTTCACTTTCAATAAACGTTTGGTGAATGAATGAGTGGCTGTTTCATAAAGGATTACACTGGCTATTAGGAGAATGGACCATAGAAAAGCTAAGACTGGAAACAGATTAGTCAAAGTAGAATGATGCGCATGGCTTGTCTAGGTTGGCATCTGTGCTAACAGAGATAAATGGATAGATTTGGGATATATTTTGGAGGTAGAGCTAAATAAATGTTCCTGATGGATTTTATGCAGAGGTGAGAGAAAGGGAGGAATCAAAGATCACTCCTAGTTTTTTGGCTGGGTAGATGGCGTGCCATTTACTGAGCTAAGAAAGCCTAAGAAAGAAGGGCTTTTGGTACAAGTGAATCATGGAGAGTGGAATCAATTGTTATGTTTTAGACATGTTAAGATACCTAGTTGACTTTAATTGGAGACATCCAAGTAGGTAGTTGGTTCTGAATCTAAGCTCAGGAACAAAAATTAGGGCTAGAGAAATTAATCTGGAAGTCATCAACATATTAATGGTAAAAGCAGTCACACCATGTAACTATAAAAATTCAGTTATATGTATTCGATTAAAGAGAATGAAAAATACTTGAAATTGTATGGGTGAGTTCTTTACAATCAAGGAAAGCAAGTGTGAGGTGAGCATGAGATGGGGGATGTGAATCTGCTGTTTCTCAGATAGATTCAGTCCCTTACTCCCTATTATAGTAGGGGGTGGTGGCCTTGCTGTCCCAAGTGTGTCTACTCTTTAAAAATAGGAATTCCCCAAGTACTTCATCTGTTGCTCAATAAAAATAATTTATCTTCGCCCGGGTGCAGTGGCTCATACCTGTAATCCCAGCACTTTGGGAGACCAAGGTGGGCAGAATACTTCAGCTCAGAAGTTTGAAGCCAGCCTGGGCAACATGGCAGAGCTCCATCTCTACCAAAAATTAAAACATTAGCCAGGCATTGTGGCACATGTCTATAGTCCCAGCCACTTGGGAGGCTTAGGCAGGAGACTGCTTGAGCTCGGGAGGCTGAGGCTGCAGTGACTTGTAATGGTGCCACTGCACTCCTGCCTGGGTGACAGAATGAGACCCTGTCTCAAAAATAAATAAATAAATAAATAAAATTAATCTATCTCAACATACAAGGAAAAACTTAATTGTCAGGGCTTATTAGTGTGTTGTTCTTCAGTTTGGCACATAAATATGGCCACAGCCATATATAAAATTAACATGTGTAAAATGACAACTACCATGCTTTATGGATAACTTAGGGAATTTTTAAAAAATTCAACTTTATGAGATTTTTTTTTTCTTTATGAGCTGATGTAGAACCTGATCCCTTTGTAAGTGGTAACAAACCCATCTCCAAAAGCATGAGCATGAATGTGATCACTTAGAAAAAATGTGTGAATAGAGAAAAGAAGGGGAGCCCAAGATTGACCCTGTGGTACTCTAATACTTGGAGATCAGGTGGAGGAGGAGACACCTGTAAAACGAGAGTCTGAATAGAGGCAAGTGAAGTCGCAAGCAACCAGTGAGGTAGGAAGACCAGGAATGTGGTGTCACCAAAGCCAGAAGGACGTTTCAAGAAGAAAGTAGTGATCAGCTATTTCAAAGGCTGTTGAGAGGCTGAGGACAGAAAAGATCACTGCATTTGGCAACGTGGAGGTCCCTAGGGCCCCTGATAATGTCAATTTCAGGGACATTGGTGAACAGAGATGATTGGTGAAGGTGGTGAAATGCAGATGGATGAAACCAACTCTTCCAAAGATTTAGCTGAGCAGGGTAGCAAAGGAGTTGAGTGGTAGCTATAGCCAGATGTGGATTCAAAGGAGGGTTTGGCTTTTGGTTTTTGATGTTTTTAAATACAGGTGCTAGGAGATGTTTGTAAATTTTATGGGATGACCCAGTGGAAAGGTATAAATTGTTGATGCAACAGAGAAGGGAGATTATGGAATAGGGGTGGGATGGAATTTTATCAGGGTGTGTTGGAGGGCTGAGGAGAGAAGTGATAGGAAATAATATTCTCTAACAGTGGGAAAATGAACGTACTAAAGAAAAGCAATAATTCTGGGCAATGAATGCCCATTTGAGGTTCAGGGCAATTAATTTAAAGGGAGACAAATCAGCGTGATTCAGCCGCTTAAATAAGGGTGTGAAGTGTATAGTGCTGGATTTGGCCAGGGTTAGAGTTTTCCCAGGTTGGTATCATGGAAGGTTATGACAGAGTTCTGCCCTCCCAACTCCAACAAAAAAAAAGTGACTGGGATTGATAGTTTAACAGAAGTTTAACCACCTAGAACTCAAGAAGGAAGAGGAAGCCACTAGGACTAATACTCTATGTTACACTGACAACCCAACTTGCTGCTTTCCTTTCAGAGGAAAGAGGAATTATATTGAATGTTGAATATATACTATATTCTTCACCTTCATAAGCATGGACTTGGAGTTAAGTAGGACTGAGTTTAAATTCTCCCAGCCCTTCCACCCATTAGCTGTGATTTGTGATTTGCTCACATTAATCTTTCTGGGACTAATTTCTTTATTTGTAAAATGAGGATCATGATAGCTACTTTGGAATTGTTCTGAAGTTAAGTTAGGCTCATAGGCAGTGGTGTATAGTGGAAGGAGTGTGGGTTTGGGGCATCAGAAAGGCTTATGTTTGAGTCCAATTCTGTCATTTAGTAATTTGATAATCTTGAATGAGTTATTTCGCTGGTCTGTGCCTCAGTTTCCTTGTTGGTAAAATTACAACAAATTTTAGGGATTATAGGATAATAATATCTACCTTGAGGTTAAGAGTAGCATAATTTTCATCACACAGGGCTCAAAATGGTTGAGATGGGTCAGGATACTAGATATGTCTAAAATCCTAATATGTATACAGATACTGTAGTTATTGTATAAGGCATTTGGAACAAAACCTCAGACGTAGTAGGTTCTTAATATTAGTTTTTTTCCATTTTTCAGTTCTTCCTCCTAGAGAAATAGTTCTTGACCCTCACCATACATTAGAATCTTCTGAAGAACTTAAAAAACAGGAGACTAAGTGCAGTGGCTCACACCTATAATCCCAGCATTTTGGGAGGCTGAGGCAGGAGGATCACGTCATGCCAGGAATTTAAGACCAGCCTGGGCAACGTAGGGAGACCCCATCTCTACGAATATTTTTTAAAACTAGCCAAGTGTGGTGCTGCACCTGCAGTCCCAGCTACTAGGGAGGCAGAGCTGGGAGGATCACTTAGCCTGGGAGGTCGAGGCTGCAGTGAGCCGTTATCACACCACTACACTCCAGCCTGGACAATAAAGCAAGACCTTGCCTCAAAACAAATAACAAAAGAAAACTGAGTCCCACTCCCAGAAATTGTGTTTTAATTGTTCTATACTGGTTCCCTAGCCTGTATTTTTTTTTTTTTTTTTTTTTTTTGAGATGGAATCTCGCTCTGTTGCCCAGGCTGGAGTGCAGTGGCACGATCTCTGCTCATTGCAACCTCTGCCTCCCAGGTTCAAGCGATTCTCCTGCCTCAGCCTCCTAAATAGCTGGGACTACAGGCGCCTGCTACCACGACCAGCTAATTTTTTGTACTTTTAGTAGAGACGGGGTTTCACCGTATTAGCTAGGATGGTCTCCATCTCCTGACCTCGGGATACGCCTGCCCCAGCCTCCCAAATACACCTGGCCTAGTCTGTAAGTTTCAAAAGTTTCTCAAGTGATTCGAATTATAGTCAATGTTAAGAATCCACCTGCTGGAATTATACTTCTGAAGCCCAAATATGACCATGTTGCTTATCTGCTTAAAAACCTCTCATGAGGCCGGGCGCAGTGGCTCACACCTGTAATCCCAGCACTTTGGGAGGCTGAGGTGGGCGGATCATGAGGTCAGGAGTTCAACACCAGACTGGCCAACATGGTGAAATCCCGGCTGTACTAAAAAATACAAAAATTAGCTGGGCGTGGTGGCTCGTGCCTGTAATCCCAGCTACTTGGGAGGCTGAGGTAGGAGAAATGCTTGAACTCGGGACCCATGAGGCGGAGGTTGCAGTGAGCCCAGATTGAGCCACTGCACTCCAGCCTGGGCTACAGAGCAAGACTCCATCTCAAAAAAAAAAAAACACCCAAACAAACAAAAAAAACCTCTCATGATTCCCCATTGTCTACCGAATATAGTCTGAACTATAACTCGTATGTCAGGCCCTAAGCAGTGGTTCTCAACGTTTTACCCTGCTTCAGCATTCTCAGGAAATGTGACTCCCTCCCATAAACAGCTTCAGCTTGTGTTCAACTCAGTCCTATCACTTAACCAGCTGTGTGGCCTTGGGTAGGTTACTTATCCTCTCTAAGCTTTAGTTTTCTCATCTCATTTCAGCTTTGCTTCCAACTCAGAACGTTTGTACTTATTTTTCTTTCTTCTTGGAATATTCTCTCCTCCATAAGGAGTTCTGGAGAACTCCTCACACTCTTCAAAACTCAGTTGACATGTCCTCTCCTGTGTGAAACTTACCCTGAATGTCCCCTCCTTGATGTAGTCCATCTTTCTTTGAGTTCTCATGCCACTTTGTAAGTACCTCTATTTTAACTCTTTTCCTATTGCATTGAAATAATGTTTCCATGTATGTCCACAGAGTTTGAGATTTTCGAGGGCTGTTCCTGCATCTCATTTAGCTTCATATTTTTTTGTTTTCCAGGGAGTCTGTTTCATAGTAAGCAGTCAGTAAGTCTAGTCCAATTAATGAAGTGAAATGAAATAGACGAAGATCCCTGAAACTCCCAACCTTAATGAATTTTGGAATGGACCTTATGTCTTTTGCTTGGTGCTTTGTGATAAATTTTAGCTGAATGGATGAAAGAAGACAGAGGAACAGTCATACTTAGACCATTTCATACCCTCACAATGTCCAGCTGACTCATTAAAGGACCATTTCCTCCTGGGGAAAAAACAAAACAAAACCATTTAGAAGTATTGTCAACATAAGCGGTGAGGAAACTGAATCATGGTTTTGTATAACTGGAATTTCTCTAAAAACCGGTATGGTCTGACTGGTAGACACACATGGTTTCTCAGCTGTAGCAAGTGAGAACACAAAGTCTGCATAACACTGCAATGGGAGCTAGCTGGGATAACTTGTTGTGAATAGAGTGATCACTCTATGTCCTAAGAGTATATTTTTGAAAACTTTTTCTCCTCCACTCCTTGCTTAGCATTCAATACACTTGGTGGTGGTTGTTTTTACAGTGTTTCTGGCATGGACTAAGGCTTAGGGATCCAAAAATGAACTAGACACAGTCCTTGGTCTCAAGTAGCTTCGAGTTTGCTAGGGACAGAGAACTATTTTCAAACAGAGCTAGGAAATTCTCTAGGCACTGCAGCGTAAGTTATAGGAAGCGAGGGGAGTAAGTTGCTCTAGGGTGGCAGGGTGGAGTGGGCTTTGTGGAAAGTTGGAAAAGACTTTGTAGAGAAGATAAAGCTGGCACAGCCTTCACAAGGTGTTGACCAGTTAGAGAAGACAGGTAAAGGTATTTCAGTAGAGAGAAGAGCAGCAACAAACGTAAGGAGGCATGAAACAGCCTGTTGTGTTTGGGGAGCTACTAGTGACTCAACAAAGCTGGAAGTGGATGCTGCAGCAGGAAATGGAGCTGGACAGGTAGGTAGGGACTAGCTTGAGAAGGGCATTTTCTATACACTGAGGACTTTGAACTTGGTCTTGTAGGCACTGAGAGCCATTAAAGGATGTTAAGCCAGTGATATAAACAGCTTTTTTTATATAATCAGTTTTTAATTTAATATTTATTTATTTAGAGACAGGGTCTCACCATGTCATCCAGGCTAGAACGCAGTGGTACAATCATAGGTCAGTGCAGCCTTGCCCTTCCCAGGCTCAGGTGACCCTCCTACCTCAGCCTCCCTAGTAGCTGGGGCTACAGGCGTGTGCCACCACGCCCAGCTAATTTTTATATTTTTGTAGAGGTTTTGCCATGTCGCCTAGGCTGGTCTTGAACTCCTGGGCTCAAGCAGTCCTCCTGCCTTGGCCTCCCAAAGTGCTGGGATGACGGGCGTGAACCACTGTGCCTGGCAGTTTTAATTTTACAACATCACTTCAGTAGCAACATGGAAGAGAGGCGAGTCTGGAGTATATATATATCAACCAGGACAATATTAAAATAGCAGTCTAGTGAGGGGAAGAAGGCAGTGACTATGGGCAAGGAGAAAGGAGCGAATCTAAAGAACATTAAGGAGGTAAAGTGATTGGATGTGGGAGGACAGCAGGAGAGGGGAGAAACCTAAAATAATTCCCAGGTCTGAAACTTAGGTGACTGAGTAGGGGGTGACCCTTTTCACGGAAAGGGGGGAATACTGAAGGGCTAGGTTTGTGTGAGGACTATATATTAATAGTAAGTTTAATTCTGAATACATTGAGTTTGAGATTTTTGTGGGACACCTGAATGAAGCTCCTAATGGTTATTTAGAAGTAGGAATTATTATTTCTTTGCAAAGGGAGCTACACACTTCTGAACTGTAACTTCAGGATCTTAATTTAAAAGTGAGTTGTCCTCTCTCCAGTCCATGCCTCCAAGACGACAAAGGAAAGAAGGAACAACGGTCGTGCCACAAAGGGCTGTGGCCATGTGCGGCCTGTTTGCTGCATGAACTGTGCCCGATGCATGCCCAAGGATGAGGCCATTAAGAAATGCATCCTTCGAAACATAGTGGAGGCCACAGCAGTCAGGGATATTTCCGAAGCGAGCGTCTTCGATGCCTATGTGCTTCCCAGGCTGTATGTGAAGCTACATTACTGTGTGAGTTGTGCAATTCACAGCAAAGCAGGCAGGAATTGGTCTCGTGAATCCTCCAAGGATCAAACACCCCCACCCCGATTTAGACCTGCAGGTGCTGCCCAATGACTCCCACCAAAACCTATATAAGGAGCTGAGTCCTTAAAGACTGAAGATGGACTGTTCTCTGGAGAAAAATAAAATGGAAATTATACTTAAAAAAAAAAGTGAGTTGAGGAGAGGGTGACTGGGTATGGATAACAAACCCAGAAGCCGTTCCCACAATGAGACATAAACCTTGCTTTCCCTGGGGCTGAGTTTTCAATTTCAAATTCTCAAGATTTACCAATAGTCTAGTACTTTAGAAATCCAAGTCATGTACTCAAGAAATCCAAATTCTTACGCTTTTTATACTTTTTTGCCACCAATAGTCAACAGAGGGTACTCTTTAGGCTACGATGCAATGTAAGCGTAACTACTCAAATATTCTTTTTTTTTTTTTTGCCTCTGACCATTTTTGCCAGCTTATTATACTCAAATATTCTTTTAATCAAGACAGAACTGAAGTAAATATTTCCAAGACCAATGCTGACCTCATGGTGGCACTCCAGTCTTGGAATAAAGGGCTCTCTGGAATCATCTTATTAACCTCCAAACGGACAGTCCACATTGAAGTGAAGAGTTGGCATGAACTCTGGGTCCATAGACCCCACCGTTTAATTTTCTAAAGAGAATTTATCAAGGAATTTGCTTTTCTGTCTTAAAGTCAGCTCTGGCCTAAGGCTGGATCAGTAGAAAAAGTATATAGCATGGCAGAATGTCTCTATCCATAAAAAATTTCATCAGAGTTCAAAACTAAACAAAATAATATCACCATTATTGTTTATTAATAGCTACCATTTATTGAGTGCCTGCTGTGTGCCACATTGGGTTCAGGATATTTTCAGATTATATGAGCTCAAGAAACTCACAACAGCTCTATGAGGTTGATATTACAGTATTCTTATTTTTCTGAGGAAGAAACTAGGGCTCAGAGACATTAAGTAGCTTGTCTCTCACATCATATAGGTCGTAAGTGGCCATACTGGGTTTTGAACCCAATCTGTGTGATTTCTAAGCTTGAGCTCTTTAAAGAAGGCTGCATTGCCTCATATTATTGATGCCAAGATACAAGCAGCAGTTAATGAAACTTGGTTTTCTTCAGGTATAGGCTATTTGGCATGAGGTGGTTTAAATAATATCATATTTAAGGAAATCTAATGAGGGCCCCTGTTGTGAATTCGTGGCTTCTTCATGAAACTCTTTGCCACATTTGAGAAATAGGATATTTACATAATCACCAAGTATGTCCTACAAGGTATTTATTAATTACAAAGAGAAAAATAGAAAACGTACAGTGGAGCAACCTGGAAGATGCCATGTGAATCAAATGGTCACAGTATAAATGGTAACACGAAAGTGGTAAAACATCAGTATGTGCACCACGGTGATATTCTTTTGCTTTTATTGTGGAAGAGACAAAGGGACAAGGGAGGATTTGCTGACATTATTGGTCAGGAGCAGAGTAGAGGATGAATTCCTATCTTTGATCTCTATCTGTGAAAGCCCAGATCTCACAAAGATTTCCAAATGAAACATTTACCTTTCTAAGGCGTAGAGAATTATTTGTGAATCCTAGACTCTATAGGAGGAAAGGCTCCAAGAAAGACACAAATAATAAAATTCTAGAATAATGTTGTAGTACTGATCGTAGACTAAGGGGAGTGGGATTTGGTTGTCCTACTAATAAAACGCTTAATCAAGAGTATATGATTTATAAATCATATCTGTAAAGCATTTTTTAAAATACCTTACAGACTTCAAAGTCCTAAAGCTTCTCTGCATCTCTAGGGGTTAATATCAGCATTTTGTATATTCTCAGCTTGAGATAATTACCAATCTGCCTATTTTTTTAAAGAACTGTCTTTTGGTGAGAAGGAGAAGATGTCTGCAGAAGCTTTTTGTTCAACATGTCAGTATTTGCATGATTTACAGTGTAATTAACCAGGCCCTGTAGCACCGGCAGACCTGCTCCCTTCACTATTCATCATGTTTCCAGCAACTTCAGATCGTCAACTCTGCTGGGAGGAAATATGTCCTTCTTAGAATTGTAAAAGTATATCCACAATCATTCCCACAGGCAGAATGCAATCCATCCTTATGTATTTACTGTTTCTCATGTCTAAGGAATCTTCCCCCCATTATCTTTGTACAGCATTACTCTTAGAACTACACTAACTAAATAAATACAAGGCCAGACATGGTAGCTCATAGTTACCAAGAGCACTTTGAGAGGCCGAGGCAGGTGGATCACTTTGAGCTTAGGAGTTAGGAGCTGGGCAACATGGCGAAACCCTGTCTCTACTAAACATACTATTTAAAAAAAAATAAGTTCTGGGGTACATGTGTAGAAAGTGCAGGTTTGGTACATAGGTATACATGTGCCATGGTGGTTTGCTGCATTCGTCAACCCATCATCTACATTAGGTATTTCTCCTAATGTTATCCCTCCCCTAGCTCCCCAGCCCCTGACAGGTCCCAGTGTGTGATGTTGCCCTTCCTGTGACCATGTGTTCTCATTGTTCAACTCCTACTTATGAGTGAGAACATGTAGTGTTTGGTTTTCTGTTCTTGTGTTAGTTTGCTTAGAATGATGATTTCCAGCTTTGTCCCTGCAAAGGACATGAACTCATCCTTTTTTATGGCTGCATAGTATTCCATGGTATATATGTGCCACATTTTCTTTATCCAGTCTATCACTGATGGGCATCTGGGTTGGTTCCAAGTCTTTGCTATTGTGAACAGTGCCACAGTAAACATACATGTGCATGTGTCTTTATAGTAGAATGATTTATAAACCTCTGGGTATATACCCAGTAATGGGATTGCTGGGTCAAATGTCATTTCTAGCTCTAGAACCTTGAGGAGTCACCACAGTGTCTTCCACAATGGTTGAACTAATTTACACTCCCACCAATGGTGTAAAAGTGTTCCTATTTCTCCACATCCTCTCCAGCATCTGTTGTTTCCTGACTTTTTAATGATTGCCATTCTAACTGGTGTGAGATGGTATCTCCTTGTGGTTTTGATTTGCATTTCCCTAATGACCAGTGATAATGAGCTTTAAAAATACAAAAATTAGCCAGGTGCGGTGATGCGTGCCTGTAATCCTAGCTACTCGGGAGGCTGAGGCAGGAGAATCGCTTGACCCCAGGCAGTGGAGGTTGCAGTGAGCCGAGATTGCACCAGTGCACTCCAGCCTGGATGACAGAACAACACTCTGTCTCAAAAAAAAAAATAAAAAATAAATACAAAATCTAATACTACTTAGGAATAATTTTGTTATTCAATTGCTTATAATCACCAGCACATATTTGTTAAGGTATAATTGTGCTATGTAAAGACAAAGTCCGTTGACTCAAAATCTAAAACAAAACACCTATATAGACAAATAATATTATTGCAAAACGACTTTAAGTCTCTATATTAAAACATTACAGGTATCCAAAAAACTTCAAATGTGTTTTGGCCCAGTAAGCATTCTAAGTATTTACTCTGAATATACACCTATGGCTATATGAAAATATATATGCACAAGTTTATGTATTGCAGCATTGTTTGTATTCGGGAAATAATTGAAACAATCTAAATTCTCATATGGTTCTCTAGCAAGCAGGCTCAGGAAAAAAATGTCTCCTATGGAGAAGAGTGGTTGAATAAACTACAGTACAAACACATAAGAGAGTACTATACATCTTTAAAATAGAATGAGGGGCCGGGCGCAGTGGCTCACACTTGTAATCCCAGAACTTTGGGAGGCCAAGGCAGGTGGATCAGCTGAGTTCAGGAGTTCAAGACCAACCTGGCCAACATGGTGAAAACCCATCTCTACTAAAAATACAAAAATTAGCCGGGCATGGTGGTACACGCCTGTAATCCCAGCTGCTTGGGAGTCTGAAGCAGGAGAATTGCTTGAACCCAGGACGCAAAGGTTGTAGTGAGCTGAGATTGTGCCACTGCACTCTTGACAGAGCAAGAGAATAAAGAAGATGTCTGTGAACCAATACAGAATGATTTCTAGGTTATATTATTTAGTGAAAAAGGTAGAGTACAAAGCAGTATAGTTGCTACTTTCTGTGTTGTTAAAAAAAAAAAAAAAAAGGAGTGAGAAAACATACACACGTCTCTTTTTGACCAAAAAGAAAACCGGGAAGGATAAACTGGAAAGTAATAAGATTAGCTACCTACAGGAAGTGGGTGGAAATGAGGAAGAAAGGGTGAGGAGGCTGGGGACTGAGTGGAGGAGATGAGGACTGACGTTTTTCTTGAATATTTCTTTTTGTACGGTTCTATTTTTTGGAACTATGTTAATGTTCATATACTAAAACACACAAATGCACACATAAAAAATGCACACACACAAATGGGGTGGGGGAAGAAATACTAAAATGGAATGCAAACAAATCAGCCTAACAGTTTCAAGTGAATAACATAATCACCCTGAAGACCAGGTATATTGGTGGGGGACTAACCCAATCCAAGCAACCTCAGTATACAATTGTTTTTACAGTGTATACTCTCAGACTAAAGACTAAATGAACTGCAAATGAATATGACATTTTAGTTACTTTTTTTGGCAGTAGAGGATGACTTTTGGTAGCAATTCTAAAACTACTTCTGTGTATTCTGGAATTGGGCAAATAAGTAAATATATTATAGATAATGAAATTCATTTTCTTCACAGAGAGAAGAGAGTTACAACTTAGAACAGGACAAAAGTAGAACGAATCCTATAGTGTTGGATTAGACTTGGAATGACAGTGTAGCACTTTTGTTTTTTAAGAAAAGTATTGAGTATGTTTTGGTCGGGTGTGGTGGCTCACACCTGTAATCCCAGCACTGAGAGGCCGAGGCGGGCAGATCACGAGGTCAAGAGATCAGGACCATCCTGGCCAACATGGTGAAACCGTGTCTCTACTAAAAACACAAAAAATTAGCTGGACGTGGTGGTGCACGCCTGTAGTCCCAGCTACTCAGGAGGCTGAGGCAGGAGAATTGCTTGAACCTGGGAGGTGGAGTTTGCAGTGAGCCGAGATCATGCCACTGCACTCCAGCCTGGCGACAGAGGGAGACTCTATCTCAAAAATAAAAAAAGGTATGAGAATGTTTTTATTGTATACATATAATAATATATATATATATCATGTATATAATCCCTGACTCTATTCACTGAGAAAGCCCAGAAACAATGACACCCCAAGAGCAATGAGCACACCTGTCACTTAGATCTTGATTTCTAAATTGTGTTCACTCTTAAAAGGAACCAGAGCTCCTTGGGGAACTGGCCAATTCCAGGGAGGCTAGGGCTGGGGAAGTACAAGATGAGCCTCGCATATCTTATTAAGTAAGTAAGTTAGAAAAGTTAGAAAGTGCTTTAAAATATACGATCAGACATGTCAAAATGCCTAAGAGTTTTCCTGAAGGGATTCCTGCTGGGCAAATCTGGAACAATTAAGCATAAAAATAAATAATAATAGTCATGTATTATAACTCATTGAATAACATATGTGGACATATAAATAAATAAGAGTAAATAAATGTGGGAGAAGGAAAAGTGAGTCCTTACTGTAGACTATCAACTAATACATGTAGGAGGAATAATGGAATTAGAAAGTCACTATTTGGCAACCATCATGGTAATGATTGAATCATCGATGGATAGGAAAACTATATTTGGTTGAGAAACGGGATATTTACATAGTCACAAAGTATGTCCCCACAAGATGTTTATTAATTATAAAGAGAAAAATTATGAATGTAGAGTGGAGACATATGTCAGATACTATGTTAGCAAAATGACCAAAACGATACAGCAAATGTGGTAAAATATCAATATTTAGGAAATTGGGTGAAGAGTTAACAGGAATTTTTGGACAATTTCTATACCTTTTCTGTAAGTCTGAAATTAAGAAATAAAAAGCTAGAAAGGGAAGTAGAAATAAAAAGTTAAAAAGTTGAAAGTAAAACGCTTTCAAGGGTTGCTAAGCTCCAGCAAGACAAAGGCTGTAACGAATGTGTAGCAAGTAAATTCTGCTCACCTTCCCAGCAGAACAGCTTACAGAAGGTCTTACTTAGGGTGTGCGGAGTGGGAAGAGGGCAAATACCTTAGTAGATGCTTCTTTGAACACAATTTTTATTTTATTTTTCCAGACAGCGTCTTGCTCTGTTGCCCAGGCTAGAGTACAGTGTTATAATCACAGCTCACTGCAGCCTCAAGCAATCCTGCTACCTCAGCCTACCAAGTAGCGTGGACTGTCATCACCCACCACTATACCTGGCTAGTTATTTTTATTTTGTAGAGATGATGTCTCACTATGTTGCCCAGGCTCATCTTGAACTCCAGGCCTCAAGCAGTCTTCCCACCTCGACCTCCCAAAGTGCTGGGATTACAAGTGTGAGCCACCACACTTGGCATGAACGCAATTTTAAAAAATTGTTTTTAAAAAGATATCAATCTGTTACAAAAGAATTTTGAAGGTATTTTTTAAAAACTCTGTAATGTAACAGAAGTTCTGGGTTTCTAGTTGTTAAAAAAAAAAAAAGATGAAAATTTTAATCCCAGAAGACCTAAAAATTTAAGAAATTAAAAAATAAAGAAATAATTTCTATTCTCTTCCCAGATAGTAAATTTAAATAAAAACTTCTGATTATGATGGCAGTTATAAAGTTTTAATGTTACTGATACAAATGTACTCCAAAACACTTTTATCCATCACACAGAAATGAGTGAAAGATCGTTGAAGAGAACTGTCCTAGGTAATGAGGTGGTAATACTGCTAATACTACAAGGTGCCTAGTATTATTCTGAATGCTTTTTGTAAATTAACTCATTTACTCTCACTGCAACCCTATGTTGTAAATACTATTATTAGACTCATTTTATACTTGAAAAAACCAGGGTTCCCAAACTTTCTTGATAACTGTGCTCTTAGACTCTCAGTAATTTTTTCACAACTCAGGCTCAAAGAAATACCTAATAATTCCATTTGTTAAGCCCAAATATCTTAACATATATTTGTGATTTTACAGATTAGTAGCAAGTTGAAAAAATAATGCATATAAAAATTTTTTTATTTTTTTGAGACAGAGTCTCACTCTCTTGCCCAGGTGGGAGTGCGGTGATGTAATCACGGCTCACTGCAACCTCTGCCTCCTGGGTTCAAGCAATTCTCATGCTTCAGCCTCCCAAGTAGCTGGGATTACAGGTGTGCACCAATATACCCAGGTAATTTTTGAATTTTTAGTAGAGATGGGTTTTCACTATGTTGGCCAGACTGATCTCAAACTCCTAGCGTCAAGTGATGCTCCTGCCTCAGCCTCCCAAAGAGCTGGGATTAAAGGCATGAGCCACTGCCCTGGGCCATACATATAAATTTTAAAAAAAAATTGTATTTCATTTAAAAATAATTACACTTACTTGCTAATGGGAGTTGCAAAAAAAAAAAATTACCTAGACACTAAGAGCACAGTTATCAATAAAGTTTGGGAACCTTGGTTTTTTCAAGTATAAAATAAGTCTAATAATAGTACTTACACTATAGGCCGGGTGCGGTGGCTTACGCCTATAATCTCAACACTTTGGGAGGTTGAGGCAGGCAGATCACTTGAGGTCAGGAGTTTGAGAGAAGCCTGGCCAACATGGTGAAACCCCATCTCTACTAAAAATACAAAAATTAGCCAGGCGTGGTGGTGGGTATCTGTAATCCCAGCTACTCAGGAGGCTGAGGGAGGAGCATTGCTTGAATCTAGGAGGCAGAGGTTACAGTGAGCCGAGATGGTGCCACTGCACTCCAGCCTGGGTGTCAGAGTGAGGGAGACTCCTTCTCAAAAAGAAAAAAAAAAGAAAAGAAAAGAAAGTCTCTATAACACAGGGTTGCAGTACAAGCTTATTGGATGCTGCACATTTTCTCAAACCTTGGGCTCAGATTGGACACTGACACACTCATTTCCTGATTCACATCGATATTCACATAGTACTTGCTTTTCATCCCAGCAACCACAGAAAACTCAGCTTTGCAATGATCTGATGTTACCAAAAGGGCACTGTTCGAATGTTGAAACCATGATTATCTCATACTAGTAGTTCACGTGATTTTCAACAGACGTTGAGTATCATTGTGTTGTCCTTGAACGTTTGAAATATTCTATGCTGCCCTATGGACTTGCTGCTATTCCATGCGGGAGTTCCTTGGGGCACAGTTTGAGAACTGTGGTTCCACCACAGCATTGTTTTTTCAGTTTTGGGGACAAAATTCTTGGGGGAGGTCAGATGTGGTGGTTCACCCCTGTAATCCTAGCACTTTGGGAGGTCGAGGCAGGAGGATTGCTTGAGCCCAGGAGTTCAAGACCAGACTGGGCAACATACGAAGATCTTGTCTCTACAGAAAATTAAAAAATTAGCTGGGCATAGTGGTATGTGCCCATACTCCCAGCTACTCAGGAGACTGAGGTAGGAAGATCGCTTGGCTTGAGCCCAGGAGTTTGAGGCTACCGTGAGCTATGATTGTGCCACTGCACTCCAGCCTGGATGACAGAGAAAAAAAAATAAAAAAATAAAAAAAATAAAAACTTTGGGGAAAAATATAAATCAGATTGTGATTTCTAATATTAATAATTAGTGTGAATATTAACAAATTGTATAAAGAGTTAATATCTTAAAAATCTTGCTCTTCATTTAAGTGAATGTCTTTTTGTTTTATCTAATTGCTTTGGGATAGGCTTTTATTTTATAGACAACTAAAGAGACACAGACTCATTTGGAATGAACAACAAATTGCTTTTTGTTTTTGTTGTTTTTTTGAGACAGAGTCTCACTCTGTCGCCCAGGTTGGAGTGCAGTGGCACCATGTCAGCTCACTGCAACCTCTCTCCCAGGTTCAAGAGTTCTCCTGCCTCAGCCTCCTGAGTAGCTGAGAATACATGCGCCTACCACCACACCCGGCTAATTTTTATATTTTTAGGAGAGACGGGGTTTCACCATGTTGGCCAGTCTGGTCTCAAGCTCCTGATTTCAGGTGATCTGCCTGCCTTGAGCCCTGAAAGTGCTGGGATTACAGGCGTGAGACACCGCACCCAGCCTAAATTATTAACATCATATAGGTCAAAGGTAACTGCTTGCATTCAAGGAATGGGAAGCAAGGATAATACATAATAAATGTTTCAGCTGATAATATATGTAATAAAAATATTTTATACCACCAAGTACATAGGGTGAACTCAAGGAACTTCGTAAGTTTTGTAGAACCTCTCTTTATTTCTTTATTTTATTTTTTTCCATACATAATTCTGCTTATGTAGAACCTCTCTTTTAAGCAAATTTATTACTTGAAATTGTGAATGTTCTAAACTAGTATACAAGGGGCTTGATTATTTTTACAAAAGAATATTATGTGAGATTCTTTGATACTTAAAAAAAATTTTTTTTTTACCTTAAAATAGAGATGGGGTCTCACTATGTTGCCCAGGCTGATCTCGAACTCTCGAGCTCAAGCAATCCTCCCGCCTCAGCCTTCCACCGTGCTGAGATTACAGGCGCGAGCCACTATGCCCAGCTGCTTTGATACATTTAAAGTACGATGTGGTTCACTGAAATTGAGATGTGTTCCCTACTTTTAAAAAATTACTGAAATTGAGATATATGCCCAACTTTTTAAAAAATAGGTTTTATTGATTTTTTAGATTCACGGTTTTGCTATGCTTCCCAGGCTGGACTGAAACTCCTGGGCTCAAGTAATCCTCCTGCTTCAACCTCCCTAGTAGCTGGGATTATAGGTCTGTGCCACCATGACCAGCTGCCCAACTTTTAAAAATACACATTATTTTATAAAATACCTTGCTGTGTTCTGTTGCATTTTGAGTTTTCTGTCTTTTAGGAGTATAGCAAGCAAAACATTCTTCTAAATGTATATAAAGGGAAAATAAGGTACAGAGAAAAGCAGTGAGTTTATATAGCATCACACAGTAGGAAATTAAAAGGCACCAGCTACTCATCTTTATTATAAAATATCACGTAATTAGTATCTTACAGCCATTATTTTCACAATAAAGTGATGCTATATAAAATCAATAAATAAAAGTACCCATTTCTATGTGATCTTGTAGTAGAGTTAATATATGTGATTTTTTTGCTCAAGAATTTGTCTCAGTTCTACTGATTATACTGACCGTCAAGATAATGACAGCATATATCGTATGCCATGAGCGATGTGATTCAAATAAGCTTAATGACAGATAGAGGAAACACTTGCTTTTGTTTCACTCCTATAGTCCTGATAAGGGGTCTAGTTTGATTAGGGTAACACCAGCTTGTATTAATGGCATGAAGAATCAGAAAGTTTCACTTTACTTTACCATCATATTTCGATAGCAGATTGACTCAATAAAGCTGGTGTTCCCAGAGCATTGAGAAAAATATCTCTGAGGCATCTTTGCGAAGTTATTCTGTAGCCTAGGCTGAAATACTACGGTTATATCTTCCTTGGGACGTCCAGTATTTTAATTATGGAGCAATTACAGAGCATTGTCTTCCATGCCATTTAGCTACATATCGCCCTCTTTCTTTTCACTGCTCCAGAGTACCTGGGATTCTCTAAGGTAAAAGCAAAGGCTCCCCGGTGAAGGAAGAAGAGGAAAAAAAAAAAAAAAAAAAAAGCAAAGGCATTTCCCTGGGTCCTTGGGAAAAGCAAGGAAATCTAAGACAATCCTGATGGGGTGAAGGTCTTTTTAAAAACTTTTTTAGAGATGGCATCTTGAATAATTGTCTTTAGGGCGGTGAGCTATAGTTCACTAACCAAAGTTTCATTTAAACATCATGATGAATTGGCTTCGAAAAGAGGATGAGGAGGAATGTGAAGGGATTTGTATAACAAAGAACCATAAATCATCTCCGGTACAGCGGATGCCCTATCACTCTGCCTATGGGCTTGTCAGAGGAACTTCAGGGAGAAAGATGAGAGGGAAAAGGGCCTTCCAGCTTGGGGGCTACAGCATCCCCCAAGTTAGCGAGACCTCAAACCAAGTCTTTCCTGAAGTATCATTCATTTACTCATTTTGGAAATATCTGTCAAGTGCCTACTATGTGCAAGGCACTATTCTAGTTGCCATTAGACTGGGAAAGTGTAAGGAAGTCGGGTAGTAGCACTAAGATGAGTAGGATTCAGTCCCTGCTTTACTGTTTATTAGGCATTTTTGTTTTGTTTTGTTTTGTTTTTTCTTGAGATGGAGCCTTGCACTGTCGCTCAGGCTGGAGTGCAATGGTGTGATCTTGGCTCATTGCAACCTCCATCTCCTGGGTTCATGTGATTCTCCTGCTTCAGCCTGCCGAGTAGCTGAGATTACAGGTGCACACCACCACACTTGGCTAATTTTTTGTATTTTTGGTAGAGATGGGGTTTCACTATGTTGGCATTAAAATGAATGTCTAGCAAGTGAATCTTTACGTTCTTCATAAATCTGTCCCTGTGACCCTCAGTTGGAATTAATTTTTCTCCAACCCTGTGTTCCTGTAGCCTTCTTGGGTATATACTCCATCTTCCTCAGTAGGCCTGTTTGAGGCAATCGTCATGGAGTGGAAAGTGGAAAGAGCATGGGCTCTGCAACCACACAGGCTCAAATTAGAACTCCAGCTCTACCACTTAGTAGTTGTGTGTAATCTGGTTTAGTTTCTTTCTTTCTTTTTTTTTTTTTTAATATTTTGATTTCCATAGGTTTTTGGGGAACGTGGTGGTTGGTTACATGAGTAAGTTCTTTAGTGGTGATTTGTGAGATGTTGGTGCACCCATCACCAAAGCAGTATACACTAAACCCGATTTGTAGTCTTCCATCCCTCGTCCCCTTCCCACACCTTCCCCCTGAGTCCCCAAAGTCATTTTTATGCCTTTGCATCCTCATAGTTTAACTCCCACTTATAAGTGAGAACATACAATGTCTGGTTTTCTATTCCTGAGTTACTTCACTTAGAATTATAGTCTCCAATCCTTTCAGGGTTGCTGCGAATGCCATGAATTCATTCCTTTTTATGGCTGAGTAGTATTTCATCATATATATATATCATAGTTTCTTTATCCACTCGTTGATTGATGGGCATTTGGGTTGGTTCCACATTTTTGCAGTTGCAAATTGTGCTGCTATAAACATGCATGTGGAAGTATCTTTTTCATATAATGACTTCCTCCGATCTGGGTTAGTTGTTTAACCTCTGTAAGCCCTGGTTTCCTCCTCTGTGACATGGGATAATAGTTCCTATTTTGGGGGACTTCATAAGTATTAAATGAAGTAAGGAATATCAGCATTTAGAAAAATGCCTGGAATATAATAAGCATTCAGTTGCTAATCGTTGCTATTAGGTGTTTTATAGATGATCATCTTGTAGTCAAGGAAACCAAAGCTCATAAAGGTTAAATAACTTAAGTACTGTACTTTGTAATTTGGAGGAAGTATAACATTGGATTTAAGAGCTCGGGAGCCATGTTTACCTTGTTCATCTTCCTTTTCTGTCTTTTACTATTTATACAGCCCTGAAGCAATAATTTAATTACTCTTGGCTTTCATTTCTTTATTTGCTTTTTTTCTTTTCTTTTTTATTTCTTTTCATTTCTTTATTTGCAAAATAAGGATGATAACTGATCATCTCTCACTCACTACTTATTATGAGGATGAAATGAGATGATATTGTAAAGTGCTTGGCATATAGCATGCAGTCAGACTGCTATTATTACCGGAAGCCACCTAGTGGCCAACCGGCAGGACTTGGATTTAACCCTAGTGGGTTTGACTCTCAAGCACTTGCCTTTTTCTGATAAACTCATCACCAGCTCCATTTCTGTCTGAGTTGAGATTCTGAAGAGTTAGCATATGCTATCAACACTTGAAAAATCTTTTTTTCAAGTGTAATAAAATGAATTTGTTGATTTTCTCTTTTGGTGGTTGCTTTATATTTCACAAATATATACTCACACATCCATAATCTTGGAACAGTTTTTCCCTCCTCAATCAGTAGAATATGTATAATTTATTATAGATATATATACTGTATATATATTTTCCAACCTTATAAAGGAATAGCCAACATCTCAAAGGAACATACTGCTGCCTTCACCCACATGGACTTTGCAAAACACTTACTTTTGAAAGAAATGATCATCCCAGAGGAAGCATTACAGGGAATTTCTTGCAATAAGGAGTAGTATCAAAATTGGTTTGTGGAATACAACCCAAGTGAAAAGGAAAAGCAAGGGCTGGCCTTCTTCCTCCCTGCCAACCCTATCTTGGAATACTCCCCTCCCCAGCCCCAGGAGGGGGAGAGAGTGGTAGGGTCAAGGAGTGGTGACCAGGTTAGCAACAAGGGCAACAGAGGGAGGAGACAAAAGAGCACAAAGCGGAGGCTGCTGGCCGAATGCCTGAGCATGTTTCTTTGCTGAAAGAGAATGGCAGGACAGTGACTCAAACTGAGAGAAGAGGGTGGAGAGGGAAGAGGACAGCTAATGGATGGGGTGGCCCAGCAGGGATCAGAGGTCATGAGGGCACACAGTGAACTAATTGGCCACTCTGCATATTCACTTTCTGCTTCTAGCTTACAGCTGGGCCTTGAGAAAAAGGCCTGGGGGTGAAGCTGGCTTTGTAGACTTGAGGCCAACTGGTGAAAAGCAACAGAAACTGAAAAGGGAGACAAGAACTCTCTTTCCTCCTCCAGGAACATCTGACCAGGGGCGGCCTTTTGCAAAAGAAAATGTTAAGGATTTCACTTCATTCATTCGTCGTCATCATCATGATCATCATCTCCACATGTTAATTGGATGCTCCAAGAAATGTTACCAGATGGGGAAGGATTATAGACACCTTTAACTTGGAATATAGCTGACTAGAGTTAAATTTGGGCTTTTGAGATCATCTAGTTCAGCTCTTTTGTTTTATACTTAAGGAAAAGACAAAAACAACTGCTCAGGCTCACAAGAAAGTAGCAGAGGGGGAGGCAGAGCTCAAGTCTTCTCACTCCAAGTTCAGAGATTTTTCTAGTACACACTTCTCAGAAACACAGTAAATGAAAACTTGTGCTGACCTGTGTGATTAACAGCTCAGCCTCTGGGTGACAGACTGGGCTAGAATGCTGGCTACTAGCTCTGTAACCTTAAAACAGTTACTTAATCTTTCAAAGAATCAGTTTGTAGAAAAATAGGATTGTTACGTGAATTAAGTGCGGTAAATGCGTGTAAAATGAGTACTTGCTTTACAATGACTATGACTATTGCTGTTACCTTAGAGCCCAGTATAGACTATGCTTTTGATGATAAACATGTAACACAACGAACACTTCTCTTCCCATATAATCTCTATGGGGCTGCCATCCCAAGATGAAAATTCTCCTTCCTCCTCAGTTAAGAGACCCGTGAAGATAGGAGGGAAACTTTAGTGGCCTCTCTGAACCTTTTACAGACAGAGCTGTCCACATTTGGAATGAGCCCACTTTCAAAGAGTCAGTATATGCAAAGGGCTTAAACCAGGGCCAGGCACATAGTGAGCACTCAGTAAGGGTTAGTTGTTGTCATTATTACTGGGAAGGAGAGAGTTCTTTGTCACTGCACGGGTTCAAGCATTAAGACTGGCTTATCCTTTGTCAGGAATGTTTAAGGGAGATTCATGCATTGGACAGAGTAACCTGGGCTCAGTTTTGTCTGTTATTTTGCTTTCCAGAGACTCTTTGTTTTACCCTCTTCAAAGCTCTGGCTGCATGAAGCAAGGCAAGGAATCTGGGAACCTAAATGTTTTTAAAAGATTTCCATCAGGCCAGACATGGTGGCTTACAGCTGTAATCCCAGCACTTTGGGAGGTCAAGGCAGGCAGATCACTTGAGGCTAGGAGTTCAAGACCAGCTGGGCAACATGGCGAAACCCTGTCTCTACTAAAAATACAAAAATTAGCCAGGTGTGGTGGCACATGCCTGCAGTCCCAGCTACTCACGAAGCTGAGGTGGGAGGATCACTTGAACCTGAGAGGCTGAGGTTGCAGTGAGCTGAGATTGCACCACTGCCCCTCAGGCTGGGCGACAGAGTGAGACTGTCTCAAAAAAGTATATATATTTCCATTAGTTTTTATATTTTTCACTCCACCTTCAGCCTCATTGTCTGAGGTACCTGGTAGACTGTTGTGGAGGGAATGTTTGTGTTTCCCCAAAATTAATATGTTGACTCCCCCAGTCCCCAGTGTGATGGTATTTGAAGGTGAGGCCTTTGGGGAGTAATGAGTAATTAGGTTTAGATTAAGTCATGAGGGTAGGATTCTCTTGGTGGGATTAGTGTCCTTCTAAGAAGAGAAAGAGAGAGAACTCTCTCCACAAGCAAGGAAAGGCCATGTGAGGACATAGCAAAAAGGCAGTTGTCTGCAAACCGAGAACCACACCACTGCACTCCAGCCTGGGTGACAGGGTAGGACCCTGTTTCAAAATCAAAACAAACAACCCACCCCCAAGTGTCTTAGCCATTCTTGGCTCTTTTCTAGTTCATATTTTAAGATTAGTTTGTAAGTTTTCTATATACTGTACATAAATATAAATATAGCCAAGTTGGGTTTTTTTTTTGGTATTGCATTGAATTTATAGATAAATTTGGGGGAGGATTGACTGTTTTTATAATATTGGGCATTTCTGCTCACAAACATGGTATATTGTTCTATTTATTTAGGGTTTCTTTTATGTCCTTCAATAAAATTTTATAATTTTCTTCATTTGGGTTAACCCTTCTTTTATTAGACTATTGCTAATACCTTTTAGTTTTTGCAGATATGTAACGGGGGACATTTAAAAATTACATATTCTAATTAGATTTGCAGGTGTATAGCAATGCTTCTGACTTTTTGTATGTTGATTATGAATTCAGCAACCTTGCGCAATCCTTTCAATAGTTCTGATAGCCTGTCTATATATTATCTTGGATTCTCTATGTAAACAATCATATTGTCGGCCGAGTATGGTGACTCACACCTGTAATCCCAGCACTTTGGGAGGCCGAGGTGGGCGGATCACCTGAGGTTAGGACTTGCAGACCAGCCTGGCCAACGTGGTGAAACCTCATCTCTACCAAGAATACAAAAATTAGCTGGGTGTGGTGGCAGGCACCTGTAATCCCAGCTACTCAGGAGGTTGAGGCAGAAGAATCACTTGAACCCGGGAGGCGGAGGTTGCAATGAGCTGAGATCACTCCACTGCACTCCAGCCTGGACGACAAGAGCAAAATTCCATCTCAAAAGCAAACAAACAAAAACCCAATCATATTGTCAACAAATAGCAACAATTTTATTTTTTCCTTTCCAATCCTTATGCCTATTTATTTCCTTGCCTTATTGCATTGACTGGGATAGCCAGTAAAATGCAATGAAATGAATAAAGGTGGTGAAAGCAGATAGCTGTTAGTTAAAGGGACATGCCATCTTAACAGGGATATATCACCAGAACGATTGGCTTTAGAGATATGCTGTGCCTGCTTGACCTGTACCAGCAAAATGTATATATCTTTGGTGTTCAAAATGTGTACACCTTTGGTGTTTGAGAATAGGTATTTCTACTCTGATTTCATAGATAAAGAAACAAAAACTCAAAGAGGTAGCCAGGTATGATAGTTCGCGCCTATAAACCCAGCACTTTGGGAGGCTGAGGCAGACGGGACTGTTTGAGGCCAGGTGTTTGAGACCAGTCCGGGCAACATAATGAGACCTCATCTCTACAAAAAGTTAAAAAAGAAAAGAAACTCAAAGAGGTAAGTAACTTGCTTAAGACCACACAGTTAATAAGTAAGAGATTCACACCTAGATCTTCTGATTCCCAGTTGAATGCCATTTCTGTGATTCCACACTTCCTTCCAGTTAGTCACCTGATAAATCTGTGCTAATATGTTGTCCATCCCAGATAACATATTGCATTGTATCTTATTATTTATTTACTTACTTATTTTTTTGAGGCAGGGTCTTGCTCCGTTGGCCAGGCTGGAGTGCAGATTGTGGCTCACTGCAGCCGTGAACTCCTGGCCTCAAGTGATCCTCCCACCATAGCCTCCCGAAGTGTTGGGATTATAGGTAGGAGCTACCCCGACTGGCCATAGAGTGCATTTTAAAAGAGATACTTCAGAACAAACAATGCTTTTAACCCATTTAAATGACTTAACAATGGGAGTTTTAGGCAAGTATCCTATTTTGCCTAAACAGAAGACTCTGCCTATTTATAATTTTTTAAAAACAGATTCATTGCCTCTTAGAGTTGAATGGCTTCTTGTCTTATCCAACCCACTACGTAATGCCGTTATCCCTGTATTGCATTCCTGACAGATCATCCTGCAGCATTTACCAACTGCCAGGGATGGGTTCACCTCACCAGCAAGCTGTTGAATAATTCTCATGTGAATCCACAATCTGCCTGCTGGTCTAGGGAGTTATGTTTTCTCGTCTATATGACAGCTCTTCACTTATTTGTTAGCTTCTCAGACTACCTGTCTCTAGGATGTCTAGTTATTGTCTGAATGGGAGAGTTTTCAGACTTCTCACTATCCTGGTCATTCTCCTCTCAATGCTTTCTAGTTGGTCAATATCCCTCTTGAAAATGTTGTCTAGGCTGGGTGCAGTGGCTCATGCCTATAATCCCAGCACTTTGGGAGGCTGGGAGAGGTGGATCCCTTGAGCTCAGGAGTTCAAGACCAGCCTGGGCAACATGGCAAAAACCCGTCTCTTACAAAAAAGACAAAAATTAGATGGGGTCAGGTTTGGTGGTTCATGCCTGTAATCTCAGCACTTTGGGAGGCCAAGGTGGGAGGATTGCTTGAGGCCAGGAGTTCGAGATCAGCCTGGGCAACGTGGTAAAACTCCATCTCTATAAAAAAGTACAAAAATTAGCTGGATGTGGAGACATGCACCTGTAGTCCCAGTTACTTGGGAGGCTGAGGTGGGAGGATTGCTTGAGCAGGGGAGTGGAAGGTTGCAGTGAGCTGAGATCGCACTGCTGCCTCCAGCCTGGGTGGCAGAGTGAGTCTCTGTCTCAAGAAAAAAAAAAGAAAAGAAATAAGGAAAATGATGCCTAGACTTGTAAGATATAATCTGAATGCAAACAAAGCGTGACTCATATCATGTGGACACAGTTACTTCTACTGATGCTGTCTAGATTTGTGTCTTTGGTAGCTATGACAGGCTGATGATTTGTGGAGAGCTTAAGGTTAATTAAGCCCTCCATATATTTTTTCCTTGAACTGCATTTTGGAAAATATACTATTTGTATGTTAAAAAAGAGGGAGGAAAAAACTTCTGAAGACAGGAATTTATAGATCCTCACTAAAATTTAATAATTTGTGTTATTGCTTCATAATTAGCTATCTATAAATGTGACAAAGCATGCCTTCTGTACAGAGTGAGGCCTGGATTTGCAGAATGCAAGGACAGATTGTCCTGCATTGCCTAAGCATTCAGGCCAGAAGCCATGGAGGTATATTTGTTTGTTTTTAATCTTTCATCCCCTATACCCTTTCCTGCAGCACTTTGGAACTCTCCAAGTCAGGGCAAAGTCTGTGGGGGAAGGAACCAGGACAGAAATCTACTCTGTTCTGGAGACAAAATGGGGCAGCACCTGCAGCTTGGAGGCTGCCAACAGGTTACCAGGAAACACTTGCTTGGTCGGGGGTAGGGAAAGTCATTAGAACTGCTGTCCCAGGACAGGATAAAACTCTGTCCTCAAATTTCAGAACACCACTGGCACATAGGGATTTTTACAACAGAGTTAAAATTCAATTTCTTTTTTTTCTTTTTTTGGACATGGAACTTTTCTCTGTCACCCAGGCTGGAGTGCAATCGCCGATCTCGGCTCACTGCACCCTCTGCTTCCCAGGTTCAAGTGATTCTAGGCTCCCGAATAGCTGGGACTACAGGCATGCGCCACCATACCTGGCTAATTTTTTTTTGTATTTTTAGTAGAGATGGGATTTCACCATATTGGCCAGGCTGGTCTCGAACTCCTGACCTCGTGATCCGCCCACCTCGGCCTCCCAAAGTGCTGGGTTTACAGGCGTGAGCCACCGCGCCCAGCTGAACATCTTTACTTACTTTCTTAGAACAGAAACTTCCAGTAGGTTTTAGCCCTTTTCCAGGTGAGGAAACGTAGGCTCGAAGTGTTAGTGTAGCCAGGGTCACATAGGGAGTAAGTGACAGAAACAAGATGTGAACCCAGTTCAGTGTGACTTTAGTGTCCAAACACCTCCGTTTAACCTACACTGTCTCTATGGTGGGGCCAAATCTTCAGAAAAAACTTAGATGCTCTCCATTCCCTCTCTTGCATGGGATAGAGAACACATGGGGGCTTCTTCAGGGAAAAAGTCCTGATCATCATTACTGAAACATCTTGTGGAAGATCCACTGGGTGCTGGAAGCTATAATGTGGGTTTTTAAACTTCAAAGTGAGGATCCCTGAAAGTATGAGTGTTTCATCATCAACTTGGCAGAAGTTAGCTGAAGGGTAAGTAAGCCTCTTGTCCTAAAATAGATTTATTTATTTCTTGTTTTTTTTTGAGACAGAATCTCACTCTGTCACCAGGTGCCAGGCTGGAGTGCAGTGGTGCAACCTTGGCTCACTGCAACCTCCGCCTCCCAGGTTCAAGCAATTCTCCTGCCTCAGCCTCCCAAGTAGCTGGGATCACAGGCATGCGCCACCATGCCTAGCTAATTTTTTTGTATTTTTAGTAGAGATGGGGTTTCACCATGTTGGCCAGGATGGTCTCGATCTCTTGACCTCGTAATCTGCCCGCCTCGGCCTCCCAAAGTGCTGGGATTACAGGCATGAGCCACCGCGCCCGGCCGTTTTTTTTTTTTTTTTTTTTTTTGAGATAGAGTTTCACTCTTGTTGCCCAAGCTGGAGTGCAATGGTGCCATCTTGGCTCACCTCAACCTTCACCTCCCGGGTTCAAACGATTCTCCTGCCTCAGCCTCCTGAGTAGCTGGGATTACAGGCATGCACCACCATGCCCAGCTAATGCTGTATATTTAGTAGAGACAGGGTTTCTCCATGTTGGTCAGGCTGGTCTCGAACTCCTGACCTCAGGTGATCTGCCTGCCTCTCTCCTAAAGTGTTGGGATTACACGTATGAGCCACTGCACCCAGCCTTTAGGTCAAAAGGGAAAGCATTGTTGCTGCCCTGTGGCCAGGCAAACAAGTTGCTGGCTTTGAAGTCGCAGGGGGGATTTGCTCAGGCTGGAGTTGGGAGTCTGAAGGAGAGGCCTGCAAGCCTCCCCCAAACCTAGCTGTGTTTGTGAACTCCACCTGCCTGCCCGGGCCTGGTGTGTTTGATGTCTCGGGAGAAGCAGAAGGAGGGAGGCAAGCGCTAGGGGTCCTCGGAGCGACATCTTTCAACCCCTGCTGAGTCTGCCATCCCACCTGGTCTGAACAGAAGGAACACCAGTCCCACATCCAGAAGGGCTAGTGACAGGCCTGCAATGAAGGGGACACCTAGTTCCCTCCCTTCAAGGTGGGTTGCAGGAGTGTGGCCCAAAGCAGATTGGAGAGTGGGCTGCTTCCCTTGGGCACTGTCTTTATTTAGGTGGCATCCGGTGAGAATGAAAGTCAAGGGAAGACTTGAAGAGAGAAAGAGGCATCCAGAGGCAACACTGGTGCCTTGAGGGGCCACAGCAGGTCTCTCCACTTTGCCCTGAGGTCCCCCCCACATCACACAGGTGCCCCTCTGACTCCTGCCCTGTGCTCCACCCTCCTCTCCACCAAAGCAGTATGAGTGGCCAATTTGCCATTTCCCAGTGACAGACAACTCAGAAGCCTTAGGTAATGACCAGAGGCATTGCCCACTCACCCCCTATTCACATTCAATGAAATGCACTGAGGAGGAATCCATGGAGTGGGGAAGAAAGTTCTGGAGAGCAGGAGCCTGGGTAAAACAATGCTTGCCTCTCTGGGCTCGCCTTGCCCCAGGATTTCACTATGTTCCAAATCATGTTTATTACCTTTCGGGGTTGGGCCATGGGAATAGGATAAGAAGTAAAGCATTCTTATTAACCAGTTCCATGTTCCGTACAATATTAGCCAGGAATAGCTCCACCTCTCCCCCACAGCTTCCCTATCAGCCGCACTCTAACGCCCCCCACCCCTAACACCCCTCTCTAGTCTGTCTCTGTCTGCCTGCTCCCCCCTGCCCCTGACATGGAGCAATTCAGAAAGAGCTTGTTTATGATAAGACCTTGAAATCTAGAGTTATAAATCCTGCCCAGAGTGGCCGCTCTATCTCTGTGCTAATGCTTGTGGTGCCGAAAGAGGCTCACCTGGTTGTGACCCATTCCCTCTCACTCCCTGGAGTTCCCTGCTCCTCCTCTGCAAACACAGGACAATGAGCAAATGGGAGTTACCTGTTCCAACAGGTGTTAGCTGGGCCTCACTTTCCTACAGGGTGATGAGAAGGTCACCCTCTGGCCCACCCACGCTGGGCATTCCTGTGATTGTCAAAGCCCACCTTCGAACATGACCCCCTCTCCCCCATCCCCCTATGACTTCAGCTACAGGAGACTGAGCCCACCTCAATGGCTTTAGAAGTCCCCACTTTAAGCTACTGAGTCCACCAACTAGAGAGCAGGCAGCGCCTGCACTGTCTAGGGGGCTCTCGTGAGCCTCTTTATTCTGCACAGGCCTCGGTCGTGGTATTTACACCATCTTGCAGTTGGCAGCTGTTAGCCTTCCCTACTAAGTGATAGGCCTCTTAAGGGAAGAGACTGTTTCTGATTCATCATTGAATTCCTATGCCCGAAACACTGCACAGAACATAAACATTTGCTAAATGACTAGGTGATTGGTGTCATCATTACCAGCACATATTTCTTCAGGGCATCTTATGTGCAGCAGCTCTGCTAAGCAGTAGGGATACAAAGACTAATTGGACACCATTCCCACTCTCAGGGGCGTATGCTGCAGTCGGGGGAGACCCAGTGAAGCTTCACTTCCCTGGAG
Organism: Ateles fusciceps; assembly: GCA_036589455.1. Lineage (NCBI taxonomy): Eukaryota > Metazoa > Chordata > Mammalia > Primates > Atelidae > Ateles > Ateles fusciceps. The sequence continues at coordinate 4,278,468 of JAZHEH010001132.1, forward strand.
GTCAGAGGAGGAGCTGGATCTGGGGACCCCAGGAAGCTGATTTGATAACCAGAGGCCTGGGGTCTTGGGAAAGTTTGCCCAGAGTGAACTTGTGCAGATGCCAGAGACTCAGACACCTGTTCACCGTTGATCTTGGTATATTCCAGAGTGGAGCTGGTAACTTGCCAACTAACAGCGTGTGGAGACTTTTCCTTTATGACTTGTGTCCTCCTCTCAAAATTGGGAATAAGGCCGGGCTGTGGTGGCTCACGCCTGTAATCCCAGCACTTCGGGAGGCCGAGGTGGACAGATTACCAGAGGTCAGGAGTTTGAGACCAGCCTGGCTAACATGATGAAATCCTGTTTCTACTAAAAATACAAAAAATCAGCTTGGCGTGGGGGCACATGCCTATAATCCCAACTACTTGGGAGGCTGAGGCAGGAGAATCGCTTGAACCCAGGAGGCACAGGTTGAGTGAGCTGAGATCCCACCATTGCACTCTAGCTTGGGCAACAAGGGGGAAACTCCATCTCAAAAAAAAAAAGGAATAAAAGTAATTTCTAGTATCTCCACTTGGAATGGATTTTTCAGCCCTTTAGCTCTGGGAATAAAAGAAGTGAAACTGGCCCCCACTGGGCCCTGGCTGCAGCTGTGCCTGTTAGCTGTGCCCCGGGCTATTTGGTTTGGGCTGCCTGTGGATTTGAGGCCAGAGCTGCCTCCACACTCAGAAGGAAGGAACGAGGAGGTGGAGACGTCTGTCTGGAGTTTAGTTCATCTTAACACATATTTACTGAATGCCTCGTCTGTGCCAAGCATGCTGGACAGTGGGAATAGAGAATTTAACATCGTGGGTATAGCTCCTCCCTCTTTCAGACAGGACTGATCTCTCTGAGAACCTGCGAGAAGGACAGCCAGTTGATCTGTTGGGGACCGAGAGTCAGCCCACATGATGTGAGAGACTGTTGCATCCCAATGCCATTGCCTTATGGAGGGGACCTTTACTGTGTGGAGTGGGGGCCTAGCTGTATGTGTGGGCAGTGTGGTGCAGTGTCCATGGGTGGCATTTTCTGTGTGGCTCTTTGCAGTCAGCACTTCTGAAGCTTTTCAAGTGAAGTACCATCAGTGGCAGAGAGTGAATTTACACTTCACAAGGGGGAAGGGGTTTTAGATCACTGCAAACAGAAACTTTCTTCAAAGCCCCATGTTTTATCTTAAAAGTACCTTTAAAGTTTCTATGTTCTACCATAATTCATCAGTTTGCTTTTATAGAAAAATGCAGCTAAAATTTCTTATCTCTGAATAAAACGGACACCCCAGGGAGGTGAGCTATCTTTCCTGTGACTTCCTGCAACCTCTGCTTGGTGCCCTATTGCCCCAGTTTGAGAAGCTTGCCTTTTGGGACATCAGGCCCAAATGTACCATATTCAGGGTACCACCCCAAAAGTGACTTTCTAACACATTTGCATGGCCCATGCCCTTGATCCAGAAGCACTCTTTGGGATTTGTCCTATGCTGCCCTGGTCACACACTCCTTCAGTCTGACCCCACAGGACCATCCCTCCACCTTTGGGCTTATCCTGCTCCCTACAGCAGGGTTAGGTGATCAGGTGGTCAGTGACCATATTCTCCAGATGTCTGGGGCAGTGGTCATACATCTTTTTGTAGTCTCCTTCACAGAGAATGAGTAAGGCAGAAGCGGCAGTGAGCATGGGATCCTGAGGGGGAGTTCACAACAACTAACACAGTGGGCGTGGTGGCTCACGCTTGTAATCCCAGCACTTTGGGAGGCCAAGGCAGGCAGATCATCTGAGGTCGGGAGTTCGAGACCAGCCTGGCTAACATGGTAAAACGCTGTTTCTACTGAAAATACAAAAATTAGCCATGGTGGCTCATGCCTGTAGTCCCAGCTACTTGGGAGGCTGGGGCATGAGAATCGCTTGAACCGGGCAGGCAGAGGTTGCAGTGAACCGAGATTGCATCACTGCATTCCAGCCTGGGCGATAGAGCGAGACTCTGTCTTAAAAAAAAAACAAAAAACAGCTAATGCAGATACTTGAACTAATTATCTATCTAGAGGGTCCTGGTCTAGGGATTGTTCTTGCAACTGCTTTGGTAGCTTTAGCATAATACCCCACTTAGTGTTCCCTGACATAATTGCTTTATCTGTGTGAGTAAACTAGGAGTCAAGGCTACCTTTTATCTGGTGATGTAGTAGTTATATGACCCCCAGTCCATACAGGTTTGCTATGGATTCACTGTGTTAGTGTTTTTTTGTTTGTTTTTTGTTTTTGAGACAGAGTCTCCCTCTGTTGCCTACGCTGGAGTGCAATGGTGTGATTTCGGCTCACTGCAACCTCTGCCTCCCAGGTTCAAGTGATTCTCCTGCCTCAGCCCCGCAAGTAGCTGGGATTACAGGCACCGAACACCATGCCCGGCTAATTTTTTGTACTTTTAGTAGAGACGGGGTTTCACCATGTTGGCCAAGCTGGTCTCAAACCCCTGACCTAGGTGATCCATCCGCCTCGGCCTCCTAAAGTGCTGGGATTACAGGCGTGAGCCACTGTACCCAGCCCTGTTTTTCAATTTTTTAAAGAAGTATGATACCTTCATTTTTTCACTCACACATTAATGCATTTTCTTATTCATTCAACAAGTCTTTACAGAGAACCTACTGTGCTTCAGGCACTGTATGAAGTCCTGGAGATACAGTGGTAAGCAAGAATGGCATGGTCTGGGCCCCCTTAGAATATACAAGTGGGAGACAAAATTAAACAAATGGTCTCCATGGAAGCAAACAAAACAAGTTCAGATGGGGCAAGCCCAGGGCTTTCTGCTGCTGACCACTCCTGGATGTTCTGCTCGGTAGCCTGAGAACACAGTTGGTAGGTCCTGGACTAAGTCAGCGATAACAAAAGATTGTCTACGATTCCTCATACGGAAAGCAAAAACAAACATAAAATGAAATTCACCTCCAAGTCCCTCCACTGGCTCGACTGCCCCAGAGAAAATGCACCAAATCCTAAGTGTGCAAACCACTCAAGAGTAAGGAAGTTCATTATTTCATTTAGTCCACACCTCAGAGCTGTGAAGTTAAGTGCCATGATTCTCCCCATTTCAAAGACACAGAACCTGAGACCTTAGGGAGGAGAAGCTCACCTGGCCAGGATGGGAGTAAGATGGAGTTTACAAATACGGTGGGGAAGAGGAGTGTTTGGGGCATGACTCTGGAGACAGGGTCTCATTTTGTCACTTAGGCTGGAGTGCAGTGGCATGATCTTGGCTTACTGCAACCTCTGCCTCCTGGGCTTAAGCGATCCTTCCACCTCTGCCTCCCAAGTAGCTGAGACTACAGGCGCATGCCACCATGCCAGACTAATTTTTGTATTTTTTTGTAGAGATGGGGTTTCACCATGTAGCCCTGGCTGGTCTCAAACTCCTGAGCTCAAGTAGTCCACCTGCTTCGGCTTCCCAAAGTGCTGGGATAACAGGCGTGAGCCACCATGCCTGATGTCTCTTGATTCTACTGAACAGTGCTGGGCTGGAGGCTTGTAGTGACTCTCCGGACAGACCCCTATGGTTCTGGGGACTCTGCCACTGCCTCTTATCTTTCCTCCCCATGGCGCATGCAGATTTGATGGCTCTAGGTGCTGAAAACTCTGGACTCTAGAACTCAGCTAAGGAATTCCAGAGCTGGTGGAACAATGGAAATGTGGGCAATGTATCTGAACAACACACAGCCCTGCCTCTTCCTCCCCAGACTGACCAATGACCCCTAAGCCAGTGAATGGATTGTTCCTAAGAAACTTGACATGGCTTTGGCAACTGAAAATCCTGACAGAGGGTTGTCACTTCCACCCTTTGCCTTTGGAGTATCTTCATCTAAGCCTTTACTGCCCTTAAAGGAAAATTCAACTGAATTTGGAATAAGTGAGGTTGTACGGCTAATCATGTTTAGAGTCACCTTCCTACGACATTAAGGCCTCCAGGAGAGTCACTGAAAAGTCTGTGAGGTCTACCAAGTCTATTGAGAGTGAGGAATGTGTTTATTCTTCCAAGGGACAAAGATCCCCCCACTCAAAATGACGCTGCCACATTGTGTAACCAGGAACGTGGGTTGTTGCTGATGTAAACAGATGGGCAGTGGCAGACCTGCGAGGAGCCCGGGTCTCTTTTTCCCAGAGGTGTTTCTTATGAATGGTTGTGACCAGTGAAGCAATTTCCTGCCTTGTAAACTGCTGCCCACCAAACCACATCTCCTATCTATCGCTGCCTGGCTCTGGGTCATAAAACAATTCCCCAGAAACCAATCAGAGCCCGATTAGGAGACCTTGAGTAACAGGAAAATTACCCTCCACCTGCAGACGTAATGACACTTTGCAAGCTAGTGGCTTTGCAGTTTCTGAACGTAAACATCACATGCCTTACCCCATGCCCTACCTCTGCTCATCTGAGATGTGGGGGCTACATATTTGATTCTCAGGCCCTGGTTCACTCTGCTGGGGCACTGGCTGACCAGTGACCCATTACCTTGACCTGACACCCTGCAGCCTGGAGAGCACATTTCACTCTGTCAGATCATGATTTACAGAGCCAGGGCAAGAGAAGTTCAGGCAGGGGTCTCAGGCATGCAGAGCTGGATTGGGGGAATCAATGAAGACAGAAGATTTGGACTGAAACCACCACGAACTCATTGATTTGGACATTTGCTTTATATTGTGGGTTTTCAGCCTGGAATGTTTCCTCCACTATCCCCTGTTCCCCATCTGCCTGGTGAACTGTCACTCATTCTTCATGACACTGTTTACGTATCTACCAAGGAAACTTCTCTGATTGCTATCCAAGCAGAATTTATTCTATTGTCTTATCAGGACAGCTGCTAACACCTACACCCTGTGGTTGAAATCACTTGCTAAGTTGTCTGTCTCCCCAGCCAGGCTGGGAACTCCTTCAGGGCATTTTAGAATCCCCACCACCCACCACAGTGCCTGACTCAAAGTCAGCATGCAAAAGAGGTTGGACCAATGAATGAGCACTCACACTCAAGGGTGGTGTCTCCCCCACCACACTTGTATGTTTTGCATATTGAAAATATACAAATAATATAGTCAAAGGAATGAAGACTTGGGTTCGGCTGGTAAGCATAACATAAGATCTTTGTCCTTAAGAAGTTTGCAATCTGATTTTCTTTCTTTTTTTTTTTTTTTCTTTTTTTTTTTTTGAGACGGAGTCTCACTCTGTCACCAGGCTGGAGTGCAGTGGCATGATCTCGGCTCATTGCAACCTCTGCCTCCCAGGTTCAAGCGATTTTCCTGCCTCAGCCTCCTGAGTAGCTGGGACTACAGGCACGCGCCACCATGCCCGGCTAATTTTTGTATATTTAGTAGAGATGGGATTTCACCATTTTGGTCAGGATGGTCCTGATCTCTTGACCTCGTGATCTGCCCGCCTCGGCCTCCCAAAGTGCTAGGATTACAGGCGTGGCCACCACGCTTGGCCCTGCAATCTGATTTTCTTTCTGTGAATAGTAGGAGTATTTGCAGATGATATACAGAAATTAGACCCACGGGCAGGCATAAGTGTTGGGTTTGTTTTCCCCCTTTTAGTGCCAGCTCGAAGCTGAAATGAGTTCGAGAGGTGGCTTGTTTTACCTTACCTCTCTCAATCATTTTAACTCTCACTTTTAGTTGAGTACTCAGCCACACTTCCAGCAATCCATAGTAATACACTAGCCATAAAACAGCACCCAGGACTGCCATTTCCATCTCTTCTTTCTCCTTGTCCCCAGCGATAGAAGTAATACTGATGACTTGCTCCTTCCTTTGAATCTTGGGAGGCCCCAGAGAGTGATGGTGATAGTGATGGTGGGGAGGTGTGTATCGAGGTCATTTTCCAAACATAAAACTAGTAAACTTCATGATACACGTATACACATTCATTCATTCAAAGAATATTTACCAACTGCCAATGTGTGTCAGGTACCAGATGCTGGGGACAAACCAGTGAACAAAACATCACATCCCTGCTCTCACAAAACCTATATTCTGGTGGGAGGAAGACAGGCAGTGACAGCAGAGAAGGGGCCCATGGTGCTATCTCATGATATCTTCCTGGAGGGGGATGCTAATTACGAACATTTATTGAGCACTTTCTTATGTTCCAGGCAATGGGCTTTATGCATCTTATATCTCATTTAATCCTCAGACAACCCGTTTTTAGGTAAGGAAACATTCAGAGAGGTTAAGTTGCCTTCCAAAGATCACAGATAGTAAGTGGTAGAGCCGGGATTTGAAATCAGATTTGAATGACTCCTTACTCTGAGCTCTTAACCACAACTCTATATGGCAGCAGTAAATATTTACTAGATTAACACATGATTAGATGAATGGTTAACCCTAACTACGGTGGCAAGCCATTGTTTTGTCTCCATGATACAAACATGAGCAACATGTTTAAGTTTTTCATTGACTTTTTGATTCAAGCTGTTCCAAAGTGTGGCTCCTGAAAGTAGATTTTATAACAATTAAGAAACAAGTGTCTCTCTTGTTACCATCCATGTTTCCTGGACAAGACAACCTATTTCATGAAAATAATGATGAATTATAACGGATAAGCTTGTACAGAAGAAAGTATCACCTTAAGTTCTCTTTCTGGCTTTGAATGCCTGGGTTTGCTATAAAGTCTCTGCATTAGGCTGAATAATGACCCCCAAAGATATCAGGTCCTAATCCCTCCATCCTGTAAATACTACATTAAAAGGAAAAAGGATCTTTGCAGATGTGATTAAGGAAGATTATCCTAAGCAACACAGTGGGCTGTGAATACAATCACACATATCCTTATACGAGGGAGGAAGAGGAGATTTGACACAGAAGGGAAGGCAATGTGACCACAGAGGAAGAGATAGGACGGATGTGGCCACCAGCCAGGAACGCTGACAGCCAGTAGAGGCTGGACCAGTCAAGGTAAGATTCTCCTAAGTTTTGAGCTTCTGGAGGGAGTGACAACCTGTTGACACCCTGACTTTGGTCCAGTGATATTGATTTTGGGCTTCTGGCTCTAGAATTGTGAGAGAATAATTTTCAGTTATTTAAAGCCACCACATTTTTGGTAATTTGTTACAGCAGCAAGTGGGAACTGATAGAATCTCCTACAGGAGGAATCAGTAGGGAAACGAAGTCTTTAGCAGGTAGTGCAGATGAGAAATATTCACTCAGTTATCTTTTTGGTCAGGATGCCCAAATGAAATCCTATCTTGGAAAGCAAGGTAAAGAGCTACCCATGCAAATTGAATGCACCTCCTTCCCTACTCTCCCCTTTCACCTTTCTCTGCTTTGTTTTTCTTTCTAGTATGTATCAACACCCATGTATTTGTTTATTTAGTATATATTTAGTATATTGTTTAGTTCTCGTCAGCTCCCTCCCAGTTGAATGTAAACCCCATTGGTAAGTGACCTTCTTTAAACTGCTTTTCTCCCCACACCTAGAAGAGTGTGTAGCATATAGTAAGCACTCAATAAACATTTGTTGACTGATGTGGTTTGGCTCTGTGTCCCCACCCAAATCTCATGTCAAATTGTAAATCCTCATGTGGAGGTGGGGCCTGGTGGGAGGTGGCTGGATCATGGGGGTGGTTTTAGCACCATCCTGCAGTGTTGTCTTGTGCTAGAGTTCTCACAGATCTGGTCTTTGACTATGTAGCACCTCCCCCTTCTCTCTCTCCCTCCTGCCTGCTATGTAAGACGTGCTTGCTTCCGCTTTGCCTTCCACCATCATAGTAAGTTTCCTGAGGCCTCCCTAAAAGCAGAAGCCTGTACAGCCCACATAATCATGAGCTGATTAAACTTCTTTTCTTTATAGATTGCTCAGTCTCAGGTGTCTTTATAGCAGCATGAGAATGGACTATTACATTGATGGAACACATGTCATGTAACTGAAGAGCCCGATGTCATCATATTAGGGATATGATAATATCACATCATAGCGTAACATACTACTAAGATGTTTCCTAAGGTACCACTTTAAAGTATAACCAAGACAGAGCCTATGTTTGGGTAACATTGTTTTCATTTCCTACAACAGAAATTTTTTTTTTTTTTGAGACAGGGTCTCGCTCTGTTGCCCAGGCTGGAGTGCAGTGGTGCAACTGTGGCTCACTGCAGCCTTGACCTCCTTAAGCAATCCTCTCATCTTGGCTTCCTGAGTAGCTGGGACCACAGGTGCTCGCCATCATACCTGGCTTTTTAAAAAAATTTTATTTTTAGTAGAGACAAAGTCTTGCTATGTTTCCCAGGCTGGTCACAAACTCCAGGGCTCAAGAGATCCTCTTGCTTTGGGATCCCAGAGTGCTGGGATTATGCGTGTGAGCCACTGCACCTGGCTGACAACACTCATTTCTATTTTCTACTTTGTGTAGGGTCCAAATCTTGGAATTATTTTTGATCACTTTCTTTCTCACATTCCACATACAAACCATCGGGAAATCCTGGTATCTTCAATCCTCTACCTTCAAAATACACAATCAGATGACCTCTCATCACCCATGCTTTGATTATGACAACTTTCTGATAGTCTCTTTGCTGTTACTCTTGGCACTCCCTTCCCTGAAAGCTCAGCAGTCAGAGGGATCCTTTTAAAACATAACTCATAGCTTGTCCTTGCTGTATTCAAAATTCTCTGTTGGCTCCTAGCTCATGCAAAGTAAAAGCCAAAGTTCTTATCACAGTTGGCAGAAGTCCTTACAAATGGCCACAAAGCCCTTTGTCATTGTGCCCCTGCACCTGCTTACCTCTGTGACCCAGAACTTTCCCTCTAGCTGCTCTGCTATGCGTTTCTGTTCCTGCCCCAGGGCCTTTGCACTTGCTGTTATGGAATGCTTTCCTCCCAGATGTCCACACGGCTCACTCAGCAACCTTAGGACTCTCAGACATCACATTCTTAGTGGCCACTCTCTTCTTTCTTGAACATCCTGTTTAAAATGACTGCCAGGATGGGCGCGGTGGCTCACGCTTGTAATCCCAGCACTTCGAGAAGCCGAGGCGGGCAGATCACCTGAGGTCAGGAGTTCCAGACCAGCCTGGCCAATATAGTGAAACCCGGTCTCTACTAAAAATACAAAAATTAGCTGGGTGTGGTGGCATGTGCCTGTAGTCTCAGCTACTTGGGAGGCTGAGGCAGGAGAGTTGCTTGAATTGCTTGAACCCGGGAGGCGGAGGTTGCAGTGAGTTGACATTGCACCACTGCACTCCAGCCTGGGCAACAGAGTGAGACTCTGTCTCAACAAAATTAAAAATAAATAATAAAAATAAATGGCCAGCCCACCCCCCAGTAGCTCCTTTGCCTGCTATAATTTGCATAGATTTTAAAAATCATCTGACACACGCACATACACATACATATACTCACACATTTATTTGCTATCTCCCTGACTAGGATGTAAGCTTGATGAAGGTAACGATTTTTATCTATTTGATCTACTGACACAGCTCCAGTGTCTAGAACAATAGTGCCTGACATGCAGCAAGTGCCAGCATTTCTTGAATAAATGAAGGGGAAATATCATTTTGGATTTCATGTTTCCAAAAGCAAAGTTAGACACAGAAGATCTTGTAATAGTAGCTCAGGAAATCAGACATGTTTTCTGTATACTGGAATTTTTCCGCCTTTAAAAAAAATTAGCTTTATCCATTTATTAACTTCAACCTGCATGATTAATTAGGGAAAATTTAATATATCAGTTCATTAATGTCAAGGCAATATGGCACAGGAAAGAAATCTTTCTTTGGGGAATATAACAGTGTGTATCTGGTGAAAAAATAAAAAGATGGGGGAAAGAAACATGTTTTTGTGTTGCGTGATCTGTTGGCATAAACGTACATATGCAGATCGTGTGAAGCCTGCTTTGGTGCCTCCTGCTTTTGATGTTGTCCCCCCCTCGTATTTACTTTGTGGTCTCTCCCTTAGAAAGTGTTTTCTCTATAGGCATGCACCCAGGAAAAAGAAATATTCATCCAGGCACGTGCAAAGTCCTGCACACTCTAAAGATTCATTTGTAAAATGGTCATGTTATAAATCTTGGCAGACAATCCAGTATTTGTACAGCCAGAATGACCTCTGCCCTCAGGAGAAGAGGAAGAGGGAGGGGCTGGGGAGGAGGGAGCGAACAGGCGCTCGGTTCAGCTGGTTGCAATTTCTCATAAACATTCAGCCTGTGTGATGTTATTGGGATGTGTTTGAAGTATTAAGACGTGGATATGTCGTATCTCATTTTCCAGAGCAGCCTTGGATGGCGTTTGAATTAATTCCCAAGTCAAAGGGGGCATACTGACCCTGGTTTTTCTTGGGCAGAAGTGAGCTTCCACCTCTTCCTGACCCTCACTCTTCCTTGCTCACTGGGCTCCTCCTCCATGACCCCCAACCCACTTTTTAGAACACAAAGCCAGTTTTAGTTCGGTCTTCCTGGTGCTCTCTCTGACCCTGCCATTCATGTAAGATCATCACATTTTAGCTCCTTCTTTTCTTAAGGAGGACAAAGACTCTCCCCAGTTAAGCCTTTCCCTTCTCCTCGGGTCTCAGCCTTGGTTTACCACTTAGATTTGCCATATACCATAGAAATGAACAAAAACATTTGACTAATTATTGGTACTTTTTTGTTTTAACCAAACATCAAGTTGGTGATGAAGTTATTTGGAAATATCAACCAAGCCTGGAAGACGACACAAGACTACAGGAGAAGGCGCTCTGGGATGGGATGATACTAACACACAATTCCCATTGTATGTCCAGTTCTAAGTGTTTAACATATATTAACCCTCTTACTTCTCAAACAACCTCATAAAGTAGGTACTACCATTATCATCCCAGTTTCACATAGCAGGACACTGAGGACCAGAGACGTTAAATGGCAGAGCTGGAGATTCTAATCAAGGAATTCTGGCTTCAAAGATAATTCAAAGACTTGCCCCCAACTGTGGGCCAAGAGCTGGGATTCCCTGACTGTCTGCATTGTATTCTTTCTTATCTATCTGAATTCAGCAGCTAACACTGCATTATCTCTGCTGTTGGGGGGACTATCCCGTAACTGTTTAGCATGGAAAAGTTTAATATAGGTTCAGGCAGGTTTTCAGTGCTGATTTTATTTCCTATCCATGGATGTTAAACTGAAATTTGCCTTTCCACAGGCTTACCCTAGAAAGTGACAGCCAGCTGTGATAAAAACGGAAACATCTGTCTGTGAGCCTGGGCTCAGGGTATGAAGAGATACCCTGGAGACTGTCGTTCCATCAGGTGCTGGGAGGAAGGTATGGGGGTTGAAGCTTGTCAATGAATCGTCAGAGTGTGTGATTCCTGTTGGCCCTCGTATAGATAGTGGAGGGAGGTCCCCGTTTGATTTAGAAAGGTGGAGTTAACCATCTCCGGGGCTCTCAGTTGCCAGGGTCAATTGTCTGCATATCTTGGTTCAAATAGGATTTGGCTAGAAAAGTCTCTAGAGATTGTCCCTAACCCCACCCATCCTCCCTGTGTTCCATCTACACCTCTGCCCAGATGACCTATTAGGTAAATGTGACCTTCTGGGTTTTCAGGGTTATTACAACAATGCCAGATCTAAAATCTCCCAAAAGCAGACGCTTGGTATTCCAGAAACAACACAAGTCCAGATATAGGGCTTCAACTGGGGCTGGAGCTTGAGGCCTGTGTTCCTTTCCTCTTCCTAGAGCTCACAGGAACCATCCAACAGGACATCTCAACTCATGAAAGGTGATCCTGGTCTCTTTCCACGTGCAGTGCTTGCTCTTGTCCTCAGCCCTCCTCAGCCCAGTCATGAACTTCTCTCTTGACTGTTTCAGTCCAAATTACACTGTTAGGGGGAGCCAGGAATCAGTTAAAGTCAGTATTTCCAAATCCATCCACTCTTGCTCTGGGAGTAGATACTCAGTAAATTCGCCCAGCTCACTGAGGATTGAATCTCCTACTACAATGGAATTTTGAAAAAGTCCATCACTAACAGTCCGGTTAGCACAATCTTTGCTTTCACTTTCACTGGGACATGCTGTGCCTAAAAGCGAAAAACCACAGGCCATTAGGCCTTATGCTGTTTGGCAAAAGAGGAAATGGCAAAGAAGACAGGTCCATCTTCCTTTCTCCTGGAATCAGCATTGAATTACTTGTGGCAAAGTCCCTTCTGGTGGAGTCTCTGGGCCTCTGGCTTTTCACCGTTTGGACTATTTATATTTCTTAGCATCCCTACCAGAGACAGAATCTTGGGCAAGAAGTGACATCCACAAGAGCCCATTCTCTTAGTGACTGACAGCCCTAGGGAAGGAAAAGGTGGGCAGGAGGAAAGTCTGGAGTTAATGCTTTAAATGAGGCTAAAAAATTTACCCACTGGGTTGTCATTCATCCTACTTTTTGTCTGTTTCTATCACGCAGGTCACCCACCAAGAATTGACTCTATGATTTTACCCCTGTGAGTTGCAGGGAAGAAAAGCGTGCTAGCTTCTGCTCTGGCCAGATTCCTTCTGAGCGACTTGGGGGAGTTTTACTGGGGGAATCAACTCTCCTTTACCTCAATTAGCAGTAAAGCCTACACAAAGACACTGGGACCATGATGGCAAGAGAAGGCCACCTGCCTCTCTACGCCCCTAGATGACATACTTAGTGATCCCAGTGCAGTACACAGAAAATTCCAAAGAGACCAGGGGCCACGGGTTCGTGGTGGAACCATGGCATGAAAAGTATCAGAGACAGAAATATAAGACTCTGGGCAATGATAAAATAAATCATTTTAATGAAGGCTTTCTGAGACTGCAACTTTTTCTTTTACTATGAAATAGTCAGTTTCCCTGCTCTGGGGTTTCTTAGGGAGTGCATGGCTGAACTCCCACCCCACAGAAAACTAGCATGTTACTCTGACACACTAGGTTGAGCCCCTCCAGGGATCCAGAGGTGTGTCTTAATGTCAGGAGACTGAAGTCAGCTGGTAGTCAGTCCACGGTATTTCATCCCTGTGAGTGTCCAGGCCTGAGGGAGGGGACAAGGGGCTTCACTTCCCACTCAGGGTGTTTCTCCATGAGGGAAGAGAGGGGACAGATCACTTTTGAAATTTTGACTCTGACCTTTACAAAGAAAACTAATAGACACTTTAGTATTATATACAGGGCAGAGGGGAGAGGACACGGAGGAGAAATTGCACTTAATTACAGTAGTTTATAGTTTACAGCCATTGGACAAATTTACTTCTTTAAAAGAAATCTCAAGATTATTTGGGATGGGGTTGGGGAGGGAGTCTGCGGATATTTACACCGTGTTTGGCTCAGTTCAATAGCACGCGTCCTCCTCTCCTCGTTTCAGTAACAGATTCAAGTTTTTGCACCAGTTTGTTCGATGAAGGATCGCAACGTAGAAACAACGGCTTTCTTGCTTCCTCTTCGGCGGTTCCTTGTCTCCCACCTCCAGGACAGACAGGAGTCCTTGACATCGTGGGAGAGGCATCGTGGCAATACTGCATAGAAGGGAAGCTGAGCTTCGGGCAGCGCCTCCTGAGAGTGGATTGTCTGAGGTGCCAGCAGGACGCCCGTCAGGTAAGCAGGGACCTCTCGCAGGTGCTTGTCAGGTCACTGGGCTTTTCCATGACAGCTGCCCAGAGGGTGATGGTGGGGAAAACAGGGTCCTTGTTGCTGTGCACAGAGTGAGTGATGTGTGGGCATCACCAGGCTTGCAGAGGACACTGCAGAGAGAGAGGAGGGAGAATGCTCAGCTGTGTCATTTGGCAGGGACATGGGCCATTAGTTTGGCTTCTCCAAGGGAGCTGATGCCCAACTCAACCAGCAAAGAGCAGCAGGTGGAGGGCTGGGGGCCTCGTGTATGCTCAGTTCTGCAGTTTTCATCCTGAGGCACACTTCCTGCAGGAAAACCTGGGAGCCGGCTTTCCTGGCCACTTCAGAAGACAGAAGCGAATCGTTGGGGACCTTGGAATTGTCCTAACTTGCTGACCTGAATCCTGAAGGTGGGCTCCTCTTTCTGTGACAGTGGAATTTATGGAGTGCTCAGTGTGCTTGAAAAGGCAGCTGGATGGTAAGCTCTTGCTTCTCGTGGAAGCAAGGGTCTCTTCCTAAGACCTCCAAGAGCAGAGGTCTCCTGTACTAATGCTTCTCAAACGTCAATGGACTCACAAGTACCAGAGAGCCTGTTACAACGTGGATTCTGGTTCAATTCTGATTTATAGGCCTGGGGTGGGCCTAAGAGTCTGCATTTCTAAGTTCCCAGGGTGTGCCAATGCTGCTCACTAGGGCGGCAAGGCCAGAAAGCACACGAGAAAATGACCGCTCACACCACTCATCAGGGAAGGAGTTTTGCAAATGGCAAAGTGCCTTCTACGGCTTTCTTACTTTGGGCTAAGAAACTCATAGGACCAGGGAAAGGGTCCAAAGGCTGAAGGCCTCTGAGGCCATCCTTGAGGATGAGCCAGGGCAGGAGACCCCAGAATGGCTGGAGAAGGCCTCAGGAGGAGCCACCTCACCCGACCCAGGGCAGCCTCAGCCTCGGTGCCCGGGCCTGATTCCTTTGAATCGCCATGGAGCGTCATTGCTCTCCTTTTAACTTCTGGAGTGTCTCCTTTTGCCTCCTCTGTCTCCTCTTTCCCTTTTGCTTTTGTTGGTATCTAAGGTTCTGCCTTTGACTTAGTGGCTTATTCTCTCAAGATTCCCCCCAAACACACACACATACCCCAACACCTACCAATACTACTAAAGGCCACTGTTATCTCATTGATCAGTGCTCCAACCATAACCCTGTGTGAGGATACCATTATGTCTATTTGACAGATTAGGAAAACAAGGCTCAAAGAGAGTCAGTGAACTGTCCAAGGTTTAAGAACTAGAAGAGTGTGGAGCCACAGCTTCAAAGTAGCTGTGTAGGTGGCCATTCAGAGTGTGCTCTTTCTATCATGCTAGGAGGTGAGGAGCCTTCTCCTAAACTTTGTTCTCTTGGACAAGTTACTGTCTCTGTGCCTCAGTTTCTTCCCCTATAGAATGGGAGTTGCTGTGGGATTGGATGAGTCGACACCTGTGGAGTCCTGAGAGTGGTCCTTGGCACGACTGTTATGAACATGGGGCTCTTCAGTTCGTGCTGCTCCTCAGTGCTCTTAAGAGTGGGTCTGCAGGCCGGGTGCAGTGACTCACGGCTGTAATCCCAGCACTTTGGGAGGCCGAAGCTGGCAGATCACAAGGTCAGGAGTTTGAGACCAGCCTGGCCAATGTAGTGAAACCCCGTCTCTACTAAAAATACAAAAATTAGCTGGGCGTGGTGACGCATGCCTATAATCCCAGCTACTTGGGAGGCTGAGGCAGGAGAATCCCTTGAACCCTGTTGTGAGCCGAGATCGTGCCATGGCGTTTCCAGCCTGAGCAACAGAGCGAGACTCCATCTCAAAACAAAACAAAACAAAAAAGTGGGGCCGAGCAATGCGTGCATGTGAGGGGACAGGCTTCTGTCCTTGCTACATTCTTGAGACGTTGGTCAGGGTCCTCTGATACCCTTTGCCTCCTCTTCCTCCCCTAGCCCTCCCCCACTCTCGAGTCTCTTTAGTTCCCACTATCAGCCTTTTCCCAATTTTCAGATTTCAGGTGGAGGAGAGAGAAAATGGCTTGTGACCTTGCAGGTTTCAATAGAAGAGCAAACAAGAAGGGAAGATAAGGAGACGCCAGTGAGATTCTATGACCTGTCATTAGGGATGGGCTTCCCAGCTATCAAATGTTTGCTCACATAATAAAATGGTGGCAGAGCCCAAAATGTTGTCAAAGGAACTGGAGTTATTTGCCCCCTTCAGAGTCTAAACACAAACATCTGATAAGAAGTGCACTGTGGTACCTTAGAACTGGAGGCCCAGCACACGCAGCCCCACGGGGGCCTTGCCCAGAAGATCTCTGAGTGACTGCGGGGCCCTCCTGAAAGGTGTGGTAGCTGTGTCAAACGTGAAAGGCATTCTCATTCTAAGAGGATTTATTACATAATAGTAAGAGCGAACATTATCGAGGTCCTACTGTGAGCCAGGCGCCATGCTAAGGGCTTCACAAGCATCACTGCCTCCAATTCTTACATCGACCCTTTGAAGTAGGTGATTATCATGAATTCATTTAACACGTTTGAGTGCCTGCTGTGTACTTAGTACTTTTTAGACACTGGAGATGCAGCTGTAAATAAGACCCTGTCCACTTCTTCACAGACTTTACCTCCTAGTGAAGGCTTCGAATAATAACTAGCAAACAAATGTGCCCGTGTGTGCACACATGCACACACACACACGTGCGTGTACACACACACGCACACACGCACACACATGCGTGCACATGCACACACATGCACACGTGTGCACACACACATGCACACACGCACACACATGCGTGTACACACACACACGCGTGTACACACACACACACACATGCACACACAACTTTAGGTGGAGATGAGTACTCCACAGAAACATAAGCATAGAGGTTAGGGTAGCTTGAGGAAACAGAGATTAACTTAGACAAGGGAATCAGGTGAGGCCTCTGAAGTGGTAATATCTGAGCTGAAGGAAATGAAGGAGCAAGCGTGTAACAGTGCGCGGAAAAAGAGCTCCAGGCAGACACCACAAACGCAGGAGTGCTGCAGTGGGATGCTTCAGCTCTGGCACAGCTAAAGCTGCATGGGCAATGGAGGGAGGAAGACGGTGAGAACCGCGACACTGGAGGTGGCAGAATCACATGGGGTCCTGCCTCTGTTTTAGTTTGGTTGTAATGGAAAGCTACTGGAGAGTTTTGACAGGGGATCGACATGCTTGATTTCTCTTTGCAAGAGATCACTCTGGCGGACAGACCGTAGTGGGGCAAGGGTGGACGTGGGAGACGGGCAAGGGCCACCTAAGGAGATCGGGGGAGAGACAGAGGAGCCTGGGCTGGGACTAGGACAGTCCTGATGGGGGTGTGAGAAGAGGTCAGATTTGGGATGTATTCTGAGGGCCCCCTGGTAGAACTTACTGATGGACTGGATGTGACGTGGAGAGAAGAATCGAGGAGACGCTCGGCTAGCTCACTGGAACAACCGGTGCCAGTTTTGGAAATGCGGAAGCCCATGGAGGAAGCGATTTTGGTAGGATGAAATCAGGGCACAATGAAGAGTTCCTATTTTAGGCATGTTGAATTCGAGAGGCTTATTAGATATTTTAGACATGCATGTCCCTGCTGAAGAAGGATGGTTTTGGGAATGGACACTCAGTAGGGAAGACCGGACTGTAGACAGAATTATAGGAGCCATCGGTATGTACGTTTGACCGAAAGCCATGGGACTGGAGGAGATTACCCAGGAGTGAGCATAGACAAGAAGAGGCTAAAGGGTGAGGTCCGGGCCCTCCAACACATAAATGCTGGGAAGGTGAGTTGCCGGCTGAGGAGATGAGAAGTGGCCAGTGCCGTAGGAGAAGAACCAGGAATGGTAGTATCCTAAACTCCCAAGGAAAAAAGGAGGGAGCGATGAGCTGTGTCAAAGAAAGAGACTGAAAAGTAACCACTGGATTCAGCAGCATGGTGACTTAGTGAGCTGGACATGGCGGGGTGTGAGGACAAAAGCCCGTCCGCAGTGATCTCACGAGAGAACTGAGGGTGAGGAAGTGGAGACGGTGAGGACAGGTAAGTCACTTCTACGATCATGAACTTATGTGACATTCGTTGTGGCTCCATTACTTAAAGTCATGATTATAGTTCTGGTTTTACAGATGAAGGACGTGTGTTCTAGAGAGGTTATAAGTAAGTTGGCCAGGGTCTCGCAGCCGCAGAGTTTCTGCTCTTCACCTCCATGTAGATCACTTCTTTCAACCCCCCTCAACAGGGGGAAATAAATGCCCTTTGCCACTGAAAACCCTTTTCCCAAACTCAGAGCCACTCAGTGGTGCCAGCAGGGGGAAGTCAAGAGTGACCCCGCTTCCATGGGCTGGGTGTTTCCTTTGCAGCAAGCACTGAGCGAAGTGTTTTACAAGTCTTCGTACAGTTAGTCCTTTCAGTGATCCCATGAAAGAAGTATCATTATCTTCATTTCACAGGTGAGCAAACAGAGGCTCAGAGAGGCTAAGACATTTCTATCAGGTCACACAGGTAGAAAGTGGTAGAATCTTGAGCCCAGATCTGTCTAACACCCAGGTCGATGCTCCCAACCATCAGAACACTCTGCTTCCCCACCCAGTGAAGAAGTTGGGAGCGGGCTGGGTACCGTTGCTCACGCCTGTAATCCCAGCACTTTGAGAGGCTGAGGTGGGCAGATCATAAGGTCAAGAGATCGAGTCCATCCTGGCCAAGATGGTGAAAGCCCCTCTCTACTAAAAATACAAAAATTAGCTGGGCGTGGTGATACACGCCTGTAATCCCAGCTACTCAGGAGGTTTAGGCAGGAATATCGCTTGAACCCAGAAGGTGGAGGTTGCAGTGAGCCGAGATCGCACCATTGCACTCCATCCTGGGCGACAGAGTGAGACTCCATTTCAAAAAAAAAAAAAAAAAAAAGGTTGGGAGAGAGGGAACAGCTGAAGGGGACAGATGATGAGGCTGCCTACCTCCCCCTTTTCAGCAACCTGACTAGTTACTGCTCTGGGGGCTCTCTCTTGACCTTCCCATAAACTAGGAAGTCAAGCAGCAGGGAGAGAACGTTGTGGAAACAGGAGGTGGCTCACAACCTGCCCACACTTGTTCTAACTGAGGTCAGTCCTTGCTGTGGTCTTGTTTCCAGTCTAGTGGGGCACTGTTAAACTCAGGCACAAACCCACTCAGAGATAACTTGCCAGCACCCAAGAGTTCAGGAGGAGGGAGAGGTATGTGTTCTGGAGGGGACAGGCAGTAGCTGCAGAAGGATTCTTGGCAGCGAGAAGTCCCCGCCTGGGGTTCCTGACCCATAATCCCCAAGGCCCTTGACAACAGGAAGTACTGGACTCAGACAGATACAAGTACAAATCCTGGCTTTAGCCTTACACCTGCACAACATTGGGTTGTTATTACAGGTGCTTAAAAGTGGATATTGGAAAGTGAGTGTTGTTTAACGGGTTAGGAGTGAGAAAACCGGTCTGGAAGTCCAGCTCTGGAATTTGTGATCTATTTGAACTTGGCCAGATCCATACCCATCTTTGAACCTGTTTTCTGCTTTGTAAATCAGGTATAAAAATAAAAACTTTGCAGAATGGGTAAGGGGGTTCTCCAGGAAATGTAAGCTAGAAAAGCATCTGGGGTGCTGCTTGGAAAACGGAGGCATCAAAAAATAGGAGCTCTGCATCCATTCATTCGTTCATTCACTCATTTGTTCATTCATTCTTTCTTATTTACTGAACATCTACTATAGCCCAGGCATTTGGCTAAGTCCAAAGGGCATGGGTGCTTTGAGAGGCCCTGAACTATTTGCTTTTTTCCGGGGAAGTGGGCGAGCGAGTACCTGTGTATCAGCAGGAGAATGGGAAACAGGGATCTGGAGTAGGACGTACTTGAGAGGTGGTAGTAATCCTGAGACATTTTCTTATCCCAGACTCCTCTGACTGCATGGAGACCAAGGACTGAGTTGGACATTCAGAGTCACTAGGCTGGGTGCGCAGTGGCTCACGCCTGTAATCTCAGCACTTTAGGGAGGCTGAGGCAGGTGGATCATGAGGTCAGGAGTTCGAGACCAGCCTAGCCAACATAGTGAAACCCCGTCTCTACTAAAGATACAAAACTTAGCATACGCCTGTAATCCCAGCTACTCAGAAGGCTGAAATGGCAGAATTACTTGAACTCGGGAGGTGGAGGTTGCAGTGAACCAAGACCACACCATTGCACTCCAAGCCTGGGTGACAGAGTAAGACTCCATCTCAAAAAAAAAAAAAAAAAAAAAAGCAAGAGTCGCTGGAAGGGGAGAAAACTAAGGAAACTATCTCCTAAAGGATCACAGACAGGAAAGAAAACAGGGAGGGAGCTACCACTTTTGAGTACTTGACTATGTACTAGGCACTCTGTTAGGCACACTGAATATTTTGTGAGATGGGGGTGGGATTTTTCCCATTTATAGATGAAGAAACTGAGTCTCCCAGCACAGAATCAGCTGCCCAAGGTTACATACCAGGGGGTGATGGAGCTGAAATTAGCTCAGGTCTGCTGGCGTTTCCTACCACTATACAATGCCTCTAAAATAGCACTGCTCAGGATGTGTCCCTTTGACCCGAGCAGGGTGCATGCTAATTGCCCGGTCCAGTGAACACATCAGCAAGGAAAATGCTTGGAGAAGCCCTGCCCAGTGGCATTTAACTTTGTGTAATCCAGCAGTCCCCCAACATATTTGACCAAGACATCCTTCTCTCTCCTCACTTGTGTGTCCCTGGTACCTAGTGATATGGTTTAGATGTGCGTCCCTTCCAAATCTCATGTTGAAATATGATCCCCAGTGTTGGAGGTAAGGCCTAGTGGAGATACCAGATCATGGGGGCAGGTCCTTTATGAATGGCTTAGCGCCATCCCCTTGGTGATAAGTGAGCTCTTACTTGAGTTAGTTCACACAAGATCTGGTTGTTTAAGAGTGTAGGACCTACCTTTTCTCTCTCTTGCTCCTTCTCTCACCATGTGACATGCCTACTCCCCCCTTTTCCTTCTGCCCTGACTGTAAGCTTCCTGAGACCCCACCAGAAGCAGATGCTGGCACCACACTTCCTGTACAACCTGCAGAGCCATGAGTCAGTTAAACATATTTTCTTTATAAGTTACCCAGCCCCAGGTATTCCTTTACAGTGACGCAAATGGATGAACACAAAAAATGGTACTGGGAGTGAGGCATTGCTATAAAGATACTTTAAGATGTGGAAGCAGCTTTGTCAATGGGTAACAGGCAGAGATTGGGAGTTTGGAGGACCAGAAGAAGATAGGAAGATGAAGGAAAGTTGGGAATTTCTTAGAGACCTGTTAAGTGATTTTGACCAAAATCCTGATAGAAATATGGGGAGTGAAGGCCAGGCTGATGAAGTCTCAGATGGAAATGAGGAACTTATTGGGAACTAGAGCAAAGGTCACCCTCCTTACGCCCAGGCAAAGAACTTGGCTGCATTGTGTCCATATTCTAGGGATCTGTGGAAGTTTGAACTTAAGAATGACAGCCCAGGGTATCTAGTGGAAGACATTTCTAAGGAGTAAAACATTCAAGAAGTGGCCTGGCTGCTTCTAACAATCCACAGTCAGCTATGGAAGCAAAGGAATGATTCACATTTGGAATGTTGGAATTTACATTTAAAAGGGAAGCAGAGCATAAAATTTTAGAAAATTTGCAGCCTAACCCTGTGGTAGAGAAAGAATTCAAGTGGCCTATGGAGCAACAACTTGCTAGAGAGATTAGCTTGACTAAAGAGAGCCATGTGTTACTAGCCAAGACAATGGTAAAAGGGCATGGAAGCATTTCGGAAATCTTCTAGGCAGCCCCTCCCATTACAGATCCAGAGGCCTAGGAAGAAAATATGGTTTTGGAGGCCAGACCAAAGGCCCTGCTCCCCTGCACAGCCTTGGGACACTGCTCCCTGCATTCCCCGCTGCTCTAGCTTCAGCCCTGGCTCAAAGGGCCCCAGGTACAGCTTAGACCACCACTCTAGAGGGTGCAGTCTGTAAGTTTTGCACAGAATGCAAGAGTGAATAAGGCTTGGCAGCTTCCACCTAGATTTCAGAGGATGTATCAGAAAGCCCGGGTGCCCAGGCAGACGCCTATTGAAGGGGCAGTGCCCCCCACAGAGAACCTCCACTAGGGCAGTGCAGAGGGGAAACACGGGACTGGAGCCCCCACACAGAGTCCCCACCAGGATACTGCCTAATGGAGCTGTGGGAATGGGCTTGCCACCCTCTAGACCTCAGAATGGTAAAGCCACTAGCAACTTGAAACCTCAGCATGGAAAAGCCACAGGGGCAGAGCTGTCCAAGGCCATGGGAGCCCACCTGGCATGCCAATGTGCCCAGGATGTGGGACATGGAATCAAGGATTATTTTGGAGCTTTAAGGTTTAATGCCTGCCCTGCTGGGTTTCAGACTTGCATGGGGTGTTATCTCTTTCTTTGGCCAATTTATTTCTTTTGGGATGGGAATGTCTACCCAACGCCTGTACCACCACTGTATTTTGGAAGTAAGTGTACATATAAGCTCATAAGTGGAAAGACTTGCTCTTGAGTCTCAGATGCGACTTTGGATTTTGAATTAATGCTGGAATGAGTTAAGACTTTCAGGGACTACTGGGAAGGGATGACTGTATTTTGCAATGTGAGAAGGACATGAGATTTGGGAGGCCAGGGGTAGAATGATATGGTTTGGATATGTGTCCTCTCCAAATCTCATGTTAAAATGTGATTCCCAATGTTGGAAGTGGGACTTTGTGGGCACAGCATCATAAATGGCTTAGCATCATCCCCTTGGTGATGAGTAAGTTCATGCTTGAGTTAGTTCACGTGAGATCTGGCCGTTTAAAAGGGTCTAGGGCTAGGCATGGTGGCTCACACCTGTAATTCCAGCACTTTGGGAGGCCAAGGTGGGCGGTTCACTTGAGCACAGGGTTTGAGACCAGCCTGGGCAACATGGCAAAAAAAAAAAAAAAAAAAAGCAAAAATTAGACGTGCCCATAGTCCCAGCTACTCTGGAGGCTGAGGTGGGAGAATTGATGGAGCCCAAGAGGTTGAAGCTGCAGGGAGCTGTGATTGTGCCACTACCCTCCAGCCTGGGTGACAGAACGGGATCCTGTCTCAAAACATAAACATAAATAAATATTAGTAAGGTTTTCAAAATGGGCACAAGAAAAAAAAAAGAAAAAAAAACATAAAAATAAATAAATGAATAAAAAGAGCCTAGGGCCTCCCCCTTATCTCTCCTGCTCCCATTCTCGCCATGTGATACGCCTGCCCTGCCTGCACCTTCCACCATGATTGTAAGCCTTCTGAGGCCTTCAGCAGAAGCAGATGCTGGCATCATGCTTCCTGTACAGACCGCAGAACCGTTAGCCTTTTAACCTCTTTTACCCAGCTTCAGATATGTCTTTATAGCGACACAAACAGACATCGCTATTAGCCATACATTTGAACACACCAGCAATGAATTTGAAATCCCTTTTGGAATAGAAGACCTTAAAAAAAAAAGAGCAGAATTGCCATCAGGTCTCTTTCAGAACTCACTTCTGACCCTTTGCCTTGGGAACAGAGTTTTTACAAACTGTCTTCGCCTTGGGTACCTTCTGCTGTCAGGAGGCAGCACCTTTACCCTCATTTAACTTCACTCTGCCTTTCCCATTTCTCCTTCTCTTTCAACTTGTTGGAAGAATGTTTCCCGACTGGAATATAGCAAGTGAGCTTACTTTCTTACTCTTGTTCCCGACCACAGAGACTGCAAGAGTGGCAGCAGTGCCATCGAATTTTAAAGATGGGTAGTGGAAGGCAAGTATTTGGAGTCAAAAATCAAAGCCTGAGGTCCAGCGCTAGAGTTTATCATCTGTGTGACCTTGGGCAGTCACTCTTCATCTCTGGGCTTTAGTTTATTTCTTTGTACTTAGGAGGTTGCGGTAAAAAGGAAATGATGAGATAATGTTCATGAGAAGTATAAACTGTAACGTGCCACATGAGTATTTGTCATCCTTACTGAGTGTAATAATCATCCTCATCATCACAGAAATGAGTCTATTGCCAGACTCCTGAAATATCTGGGGACATGGAGACAAAGTCACAGCATTCTGGGAGGCCACACATGCAGCTTCAAGGTCTCCTGGCTACTCTGTCCAATGGAGAGGAGAAGCCAGCGGGGGGCTGGTGCAACGTCTCAGGGAGCATCTTAAAGTATTTTGATTAAGAGACCATTTCCTGAATTCAGAGGACTTGTTTCAACAAGCAAGCATCAAAGTCAACTTGAGAAAGACAGGAATAATTAATCATGGTCCTGTCTGGGGCTGACCAAGCGGCAGATGGATTGATAAACATTTCAAAGGGGAAGGTATTCCCAAGGAGGGCTGCTGCGCCTGGCTGCCCCCCTGATTGAGATTTGTGAGCACAGATAAATGTTTTCCCTGCTCACTACAAAGAGTGGGAACTCACACGGGAGTCGAAGGGCAGGGTAGCGAGGGGTTGTCCTTTCATCTTCTATTGGGTGAGAGAAGAGTAGCAAAGCAGGTCCCACACACCTCTCCCTCTACCCATGGCTCCAGAGCCCAACTGCCCTGGCCGTGTGTATGTTTCAGTGCCCAAGACACCAGGTATTTAATCTACACCACCTTGCTGAATCCTTAGAACAAGTAAATGTTACAACTTTCACTTTAAAGATGAAGAAATAAAGCCTCAGGGGAGGTCAACGTCACCAACCAAATGGCAGAACAAGGGATAGAACCCACCTGCTCCACTGCACTCTAGGGCTGGGAGGAGTTTGGGGCAAAGGAAAGAACAGAGAACCCTGATCCCATGAAGGAACCTGCTGGGAAGCCCATGGCCGTGGATGAAGTGTGATTTGCAGGGCTCAGATGAAAAAAAGATCATCAAGACCAAATTCTGCTGAGAGCCTTTGACATGAAGTTCAAGGTTGTCACCTACTTATCTAGTAATCAATAGAGGCCAAACAGTTCTCACACTACACAGACCCCAGCTACTAAAAGATCTCATTGTGTTACTCTGGAATCGTCACCTCTGTTCAGACATCTTGTCCTGTTTTCTAACTCTCGGGGTCTTCTTGCAGTCCAGCAGTGAGCCTCGCCATCAGCTATCCATCTTTACTATTCCATCACCTGTATTCGGAGGTGGGACTTAGTCATCAATTGAAACAGTGACTAAGCCTCTGGATTCCCTACTTTCAGTGCACCAGGAAGTTGATTCTAAATTTCTTGATAAAACCCCAAGTGGATGCATACCCCTGGAAAAGCCAGGCTGTCTACTGGGGAGTCCCCATGGGTTGGCATAAGTGGGTCATCCAGCCTGGGTCCAGGGGGAATCAGCCTCAGGACTTCTGACTTCCTACTCACTTTCTCCACTGACTACTTTGTGGATCCTCAGGGATCCCTCTTGCAAAGCATGGACCTCAGCAGGGGATCTGTCCTCCTGATCCCTCCTTGGAAATACCTTTTCCATGGACCATTGATCATTCTATTAGGGAACACTCAATTTCAACGCCTAAGCGCTCCGTGTCATCCAGTCTCCAGTGACCTATCAAACTTCTCTCCTGGTTTAGTGCTCTTATTGGGGAATCTGGGAGAGCAATAAGCCCTTTCAACCTGTGGCCTTTTTTTTTTTTTTGCCCTGGGACCTTAAACATTCCCTTTGCAAGTAACAGGGAACCTCAGAAGGACCGAACTTCTGGCCAAGCGCATGCTTGCCACGCCCTCTGCACATCAATAGTCTTAGTCATATCCTCCCCCACACCCCAACCCCCGCAAATCCTGCTGGCAGTACCTGTTTACTTGAAGACATGTTGGTGAGTGTGCTGATGCTGCTGGTATCTGTGACCACCATTGCAGATGGAAACCGGGAGGTGTGGGAATACTGGGGGGGGGTTCCTGCTTGTGTGCGTACACTGGAGAGAGAGTGAAGAGAGAATCACGGTGCGTACCCAGGCACATACACAGCTACAGGGCCCCCATCCCACACCACAGCTCCCATTTCCCCAGGCAGATAAAAGGGTTGGTGGATATAAGTGAGGATTTTTTCATATTAGTTATCTATAAGATTCATGTAAATTTTAAGTCACATGACCAACTCCTGAAAGCATGTGGACGCTTGGCTGTGAGGGAGAGACCAGCCTGTTCTCAGAACATGGGGCCTACCAGAGAGGCCTCTAGTACAGAACGGGGGTAAAGGTCACTGGCCATTGCCTCAGCTTGCCCTTCTCATGCAGGGAGGCAGTTTATTTCCTGGTCCAGGGCACCATGGGCTCTCTCTTCATGGGTGTCCAGGCCTGCTGGGCCTCAGCAGCCTACAGGTCCCTGGTGACCACTCTCTGACTGTCCCACCCAGGCCTGACCACTGAGGAAGCCTGGCCAGGCGAAGGGATGGGGCAAGTGGGGGAGGACATTGCCAGGCTCTGGGAGGATGGGAAGTGGGGCACATGTGGTCTCAGACTCTGCTACAGGCTGTGGCAGATTTTTAGAAACCACTAAAATGTGATTGGAATGTGAGATGGTACTCAGAAACCAGCTCCACAGGCCCAGGTGGGGATTGAGCCCTGAAGATAGAAGGCTGCACTTGGCTGTTCTCTTTCAAACCCACAGCTTAGCCGATGCAGCTAGGGAAGAAACACAAATCTCTTTCACCATCCTTGCCTTCTAGGAGTCCTTTATAAATAATCTTTATAATTCTTTATGCTTACCAAAGGCAGTTCAGCCCTATGTTTATTTCGTCTTCATAATGACCCTAAATGCATACTATTTCCATTTTATGGATGAAGAGATTGGGATCAGAGTGGCTAAGTAACTTGCATTAGGCTACATGGCTGGTAAGTATCACAGGCAGGATTTAAACCCAAGTCTGTCTGATCTAAGACTAGTGCTTTATACTGAACACTTCCTTGGGGTTTCTGAAGCAGAGAAGCCATGATTCCTCCCCAGACTCCTGTGTCAGGGACTGCAGCCAGACCTGGCCAAAGGACTGGAAGCCTGGGACACAGGATGGAAGGCAGAGAAACCGAGGCTGGGATTGGATGGGAAATAAGTGGTTGAGAGGAGGCTTGGGGTAGGTATAGAAACTGGATATGAGAAACAGTCTGTGTGCAGGCATGCAGGCGTGGCAGGGAGGAAGAGACCCTAATGCCCTGGATGGTGCACCACTGGTATTTTTCACTTGTGTTCATGGTTCTTGATTAGAGGTGTTTGGGGTGTATAAATTGGAACACATGGGACTCTAGAAGATTCTTCTATTTTAGGGAAGGCAAACAGGATGCAAATCAGATGCCAACTCTGATCATTTGATAATGGCTGCTTGGAAGTTTGGATAGCGAAGGCTAAGTTGAGGTTCATTGGGAAAAGATGGTGGTTTAAGGGCGCTGTCTTTTCCACAGGTATTAGAATGGGAAATTGGGCTGAGTGTTTCACATGCTGTCTGTCTCTAACTCCCCCGTCACCTGTAGCCTACACTTTCTTCTCCAAACCTTTCCCTAGCGATCTTAGTGGTAGAGAAGAGGACTGGGAAAAGTACAGCAACACACAAGAGTTATGCTTGAGAAATAGTCTTGGTCGGTGGATCATAGGCGGGGGCAAGGTTGGCCACTGAGGGTCCTTAGTGCTCCCTCCCTCTACATGCCCGTGTCCTTACTGTGTGAGTTCTGCAGCTGAGTCACAGCAGCCATGAAGGGCTGCTGGGCCATGTGGCTGCCTGGGCTCTGCTGCATGAGGGGCTGCTGGTGAGGACTGTGCAGCTGCTGGGAGAACTGGACGGGCTGCAGGGCTGCCAGGCTGCCGGCCACACTGTTGATGACAGGGACACTCTGTGCTTGGGAGGTGTTGAGGCCTGTGGGAGCAAGAGGAAAAGATCAGAGACAGTGTCTGGGAAGAGGAGAGGTATGTGGATGTCGTCGTTTGAGCCCCTGCTCACTGTACCAGTCACGGGGCCGAGCCTGTTACATAGGAGATTGCACACGAGGGCGAGTTTAAGAAACTGAGACTTGGAGAGATTAATTTACTTGCTCAAGTTCCACTGTGAGTTGTGGGTTGGAGATGGATATTAAACAGACCTCACTGAAGCCTGAGAGTCGCCCACAGTCAACCTGTGACCTCCCAGACTTAGCTCTCTTGAGGTTACCAGGGCTTTGGAAAAGCTGGCTCTACTTGCCCACTCCATCCACGCCAGACTGTGAGAGAGGCTTGCCCTGGTGCCCGCAGGGCAGAGTTAAAGGTGTCCACACTGAGGCACAGGTTATTGCCAGATCTATCTGTCCAGTAGAGGGCAGGAGTGCGCAGGAACCCAAATTTTATTAAAAACAACTTCCAGTCCCAGAAGTATGAAGTCTGGAGACCCTTATTTAGTAGACTGTACAGAGACCCCGAGAGAGGTCAGGTGCCAACTCTCTTGACTGTAATAGAGAGTGGAGAAAACACTGGAACTCAGCCAGTCTATGAAGTAGGCATCTCTTATCTGGCCGCATAGGGCTTGTGGCATTAAAAGGACCAGGTTTTAGAAAGAGGACGTAGTAAGTTCAAGGTTGACTCTTGGCAGGTACAGTGGGTCTTGCCATCTTTCTGTTCTGGGGATGTCAGGGCCCCTGTGACTTGGAACTGCGTCTGTATCCTGAGGCCTCTTTAGAACCTGGGCCAGCACTGTGTGGAATGGATTCCCCTGGTACCCACGCTCTGTCTCTCTATCTGAGAGAGACACTGAGGAAGACAGCTAAGGTAGGGTTGGAGTGGGGGACAGGACGATCAGGAGAGGAGACATGGACCTACTTCCTGGGTCTGCCTATGTTCCTGTTATCTTGCTCTCTGGGAAGTTGAGGAAAGAATGGGATGAAGAAGGAATCCAGGAAAAGGTCTGTTTTAGGTGGATGAGGAAGAGACACCTAGAGAGGCTTTCCTGAAATGGAGACGGTTTCATAAGCAGGTTTGTGGGAAGTCTTCAATGGAGATAACACTGAGTCCTCAACAATTGCCTACTCGGAGCTTCAGCTGATACTGTTATCAGAAACCTAAAAGGCGAGACCTCCGAGCAGAAAGGACAGCGGGATAATCCCGCTCCTGGCTCTCCTGGGTCGGGGCTGGGCGGGTGTGATCCTCTGATCACCCTCAGAACAGCACTGTCTCCCAGTTCCCCAGGGGGCTCAGCATCTCCTCAAGCCAGCATCTCACCAGATACCTTGATTACCTTCTTTCCCTTTCCTACCTCCTGCTGATGGTCTCAGGCTCCCAGGAAGCCCCATGGGTTTGCTCTTTCTGAGAAATCTCTGAGGGCACTGCTGCTGCTCTTTTTGGGAAATCACTGCGCAGAAAAGCAAATTATCCTGTGTAGAGTGGATGACATTTGAAGACATAGTTCTGAAACCTGCGTGAGCTTCAGAAGTCATCTGGGGGAACTCTTTAACAAATATACATTCCTGAGCCCCACCCAAGACCTAATGAGTCAGAACGTTGAGAGGTGGGGCCCAGGGATCTTATTTTCAATGCGGTCTGTGATCCTGACAAACTGAGAGCCGCTGATGTCATTCCAGCTCCCTCAGTGGGTAAGTCTTGACCTTTTCATCTCTTTCTGTTTCTGGGCACTGGTCCTTGCTTGGGAAGTATGCTATCCAGTCCAGGGAAGAGATGACGAGGAGAATAGGATAAATAGATGAGAATGAGTAGAGAATAAGGATTAGGCCCTGCCAAATGATCTGTTACCATCTTCTCCACAGGCTTCTGCAATTCTGAGGCAGGGCCTGTGGTACTCAACACGTGGGTCAGTTAAATGAGGATGCCTGCATCCAGTTCCTCATCCTGACGCTCTGTAGTGTAGGACCTCTGTGTCTCAGCAGTTTTCTGCTGATTGTCACCATTCCTCATGCTCTGTTTACCCCAAGTGTACACAGATATGTACACACACAGCCATCCTTCTAAAGTCAGTGTGCACTCTGGTGTACCCTGTCTGAATAGGAGATTAAGGATCGTTGTGAGATGATAGAGAAATACGAGTAGAGGAAATTAGGAGGAACAAAATGGAAAGATATAGACTAGCCCTAGGCAAAATTTTAATTCAGATATTGCCTAAGGGAAAAAATATATATAAAACCATATGGCAGTGAAAGCTTAGCATGGGAATAAAGAAGGTAAGTGGGACAGTTTATTATTTTGGTTGTAGAAATAAGGAAGTGGAATATCTTCCCCATGGGGCTTTTAATCAAATCTTCTAAATTACAAGCAAGCTGGTTTTAGGTATCTTATCTCATTCTCAATCCAAACTCTGATATTAGTATAATTACCATATTCCATATACCAGAGGGCCCAGTCAAAAGGCAGTACATTTAAAATGATCATTTATATTGTGAGTCCTCTAAATGCTTCTCCACTCTCATTTTCCTTCTACCAAAATAAACGCACTGTGTGACAATTTCCAAGAAGCTAAGGATAGAGTGAGAGCCACACATACTTATGCAATAAATCTGTTTGCCTCCAACGGGCCTATCCCTGTTCTGACCTCAAAGGATGCATAAGGCATTCTCTTCGGAAGTGAGAATCCAAGTTCCGACCCTAGCTAGAGCTGATTTAGGGAGAGAAGAGGAAAGAAAGAAAGGGCAGAAACAAAACAAAGAGGTGGCCAACCTGGACCCTAGACACCACGAGCAAGGTCAAGAGGACAATGGGGCGACACAAGGTTGAAAGAAAGCTGACCAATGTGCTACCCTTAGATCTCTTCCAAGACGTCCCAGCAATATGTCCAAGGGTCACAAGGATGGTTTTGAGAAACGATGACTTGGCCTGAGCTGTCACGGTGAAGCTGAAAATAGCTGAATACTCATCAACATGAAAACTCTCAAAGAGACATCCACACCCACAGTTCACTTCAGCCTTCTCATGCCTCGAGATGGCCCATCCATGGGAGGCCACAGGCTTGCTGTTGAATCTGAGCTTCCTGGAGTTGGAGGGACCTGATCTATCTCCCCTGTCTTCAGACATGTGCCAAAGCAACCTATTTCTCCTTAAAGTTTTCAAAGCTCTCAGATACAATGACAGTTTTCTTCTGGGTCCTCCCTTGGCATATTTTCTCTGCTGGTCAAGGAGGTTTCATGTATCACATAAAATTCCCTGTTTAGAAGGAAGCCCGTCATTCTTACTTCATCATCACCAAACATAAAGAACCTCCTGAAAAACCTACCACCTACTTAATGAGAGGAATGAACTCAAGACAAAGTATACACTATTATATATTTCATGCTTTAGAGATTTACAAGCATGTTCATATTCACTGTCATTTGATCACTTCAACAACCTGTTTTATAGATGAGGACAGTGAATCTCCTAAAGGTTCAATGATTTGACCCAGGATGCACAGCTGCTAAACTGTGACCAGGATCCAAATCCATCCCATAATTTTCTCTTATTTTAGGCTAACCAATCCAAATATCAGATTTAAGGAGACCGATGAGAAAGTAGAGAAGTTAAACCAAATCTACAAGTTGTGGGTGAGTCTGAAGGAGACCTATAGTTATTTTTCACCATGTTAATTTGCTTCCCATTCTTCTTCTCCCTGCCCCCAAGTTTTCTGACCAAGAACAGAACTTACTTTGTGCAATTGCCATGACTCCGGAGAGGGGTGTCATGATGAGGTTTTGAGATTGCTGGGGATTATGGTGGGAGAGGCTGTGGATATTCGTCAAGGTGCTGACCGGGGGCAAACCTCCTCCCGAGACTGAGATCTGAGGGGAGAGAAAAAACAAGAGAAACATGGATGGACGTGGGCCACAAAGAGCAGTTTCCAACATGATGTGACTTAGCGATTCCTTGGCCTGGCTAGTTCTCAAATTCATTCCTTCATTCACTCCATAACAATTATTGGCTGGGTGCGGTGGTTCATGCCTGTAATCCCAGCACTTTGGGAAGCCAAGGCAGGAGGACTGCCTGAGCTCAGGAGTTCAAGACCACCGTGGGCAACATGGTGAAATCCCATTTCTACGAAAAAAGAAAAAAAAAACACACAATTATTAAGAGTCTACTGTGGGACAGACACTATTCTAGGTGCTGAGGATAGAGCAGTAAGTGAAACAGACAATGATCCCTGCCCTCGTGGCCCATCTATTGTTGACTGTCTGAGTTACTAGCCAGCTTCAAAAATTACTACGGGTTGGGGGAGATTAGCTATTTTAGGGTGTCTCTACTTTTTCCATATCTCCATTACACATTATAACATTTTTTATCTCTTTTTCTTTTTGGTCAACAATCCTATATTGTAATCACCATTACATTTTAATGACAGATTAGTATGAGACAGCTACTGAGTTTTGCGTATTTACTTTGTACATGACCCACTTCATTAAATCCTATTAGTGTCTTTTCCTCATTGATTTTTTTCCAAGTAAGTAATTGTAATACAAGTATCTAATGCTAACAGGGTCTTTTCCTTGCTAGTACTGATATGTCTACATGTCCTAGTGCATTGCTTAGAGCTTATAGTATTAAACAGTAATAGCTGTAATGGATGTGCTTGTTTTGCTTCTGATGTTATCAGTAATGTTTCCAAAGTTTTCCCATTAACTGTAATTATAATTTAAGGGTGCTATGAGTTTTATACACATGTGTACTTTTTCATGATAAATAAGTTTACTACTTATAGTTTCAAAATAGTTTTTTTCTTTTTTTGAGGTGGAATCTAGCTCTGTCGCCGAGGTTGGAGTGCAGTGGTGTGGTCTCAGCTCACTGCAGCCTCCACCTCCCAAGTTCAAGTGATTCTCCTGCCTCAGCCCCCTGAGTAACTGGAACTACAGGTGCTCGTCACCATGCCTGGCACATATTTGTATTTTTAGTACAGATGAGATTTTACTATGTTGGCCAGGCTGGTCTTGAACTCCTGACCTCAGGTGATGTGCCCACCTCGGCCTCCCAAAGTGCTGGGATTACAGGTGTGAGCCACTGTGCCCAGCCTCAAAGTAATTTTTAACATTATTATGAAGAAAGGACTGGCCCATCTCATTCTGAGCTAACCCAGGCGTGGCGTGCTTGAGAGCCTCAGGAACCCTGAGAGGTGCTTTAGGGTTAGGATACACGAGATATTTGAGTAACTCAACTTTACTTCTTCATCTTCCACCTCCTGGAGCTCTTCAGACTGTAGGTCTCACACCAGCACCCAGGTAAGATACTATCTCCCACCCTGCCCTTCTGGTCAACCCCACAGCGTCCAAGGTTAATTTGAAAAAGAAAGAAAGCAAAAACCAAACAGGTTTGTTTGTGTTTTTAAAATAAGTATCAAGAAATGAGTTAGGGGTCACATGACCAAGAAGGAATTCTGACCACATCAGACAAGAGAGAACTGGCCTGTTTGCTGGACTTGTTTTTCATAACGTCAGAGTCATTAAAAAAAAAAAATCGTAACCTGCCCTCAGACTGAATCTCCCAGGTAATGTAGTTCCTTTGGAGAAGTCAACCGAGTGACAGTAATTTCTCTGCATTTCAGCATTTTGTTAATGGTGTAAGAGAAATGTGGAAGCCAATGATAAAAAGAATTTAAATGTGTGTGGCTTTAGAATTTGCAAAGTGCTTTCACTGATGTCCTTAACTGATAATAACACAAATAGCGCAGGCATTATTACTATCAGTCCCTATATTACAGATTAAGAAACTGATCTTCAGAAGAGTTGAGACTATTTCTATGTCCCTTGACTTGTAAGCGAAAAAGCCAGAATTCAAATCAAGTTTTGCTGGAGCTTAAATCTTATCCACTTACTAAGTTTGGGCAACCTTGATCAAGTTACTTCCCATTCTAAAATGCAACCATTATTAAAAAAAATTTTTTTTTTGAGACTGGTCTTGCTCTGTCACCAGTGCTGGAGTGCAGTGGCATGATCACAGCTCACTGCAGCCTCAAACTCCTGGAATCAAGCGATCCTCCCACCTCAAACTCTGGAGTAGCTGGGACAACAGGCATGCACCGCCATGCTTGGATAACTTTTTTATTTTTTGTAGAGACAGGGTCTTGCTGTGTTACCCAAGCTGGTCTTGAACTCCTGGGCTCAAGCAATCCTCCTACCTCACCTCCCAAAGTAGTGGAAAATTGCAGGCGTGAACCACCATGCCCTGCTGCAACCCCTATTTGGCTCCTGGACTGAAGGAAGCTAGGACACTGCTAAGGATATCGGTGGTGATCCTTACATGGTAAGTTGGAAAACCTGAATTATATTAACGCTGTACATGGTCTCTTCACTATGCCAGGTGCTTAATGTACTTGTAATCTACAAGGTCGGCATTATTATGACTATTTCATAGATTAAGGATATTGAAGTTTAGAGAAGTTAAGAAATGTGCTCACGTGGTAGAATTGGGGCTGAAAGCCGGCTATCTGCCACCAAGGCCTGAGCTTTTCACAATTAGGCTATATTGCTTGATACTGTGAAAATATCCAGTATGTGCTTTTCTTTTTCTTTCTTTCTTTCCTTCTTTTTTTTTTTTTTTAAAGGTTCAACATGCACAGACTGCAACTCTAAACCTGGCCAGTTTTTTGTCAATGTATGACATTTGGGCCCGGGGGTGGGTAGGGGCAGAGAGTACAACAGAGACTTCAAATAGATAGGCTTTATTTCTAAAACCAGTCCTTGGGGGAAAGATTTCAAGGCATGTCCTGCTGAAAGTCAGCATGTGGAGATTGTCGTTCCTAGAACAGGGCTGACCCAAAGAACAACAGTGCCACAAGCAATCTTCACGCCAACCCTATGACATAGGCATCCTTATCCCCCCATTTTACAGATGAAGAAACTGAGGTTAAGCAATTTGTCCACCCTACTGCTGGTGAATGGCAGAGCCAAGACTTGCACATACTGATGCCCTTGCCTGCGTTCTTGTTAGGCATACTCCACTCTTCCCCCTGGTGGACCAAGATCCGTGACGGACATGTTATTATATTAACATGAAAACAGACTCTTGAATTTGGGCATCTGATGATAGTGACATAACGTATGCACCAGGGTGCTACAGACAAGAGAAAAGCAAGTCCCTGCAAACAAGCTTCCAGCTGTTTGCTAGCGTTGAGGTGTGCGGCCTCGGTGAGTCATCAGTCCAGCAACATACTGCCCAGTGAAAGCACTGCCAAGCAGAACAGGAAGCAAAAAGTGTGTCCGCAGGCTGCATTTAGAGCGGCCCTGACCTGGGTGAAGCAGCTTGCCTTTTAGGAGGAGGAGTGGCAGAGCTCAAGGACCTTCAAGCAATAAGAGCTGAGACTTGGAAGGTTTTTCCACACTGAGAAGTCAAGACCTCTTCCACAAGGCCCCCTTCTCCATGGAAGTCCGGGTAACCTTAACCCTAACTTGTTTGGGACACTCTTGAGAAGTCATAAAGACTTGTTTGTGCCTCCCACAGGTAACTGACAAACGGTCCTTTATATGAAGAAGAATCTTCTTAAGGTATAGGTGGGAGCAGGAGAAGGGGCTGGAAAATGCCTCCCCCAGGAGTGCCCTTTCATTTTTGTTTGCAGAGGCCGAGACCAGGGAGAGCAGCTCAGGTCCTCTGAAACCGGAATTGGCTGGGTCACTGCTCCGCTCAGAAACCACACTTGGCTTTTCCTCCAGGGAGCCAGGGACTCGATCACCTGTGACTCACCATTTCTGTGTTGCCTACACAGCACACACGTCAAGATCTAAAATGGCCTCTGCACCCTGCTGCCCTCACCCATCCCGGCCCCCACTCTGGGAATGCGTGCGGCTCCACCTTCAGTGTGAAAGTCAGGAACCTGCAGCTCCTCCCTCCCCTGAAAAACAGAGCATGACCCAAAGAACAGAGCTTTCCATTCTCTACCCTTACCGGTGTCGTAATGCTCCTGTTCTCCCACGAGCCACTCTCTCCTGCACTTGTGTCACTAGAGGATCAGAACCTAAGCCGAATTAGAACCTAGTTTGTTTTATTTATTTATTTATCATTATTAATTATAATTTTTTGAGACAGTGTCGCTGTCTGTTGCCTAGGCTGGAGTACAGTGGCATGAACTCGGCTCACCGCAACCTCCGCCTCCCAGGCTCAAGTGTGCCTCCTGCCTCAGCCTCCCGAGTAGCTGGGATTACAGGTGCAAACCACTACACCTGGCTAATTTTTGTATTTTTTTTTTTTTTTAATAGAGATGGTGTTTTGCCATGTTGTCCAGGCTGGTTTCAAACTTTCTGGCCTCAAGTGATTTATCTGCCACAGCCTCCCCACGTGCTGGAATTATAGGTGTGAGCCACTGCACTGGGCCTAGAATCTAGTTTGAAGTAGAAAATTCAAATTCAAATTGTCCATCCTTCACCAAGTGTGCCGAACTTGCCTCTGGGTGTGGGGCTGTGGTTATGGATATGGAAACCTTCATTTAATGAGAATGATATTGACATTAACACAACAGCAACGATACTGAGATTTATTGACTATTTCCTGTGCCAAACGCTGCAGAGTATTTCTCATATGTTATCACACTCATGCCCCCAACAAGTCTGTTGTTACCACCCCCCACTTTATAGATGAGGAAAGAGATCATAAGCAGTTGAGTAACCTGTTCGAGGCTGCACAGCTACTAAGTGCTGGAGCTGGGATTTGAACCTGGGCAACTGTAACTTCAAAGTCGGTGTTTCTCCCCTCCCTAAGCATCGCCCCACCCCATCTACCATTTGTGCCGTGATCTTCGCTGTCATGGCGTCCCATGTCTTTCACTGTTCCAGTTCAAGAAGCTGCTCCCTATCGCCTCCTATCCACCACATTCTGACTTGCTAATGGCTCTCCCTGTGCGTACCAAGGGGACGGTAAGGAGGAAGAGGGGGCCTGTGTCAAAGTGAGGTGCTCTCTAGGTTAAAAAATTGGCTTTGGAGGCCTTGGGGGGAGGGATGAATGAACATTTTATCAACACAAATGTCATCGGCAGCCCCAAAACAAACAGTGTCCCACTGGGCTTGCTCCTTTATGAGGCATTCAATCAATAAAATGAGAGCAGAACTCTGTCACATTTATTGGCTGGGTTCAAACCGAACACCTCTTCTACCCGCCAAAGCCTGGGTCACCAGCACTACCTCTCCAACCCTGGACAGCCCCCATTTTCCCCTGCAAGGCTACAATGGTTCATTGTTTGAGGCAGGCCTTGTGAGAAGCTGTGTTTGTTTTGCCTCTTATCTTATCAGCTCCAGAGCTACAATGGCCCAGGTGTACTCACCATTTTACCATCAGGTGAGAGGAGATTGTGGCCCGGGTCCAGGCTGGCTGGGGAGACTTGCTGTAAAACCGACTGGCTGGTCACCATGGCGCTGTTGCCATGGTGACTGATTGTTGAGGAGGAAGTGACCTCATTGTTTCCCCTGCTGGCTGTAGCGCACTCCTGCAAAACAACACAAACCCAGTAGGGAACATTAGTGCCACCAGGGTCCTGGAACGATGACTCGGCTCCCCTTGTTTTCAAGGGTGGGTGATAAGAAAATAAAGTTGCCTTCTCCTCCCCTGTCCACCCACAAGAAATATCAGCTGCTTTTCTCCAGGATAAGCATGGCATGTTCTCTATTTCATTCTATAATGTAAGCTCCATGAAGGCAGGACATTTTTATCATTTTTGTTTTGTTCATTCATGGATCCCCAGTGCCTTCGCACTGAATAGCCACTCAGTAAACTTCTGTTGAATAAATGAATTACTGAATGGATTCTGTTTGTCATTGCTTCCACACGGTTCTTTCAGGATTTGGGGGTTGAGACTAGCCTTCTCTTCCTACTGGCTGGAGTATTTTTTTATTCTTCAAAATGCCTTCTAGAAATGTGTCCCTGGCATCTCTCATGGTGCTGCAAAGTATAAGTAGACCCATGTGACAAACAAGAGGCCCTTGTCCAGTGACCCTTGAAAGAGCCGTAGCTTAGGTATCAGTCTCTGTGTACCGCCTTTGTGGCCAGGCCCAAGAGGTCAGGAGCGCGGACACAGGCAGAGCAGGACAGGGATGAGGCTGCATCTAGGAGCTAGGCTCTGGAACATTCCTTTGGTGGGGATCCCATTTGGCTGCCTTCCAGGGCACAGGGAAAGGTGCGTCTGCCAGGAAGTGGGGGCAGGCAGCACACACAGACAGATGTGGATGTTTAGTAAACCACCGGAGTTGGCTCTGCAAGGGAAGGGTAGACCAAACGTGTTTACGACCTCACTGTTCTGACCCTCCCTCTTGCTCAGGCACCGACGTGGAGGTCTGCTCTCAGGAAAGAAAAGTACTGGACAGAGATCAGGCAACCGAAGGAAGCCAAAAGAGGGCCAAGAACCTGGGTCTGGTTTGCAGGTACAAATCCTGCTTGATGTGCCCACGAAACAGCCAAGGACAAGGTTGGGGGTACATGGGGCCTCTTGCCCTAAGCTCAGTGCTTAGAAAGACTATGTTCTTGTTTTTTGCTTTGGATTTGACAAAAAGGTTTGGAGGACCCTGTCCTGCAGAGACCAAATGCTCTAGGCATGGAATAATCTGGAGACGCGTATCCACTCTTTAGCTGCACGTCTTCTTTTGCCCGGTTTCCCAAGATGAACCATCCCTGTACACTGATTCTGTTGCTGTTCTTTCATCCACCCACCCCCCGCCCGAGCTAGAGCCCCACCTTCCAGAGGAGGCTACAGAGTCCCCCAGGGGCCAGGTACATTGCCATAATCAGTGTCACAATCTGCCTCCAATTCATTAAGATGAAGCTTACCAAGATGAGACCAGATGAGCCCTAAGCCAGTTTTCCTTGGATCTTCCTAAGGACATTACCCAAGGCTGACATGACCTAGAGCTTAAGAGGGCTAGGGAAAAAACAGACAAGTACTAAAGCTGGATTCTGACCTTCAAGAGCAACTTGTCTGAGTAGGCAGTGGCTTGATGCTTGCTCTATAAGCTTTTCTATTGGCCATTTTCCCCGTTCTTTGAATCAAGGAGCTGCTAGTGGGGGAGTAGTGACAGTGGGATGGCAGTGGAATTGGTGGTTATTGGTTTAAGACACTACATTTTTTGGGAAGAACTGGAACTGTGAAGTTAAAAGGAGGGACAGCGTCCAGCTCCCCAAGTCAACAGCCTCTGCCCAGTCTCCTGTCCTCCTGTTCACCTATTTGCAGCCCCCAGGTCTCCTGTCTGCCATCTCGATGCCATCACATTGGATTAAGTCAGGTCTTCTTTCTTCACTCACATTTGCCACCCGGTTCCCAGCAGGATGCTTCCAACAGTTCAAAGTGTTGTTACATAGAAGAAGAAAGAGATTTGAAACTTATGAGCTCTGAAGGCAGAGCTAGATCCAGTGGAAAAGAGGGAGGCAGATTTCAAATAAATAAAAGGAAGAATTTTCTATCAAGGAGGGGGCAATGGGAAGACTACGGACTCTGCAGCTAAACCAACTCAGGTTCAAATCCTAATACTGCTCTTAATAGATCTGTGATCATGGGAAAATTACTTTCCCTCTCTCTGGCTTTGTTTCCTCTAGAAAAATAGAGAGAATGCATCTTCAACAGGGCTCTTTTTGGTTTAGAGGTAACATCTATACAGTTTCTTGCAAAATGCCATATAAATGGCAAGTATGGGTGGGGATACTGTGGGGAGGAAGCTGGTGTAGGAATGGACCCCAAGATATTTGCCCTAAGATTCTAGAATTCTTGATAGCCTAGGACAGATTCTAAACACTGAATGGAATTATCTTTCCATAGAGAACATTTTCCAAAGAATCCTACCCTGGCAGAACCACTGATGCTTTGCCCTGCAAGCAACTTGGGAGGGAGGGCTGGCCACTGCCCTCTTGCTCCATTCTTTTGGAGGAACTGGACTTCACCCTGTTTTTCTCCTGCTTTCTCTGACTGCCTAACCAGCTATTTACCTCCCCGAGAGGCTCTGCTCCTGAGAGAGAGGTGATAACGCTGGGAGTCAGGTGTGTTTCCACCTCCCAGCCTGTCCCCATCATCGATTCAGTCTCAAGTCAAACAGTCTCTGGATTTACCCTATTTAATTTGGCTGACGGAAAAGGGCCAGCCCTCTGATGATCAAATATGGGTCACAGGGAGGCCTCTCCCCTACCAAAGGCTACACAATTATTTATTTAAAAATAATTAACCAAGGATTTCCGCAGGAAACAAAAGCCTTCTTTACAAGGGAGCATGTCAGGAGAGACTCAAGAGCCATTTGTTAGAATCCAGGCAGCATACCCCAAGGCTGCTGTGGTTTTCACACTTTGTTTTCTCCCCCAACACAAGTTTATTGTATAAGAACATAACGGTGGAGCTGCTCTGTTAAAAGACAGATGAGCCTAGACCTCTGAATGTTCCTTTAAAAGTCTCTGGTAAAGTGATAGAGGACTGGCTGGGAACTGGGGGATCCCCTGTTTTAATCTCAGCTCTGCTATCAATTTCTTGGGTGAGCGCCAGCTTCCT
Organism: Ateles fusciceps; assembly: GCA_036589455.1. Taxonomy (NCBI): domain Eukaryota; kingdom Metazoa; phylum Chordata; class Mammalia; order Primates; family Atelidae; genus Ateles; species Ateles fusciceps. The sequence goes on from JAZHEH010001132.1 coordinate 4,318,442, forward strand.
CATCTACAAGCCAGAGGACTGCCCACTGTGGTTAGGTGGGGCATTGTCACAGCAGTGTCATGGGAGCCAGGCACAAGGCTGCTCATCAGCCCCAGATCCACCTGCAACTGTTCCCACGATGCTCCTCTCACCAAGAATGTGGCAATCACTGGCCCCTGAGAGTGTGGCTGTAATCAGCCAGCCATCTTATGAGGGGGCTGGGCGGGAGTGCATCACAAGGTGTCCACCAAAAATAGGTGCTGTTGTTAGAGGAAGGAGAGGCCAGTCCTCGTATATTTCAAAAACTCAGAAGAGCACTTGAAGTGAGAACAGAAATAAGTGTAGGCTCTGGAGCCAGGTGACCCGGGTTTAAATCTTGGCTCTACCCTGTAAGACCTGTGTGACCTTGGGGAAGTTACTTAACCTCCCTGAGCCTCAGTTCCTTATGGGTAACAATATCCACCTGTCAGGCCACTGGGAAGACAACGGAATGAGTTAATGGATGTCCCAGTACCCAGATCATCCTGGGCATGTAACAGCTGCAGAAAACATGGCAATTCTTCCTACTTTGGAACTATCTTTGTTTAGAAGACATTTTTAGGAAGGCTGAGGTCGTGCCACTTTATCGGGCACCTACTGTGTGCCAGGCACTGTGCTAGGAAGCATTAAGAAGTGGAATGACATCTTCCCTTCTTCCTTCACCAACGCAAGTTCTTAAAGTGAACATATTCAAGGGCTCTGGTTTAATGTTGATTAACCAAAGATGCCAGGTTAATAGCCACCAGAGGACCCATAGGAGAAATGACAGTGACAGATGGTAGCCATTCACCTTCCACTTCCTAGCTCAAGCCACTAATTGGCCCTGTCCCCGTCGTTGGCTCTATGAACCATAACAAGTGTGTCCAGCGGCAAAAGCCACCCAAGATGCAGTCTAAGAGACATCCCTGAGGCCCTGGTGAGTAGATCATCTACTTTCTCCTGTTCCTAGGCATCAGCATCATGGGTGTTGTGTTATTTCTGGATTCCCAATAGCATATGGGACAGACACAGATCATTTGGTTTCTATCCAGTATGACTGGTCAGAATGTCAAAGGCATGGCCGCGGTGCATGGTTCCAAGAGGTCAGCATCCTTGCCCTGCCTTCCTGTGCCAGCACCATCTCCAGGGTGCTTTTCACACTGCTGCAGCATGGGATTCTTCCTAAAACAAAATCACACCATGCCTCTGCCCTGCTTGGAAACATCTGATGGCTCCTCACTGCTTTCCAGAAGAGCCCCAACACCTGAGGCTGGCAGAACTCGGCCTTCGCGACTCGTCTCTCTCACCACAACCACGATGTGCTTCTCAAACGGCCTGGCCATCTCCTGCCTCTGCACCTTTGCTGCCCCTGCCTGGAAAGCTCTTCCCTTTTTCTCATGTCACATGTTGCCTCCCTAGAGATGGCTGCTCCATCCTTTGTATTTTACATGCACTAGGCAGAGACTTACAGCAGGAGTCGGCCGCCCTGCACTCTGACAATATGTTTACTTTCTCTCTCCCTCTTGAAGGAGTTTTTACTTGTTGCATCCTCACAGCCTAGCAGACTGCCCAGTGCTATGAATATTTATTGATGGAACGAATGAAACCCCAGAGGCTTTGAGCACCCATGCCCCAGATAACAAGCATCACTTCTGGCAGAAGGAGAAAATACAGTCAGTTCTGTGTTTATTGTGTTGAAAGTGTAAATCTGTTCCAACTCTACTGACAGAGTCGGGGATAATTTGAGTGTAATGTGAATTTCACATTTGGAAAACACTTAGTGAATGGGGAAACCTGCATCCAGCTGAACGGAACCACATGGGAGAATACTAAAAACACTCCTGTGTGTACATACACACACCTCAAACATCTGCCAGCCACCTCACTCCACTGTGGGCACTGGTGAAGCACATCCATGCGACGTTCCTCCCATTTCAGATAACCCTTTCTCCACCACTTCACAGTAACTCACAACCCGCAGCTCTTCTGATGCCCACTTCCCTAGGAAAACTTGCCATATTTATTGTTGTACAGCATTTATATATTTCTTAACTATTTAACGGGTATAAAACTCTGGTAATCTTTTTATTGGATTCTTATCTTTTAAAAGTGTGTTGGCTGGGCATGGTGGCTCATGCCTGTAATCCCAGCGCTTTGGGAGGCCAGGGCAGGTGGATCACTTGAGGCCAGGAGTTTGAGTCCAGCCTGACCAACATGATGAAACCCTGTTTCTATGAAAAATACAAAAATTAGCTGGACATAGTGCTGCGTGCCTGTAATTCCAGCTACTTGGAAGGCTGAGGCAGGAGAATTCCTTGAACCCGGGAAGCGGAGGTCGTAGTAAGCTGAGATCGCACCACTTCACTCCAGCCTGGGCAACCAGAGTAAGACTCCATCTCAAAACAAAAAAAATGTGTCGCTGAGGAAGTTTTCAAGTGTTGTGCTTTTTAAAAATTTTATTTTAGAGATGGAGTCTCATTCTGTCACTCAGTCTGGAGTGCAGTGGCGTAATCTCAGGTCACTGCAGCCTCCGCCCCTGGGCTCAAGTGATTCTCCTGCCTCAGCTGGGACTATAGGCTCCCACCTCCATGCCTGGCTAAGTTTTTATGTTTTTGGTAGAGATCAGGGTTTCACCATATTGGCCAGGCTGGTCTCGAACTCCTGACCTGAAGTGATCTGCCTGTCTCAGCCTCCCAAAGTGCTGCAATTGCAGGTGTAAGCCACCATACCTGGCCTCAAGTGTTGTGCTCTTCTGTTTTTCCCACAAGCCCTGTGGTTCTTATCGCATGGGTTAGCAAAGTGTGCTGATTTTTAGGCTGCATATGTTAGGTTATATAGAACCAACTGTGCCTGTATGTTCAAAGACAAACAGGACTGGCTTACAGGAAGACTCCAGAGAGAAGCTGTCAGGGTGTCATTCCAGAGAGACTTTGCAGAAACCTGTGCTTCAGGGGCTTAGAGCTACAGCTTGTAGAGCCCCTGGTGATTTAATTCAGCGTTAAGTGCTTCAAAAAACAGCTGAGACCCCAATTCCACAATTCCAGAGATCAACAGGGCACCAGCCTCTAGATTCTTTAAACTAACAATCTCTCTCTCTCTCTGCCTTAACTCTGATGATTCTGGGTCAGTTAACTTTTGGGCCCTGGCATTTTTGTCTGTGAAATGGGCATACAGATATTCCTTCTTCACAAGGCAGAATCATGAATGAATAAAATAATGGCAGAGATGCATCAGTTCTGTTGTGTAAACAGAAGATCAATGTCAACCAGGAAAACATGACCAGAATTGCTCTTTTAGTAAGAAGAAAGGCAGAAAGTGGGGATTCCTGGGCAATGTGGGGCTCAGTTCGCCCCTGATGTGGCCTTTGGCACTGAAGCCTGGGAGTTCCTTTCACTGGGGGGTCTACGAGCTACACCCAGAATCTGGTGGGATGCCTTTCACCCTTGACATTTCAGAGCCAACCTCCCATCCCTGATAGTGCAGGAATGTTCCTCTGGCTGGTGGACCTCTGCCAGTGGAGTCAGCGTCCCAGCTTCCAACAGAGTAAACATTACTCAACTTGCTGGGGCTCTGTCACACACATTCTTCCCCCTGTGTTTCTAACCTCATGCAGAGCGCAGCCCAACCCTGTTGGGTCTAGAAACTGGGAATTTAAACTCAGGCAGGAGAGAGCATGTGAAGGAGAGAGCTCGTCCAAAAGGAAAGAACTATGATGTCCATAAATTATGAGTAGACAGAGCCATCTTTTCTATGAAGCCAAATCATTATGTTGGAGAGAGGACAGGGAGGGTCGGGGCCAGGTTTGATGGACCCAGTACTGAGTCCCAGTAACTGCCTTTTCCATGAGCACATTACCTTTTTTAAGGACAGAGTCAGAGAGACAAATGATTCTGTCTCATGAACTTCTGAGATGCTCATTTGGAAGAAAAGAATGCGAACAATTCCCTGGCTTGAAACTGAGAACTCCAGAAATGAAAGCTTTCAAATGAGTTAGCATTGCTGCCTCAGTTTCCTTTTTGTGGCACAGGACTTTGGCTAGTTCTTATTAATATTTCCTCCTCTGCGAGGATAAAGATCCATGTTTGCAAAGAGTTTAGAAGATTAAAAATCTGCATGTCTGGAAGAAAAAGCTGATGCAAGATGAAAGTTTAAATGCTGGGCTGGTTTCAATTCCGGATCCCTTTCTACCTAACACGGCTTAGTTAGGAGCTCAATTCACAAGAGGAGAAACGCAGACAGGCCTGCGGGGACAGTAAACATTCTTGACTCAAGGAGTAAAAGTTGAATGATACTTAAGGGAAGCCCACAAACTGGTTTTCTTATTTAAAAAAAAAAAATCAAAGCAAATGTAACCAAGAAAAGAAAAAGAAAACAATCTTTCATCCAAAGCACCTTGGCTGAGAACAGAAGCTGATGTGCATGGTGCACCTGGAAAAACTGCACACGCGGGGAGGTAGAAGAGCAACAGAAAGTCCGCGTGTCCTCCCCCACAAGGTCTCCCTGTGCCGCCACACCTCATCCTTACTAGAGTGGCAGTTTCTGCAGGCAAACATCAGGTGGTTTGCAACGAATACTTCAGCCTGAAGACTGCTGCTGTAGGTGAAAGGAACCAGCCTGGCACTTGAGAACTTGGGCAGTCCTCACATCTGACAGTATGCTATTCCCATCTGCTTCTCAATGTGTCACAGGCACCCATGTGACAGAGTGGAAAACTGATGTTTAGAGAGGACAAGGTTGTTTGCACTACCTCTTGCTCGGGGGGGTCTCCCAGCAAGTCAGTGGTATTCCAAAGCTGACCCTTCTCCTCCTTCCCCATAAACCCCAAATGGGCTCCAGATATGTTAAGCCTCTCCATCATGACCCATTAATAGCCTGAAATGATTTTGCAGGTTCGTCTTCTTCTTCCTTGGCTGCGTCCCTCACCGGAACGTCAGCGCCATGAGGGCAGGACCTTGTGTGTAGTCTCCATTTTCTTCTTGACATAGAGTCATGCTAAACATTCAATAAACATTTGTTGAAGGAGTAAATGATGAATGAATAACCTGTGCTTCAACTCTGACTGATGTCTCCACATCCCTTTCACCTTCAGGCTGTTGAATTGAGTGGTGGTGAAATGACTGACATATATCCGTGTATCCTCTAAATCTCCCAGTTTTTCTTTTCTTTTTTGAGACAAGCTTCTAGGTCTGCTGCCCAGGCTGGAGTACGGTGCACAATCCAGCTCACCGCAGCCTTGACCTCCTGGACTCAAGGAATCCTCCCACCTCAGCCTCCCAAATAGTCGGGACTACAGGTGCGTGCCACCATGCCTGGCGAATTTCTTCTTCTTCTTGTTACTGTTATTGTTTTGTAGAGATGGGGGTCTATGTTGCCCAGGCTGGTCTCAAACTCCTGGGCTCAAGTAGCTCTTTCTCTTGGCCTCCCCTCTCCCAGTTTTTCTATGGGCAAGAGAGGCAAGCATTCTTTTTAAGGAGGAAGAAAGGGGGAGTAAGAGAGAAGGACAGAGAGATTCAAATATAATCAAAATTGAAGAAATAGTATTGACAGACTTGGGCAGTTTCACATTCGAAGAACCGAGTTTGGGGGCCACTGGGTTGATTTGGGGATAATGACAAGAGTCAGTTAATGGGAATTTACTGTGGCAACATGAATAACTTAAACACCCTTTTCTCCAAAGAAACTAGGGTAAAACTAAGAAGGGTTAATGGTGGTCATCATTTAGCCCCAAAGGCTTGGGGACAGACACTGCCCTTCTGCAGTCTGACTCCTGGTGTTTTTTGAGCGGCTGCCTTTGCAGGCAGAGATAATACGGCTACGATAAAGGCCTCTAGGCCTGGCCAACAAGGAGAATGGTGATGCTCCCAGTGGGTCTGGGCAAAGGGAGAAAGGCTATAAAGCCATCAGCAGACTGAGCCACTGGGTGTCCACACAAAAGTAAGGTCCTATAAACAGACATCTGTATTGTGACTGAAGGGCCAATAAAATTGCCTTAGAAAAACAGAGGTTTTCCACCACGGCCTATTCACAAGCAAGACCCTACTGGGAGATGATACCCAGGGAGAAGATCCTTTGAGGCCCGGCAAGTGTCAGAGCTGCCTTGTGATAGGGACTTGCCTGGCCAGATCTCAGCCTCTTCATCACTGTCACAGAGGGCATCTCCATCAGTATCATTATCATCATCATCATCACCATCATGATGACAGATAGTCACTGATCACGGGCAGGCCCAGGGATGCTCGTCCCAGGGAACACCGGGTGTTGGGCACTGAGACAGGAGCACCGCCAGAGACCTGGTGGCTGCCCAGAGTGGGCAGTTTTGTTTCTGTCTCTTCAGATCACTGATTTGCAGTAGTCCAGTCCCTTTTCCAGACCTCACTTTGCTCAATGGAAACACAGGAAGAGGAGTTCTTGCTCTTTTCTTGCCCTAGGGATACTGGTTAGCGATTATAAAAGTAGTAGAACATTAAACTAACTAGTAGAACTAAATTACATGAGTAGACTAGTTTACTAGGAGAACATTAGGGAGAAAGTCATGATATGTTCTTTGAAAACTTTCTAGTAGCATTAAATGTTGACATTAATTTGTGAACCGTATTCTTAAGCAGTGTTAATGGGGTGAAGCTAGGTGACATTGTTTCTAGAGAAGAGAAAATATGCATATATATATATGTGTGTATATATATATATATGTATATATATATATATGTATATATATATATATGTATATATATATATATGTATATATATATGTATATATACGTATATATATATATGTATATATATATATGTGTATATATATATGTATATATACGTATATATATATACGTATATATATATATGTGTTTATATATATGTATGTATATATACGTATATATATATATATATGTATATATATATAATTACATAGCACATACATGCCATATAAAATAAAACTAATCCCTTGCCCAGTTTAATTCTTTTTTTTTTTAACTTCCCTTCCCCCCGCCCGAGTTTAATTCTTAAACTGAATACCAAATTTATAAAACAGGGGATTTCTGCATATGCTTCGACAGGAAGCCCTCAAATAGATATCTTTCTTTCACAAATATATGCAGTGTCTACCATGTTCCAGGCACAGGGCTATGGGCCGGAGACACAACGGTGAAGAAATCCAACTCAGGCTTCGATGTTGGTCCAGCCCACGATTCTACCACTCCGAATACATGCATAGAGAGCAAGGTGTTCAGAGACTTCAGGGACCTTCTTCTTCATGGCGAGATTAAAGTTTACAAGTGGGAATGCAAACCCTCCAGTTCCCCTGGCTGTAGGGCTGCAGACAATGAGGAAGAAAGCCTGCTCATTTCTGTCTCCATCCATAAAACACGTTGAGATAAATGAAGCACTTTTGTGCCCATCGCGCAGACTGACGTTACACAAATAGGAGATGCTGTTTAAGGGTTTTCCACCCTTGCTAAACAAGAACTCGCTTACGCTTCATGGCCAACTGAGTCCAGTGGGGGCCGACCAGGAAGAGGCACCCACAGTGGACCGGGCCAGAAGGCATGGGCATGCCAACTGCCATTCAAAGGCCCCGAAAGTGTTAACCTCTAGCAGTTATAGGTGTCTAGTTTATACCCATTGTAAATCTGTTTATTGTGACTGGCTCCACCCAATCTGCCGGTGTTGTAAAGCTCTAATGATCCCTAATAAAGGTGGAAGGCTTCTAACAGCACACAGTTCCTGAAATGGGGAAGGAGCGAGGGAGTGAGGGAGAGAAGGAGAGAGAAAGACAGATGATGAATTTCACAATGAAATATCACAATGGCAAGCCTTCCTCTGCACTTCAAGCTGCGGAGTTCTGGGCCCCAAGACTGGATGCAACACACAGTCTCCGAACAAGAGCCCGACAGAGTGGAAAGGCCCTCACTCCACCACACCCTCATTTGCCAGAATCCCCAGGAAGTGAAATGATTCACCCAAGGTCACCCTTGCTCATTGGTGGCTCTGATCTCCTGAATCCTAGACCAAGGCCCCTCACCCCAGCTGCCTCTCCTTTCCCAGTTTAGCAAGGGGCCATGAGAATTACCTTCAACCCCTTCAGAACTCTCCTGCTCCATCTGGCCTAGTGATGTCACCCCCTGACTATGCATCCAAATCTCTCTCTCTTTTTTTTAAGATGGAGTCTCTTCTGTCACCAGGTTGGAGTGCAGTGGCGTGATCTCGGCTCACTGCAACCTCTGCCTCCTGGGTTCAAGCAATTCTTGTGCCTCAGCCTCCCAAGTAGCTGGGATTATAGGCATGTGCCACCACACCCAGCTAATTTTTCTATTTTTTTAGAGACAGGGTTTCACCATGTTGGCCAGGATGAGCTTGATTCCCTGACCTCGTGATCTGCCTGCCTCGGCCTCCCAAAGTGCTGAGATTATAGGCATGAGCCACTGTGCCCGGCCTCTCTTTTTTTTTGAGACAGGGTCTCACTCTGTCACCTGGGCTGTAGTACAGTGGCACCAATGGGCACAAAGTGCTGAATTTATCTCCAGGTGTTTTATGGATGGAGACAGAAATAAGCAGCCTGCTCTCCTTGTTGTCTACAATCCAACTGCCATAGCTCACTTTGGCCTCAAACTCCTGGACTCAAGTGATCCTCCTACCTCAGCCTCCCAAGTAGCTGGGACTATAGGCAAATCTCTTAGGGCTTTTGTCAAAAGCGCTGATGCCTGTGAACATTTCATTTCTCAGTTCTGATTCTAAAGGTGTGTGTGGGTGGAGGGAGCCATATGTATTTCTAATGAGCTCCCTGGATGACTTTTATGTGGTCTGGAGAGAGATTTGAGAACCACAGATCTTGCCAATACTTAGTTCATTGTTTCTGATGTTTCAAATGACAAGCAGGTTCATGGAAAGGGAAATCCTCCCAGGGTGAAACAGCAAGGCAACACCCTTGTCAAGAACTCAGGGAGAACCCAAGCTCTTCCATACTCTCAACACCCTGAAGGTTCTGAGTCAATTCAATAATACTGTAATGGCAGCTAAACTTCCTTGCCAGGCACTGTGCTTGGCACTGGGTGTGTCTGATCATATTTAAGTCTCACAACAGCCCTAAGGAGATAGGCATTGGGGCAAAGACACTAATAACTTGAGGTCACAGTGCCAGATAGTGACAGAACCACAAGCCAAGCCAAGCCTGATTTGGGTGCTATACTTGGCTACCCAGACACACCCACCTGAATCCAGTCCTGAGAAGGGACTGCCCATAACCAGCCCACATTGGCTCAGGTAGACTTCCCTTGGGAAAGTTTACATGCTAAAGGCCATCTGCATGGTGTTTCTTCAACTTGGGAAGAACATGCAGAGTACAAGTCCTGAGGAGACTGGCTCTTGACTTCCCAAAAGCAGTGGAGACACTGAGTTCCCCCTTGCCAGCTGATTCCTCAGTGGCTGAGATTCACTCAAGTGTGCTATTGTGGAGGCCGCTGAAGTCAGAGCACAGGGTAATGGGAAGGTACCTAAAGCAGATGCATGCTCACAGGTTGAGGGGAGTGGTTTCCAGAAAATCAGCCCTTAGGAGCTTCTGAGGCTTCCCTTTGCTCACTGTGGGGTTGTGTGCACCCTCTCCTTCTTCAGGCTCCTTCGCCTAAAGTTTGTGGGAACATCCCATCGAAGAACAAAGGGCATTAAGCTTCCCAGATGCAGCCTCCACTGGGAACTTCCCACACCCCCTCTACCTGGCAGGTTCCCAGGGCTAGTTACTAACAAGCAATATACATGAGAGGGGGTACTCGCACCTCCTTTTAATTAAAAAAAGAAAAATGCCCTATTAGGTACAGGAAATTCATGGTCATCTCAAATTCATGAACATCATGAACTTAACCTCCTGCTACATGGTCATGACCCTCCCCTCGGCCCCCACCAATCCATCGTCTTCCCAGCTTCCCCTCACTGTTTCCTGAATTTGTACCAATGCTTTATGGCACTCAATATGCCTTACGGTTGTCACAGAGAAGTCCTAGGAGGAGCCAGAGACTACCTTATACCCAATGTGCTACAAGAAGCCAGCCTGAGTTTGCCACAAACATCAAGATGAATATCTAGTTAGAGATACTCAAATCCTCTAAAAATCAAGATTGAGGCTGGGCATGGTGGCTCACGTCTGTAATCTGAGCACTTTGGGAGGCTGAGTGGGGTGGATCACCAGGTCAGGAGTTTGAGACCTGACCAATATGGTGAAACCCCCATCTCTACTAAAAAAACAAAAATTAGCTGGGTGTGGTGGTGCATGCCTGCAATCCCAGCTACTCAGGAGGCTGAGGCAGGAGAATTGCTTGAACCCGGGAGGCGAAGGTTGCAGTAAGCCGAGATCACACCACTGCACTCCAGCCTGGGTGACATAGTGAGACTCTGCCTCAAAAAAAAAAAGAAAAAAAAAAATCAAGATTGAATGAAACCTCTAAGAAGGACAGAGAAAGAGGGGGAAAAAACTAAAAAAACAAAAAATGAAGAAACCATCCACAAGCCTCTGCAAGGAATGATAACAGCTACTATTTATGAGAGCCTGCTACATACAGAGTGTTTCACATATATATTATCTCATTTAATTCTTCTAGCATCTGCATGAGTGGGTGTCTCCACCCCTCGAGAGGCAAGCATAGAGATTCCAGAGACTTGCCCAGGGTCACACAGCAGTAAGTGGCCAAGTTAAGGTTGGAATTCAGGTCTGCCTCCATAGCCTGCAATTTTGTTGCTGTACCCACTGGATTTAAAAGAGTATTTCCCCATATTAGATGTCAAGGCTGGCAATCATGAGGCAAATTACACCAGTTAGGAGGCAAAGGGGAGTTAGCGGCTAATTCACTCCCACTACTCAAAGTGTGTCCCGCCATAGGCGTAGGCAAGGACTTCATGACCAAAACACCAAAAGCATTGGTAACAAAAGCCAAAATAGACAAACGGGACCTAATCAAACTCCACAGCTTCTGCACGGCAAAAGAAACAGTCATTAGAGTGAATCGGCAACCAACAGAATGGGAAAAAATTTTTGCAGTCTACCCATCTGACAAAGGGCTGACATCCAGAATCTACAAAGAACTAAAACATATTTACAAGAAAAAACAAACAAGCCCATTCAAAAGTGGACGAAGGATATGAACAGACACTTTTCAAAAGAAGACATACATGAAGCCAACAAACATATGAAAAAATGCTCATCATCACTGGTCATTAGAGAAATGCAAATCAAAACTACATTGAGATACCATCTCACGCCAGTTAGAATGGCGATCATTAAAAAATCTGGAGACAACAGATGCTGCAGAGTATGTGGAGAAATAGGAACACTTTTACACTGTTGGTGGGAGTGTAAATTAGTTCAACCATTGTGGAAGACACTGTGGTGATTCCTCAAGGACCTAGTAATAGAAATTCCATTTGACCCAGCAATGCCATTACTGGGTATAAATCCAAAGGATTATAAATCGTTCTACTATAAGGACACATGCACATGGCAGCACAGTTTACAATAGCAAAGACCTGGAACCAACCCAAATACCCATCAATGATAGACTGGACAGGGAAAATGCGGCACATATACACCATGGAATATTATGCAGCCATTAAAAACGATGAGTTCGTGTCCTTTGTAAGGACATGGATGAACCTAGAAACCATCATTCTCAGCAAACTGACACAAGAACAGAAAATCAAACACCGCATGTTCTCACTCATAGGCGGGTGTTGAACAATGCGAACACATGGACACAGGGAGGGGAGCATCACACACTGGGGTCTGTCTGGGGGAAATAGGGAGGGACAGTGGGGGGGGTGGGGAGTTGGGGGAGTGAGAGCATGGGGAGAAATGCCAGATATAGGTGATGGGGGAGGAAGGCAGCAAATCACACTGCCATGTGTGTACCTATGCAACAATCTTGCATGTTCTTCACATGTACCCCAAAACCTAAAATGCAATAAAAAATATATGTATATATAAAAAAAAACCAAAAAAAAAAAAAAAAACCAAAATGTGTCCCGGACCATCCTCTTCAACAGCACCTGGGAACTTGTTGAAAATGCAGAGACTCAGGCCTCACCCCAGGCCTACAAAATGAGAATCTGTATCTAACCGCCCCGCCCTCCCCCAGGGAGTTAGCATACACTTTAACATTTGAGAAGCTAAATCTGAGAACCTTAGAGTTGGTTCTCAAATGTAACTGTACATTGGTATCACTTAGAAAGTTTTCACTACTGATGTGTAGTCCCACTCACAGCCATGCTGACAGGTCCAGGGTGCAGCTTGGGCACTGGGAGTTTTAGACATTCCCTCAGGTGATTCTAAAGTGTGGCCACATTTGAGAACTATTGTCCTACAGTGGGGTCAGCAGACTGTTCTCTTGGCCAAAGCAGCCTGTACGAACCCGCAAGCTAAGAACTGGTTTTACATTTTTAAATAGTTGAAAAAAATCAATCAAAGACTATAGGATAATATGTGAAAACTATATGAAATTTAAATTGCAGTCCCCATACAATAAAGTTTTATTGGAAGACAGCGATGTTCATTTGCTTCCATGTCTATGGTCTATGGCCATGTCTATGGACAGCCATAGCCCATAGACTGCAAAGGCACAGTTGAGTAATTGCAACTGAATGGTTTAAAATACTTAATATTTACTATCTGGATCGTTACAGAAAACGGTTGTAAATCCCTGTTCTAGAGTATTTGTGAATAGCTAGGATAATAACCATGGTTGACTGATTGATTTGACTTTATCTGTGGGCTGCATTCCTTTTATATATATAATTTCTATATGTGTATGTGTGTGTGTATATATGTATAATACATATATATGTATGTATATTTCTCTCTCTCCTCTTCATTTGTGTTTGTACTTCCCACTAAAAAGTGGGTAGAGGCATAAGGCCAGATCTTATTTCTTTCCATTAAGCAGGTAGCTTCAAAGGCCCTTGCACAGATCTCTGCCTCTCTCTGCACCTGTGGTGCTCAATTCTCTCTAAGTTCCTGTCACTTCCCATCAAACCTTCAACAAACAGTTTCCAAGAGCACTTCTCCCATAAGCTGCAGGCCAGGGCTGTGTGCTTGCAGGCAGCTTCCTTCCTCCTCAGAACTGACTGGAGGCGGCAAGGAGTCCTTGAATCTTCTAAGGATCCTTCAGGGGGATTAGGCATGACCAGTAGGGCTGCCTTAGGTGATAGGACTCCAGTATCTCCTGGTCCCTTTGTGCAGAGGCTTGGAGCCCCACCAGCCCAGCCGCCCAGTTTCTTTGTATGCAGACCAGGGTTGGTCCCTATCAGGGGGAGGCTGACAGCAGAATACCCTGAAGTCTAGGCCTCTTAATCTCATTAATATCCTGATTGTCTTCCCCAATCTAGTGGCAGCCGATGGGGTGGTACCCACAAGATAAAATGACCTTCAAATTCAAGAGATAAAATGGCACTCAGATAAAGTCCCTAAGACAGAGAACACTGGAACTACCCACGTCCACCACTAAACCTCAAGTCAGTATGAAAGTGTTTCCTACAATAGCAGACATTATCAAGGCAGGATTTGTCTCTTTTCTGAACTGAAGTAATCTGCAACTTAGGGACAATGGGCCTTATTCACTGTGAGGAACTTTGCCGCTGAGATGAATATTTTTACAACGGCCCTCATAAACCCCTCCCCCTCGTCTGCGGCCCAGGGAGGAGGCGGAGCTCCCAGAGGTGAGCTGAGGTATTTGCAGTGTCTCAGAAGCCCCATTAAGTTGTTAAGGCATTTAGTAGCCCAGACAGTGCCGACTGCAAGGGCAGTTCAAATCCCCACACAGATGGGGGATGGAGTCGTGAAAGAGGGGACTTTGATTTCTTGCCTGGGTAGGGCACAGAATCCACCTTGGTCAGGGGCCATGGTTGGGGGAGGAAGCAGTAAACTAGCCAGAATGTGAGACTCCCACACTTACCCCACTTCTTTGGCCATGATCTCCCAAAGCCTGGGTGTCATTCAGAGGGGAACTATAGGAATGCGGGAAAAGGAACTGGGTGGGGGGTGCTGTATGTGTCTCTCTCTCTCTCTGTCTCTCTCTCTGTATGTGTGTTGGGTTTTGTGCCTGAAAAGTTCTTACATCTGCATAAAGCAAAAAGAGATGAACAGTGTGCAACAGCTCAAAACCTGTCCCCAGCACTTGCTAAGAATGTGAACTTGGGGACATTCCTTCCATTCTAAGTAGTTCGCTTTCCTTGATTGTAAAATAAAGATGACAGTACCGAGGGCTCCTACCCTGCAGGGTTGTTATGCAGGTTACATAACATGATGCACAGAAGAGCTCAGCCCAGGGCCTGGGACCCAGGAAGGGCTCCATTGACACTGGCCATTAGAATTACTCTCGTTGAGTCACTACCTTGCCACTGGACACCTTGGAGATTTCCTTGGGTCCTGCAGAATTCAGTGCCAGGGAAAACAACAGCATTCACACAGGTACCCTGGCCCGGAGTTGGCTTGTCTGAGACCCCAGGGTTAGATTTCCGCTGGTAACCTGGGAGGGGTGTGAAGGGGGGATGAGGGAGAGGCAGGAGGCAGGATTCTCTGTTTTTCAAGCTCTGCGCCACGTCAGGGGAAGTCAAGTCCACTGGACTTGGAGAGGGAGGAACAGAGTTCAGCAAGAGGGAGGAGCCGCAGCCACAGAAATATATCTCTTCTTCGGTAAAGAGACCCCTGCAAGTCCTCGTGGAGAGGCCTCTTCTCTTCTTTGTGTCTCACTTTCTTTGCAGGAGAATAAGTCCCCACTTCCCTCCCAAAAGGTGACACAAGAGTGAGTATATCAGTCAGGCTTGGTGGTTCATGCCTGTAATCCCAGCACTTTGGGAGGCTGAGGCGGGCGGATCGTGAAGTCAGGGGTTCAAGACCAGCCTGGCCAATATGGTGAAACCCCGTCTTTAATAAAAATACAAAAATTAGCTGGGTATGGTGGCACGTGCCTGCAGTCCCAGCTACTCGGGAGGCTGAGGCAGGAGAATTGCTTGAACCTGGGAGGCGGAGGTTGCGGTGAGCCGAGATTGCACCACTGCACTCCAGCCTGGGCAACAGAGTGAGACTCCACCTCAAAAAAAAAAAAAAAAAAGTGAGGACATCACGCGTGGGACAGCAGAGGCTGATGAAGACCTTTTACCCTTCCTCGCCTCCTCAAGGCGGTGGCCAGGTGAGCTTGCTGCTGACTAGAGCAAAGGGCACAGGGAGCAAGGCCGCCACAGATCACACCACAGATAGCACGGCTCGGGCCAAGGCTAGCCGAGCTCCATCCCGCGCCAACTTCCTCCTCCTCCTCCTCGAGCCAATCAATGCAAGCACCAGGCTCCAACCAGTCCTTCTCCTTGCTGCCGCCCTGACCTCTGACCTTTTGGGGCCTTTCTCTTGACTCATCTCCAGAAGGGGAGGTAGAGGCCATCACTCCGAGTCTGCTCAATGGCCTCAGGATGGCCTGTCATGGGGCCTATAACCAGGGACAGCTCCTGCTGGCCGAGAGCTGGAATAGGGGGATGGGGGCAGATAAAGGCCTTCGAGGCCGAAGATAAATGGCTGCCTGCAGCCTGCTACAGTAACTTCAGGCCCCCAAGAAGAGCAAACAAAGGGTGCCCCTGTGACACTCCCTGGAAAGATGAAGGCCCAGCAGCGGCAGCCAGGCTGGTTCAAAGCCCCAGCTTAATTGTCAATTAAGCATGCAAAAGGGAGACAAAGCCATGACAACCCTGGGCCGCATGCTGGTGTGTGATTGTAAAGCGGAGAAGGGCAACGCTGCAAACAGCTGATTCTGCTGACGATGTGTTTGTAGGGCATCTTGTAACCAATCAGCCGTTGACAGAGGCGGAGTGCTCCTCCTGCCACCCCCCATTGTGCCGGACATTCCAGGACCAGGGTCACACCGTGGTCATCGTGGGCAAGTGGGCCACAGCGTGGTAAGCATGGCCGGGAGGGGAAGCTGCTGTTAAAGAAAGGGTGCTCTTCCTCTCCACGAAGAGGGTCCTGGGGAAGCTTCGTCTCCAAGGTGCTGCCAGCCCTCCTGGCTCAGGTGCCGGTGTTTGGAGAGGGGAGTGTGGAGAGTGGGCGTGGGGATTGGGGGCTTGTTCCCCCCAGCTCAGTCTTTGGGGTTGCTAGTGCTGACTGTGGATGTTGGGCTCTCCTCAGCAACATGGAGCTCCTTTTTTTACTTAGATGGAGTCCTGCTCTGTTGCCCAGGTTGGAGTGGAGTGGTGTGATCTTGGCTCACTGCAACCTCTGCCTTCTTGGTCCAGGCAATCCTCCTGTCTCAGCCTCCCAAGTAGCTGGGATTACAGGCATGTCTGCCACCACACCCGGCTAATTTTTGTGTTTTTAGTAGGCGGAAGATGGGGTTTCACCATGTTGGTCAGACTGGTCTCAAACTCCTGACATCAAGTGATCTGCCCACCTTGGCCTCCCAAAGTTCTGGGATTTCAGGTGTGAGCCACTGCACCCAGCCCGTAGAGCTTTTATTATATTCTGCATGCAGTTACATTTCCGGCTTGGCTAGTGACCATACCCTGGCTGTGGTCACTGAGGTGGGAAAAGTGCCATGCGGCTCCAGACAGATGCCACCCGAGTGCTGGGCTCCGGCCTGCTGTCTGCCTGTGTGCATTACTCAGGAGCCCTGTCAGGGGGCATGTGCCATCCTGTCAGCCTGAGATAGGGACACACGTCTTCAGCCCCAGCATCCTGCATCCCAGGCACCTCTATTTCCAGTCCCAGGGCCAGGACACATCTCACTGCCTCTTAGGGGAATGCCCTGGTATGTGAGATTAAAAAGAAAATGGGGCTGGGCTTGGTGGCTAACACCTGTAATCCCAGCACTTTGGGAGGCCGAGATGGGCAGACCACGAGGTCAGGAGATTGAGACCATCCTAACACGATGAAAATCTGTCTCTACTAAAATCACAAAAAAATTAGCCAGGGGTGGTGGCACATGCCTGTAGTCCCAGCTACTCGGGGGGCTGAGGCAGGAGAATTGCTTGAACCCGGGAGGCGGAGGTTGCAGTGAGCCCAGATCGCGCCACTGCACTTAAGCCTGAATGACAGTAAGACTCCATCTCAAAAAAAAAAAAAAAAAAAAAAAAAGAAAAAGAAAATGGATTTCTGCTGCCTGCCAGTCTTCTCACTGCCATTGTTGAGAGTGATAATGAGGGTGGTATGGGTTACTGGGAAAGGTGTCTTCAGGCATTCACTCCTTTCATTCTCACACACGCCCTGCATGGAAGGTCCTATTTCTCCCTGTTGTAGGCAGGAAATTCAGACTCAGAGAACTTATGTGAATTAGCCACAGTTATAACCTCACTGGTTAGAACACAGATTCATAGCTACACCCAGAGAAGCCAGTCCTTGGGCTTGGAATAAGGACTATGTTGCAGAGGAGCCCAGAGTGAAAATTAAGGCAGAGGGGCCGGGCAGTCTCACAAGTGTCATCCCGGCACTTTGGGAGGCCAAGGCAGGAGACCTGCTTGAGACCAGGAGTTCGAGGCTGTAGCGAGCCAAGGCTGTAGTGAGCCAAGACTGTCCCACTGCACTCCAGCTTGGGTGACAGAGGGAGACCCTGTTATAAAAAAAAAAAAAAAAAAAAAGAAAACAAGCAGAAGAAAGGCAGCCACTGAGAATATTCAGTGTCCCATAACTGTTCCTCCAGAAACGGTAACAGGATCTCCCACTCCACAGAAAGATCCACAAAGCCCCCAAAGAAAACCTCCATCCGCAGCTGGTTCTGGGGACCCAACGGTGACCTGATATCTGTCCTACCAGACAGTGAACCCCCAGAGGGCAGGACGCACAGCTCCTACATGACTAGCATTGACAGGACTTGGTAAGCACTCAACACATCTTTGCGCTGTGGGAAAGTACGGCGTGGGAACCAGCAGGCCTGAGCTCCAGCCCTTGTTTTGCTACCATCGTGCTGTGTCACTCTGGCAAATCACTACCTCTTTCTGGACTTCAGTTCTTCGAATTCCCTCCAAATTCTAATATTACATGATTTTTAGAAAGATCCAGACTTCAGGGGCACCCCAGAGAGTCCACTTCCTGTGGGACATGCCCTTCCTAGACTCCAATCAGAGGATGACACAGGCTGTGTTTGCTGCCCACCCTGCTAGGTTTCTAGTACCTGCTCCCCCACCCCTCCAGCCCCAGCCCTCTGGGTCTCCCGTCAGCACACAGGATGCCTAAGCCAGCGACCCTGTGGTGACCTCAGCACAGCCCCAGCTTGTCAGAAGGCTGCTGGGCCTTTATTTGGCTTCCAGGCTCCCTGACTTTGGTGTGGAGATCACAGGTCCCAGCACAATAGCCATTGTCTTCTCAATAATGCCCCTTGCCCCAACCACGCCCCCCGCAGCTCCCGGCTTCAGCTCCGAAGAAGATTGCTGTGGCGGGCAAGTGATCCGGTCCTGCTCAGTGCTGGCCACGTGCCTTTCGCCACAACCCTCAGAACCCTGCTTTGACTTTCCCCAAAGGGGTGAAGTTACTCTGCAATCAGGCCAGTCTTTGCCTAGGGGCTTGTCTGCCTCTTAGGTAACCCGGACTTTCTCCCCCGGGTGTTTGAGCCCTTCTCCTCTGTGGGAGTGGGACCTAGAGAAACCGCCAGCCCTGGCCCCAGCTCCCAGAGGCCTGGAAGAGGCCATGCTATGGGAGGCCACAGCAGGCATGGGACAAATGCTTGTACACCACCCAGCTGGTGGCTCCGAGCCTGTCTTGGTGGCTTTGGTCCCCTCAACACTTGGGTCAGCTCCCAGCCCTCAGGCCTTTCCCATCAGAAGGGCAAGCAGCAGGCAAGGGGGTAACAAGTTTCGGAATCACCCCAGAGTTAGAAACAGCGTTTGGCTTTCCTTTCACAAGCCCCTTTCTTGGAGGAGGCAGGAGACTGTGTTACACTTTGTCCTCAAGGGCACCACACAGACCCCAGTGAGCACCCCAATTTAGGAAGCCAGCTTTGCCAGAAGAATGAAGGACCAAAAGAAATGCTCAATTCCAGCCTGTGCCTAACACAGCGCTCAGCATATAGGGGTGCTTTCCCCCAAGGAGGCTCTAGGATTCCATCCTGACAAACCCAAACCCCACGGCAGAGAAATTCTAATCCAGGCCAGGGCCTGGCACGCAGGAGCACTCTATCAAGCACGATGGAGCAGGTACTCCGTCAGTTTTGCCCAACTCATCACTGCAAAGATTTCAAGTGACTGACACCCCTAACCCTGAAGACACACGGAAGCCAACAAGCAGAGGCCACCAACAGAGTGGCCGTCCCCAAAGGCCACTGGGCTTCTCCTGAGGCAGCCGGACAGAGCGAGGGGCAGGATACAGCCAGGGATGGAGCAGGTGGCCAGAGTGCCATCCTGCAACACAGTGAGCCATCGCCAGCCCTCTGCCAGTGGTTTGGACCTGGCACACCTATAAGGCAGGTTCCTCAGTGTAGAATGACCGCTGAGTCAGCAGCCACCCAGGGAGAAGAGGGAAGAAGACAAATAGGGGAAAGGGCTCCCTGGAGGCTGAGTGAGCCCTCACAGAGCAATGGCTGAACCAGGAGTCGGTGGAAACTGACCAGAGCCACACATTATTTCCAGGAGAATATTCTGGCAATGAGAGGAGAGCAGCCCTAGGATCATCCCAAAGCATTTGCTCCTCTGAAAACCCTTAAACAGGATGAGATCTGTGGCGAGAGGCGGGAAGGTCGGGTTGCCGAGGCAGTGAGGCCCAGCCTCTGCTTACCTGACAGCTTGTTCGGAGGAGAGGCGCTGGGCTGGTGGTGGGGGGAGCCGTGGGAGAGCAGAGGGTTCAGGCTGTGCGTCTGGTTGGAGCTATAGGCGTCCATGGCCAGCTTCTGCCGGAACGCCTCCTCCTTCCTGCGGTTTGCAAACCAGTTGTAGACACGGACCTCCGTGACCAAGTTGGAGCCCAGGCCGTGGGCTTTGGAGGGGGGACACCCCTCGCTGCAAACATTCTGCCCTGGGGATGGATGGAGGGGAGATGGTGAGTGAAGGTGACCGGGGGACTTGGTGGTGCTTGGCCGCAAACACACTATCACAGCAGTCTTGGTTGAGAGTGTGAAGAGGCTGTGGGCAGGTAGAAGGCTGGGGAGGAGAAGCCTATGCAGGGAAAAGGCCAGTCCATGGAGCGATGTGATGAAGATGGCTGGAGGGGGCCTAAACGCAGGGACAGAGCAGGCTATGCTGCCTTGGGAGTCAGGGGCTTAGGCTCTGGTGTGGCTCCCGAGGACAGAGAAGAGAGCAAGCCAGGGACAGGCAGTCCAGAGTAAGGTCAGATAGGGCTTCCTGACACCTCCTTATCTAGCCATTCCTCCCACCATGCAAAAGGCAAAGCCCTTTGCTGGCTCTGTCTGAGTGCCTTCAAAGCACTTCAAGAGGATTTCTGGTCTTTTGGGGTTTGAACTCCCTGAAAGAATGCTAGGAAGCAAGATGCCTCATCCCCTCCAAAAGGCAGGCTGGGTGGGGTACAAAGCAGGGCACATTGATATGGCTGGTCTCTAGCTTTCTCAGGGCTGATCAAACCTCAAACCCAGATGTGAGAGATTCTTAGACACTCCTGGGTGCTGCAAGGCATCTCATTAGGCAGGGTATGGAGCACAGCCTGAGGACTCAGTGGTAACACAGGTCGTGCGCTCTGCCTCCCTGCTGCCCAGCCTGACCTCCCTGGCTGCATCCACTGCCAAGGCCAGCCCAGCCTAGAGACAGAAAAGGAGCACACAGGCCTCGGCCAGACCAAAGAGCTGAATTTTTAGAAAGTCAATACTGGAGTCAGGAAGAACAGGGCAGGAATGAAGTAAAAAGATTTCCCAAGACTTTCCAATAGTTTTTTTGTCTTTTTTTTTTAAATAGCTGAGCACTAGAGCCTGTAATCCCAACTACTTGGGAGGCCAAGGCAGGAGGATCACTTAAGCTCCGTTCAAGATCTGCCTGGGCAACATAGCAAGACCACATCTTAAAAATAAATAAATAACACATAGTGTTTTGTTTTGTTTTTTCAAAAATAGAGATAGGGTCTCGCCATGTTGCCCAAGCTGGTCTCAAACTCCTGGGCTCAGGCAATCCTCCTGCCTCGGCCTCCCAAAGTGCTGGGGTTGTGTGTGAGCCCCCATGCCTGGCTGGTGGTTAATATATTTAAAAAAACTCTGTTGAGTCAGTGGGGGACAGAGTGGACTGAACAGACCTGACCAATTCTTTTTTATTTTATTTCATTTTTTTGACCAATTCTTACTCTCCTGCCAAGTTTCCTTTTGAACCACTGCATGTCTGATAATTGCTAGAGGCCAGATCTAGAGTCTGTGGCTAAGGGACTGTATGGAGGTCAAACACACAATTTTCACTTCACAGATATCATATTTTATATCAGCATTCTCCAGAGTATCTCCCCTAGAATAATAATTCATGGGGTTGTTTGTATTCTACCAAAGATTCCATAGTTAACAACTAATTTAACAAAGTGAAATGGGTTTCTTAATTACAGGGCTTTTCAGAGCCTTTAATATATTAATGTATGGGCCGGGCAAGGTGGCTCATGCCTGTAATCCCAGCACTTTGGGAGGCCGAGGAAGGCAGATCATGAGGTCAAGAGATCGAGACCATCCTGACCAACATGGTGAAGCCACATCTCTATTAAAAACACAAAACTCAGCTGGGCGTGGTGGCATGTGCCTGTAGTCCCAGCTACTTGGGAGGCTGAGGCAGGAGAATCGCTTGAACCCGGGAGGCGGAGGTTTCAGTGAGCTGAGATCGTGCCACTGCACTCCAGCCTGGGTGTCAGAGCAAGACTTTGTCTCAAAAAAAAAAAATATCAATATCTATATCTATCTATCTATATAAATGTATGTCGTGACTCTCTAAGTGGAAGTATCCATATGATGGTTCTCAGATTTATTGATTAAGGAATTGATATTGGGGGTTCTGCGGGATATACTTTGGGAAGCTCTGATTTAGCCACACTTATCTGGATAACCAGTGTCTCAATATCCCAGTACCGAGGGGATGGATGCTGGGTCCATGTGCTTTCCCACCTGCCCGAATGAGCTTCTGGTGGTGTTACCTGTTGCATTCCTCCACTAAGGCCTCTCTTTCTTCCTTGCTGGGGTTCTTTTGCCGATCGTAGGCCTGGTACAAGATTTGCTGGGACGCGGGCCCCCATTTGAACCGGTTGCGGCGCATCTTCTTGGTGGGCTCAGAGCAGGCATCATCGGACTGCCCAGGCCCCTGGCTCTGTTGACTGAACTCTGGAAAGAGAAACAGCAGCTGATCCTGACTGCTTTTGTCTGTCATATTTCCAGAACTCTGGACTGTCTGGTTGAATTCTGAAAAGAGAAAGGAGTAGATTTGATAGGGTCTGTAGTCTTCACTCAGCAGACAGACAGACAGACAGACACAGACAACAGATGAAGACACCTTTATTCCCCTCATCTAACTAAGCTCTGCAATCTGCTCTCACTGCAAGTGGAACTGCAGAGAGGGAGCCTCAGCATGGGCCCTTACTGCCCGCCTCAGTTGCTCCAGCAAAGCCACTCTTTTCCTTTCTTTGAAAGAGCTCAAACATAGCCAGCCATTGTTTTAAGAAAATTATTTTTTTTACCCTTTGGCTCACTGGCCCTCAGACATGAAGCAACACTCTACATCCTGAACTCCTGTATTTTGATGTCAAGTAGGGGAGCTCAATCAAGTCTCATGTCGAGGGGAAAATTGTCCAAAGGTACAATTCACACTTGTACAAAATATTCAGAGGCTGTAGCTAGCACTCCTCACCTCTCCCCCCTCTTCCTATATCCTAGGTGTCTACATTATAAAGTCAGGTTTTTAGAAAAAAATCACTTTCACGATTTTCACTTCTAAAGTGAAATTTCAGACTTTCACTTTAGAAGTGAAAAATTGTGTGTCTGACCTCTATGCAGGCCAGGGTAAAACTTTTCCTGAGCCACAGACTCTAGATCTGGCCTTTACCAACTGTCAGACATGCAGTGGTCCAAAAGGAAACTTGGCAGGAGAGTAAGCATTGGTCAGATCTGTTCAGTCCACTCTACCCCCATGGACTCAACAGAGTTCTTTCTATATGTTAACTACCGCCCAGGCACGGGGGCTCACATTTATAATCCCAGCACTTTGGGGTCACACTTTGAAATAAATATAACGGGAGCTTTGTATTGGAAAGAAAAGATGTGCTTTAGATTGCAAATAATTTCAAAGACTACAAACACAGGACCTGTCTGGGAGTGGTGTTTAATTAGCTGGAAACGATGCTCTCTGCCTGTCCAATTCCCTGGGTCCAGGCCTACTGTGACCCTCAGGAGATTTTTGTGGAATGAATGAGAGCCAGCAGCTCGGCCCAGTGGTGGTGCCTTAGCCTACTTGGTTTAAATGAGATTTGATATTTACATTACTGAAGAAGAAAGCTTTGCTGTCTTCATCTTCACATCTGCATGAAGCAGGGCTCATCAGGGGTGATTATTTCCATTTTACAGATGAATAAACATAGAGGCTAAGCCCTCTGCTGAGCAAAGACACATAACACATTCATTTCCTAGCTCTGGGTCCCTATGTTCTGGATGTTAATGCCTTTTTTTTTTTTTTTTTTGAGATGGAGTCTCGCTCTGCCGCCACGCTGGAGTGCAGTGGCAAGATCCTCTGCCTCCTGGGTTCAAGTGATTCTCCTCCCACGTACAGGGACTACAGGTGAGTGTCAGCACGCCCAGCCAATTTTTGTATTTTTAGTAGAGACAGGGTTTCACCATGTTGGCCAGGATGGTCTCTATCTCTTGACCTCGTGATCTGCCCTCCTTGGCCTCCCCAAGTGCTGGGATTACAGGTGCGAGTCACCGTGCATGGCTATTTTTTTGTATTTTTAGTAGAGACGGTGTTTCATCATGTTGGCCAGGCTGGATTCGAACTCCTGACCTCAGGTTATCCACCTGCCTTGGCCTCCCAAAGTGCAGGGATTACGGGCGGGAGCCACCGCGCCTGGCCTTGATGTCTTTCTCAGTTCCTGGAATTACTCCCGAAGGTCACAGAGAGTGGAAGGCTACCACCTCCCTTTGTGATAAGCTCTGGATGTACCATCATTTACATCCTATCCTCGTTCCTTTGGACAACTGGATCCAAAATCCTCAAGGTTCAAGTCAGACAATTACTTAACGTTTGAATCCCCTCTACAATTCCCCACCGAGTGGTTCTCCAGTCTGTATGCCTCCAGCAGCCAGGAACTGACTTCTCACCTATCTGAGGCTCATTTCCATTTAGGTCCACCAGGAGGAATGGTTAGGCCCCTAACCAGCCAGGACTTGGGATCCCAACTGCAGCTGGTGTTGGGCTTTGCTTAACCGTGGACTGACCGTGTCACTAGGGGGCCTTTGATTTGGGCCCATTCGCCTTGGAGGATTCTCAGGCCACCTTAGGGCTCGTTTTCAGTGGCCCAACAACAACGTTAGAGAGCTGAGAGAGTCCCTGCCAAACCTACTAGCAGGAAGTCACTGCTGGGGGGTCATGAGGGGCCCCAGCCAAGTTGCTTAATTCCCTCATCACTTAGACTCCCCAGCTGTGGAATGAAACTGACTGAAAGCTTAGGGGCACTAATTCATCTTTTAGAATATCTACTCCTAGTCAGGATGATGGCAATGTTGGCCCAAATTCCTGATACTCTTTCTTGTTTTCAGACAAGGTCTTGCTCTGTCACCCAGGCTGGAATGCAGCAGTACGGTCATAGCTCACTGCAGCCCTGACCTCCTGGGCTCAAGCCATCCTCTCGCCTTAGCCTCCCAAGTAGCTGAGACTACGGATGCACAAGCCACCACACCTGACTAATTAAAAAATATATTTTTGTAGAGACGAGGTCTCGCTACGTTGCCCAGGCTGATCTCAGACTCCTGGCTTCAAGCAGTCTTCCCCCCACCTCAGCCTCCCAAAGCATTAGGGTTACAGGCATGAGCCACCGTGCCCCACCTGATTTTACTTTTCAACGTGCTTTCGCCCCGCTATAGTGCTTGGTTTCACAGCAGTTCTCTGAATGCAGTTACTTGAGGGGAAATTGAAGCGGGGGAAGGGACGTTCCCTACTCAGTGAGGTCTGTCACAGTGTCTCCTCTCCTCCCTGTGGGCCTGTGTGGCACTGGTGGAGTCACCAACGGCAAAGCCAGTGTGGATCGTCCTAAGGACCATGAGTTTTTTTTTCATTTAATGTGAACAGACACAATAATGGTGACATTTATTGAACCATGTCTATGGTGAGGTATTGTGCAAAATCCTCTAAATATATCCCTTCATCTAATTCTTACAACCTCTCCATGTGAGAAGTATGCCCATCTCCATTTTACAGATGAAGAAACCGAGGTTCAGACTGGTTAAGTGACTTGCCCAAAGTCATATAGACTTGTGGCAGGAGCCTGGACCTGAGCCCAGCCTGCAGGCTTTAAGGCTCCTATCCACCAGCCTGTGCATCACCTCTCACTAAAAACGAAACCCAAACCATGCACCCACACACCCTTCAGATCCTACTTGCATGGAGGTGACAAAACCGACTCCTGAAGCTTTGTGTCTGGTGGGTGTGAGACACTCACAGCTGCTCCATAGTGTGGGGGGCTGCCTCCGTCTCTCACCTGCCCTTTGAGGAGGCGGCAGCCTGAATAGTGTTCAGAACCCAGTATGTTCCCCAGTCAGCCAGGTGGGCTTGCCTGTGGGTGCTCAGAATCATTCCGCTTCCGCCGACCTCAGGGGCTTGGCTGTAGCCCCTCCCAATTTTTGAAGAACTAGGCTCCCACATATACTCCCTCGAACCACCACCGACCATTCTCTACTACCCTTCAGATTAATTGGGGTTGGGGAAGGAAATGTTCATTGCCCATGAAAATTACCTTGGAGAAGTTGGCTTCAGTAGCCGCTTTGTAGGCCTGGGGGCCAGCCTGGACAAAGAGATTCTGTGTATGCAGAGGGCCCCATAAATATTACTATTTGTTATTTTCAGTTTTTCAAGGAAATTTGTAATCATGTAGCATTTTTTTTTTCCTCAGGAAAAAAAAAAATGTCACTCTGTCACCCAGGCTGGAGTGCAGTGGCGGGATCTCAGCTCACTACAACCTCTGCCTCCTGGATTCAAGCAATTCTCCTGCCTCAGCCTCCTGAGTAGCTAGGATTACAGGCATGCACCACCATGCCCAGCTAATTTTTGTATTTTTAGTAGAGATGCGGTTTCACCGTGTTGGCCAGGATGGTCTTGATCTCTTGACCTCGTGATCCACCCTCCTCAACCTCCCAAAGTGCTGGGATTACAGGCGTGGGCCACCATGCCTGGCCGTCATGCATCATTTTATATTCTCTCCCCTCTCTTCCTCCTTCTCCCCACCCCATTCACTTGTGTCCCTCTTTTATTTCTCTTATTTCCTAATTCTTCTATCATACTTGCATGTCTTATATTCATCCTTCAAGACATGATTTGAATGTCACCTCTTCTAGGAAGCCTTCCATGATGTCTCCAGGCAATTAAGCAATTCCTCTGCTGCCCCTTGTGTATATCTTTATAATAGCTCTTAGAAAGTCAATGTCATTATTTACTCAAACATCTCCACTTCCTCAATGGATGGCAGGTAAGTCCCTGGAGAAAATAATCTCCGTATTCCACAGCTTAGCGTAGTGTTTGGCACATAATAGGTGCTTGTATGATAGTTACAGAATGAAGGAACATTTCTTAAGCTTTATATCTCATGTGACTTTAAAACAAAATAACAATAGCAACAGTCTCCTGGAGAGACTGTTGTATTTGTAAAATGTCCCTTCCTAAGCATCTTGAGAAACTTTCTGGACCTCTATCTTTTTAGAAGTTTCCAGTCTGCCTTTCCTGCCTCCTCCTTTCTGAAGAAATTCTTATTGAACATAGAGAGGTAGCCCGGACTGGAGACGCAGCATAAAGCTTCAGTTGGGCAGGGTCCAGGGGTTGTTGGGTCTTTGGAGACAGTGGCTCCTGAGAATTTTTTGAGGCTTTCCAGGAACTACAGAGAGTTGCTTCATGTCAGGAACACAAATTCTTAAAGAGCTAGTCACCAAGGATGAGGGGGGCCAACCCCTACTTGGAAAGGTCTCCCGTGGTAAGCAGCAAACAGCCCTCACATTGCTTCTTCTAATCTGTTCATGTAATGCTCCCAACAAAACCACAAACACCACAATATGAAATGAACACCTAAAACCCTTCCTTTCACCAGCCCAGGGACATTGAGACAATAAATACTGAAACAATCACTTCAGAGCAGTGCGTGACAAGAAAACAAGAGTAATTTCAAGAAACAAGAGGGAAAAAGCCCAACCCAGAAAGTGGTGGAAACTGACATCCTGATAAAGGCAGAGAAGCCTAGATAAAGCCAGAGGATAGTGTGTGGGGGAGATTCAAAACTGATACAAAATTTTCTTAGGAAAAGGACTGGATCAAAGTAATGAAAGTGTAATGTCAAAGAATACTTTTCTCAAATACAGACAGTATGTCATTCCTACTCTTGTGATTTGAATGCAGTTCACACTTCCCTAGACCTACTTCAAAACCAAAAGCTTTCAGAATTATTGGGTGGAAGAAATCTTGGCACAGAAAAAAACTTTGGGATGGGAATGGGAATGACAAGAATTGATGCGCCAGAGTTCCAAATGCAGACACTTTTCCTGTGCCCTGCCTGAGCCAGAAGTAGCTTCTTCATGAGAAGGTCCACCAGCTAAGGTTCCCACACTGTACCGATTTTGGTAAATGTGAGTAAGCACCTTAAATTGCCTCAGGACTCAGTCCCTCCCGCTATCCCCCAAGAACAGGGTAAAGTTCTGAATACATCTCTCTATATAAATGCCTTCTATTGTTTATACTTTTTCCAGAGAGGAGGAAATTAACAGTAATAGTAATCAATTTTATTGACTGCAACAAAATGTCTTCTTTGGAAATTGACTGACGGTCATGTATCAAGGGGAGATGCTCGGCTTTCTCTGGGGGAAGATATTACACTCTGTCAACTACTTGGTTTCAGAAAGAAGGATGTTGGAAGGAGGGTCCAGAAAGTTTAAAGTACACTGCATACACTGACAGGCTCCTCAGAGCAACTGGCTGGGTAGCAAGGGACTGTGACCGAAGAACATGACAGAAGCCAATTCATTGTACAGCAACCACCAATCTACCTGCCAGCTTCCTTATATCTGCCAAGTGCTCACAAGGCCTTGTTGATAAAAGGGAAACTGAGGCAGCCCATGGGGTGAGAGGGCAAAGGTCACTTCAGGTTGAGGCAGAGGCAGAATGAAAACACTTACGTCGGAGGATCTCTCGTTGCTTCCTGACGTACCAAGTGTACAGCGCGGCACGCTTCTGGGTCTTCATAGGGGTGCCCTTGTTGAGATGCTGGGAGAGGTGTGACTGGTTCAGGCCGGTGACATCGACCACCTCCCTCTGGGGGATGTTGTGTTGCTGCATGTAGCCTTTGATCATTTTAGCAGCCCTCCAAGGGTCCTCACTAGACAGACAAGCAGATGGTTAGGGTACTAGTGGGAGACATCAGGGGAGAAATATTCTCTTCCTAGGGGATGTTACCTATACTCTATGCAAAACTCTGAATTTTCCACCCATCTAAGCCACGATTTTGGCCTAGACATTAGGCCAAACAGAAGCTAAACAGAAGAGAAGGTGACGACCCCTGCACAGTACGCCTCATCCCTTGCTTCCGAGGTTAGCAGGCAAAAGAAGACTTTCCATCTTCAGGAATAAAAAAGCACCCTCACCACTCTCTCTTATTAAGCAAAAAGAAAGGCTCTTTCTGGTAGATGTCTTTTAAAGAATAAAAGGAAAATGTAAAATTTTTAATAATAAAAAAAAGAAAGGCTCTTGTTTTTATTTATTTATTTATTTATTTAGAGGCAGAGTTTTGCTTTTGTTACACTGGCTGGAGTGCAACAGCATGATCTCAGCTCACGCAACCTCCGCCTCCTGGGTTCAAGTGATTCTCCTGCCTCAGCCTCTCGAGTAGCTCCCAGGCACTCATCACCACACCTGGCTAATTTTTGTATTTTTTGTAGAGATGGGGTTTCACCATGTTGGCCAGGCTTGTCTCAAACTCCTAAGGTGATCCCCCTGTCTTGGCCTCCCAAAGTGCTGGGATTACAGATGTGAGCCACCACGCCCGGCCATTTTATTTTGCTTTCTTTCATTTTCCAGGAATGTAGGAGACTTAAAAGGCAGGAGGCCCTCGGGAAAGTGGGGGATGGCATTAGCTTGGGGCTGGACTCACTGATTCTACAATGAAGTGGGATAGCATCAGTTTCTGAATTTGCCCAATCTTACTTTCAACCTCTCCTACATTATTTTCCTTCTTATAAAACAGAGGTAAAATGTGTGTGTTCACCTTCTGAGAAGGAAGGAGGGTGTCTTAGCCAAATAGTAAGTAGTTTTCAGAGTTTTAGAAAAGTTTTCCAAAGTACGATGCCATACCTCCTTGGGACTAGAGGATCGCACACTGAGGTGAGGCAAGTAAAGTTAAAAAAAAAAAAAATCCACAGCCCCGCCTCCCAAATAAAATCTAATGGGCTAATGGGGACAAATAATTTCAATTTCCGACATTAACAATTTCAGATGCCTTGTTTTCCTGTATTATTGGGTTTCTCACAAATTCCAAGCACGGGATAAGAACATGGTTATGCTTTTCATTTCTCATAAACACAGGTGTGCCAATTGCTGGTTTTAGCACCTTTGAATTTTATTTGTCTAGCATGGTTTCAACTTTGCTAATATCTTTTCTTGCTTATTGAACAGGTACTTCGAAAAGATAATTTAAAAGTAGAAATTAAGAAAATAGCGTGCAACACAGAAGTACTAAAGCAGCAATAGGTACACATATACCATTTATTTAGTGCAGCACATATTTAACTCACAAAAGCCAGCACCCCATTACCGTATGTTGATGTATGTATTAGCCTGATAGAGCATTCAAAAAAAAAAAAGGAAGAGAAAACTAGTTTCAGGTGAAACAACAACAAAAAAAACACCGGTGTAGAGGCTGAAATAGAGACAGCATTGCAATGTAATAACCAATTTTATTTCCAAATAATGCCTTTAATATTTCAAATAAAATTAATTTTGTTTAATGAATAAAAATCCAGTAATTGAACATACTTTGTAAGCATTTAGGTAGTTGTGATTATTTTAGCAAGCCTTTGATATTAAATTCGTGAGAACGCAGGCTTTGCTAGAGATGTTTTTAAGAAATGCAAACTTTTTATATTAGTTATATATAAGAACGAATTTCTGAAATATTTATAAAGGTACTTTCCAAGTACACAATATAAGGAAGTAGAACAAGAACAAAAAATGAGAAAATGAGTTACAGTTTAAAACGTGGAGAATTCACATTAAGAGGAAAACAATGTAATAAACGTTTTAGACATACCCAAGTAAACATCACAGATCATTTAAAAGCTTATTTCTGGTGAATATTTCCACAGATATTTTTAGGGTGGGAAAAACACTTTCAACCATTACGAGCAAGAAGCTTCGAACCTTAGGGGAAAAAATGCATTTTAAAAGTTAATATTGCTTTAGCAAATTCTTCGACTATTTTTCTTTTGTTTAAATGCCTTTATCTGTGTTCATTTTGTGTGCCTAAGAAACCTAGAAAAATAGGCTACTGTCCTAAGTGGGAATGGTTCTGTGGAAATAGTGAATTAACTCAACAATCGGGAAGGGGAAAAAAAAAAAAGCCCAGGAAAACCTTATAAATGATGGTAAAACCTTTAAGCCCGACTTAAAAGAGAGCGGGGAGTAAGATGGCGCAGTTATACCTTTACAGCTCTCAGACCCCAGAATTCACGTGTGTTCACTGGGAAGAGCCGGGAGAGCTGGTTATTGCTTATTTGAAAACACAGCTCAGGCTCAGGGGTTTCTAACAGGGAGAAAGGCACGGGTCCCGAGGAGCTCCAGCGGCCATTATGTCCCGAGCGCAGGTGTCAAACGCCGGCCGCGGCGCCCGCAGGGTCCGTCCTGCTCGCTCCTTCTCAAACAATGACTTTGCTTCCCCCGGAGCAGAGAAGTCTGGACCCCTGTGCAGTCCGCGGCGCATTCGTTAAGGAGCCCCAACTTCAGCTTCTCAGAACGCAGCCCACTTTCCAGACGCCCCCGGTGCGCCCGCCTCGAGGCCGCGAGCGAAGCCAGATCCCGCCCGGAGCCCGGGACCGGGAAGCGCGCAGCCCCGACCTTCCTTCCCCGCCTTTCTCTTCCAGGAGGTTTACGAGAACTCCGGGAACTCCAAAACGCGACTTCGCTTTCTCTGCTTTTCGTCTTAAGGGAACATGGTGGGCAAAATAAGGGAGTGCGTGTGCTCGGGGCTCGGGAGCCCACTGTGCCGTGACCTGGGAACCGCTAGCGATTTCTTGAAAAATTACTTTAATTTAAAGTCCGGCGCTCCCGGGAGCGGGGGAGGAAAGGCGGCACCCGCTCGGGACCGGGAGAAAAAAGCTTCCAGGTCGGTCCCGCGTCTCCAATTCGGCGAGGGGCTCCGGCTCCCCAGCCCTCCTCCTTGCCCTGCTGGAGCCTGGAGCTTTGGGGAGGGAAGAGGGGGGCTAGGGTCTGAGGACCCTGGGCCAGGTTTGGCTCTCCGCCGGCCCGGCCTGAGGATGTCGTGACCCCGGGGCTCCGTGGACGGCTCAGGCTCTCAGAGAGCCCGGGTCAGGCGCCTGGGTGGCAGGAAAGCGGGGCGGCACGGGGCGCCGGGCTGGGTGCACACTGGGAGCGGCCAGCAGCCCTACGCCCGCGTTTTGATTTCCTTCCCCCTCTAAGCCGCGTTTACAACTTCACCAATGAATAACCCGCCTCTCTTTTCAACCTAATCACGACTCTTTGTGTATCTTTCTGTTGATGATTTATAGAAATAAATTAATAACACCCCAACTCCACGTGCTGCAGTTTATGTTACGTCCCAGCTGCGTCCAGCCCGGCGCGGGGCCCGGTGCGGAGGTGCGCCCTATGTACTTCCAGCGCCGCGCTGAGAAAGCCGGCACCGGCGGCTGGGCGGGAGGGCCTAGGCCTTGTGGCCCCCGGTGGCGGGCAGTGGGAGCCAGTATCGTCCGCCAGGCCCGGAGCGACCTCCCGGACGCCTTGGCGCCCCAGCCTCTCCTAGGGGCCACTCGCTCGACTCCTCTTAGCCTCCGCGACTCACACCTTGCCGCGTCGCAGAGCTCTCTAGCAGGAGTTCTCTCCCGGTCGGGGGAGAGATCGCCTCCGGGCGGGAGAGCGGCGAGGGAGAAACCTCAAACCTTTAAATTATAGCAAAGTATGTTTGGGGAAAAAAATCTACAAGTTCCCCTGATTCTTTTGGCTAGAGGGCAAAACGCCAGACCCTCGGATCGCAAATTCAAATGCAAGGTCAGATCCCACCCGAACTGCCGCTGCAGACGTGCGGCCGAGGCTCAGGCTCGAAATCGCGGCGCTTCAGTGTCCGAGGCCACACGATGGGCTCCGTCTTGAAGCGGAGTGGCCCGGGAGCGACGTGCGTTCTCAGGGAACCACTCGGCTCCTTAGATAATTAGTAACCAGCTGTCAAAGCCTAGGGCGGTCGGGGGAGGACCCACAAACGATCCCGGCCCGAGGGATAGATCACCAGCCGGCCTGACCTCCCGGGGAGAGGCTGGGGGTGGGCAGCGAGGTCCGGAAACGCCTTCCTTTCTCAGACGGAGACCAAATCCTCTGCGAACTGAGGTCTGAGACCTGTTCGCCCCCCGCATCACCCCCGCTTGCTTTCTTCTGCCCCGCGCGGGTCCACCCCGACCCTATAGGCAACAGTCCCTTTGCAAATCTAAACTCGCGTTGGGGATCCCGGGCAATTCCGGGCCTTGCATGGGCGCTGCTAACAAGCGTGCACACCAGAAACTCGCCTCCCAGATCCCGGCCCCGATGCCTCCTGTCTCTCGGCAAAGAACTGCAGGTCACCATGCAGGTCAATGTGTCCGAGGCCGACTTGCGGCTTTCTAGACCCGGCTCAGCGCGCAGGAAAGTGCGCGGCCTGGGGCTGGTAGCGGCGCGAGCCTCCGCTCCCGGGAAGTCACAGCGGTTTTCACTGCACCCACTAGCACCTTCAGCTGCGTGGGCAAACCTCCCGGCAAAGGGCTCCGCAGCTCCAGTTCTCCCCGGGCGAGCCCCAGCCCCGCGGGGGAAAGCCCCTGCGTCCCCCGACTTTGGCCTGGGCCTGGGGGAGAAGAAGCCGGGGTGGGCCGCAGGGTGGTCCGGCTAAGGGGTTGGGAAGGGTCCAGGTGTTGGGAGAGAAGCAGAGCGCCCCCGGGGGACTTCTCTGGTGGAAAACGGGCTTGGCCACTGTGGTCCGGCGCAGTGTCACTCAGGCCCGGGGCCGGGACTCCAGGGGTTCGGGTGGGTCCTCGGCACCTCGCTCTGCGCCTACCTGAGCATCCGGTCCACCTCCGCCCGCTGCTCCGCCGCCTCCTCGGTGTTAAGCGCCTGCAGCTCCTTGAGGATGGGAGGGGTGTCATAGTCGTCGCCGTCCTCGGAGCCCTCGTCGCCGGACAAGCGGCCCTTAGGGTGGCCGTTGGTGAGCGTATGGAAGACCGGCTTGGTGTCGGGCTCGGCCCCGCTGCCGGGGGACAGGGGGCAGCGTCTCTAGCTTCACCCCCGAAGTTCGAGGATGGCAGCAACTCCTCCAAGGCCTGGACCAGCACCTCCTTGGTGACCCCGGAGCTCAGCAGGGCGCTCAGGAGTTCTTGCTGGAGCGACGTGAGCTTGGACACCATTTTCCAAGGACGGAAAAGAAGGGGGTGAGGGGGTGGGTGGGTGCGAGAGAGGAGGGTGGAGGGGAGTTTCACAAGCAAACCCCAAATCCTGGAACCCCTCCACCCTTCAGCCTCCAGACACCTGTTACTCCCCGGGGTCCCGGAGTCTCCTCCGAGAGGAGTCAGAAAACTTCTAACTTGCCATGATCGCCACCATTAGGCCATATAAGATATGCAAATTAGTGGGAAGGGCCCAGCTTTCGGCTGGATGCAAATGATGGTGGGGGAGGGGGAAACCCGGAGAGAGGGAGAGCCAGAGGGGCAGACGTGGAGAGCCGGAGACCTGGGCCGGGAGCGGGGCTTTACCAGGGTCCATTGTACTCACGCTGGGGGGCTGGAGACCTTTTACTGGCTCTGCTTATCAGCCAAACTTCAGCTAACCTTTGGACTTGTCAAGCCAGTGCCTTGCAGCCTAGGCGCGGGGCTCTTCCACCGGTTCTCAGTTCTGCTTTAGTCCAGAGTGAAGATACTACGCT
This sequence comes from Ateles fusciceps, assembly GCA_036589455.1. NCBI lineage: Eukaryota > Metazoa > Chordata > Mammalia > Primates > Atelidae > Ateles > Ateles fusciceps. Next base: position 4,352,694 of record JAZHEH010001132.1, read on the forward strand.
TCGGGGTTCAGGTGAGAGCCGGAGGAAGCTGGGGTGCTCGTGGAAGAAGGGGACTCAGGAGAACGAAGAGTAGAGACCCTGGATGCGTCCCAGCCGACGCAGATGGTGGGCCAGGAGAGCCCGCAGGGGGGAAGAGAAACTTGGGAAGGGGCGCCGAGGCCAGAGGGGGAGGTGAGGTGGCCTTCGGCGGGGTGAGCGTGCCCTGGAGGGACTGCATTCATTTCCGCCTTAGTTACTGGCTCTGCAAGCTCCAGACCCTCCCTGGCCTGGTCTGGCGGTTTGGGTTTGCAGAACTGCCCGCCAGAGAGCGTAGGCGAGGGTGAGGGAGGCCGGGAGGACCCTTGGTAGGAGACACAGACTAATTGATGGGCAGAGGGAGTAGCCAAAGTGGAGCTCCCCCAGCAGCCGTGCTGCACCAGCGCCCAGCCTGGCCACACAGCTGGGGAGCTGGACGCCTGGGCCTCTATCTCCGGTTTAAACCCGGATGTCAAGGCGCCTCCGCCTTGGGAGAGGATGGTGAGGCACTAGGATGGTGAGGCAGTGAAAGCAAAGCTTGACCTGCAGCTGGGTGGACACTTGCAGCCGAGTGTCCCCCGGGCCCACTCATTTCTGGTTTATTCGCAGTTCCAGAACATCTGCGGTTCCCTGGGCCGGGGAACGCTCTGCAGACGCGGTCACTGCAGTAGTGGCAGGAATCTTGCACTCCTAGTAGAGAAGGTGACGACAGAGCTGCTGAGGGAAAGAAGTTTTTTTTCCACTTTGGCCTGGGCCAGGAAGGAAGTCATAGGCCTTGCAGCTCTGTTGGAGTTTCACCTGCTTCCCTCCCTGCACCCGCAAGAGGCGAGGGCTGCAAGAGGCGCGCCCAAAGCTGCAGGCTAGGACCTGACCTGTAGAAGAACAGGGGGAAGGGGCTTCTTTGCTTCCAGAACACACAGACCTAAAGCTTCTGGGGCAGAGCATAACGCTTCCCCCTCTGGGAGCCTCAGCTTCCTTATCTGCAAAAAGGAGATACCACCGATACCTTTTTGGGGGGGGGGGGCGGTTGTGTATATTGAGTGAAACCACTTGTGCAACCTCTTGGTCTAATAACGTGGTTCAACACTTCCTGGTCTGGGACGACACGAAGCCAGTTCCCAGTAATAAAACTGAGTTTCTCTGGAAACTTAGCGTTTTCAGAATCGGAGACACAGTGCTGGGGTTGGAGGGATTGGGGGACTAGTGTCTCAGAATCAGCAGAAAAATTGCAAAGGAGTTTCTAAACACATTTACCTCCCTCTCCCATCGTTGAAAGATAACCAGGAGGAAGTAAGGTTAGGTTAGGGATAAAGAGGAATTTTAGCAGGAGGAGGAAGAGTCTAGCAGCTTTCATCTGCTTAGGGACAGATCAAATCTCCCAGGTGTGCAAGGGCTGATGGTGTAATTTATCAAGTCAGGCTGTTAAGTAGCTAGGATGCCTCTTAAATACAGGCTCTGCTGCAGGTGCCTCGGCCACTCGTGCTGGGAGCCAGAAGAAGCGGGGGTAGTTGTGTGCATGGAGCCTGGGGAAGGTTTATACTGATCTCAGCCCCTCTTCCCTGAGACAAGCAAACCCCAAATTCAGGAACCCCTCCATCCTTCAGCCTCCAGATACCTGTTACTCCCCAGGGTCCCAGATGGGTTCATAACTTCATGAAAATGTTGGCTTTTCATTTCACCTTCTTTCCTTCTAGTTGTTGTGATAGGTGGCAGATCTTTGCCTCATAATTCTGCCCAATGGAAGAACATCCTGTGCCTACCCAGCTTGCCTCAAGAAGGATAATGAAGGGTTCAGAGTAAATGTCCCTGGAGAACAATCCCTTTTTCTGTCTCTCACTTGCTCTCAGGATAGAGCACGTGTAATGAAGATCAGTTTCTGTGTTAAGCTGGGAAAACCCACTTAAAAAACAGCAATCACTTCTGTTGTAACAACAAAACTTTGGCAGTTCCAGCTGCTGTGTGCCCCATCTGACTCCAAAGCCTCAGTCTCTCTAAAATTCAGGTGTCAGCAAACCCATTCTTCCCCAAACCCCAGCTAACTATGTGAATGTGCAGGAAATTTCACTCAGCGGATAGGACAAACTTCCTATGAGTGTCCAGGTACGTTTTCCAGGTAATCTGGCTATTTATATCCAGGAACTTCCTGTAATCCTCCTTCCTAGACCTACCTTGTAATATGCCACTTGGTGCAATATAAGTGCTCATCAAGTAATTGTTCTGAACTATAGATCTTCAAACAGATTCACCAATTCTTTCATATGGGAATTTAAAAGAGATGTGTAAAGTAGAATGGCAGATAGACTTTCAGAATGCAGGTCATAAATGCTAAGTGAGCTATCTTATAAAACTCTCCAGTTAAACTTTCCCCAAATAGAATAAGATGGAGTAGGACTGAAATAACATCTGTTTATGCTTCACATAGAATAAAGTGGTAATGGACTGATATAGTAACTCAATTTTAATGGAAAAATAATCTACGAGAGAGTCTCAGGTTGCTTGTCGCCACCTTAGCAAATTAATAGAGGAGTCGAGATTGAGGCTCAGAACTTTTGAGCAGGGTTTTAGGATGAAAGAGGAAGGTCTCCAGCTGTCGTTGCTTTGGGAGATGAGAATTTGAAGCGGGGGATTCTTTAGGGGAGAGGTGGAGGATACCCAGCAGAGAGGAGACGGCAGGCTTTGGAGTAGTCAAACAGAACAAAACTTGAACCCAAGATCTGATTTACCTGCTGTGCGACTTTGGGTGTGTCACATAATCTTTCTGATCCTTAGTTTCCTCTTGTGTAAAATGATAATGACACTCTCCTGTGCTTGTGTGAAGATTAGATGAGTTACAGGTTCCTAGAATAGGGTGGGCTCTCATGTATTTAGAAGAAGAGGTACATCTTGAAAACACGCTGAGAACTGAGGCAACTGATGTCTTTAGGCTCTAATAGTCCCAGCATGTTTTTAAGAGCTACTGAGTTTGAAGAGACCACATTAGTTTCATCTACTCAAACTAGATAAATTTGCAGTTCAAATTCCAAGGGTTTTTTTAATGGGAGTGCAATCCCTGGTATAAAGAAGTTGAAATCCAGTTAACTCATCACTCTCTGAAGGCATTCTGAGCACCGTGCTCATCAGTCCACAGATTGGCAAACGTGGCTCCTGTGAACTCATTTCCCCCTGGAACTTAGCAGCACAAGTGATATTTCTTTTCTAATTTGTGCGCGCAGTCTTTCCCCTACTTTTTACGGTTGCACTTCTTTGTTTACAGAAGAGATATTCTGGTCATTTCCACTCCCTGCCACTCCACTCTCCCAGGCTTTCTCATTGGTTCACAGAGTATCTAGAAGGCCTCAAAATGAAATCATCTTTAGAGAAAAACATAAATACCACCCTAACCTGGTCTGCAGGAGGTCAGGGGCCTTCTTGTTAGAGAGCGGTGTTGCAACCTGGAGAACATTCTAGACTTCAGGCTCTGGAAAGAGCCTGAGGTTCTTCTTCTGGCTACAATACCCCTTTCTGGGTGATTCACCTCCCCTAATGTTTTGGTGAACACCTTCTCTGGGTCTCTGATTCTGCCTTTGAAAAATGGCCAGTTGGTTTAGATCACCATTCAAGTCCTCCAACTTTTTTATAATTTGAAATTCCTAAAAGGTCTTACATTATTAGGGTGTCTACTTGCAGGCCTTTGGGCAGATGGCCAAGAGCTCAGGCCAGACCTCTGTGTAGTAGTGGACATGAAGCCTTGACTAGCCATGAAAAATAATACACCACAGAGAGCAAAGCCCGTGAAGGGCAGGCATCTTCTCCTGTCTTACTCCTCAGTGCCTGTAGAGGTGTGGATGCATGGTGGATGCTCAAGAAAATACTTGCTGAGTAAATGAACATGTGATTGCCTCTGGACACTACTGTTAAAAATAAATACTTGCCAGGTGTGGTGGCTCACGCCTGTAATCCCAGTGCTTTGGGAGGCTGAGGTGGGAAGATAGCTTGAGCCCAGGAGTTCAAGATCAGCCTGGGCACACCCTGTCTCTACAAAAATAAAAAATAAAAAAATTATCCAGGCATGGTGGTGCGTGCCTATGGTCCTGGCTACCATGGGGAGCATTGCTTGAGCCCAGGAGTCTGAGGTTCCACTGAACTGTGATTGTGTCACTGCACTTCAGCCTGAGTGACACAGTGAGACCCAATTCTCTAAATAAATAAATAAATACGTTTACCAGACACAAAAGAGTATGTACTGTGTGATTCCATTTATATAAAGTTAAAAAGTGGGAAAACGAATCCATGGTGCTAGGGGTTTCTGGGGTGCTAGAGAAGGTTCTACATTTTGATTGGGAGGGTGGATCCATCACCAGGCTACACGGGTGGGATTTGTGCATGTTGACATTTGTAAGTTATAACTTAGTGCAAAGTAAATTAAATAACTCCAAGTATAAAATGTAAACAGTGTAAATCATCTTACCTCCTTCAATGGTTTATAGTTGCTGTTCGGTCCTCCAGATTTTTTCCTATTCATCATTACAGTTAATCATCATTAAAGTCTATAGCTGAGTATATTCCAGGAGTCAGCAAACTTTTTCTATAAAGGGCAAAATAGTAAATATTTTATGCTTCCTGGGCCAGATGGTTTCTGTTACAACTACTCAACTCTGCTCTTATTGACAATACATACATGAATATGTGTGGCTGTGTTCCAATAAAACTTTATTTACAAAAACAATTAGATGGCTGCATTTGGCCCATGTGTCACAGTGTGTCAACCCCCGGATAATACACTTATGCCACTAGAAGTCCACAGATCCAAAAGGGACCTTAGAGTCTTCCCCCTTTACTTCTTCCTCTTTGGGATAAGGAAGCAGATTCAGGGAGAATAAATTACTTTTCAAAGAGATGCAGCACAGGACCCTGGGAGAATCAGTTTTGGGGTCAGATGGGCCACCTGCTTTCTGGGAGTGTGTGGGCATAACTTTGGGCAAGTTACTAAATTTCTTTCAGCCTTATATTGTCACCAGAGGTAAATGGCGATAATAATGGAATTCATACCTTATAAGGTTGTTGGAAGAATTAAATAAAGTTACACAGAAAAACAAGTTGTGTGGGGTTGGCACATGCTGGGAACACATCGAGTGCAGCACATGGCTCAGAGGCCCCCTCATGTCCTCCCTCCCTTCCTTCAAAATGCAATGCTTCTGGTCCGAGTTCACTAATACCACTGAGTGTCTGCTCTGTGTGGAGCACTCTGGGGGAGCACCATAAGGAAATAATAAATGGATACGGGAGGATCCCAGATCCCACCAGTCCCTGCTATCAGCTTCCTTTCTAGAAACCCCTTTCAGCTCTGAGCTTTTTCCCCCAGACATGCTGCTATTAGTTGATCATTGCCAGGAAAACTCCTAAAGGTAAAGAAGATTTCCCTCTCATTTTGATTCAACAACCCACATCCTTTTCTGCTGGGTCATTTTTTAGAAATAGGGTATTCCCAGTAGCTTGTAAAAGATTAAATTAAAAACCGGCAACCTAGTATGATATTAAACTAATAAATACTACACCTACCATAAACAGCCTTTGCTCCAGAGCAACCATCTACTTCTCTTTCTTTTATCACAACATCCATGAAAAATGAAATTGGCTGTGGGCCCAGCACACAGAAGGTGCCCTGTGAGTGTTTATTGGGTAAATGGTGGGCCTGGCACACAGTAGGTGTTCCACAAATGTTTCTTGAATAAATGATCATGGGCTAAGCTATGGTGTTTAGGAAAAAAAGCAATAATCTGTACTAGACTTTTCTGGAAGCTGTTTTCAGATTAATATTTAAATAAGTATTATTGAGGTGCCCTAGCTACATTCCCACCTTTTTCTTCCTCACAGACCTTTGAAATAGGCAATATCCTCCATCCTCGCTTTAATGATGAAGACATGGAAGCTCCATTGGCCCAAGGACCCACAAAGGGTTAAGGAGCAGAACTCCAGACTTGCATGGAGGACCTCCGGATCCCATGTTAAGTGCCTCGTTTCTGGCACTTTGACACCTTCCGAGCCCCCGAAACAGATGGGGACACACACAGAAGCACCCTAAAAAGTCTCAGCACACAGAGAAATCCTGTGATTGCTTTAGAGGGGGAGAGAGAGGGGGAGAGGCTGAGAGAGAGCAAAGCTTTCCTGTGAAAGGGGATACCTGGCACATAGAGAACTATGCTATTGTACAGTATTTTACGGTGTGCAAAGAGCTTTCCTCTTTCATTTGATCTTCAAGAGAGTCCTGCAAAAAAAGCAAGGCAGGCATTACTATCCATATTTCACAGATGAGGAAACTGAGGCTCAGAGGAAAAATGACCCCCAGCGGTGCCAGAATCACCATCTGAGACTTCTGCACATGGAACCCAGTGTTTTCTCCAGGACACTGGGTTTATATAATGACAAGATCAGCACAAAGCACAGCCCAGGAACAGGGACCAGGACTAAGAGGAAGACACAAGACACCCCAGTTTCCACCTCCAATGCCATGCTCCGGTGAGGCAAAGGCTTTTTCCTTCCTCGAATGTAGGGGTTCCAGGAAAGAGTTTGGCCTGTGAGTCAAGAGCCTGTGTCCACTTGATGTTACCCTGTTTCTGCCCACCGATGTCTATTCTCCAATTGTAGAGGTCCTGGTTGCAGAGCAGGAGCGAGGTGAACTCTGCCTCTGCTCAGCCTACTGCGTCTGGTCGGGAGTGCTGTCCATGACTTGTGCCTTGGGCATGAGAGTTACCGCTCAGCCTCCCATTAAAGGATGACCGAGGTATCCTTTTGTGCTCTGATGACTATGCCCTGTTCCCAGGCCTGGGGTGAAGAGTCATGCAGGGCTGCTGAGTCAATGCAGCAAGCATTTACGGAGCATCTGCTCTGCCCCGGGCGTGCGGTCGGTGTCTGGCACTGCTGGAATAATCAGATTCACTTCCTGCTCTAAGGGAGTTGGTTATCCAGGCGGAGAGACAGACATGGACACACTTACCTCTATTGCTAGACGGAGTGCAACAGGCTTCATGATCGCACTGTGCCGATTGCATCACACAAAGCATCTCATTTGCTCCTCATAACTGCCCATGAGACAGTATTATTATTACTATTTTTAGGTTTCTCAACTGATGCCTGAACTGTTGGAGTTGCACAGAGCCTGTTCTTGCTCAGATCGGATTGAGATTCAAATGCAGCTCTGCCCGGCTTTCTGGACTAGCCAAAAGGCAGTTGCCATAGGGAACAGCATGGGGCTTGGAGTCAGCCTGATCTGGGTTGAAACCTGTCTCTGCTGCTTTTCAGATGTGACCTTGGGTAAGCTGACACTCTGAACTTCAGCTTCCTTATCTGTAAAAAGGAGGACAGTGTAGAAATTGGCAGGCCAGGTAGCATATGTAACCCCCGGCACAATTAACAAACAGAAGCAAATGTCAGTAGTAACGGGGAACCAACAAAATTCTGTGGGGGCTCAGGGCCCTTGAAGAGTACATAGAATTTTGACATCAAGGAGAAGCCAGAGAACATTTCAGGCAGAAAGAAGAGCTGAGCCAAGCATGAAAGCAGGTAATAAGGCAGTGGGGGAGGAGGGCAAGCTGCCTGGACCACGGAGGAATCTTGCTAACGATGATACTGGGAAGTAAGGACAGGGCTGGTCATGAGCAAACATTGAATGCCGGGCCTGGGGGTCTCATCCTCTTCCCTTAGGCAATGAGGTATCTCAAAGTTTTCAATGGGGTATGAGCCATTATTTAATTTTTTTAATGAATGCCTGTAACAACAATAACCATAGTAGTGACTATTTATTGTGTACCTACATCACTGTATCACTGTGCGAAGATTTACGCTGTAATCTCATCTGATCCTTAAAATAATCTGAGATTACTGTTTTGTTTTGTTTTTTTTTTTTTGAGAGGAACCTTACCCGGTCGCCCAGGCTGGAGTACAGTGGCATGATCTCAGCACACTGCAACCTCTACCTCCCAGGTTCAACCTCTGCCTCCTGGGTTCAAGCAATTCTCATGCCTCAGGCTCCTGAGTAGCTGGGATTACAGGCATGAGCCATCATGCCCAGCTAATTTTTGTATTTTTTGTAGAGACAGGGTTTCACCATGTTGGCCAGGCTGGTCTCGAACTTCTGACCTCAAGTGATCTGCCTACGCTTGGCCTCCCAAAGTGCTGGGATTACAGGCATGAGCCACCGTGCCCGGCCCGAGGTTACTCTTATTGTCTCCATCTTACAAAGCTGAGTGAAATGGTTCTATATGAAGACTCTGGAGCCAAATTGCCAGGATTCAGATTTTGGACTCACAACTCACTAACTGTATATGTGCAATTTACCACACCTCTCTGGGGCTCACCGTTCCCACCTTGAAAATGGGGGATAGAAGTAGCATTTACGTAACAGGGAGGTTGTAAAGAGTAAATGGCCAATACATATATAAAGCGATTAGAAGAGAGGCTGTCAGTATACTCTCAATAACTCTTATTTGATGATGATTGCCCAAGGTGACACACTTAGAGAGAAGGGGTCCCAGTCGTTCATTGAAGAAACCCTCCAGGGAGCCTCTGCCCACAGGAGGTGAGTGACGGGGTTGTGGGGCAGTGCAGAGGGGGAGGAAACCAGGGTGGAGATGAGGGTCTCCATGGCAGGAGCCTCTTCAAAGTTGCTGATGGGTGTCCCTCAGGCTGTACGAAGCAGGGCCTTAGGAGGAGTGAGTCACAGCGCACACCACATGCAGGGGAGGCCTAGAAATCCACCAGAAGCCACCATGGGGCAACAAGAAGGTTCAGATAGAATCTATGTAAGGTTAAAAGACCCCTCTCTTATTCACCCTCTCCCCCACACTTTCCCTGCCACACCATCCTCCCTACTAGCCTCTATGGCACCTTGCTAATTTCCATTCCTCTACCTGTTCACCTGTCACTCCCTCCACCTGGAAGAGCTCCTTCCAGGCAAACCAGACTTCGCAACTTCCCTGAAAATGTGGTTTAAAATTCAGAAGCTGCCGAAGCCTTCCCGATTAGCTCTTTTCCTTCTAATCATCCCCCTCCAACCCCCGCCTATCCCTTCTGGGATCAGCTGAGAGGCTCAAGTCCTTTGAGAAACCCCACCTGACCCTAGTGGTTCTCACCTGGGCATGGTTTTGACTCCTAGCGGGGCTTTGGTAATGTCTGGTAGGGCCAGCTTCATGAATGTGCTTGGGGTTTAATGCATTGCAGTTGCATCTTGAAATCCTTTTTTTTTTTTTTTTTTTTTTGGAGACAGAGTCTCACTCTATTGCCAGGTTGGGGTGCAGTGATATGATCTTGGCTCATTGCAACCTCCACCTCTCAGGTTCAAGCAATTCTGCCTCAGCCTCCAGAGTAGCTAGGACTACAGGCACGCGCCACCACGCCCAGCTAATTTTTGTATTTTTAGTAGAGACGGGGTTTCACCAAGTTGGCCAGGATGGTCTCAATCTCTTGACCTCATGATCCACCAGCCTTGGCCTCCCAAAGTGCTGGGACTACAGGCGTGAACCACCGTGCCCAGCTGCCATCTTGAAATTCTTAATAGTGTTATCTTCGACTTTCTGTTTTGTAGATGAAGCCTGATGGGACAACAGCACATGTGCTGGGGCCTTAGAGTCTTTGTTCACGTGGTCCCCCCTCCCCCCACTGCCTCCTTGCCTTTCTGGCATGAGTTTCAGGCCCCAGCTCTCCACCTGTTGGTGCTCCTGGCCGGGGCTCTCTCTTCCCACTCAGCAACCACCACTCCCCTCTGTGTCCTTAGCCGGTCTTCATGTGGGCATGGAGAGGTTGAGATAGGGTGCTTTTGCTGCATGGCATCTCCGAGTGGGGCATGGCAGTGGCCATCCCTGCCCCAGGCTGGCAGTGCCATGAAGCATTAGGCAATAGGCTACGTGGGGGGCATGCTCTTTACCCACCTCTGGACCAAGGGTGTCCTTGTGCCATGGTTGTAATGCCCTTGGGGGTTGTTCATCTGCCATGGGTTGGAGCAGCAAGCTGTGGGAAGGGTTCCCTGGTTTGACTTCCATGGCTTCAGAAGGACAAACGCATGGCCCAGTGGCTGGTCAGAGCAGGGACATGGTAGCTGGTGGGTTGCATGTGTGTACAGAGTCACAGAGTGGGGTCACCAGATACCTACAAGGGTTTGCACTTACCCTGCTAGTGTTCCTGTCCCTAGGGAATGAAAACACTTTGTATCTGAGTATCTTCAATGGCACATTTCGTCTGCTTTATGAACGAAGGGTCCCACACTTTCCTTTTTGCACTGGGCCTCACAAATCATGTAGTCGGTCCTAACGTCTAGAGACGATTTTCGTTGTCATGGCTGAGGGGGGTGCTACTGGCATCTAGTGGGTAGAGGCCAGGGTTGCCGCTAAACATCCCGCAGTGCACAGGGCAGCCTCCCCACAATAAAGAATTATCTGGTCTAAAACATCCATGGGGCCGGGTGAGGTGGCTCATGCCTGTAATCCTAGCAATTTGGGAGGCTGAGGCAGGAGGATCTCTTGAGCCCAGGAGTTCAAGACCAGTCTGGGCAACACAGTGAGACCCCGTCTCTATTTTTTAAAATAATTATTAAAAAATGTCCATGGGATTGAGGTTGAGAAACATGGGGTTTTGTATTCTTCCTTTCTGTTCCCAGTGCTCCCAGTGCTGATTTCTATCCTAGCTCTTTGCCCAGGTTGTGGAAATGACCTGATCACACGTTTAGACCAGAAATTCCTCAAGGGCAAGGTTGAATTTTTATCAATCTCAGATCCTTTGCACCAGGACCTAAGGTGGCGATGGGGCAGAGTAATTCTAATACTGACTGTACTGGCAGACAAGCTGACGAACTTACTTTATCATACTTTAACCTATTGTTTTGTGTGTGTTGGAAGTAAAAAACCATTTATAGCTGTTCTTGAGGCATTACATGATTGTTTTATCTTTCCTAAGTGGATTATAAATCCCTAAAGCACAGGAAATAAACCTTTTTTGTTTTTGAGATGGGGTCTCGTTCTTGTTGCCCAGGCAGGAGTGCAGTGGCAGGATCTCGGCTCACAGCAACCTCCGCCTCCCGGGTTCAAGTGATTCTCCTGCCTCAGCCTCTGGAGTAGCTGGGGTCACAGGCACCCACTACCATGCCCGGCTAATTTTTGTTTTTAGTAGAGATGAGATTTCACCATGTTGGCCAAGCTAGTCTCGCATTCCTGACCCCAAGTGATCCACTTGCCTTGGTCTCCCAAAATGCTGGAATTACAGGTGTGAGCCACCGCACCTGGCCAGGAAATAAACTTTCTAAGCCTTCTCTGTTGCTCAGTGGTGCTTAGAACAGTGCACTGTACGCAGCGGGTGTTCTGTAAGCGCTCCTTGCTAAAATCTTTTTCTCTGTTCTGTGTCTACCTTTCTGCATGTCCAAGGTCCATTTATTCATTCAATAAACATCCATTCAGAATTTACTATATGCAAAATACTGGAGATTTCAAGATGTTAAAGATATGATTTCTATTCTCAAGGAGTTCAGTCTGGCCAGGGAGTTAGAAAGTGTTTTTACTCCGTGTAATTAAGCATCACAGTTGCTGTGAAATTAGCCTTCAGAAAACTAATGACCAAGAAGAGAAGAGAGAAATACAGTAGGATTCTAATTTCACCAGAATTAGAAAATCCTGTTTCTATCAGAGTTCTCAAGCCTCATTTGGGTTTCTAATTCAGACCTTTGCAGCAGCTGGTTTGTTCGTTTAAGTATGTGTCTGTGTCAGGCCCTATTCTGGGCACTGGTGATGTAGCCGTGAATGAAACAGATGAAGCCCCGTCCTCCCAGAGCTCACCTGCCAGCAAGAGGCAGGGACGGATGGCAAGTCGATCTGTGGTGTGTCACAAGAGGATGTGTGATCGAGAAAAATGAAAGGGCAGGGGACAGTGAAAAGGAAGTGTGCAGGGCACTGCTGTAAGGGAGGGATCTTCCTGGGGAAGGAGTTTCAAAAGCGACATGTAGCTGGAAATCAGCTCGGACTTCCTGGGATGTTGGTTCGCTCCACCCACCCTCCCATACAGGCCCTATACATGCCCAGAAATCCCCTCTGAATTGCAAAGACACTGACTGTAGGTAGGAATGAGTTGAATGAAGTGTTGCCAAGTTTTTAAAGGGCTTTTCTTTAAAGCATTTGTGTGAAAATGTTTTTCCCAAGTTACTCCTCTCCAGTTGAAAAAAAGTTTGAACATTTTAATTTCCATTATTTGTATGAATTAATTAATTAACTTACTACATGTGCTACCATACTAATATTTCATTCTCATTGTAAGACTAACACAAGAATACAAAGTATGGAGTTAATAATAATTACAAAAATAAGGCCGGGCATGGTGGCTCACGACTGTAATCCCAGTAGTTTGGGAGGCCGAGGCAGGCGGATGACCTGAGGTCAGGAGTTTGAGATCAGCCTGGCCAAAATGGTGAAACCGAGTCTCTACTAAAAATCCAAAAAAATTAGCTGAGTGTGGTGGCGGACACCTGTAATCCCAGCTTCTTGGGTGGCTGAGGCAGGAGAATGGCTGAACCCAGGAGGCAGAGGTTGCAGTGAGCCGAGACCACACTGCGCCATTGCACTTCAACCTGGTCAAGATTGGAACTCCGACTCAAAAATGAAGTAAAAATCCCAGCACTTTGGGAGGCCGAGGCAGGCAGATCAGCTGGGATCAGGAGTTCGAAGTCAGACTGATCAAAATGGTGAAACCTTGTCTCTACTGAATATACAAAATTAGCTGGGCATGGTGGTACATGCCTGTAATCCCAGCTACTCGGGAGGCTGAGGCAGGAGAATCGCTTGAACTCAGGAGATGAGGTTATAGTGAGCCGAGATCTCGTCACTGCACTCCAGCCTGGGCAACAAGAGCAAAACTCTGTCTCAAAAAAATAATAAAATAAAATAAGACCTAAGATTTTCATCCTGTACCCTCAATACATCAGCTTGTGCACCCCCACTTGGGGACCCCTGTTCTAAGGTAGAAAAGTACCAAATTCTATTTTATTTTTGGATAAGAAGAAACTTGGCTAGAGGTGACCAGACAGACACCGCTCAGGAATTTTTTATGATTTGGAAAATAATAAGGGGGAGATTGATTGGAGATATAGGAGGAGAGAGAAAGGAAAGAAGGAAGAAAAGAAAAGGGGGATAATAAAGAAAACAAATAAGAGAAATAAACTTTTTTTTTAAAAAAAAGAAAGCAAGATAAAAGGGAAGGAGAGAAGGAAAAGAAAAAAATGAAGAAAGAAAAGAAGGAAGGTAAGAAGGGGAGAAGAGAGAGAAAGGGAGAGGGAGAGAGAAAGAGAGAGGGGGGAGAGAGGGAGGAAGAGAGGAAGAGAGAAAGGCAAAAAATAAAGAAAAAATACCCCCAAGACACCACTGGATACAGGCAGTGCCTGTGCTCAGACCTCTCAGTGTTGTAAGAATGTTCCGTCACAGTCCATAGGCTGGACCTTGGCCTCTTTCCACATGTTCAGAACCACCAGCTAATGCAATGGAGATTGCTTTCTGGTCCAACTCTCTTACCCGATAGCCAGTTCCCCTTCGTGGCCCTCACTTGGCAGTGGTGTCAGGAGTGATGTGGAGGCTGACCTTTTCCCATCACTGTCCTGCACACCTCATTAACTTCCCCTGCAGCTGGGAATGGCCATTATGGAGTAGAAGAGCTGACAGGTTTTCCAGAGAGCAGAGCAATGCACAGTTTCCCAGAAGTTCCTGACCTGGGAGTTCTCTCCTGTAGGGCACGGGAGATAATCCAGTTTATGAGGCCATCAGAAGAAAGTCATGTTCCAAGCTCTTAATGAACCCTGAATACTTTTTTCTTTTTAGACCCTTCCATTAAAAACAAAGGAATGAGACAAGGCGCGTCCATGAAGAACAAATCAAGGAATACAAAATAAAATAATGTAAAAATGCCGTGCAAAATGATACAAACATAAAAATACAAGCGATGTTTTTTGAATGAAAGTTTTTAATTTCGGCCAGGTGCAGTGGCTCACGCCTGTAATCCCAGCACTTTGGGAGGCTGAGGTGGGCGGATCACAAGGTCAGGAGTTTGAGACCAGCCTGGCCAATATGGTGAAATCCCATCTCTACTAAAAATATAAAAAAAATTAGCCAGGCATGGTGGTGCACACTTGTAGTCCCAGCTCCTCCTTGGGAGGCTGAGGCAGAAGAATCCCTGGAATCCAGGAGGTGGAGGTTGCAGCCAGCCGAGATCGTACCACTGTACTTCAGCCTGGGTAACAGAGGGAGACTCTTTCTCCAAAAAAGAAAAACAAACAAACAATAAAAAAACAAAAAGAAGAAAGTTTTAAATTTCAAGTTTAATCTAGCCCTGCACCAGGAGGCATGCAATATTTGTTGAAGGAATAGTGAATTTTCACGATAATTCTGTGACGACATAAGGTGGACGGGATCTTCATGGAACTAAGGAGACCGAGGCCCCAGAATTTAAGGGCCCTTGGTCATACGGCGAGTGAGCAGGTGGTCAAAGCCTGTCCTCCACTGTCACAGGGCACTGCCTCCACGCAGACCTTTTGTTTCCTTTGGGAAGATCTGTCACTTGTCTAGCTACTCTGATGAAGTCATTGCTTTAGGGCAATGGGATTGAGTTTAAACATAATTGAGCACCTACAAGAAGGCAGGCATGTGTCGGGCATGGGGTGGCGGGTGGGGTATAAAGCTGCAAAGCTGGCCTCTGCCCCCAGGAAGCTCACAGCCCATGACAACTGCAGTGACCCTTAAGCCTGTCATATTCACTACCGGCTTCCTTGTCTTGCTACTGAATATTATTGTCACCTATGAGAGCATTCCCTTTTTAAAAAGGCTTTTAGTTTTTAAATTATAAAACCAATCAATATCACCATATTATCTACCAATTCTATTTCTGGGTCTAAGCCCCAAAGAATTGAAAGCAGGATCTGGAAGAGATATTTATACACCCATGTTCATAGCAGAATTATTCACATTAGCCATAAGGTGGAAGCAACTCAAGTGTTTATTTTATTTTTTTTTGAGACGGAGTTTCACTCTTATTGCCCAGGCTGGGATGCAGTGGTGTGATCTCAGCTCACTGCAACTCTCCATCTCCCAGGTTCAAGCAATTCTCCTGCCTCAGCCTCCTGACTAGCTGGGATTACAGGTGCCCACCACCATGCCTGGCTAATTTTCATATTTTTCCTTTCTTTTTTTCTTTTTTTTTTTTTTAAGATGGGGTTTCACCATGATGGCCAGGCTGGTCTTGAACTCCTGACCTCAGGTGATCCACCCACCTTGGCCTCCCAAAGTGCTAGGATTACAGGCGATTTTCATATTTTTAATAGACACAAGGTTTCATCATGTTATCCAGGCTGGTCTTGAACTTCCGAACTCAAGTGATCCGCCTGCCTCAGCCTCCCAAAGTGCTAGGATTACAGATGTGAGCCACTGCACCCAGCTTCAAGTGTCTATTGAGAGATTTATATATATATATATATATATATATATATGTTTATTCTTTCATCTCTCAATAGACACGATAATTTTCCATTGTAGATATACATATCTAGTATATATACAATGTATATATGCATATATATACATTGTCCATATACATGTACATACATATACATACAATGGAAAATAATTCAGCCTTAAAAAGGAAGCAAATTCTGACACATGTCTCGACAGGAATGAACCTTGAGGGTGTTATGCTACTGAAATAAGCCAGTCATGCAAAGACAAAATCTGAATGATTCCACTTACATGAGCTATCTACAGTAGCCAAATTAATAGAGACTGAAAGTAGAATGGTGGTTTTCAGCGGCTGGGAGGTGAGGGATGGGGAGTTACTGTTTAACGGGTACAGAGTTTCAGTTTTGTAAGATGAAGGTTGTGGAACCGGATGGTGCTGATGGCTGCCCAATAAGAAGAATGTGCTTAAAATACTATTGAACTGTACATTTGAAAATGGTCAAGACAGTAGATGTTATGCTATGTGTATTTATCATAATTTAAAAAGATCGAATAGACATTATGATAAATTCAAATAATGAAAACTTACTAGAGCAGAAAGAGAATGTCTGCTTTCTTGTCTGTTTACCACCTGCTTCCCAACCTCCTCTGTTTGGGCAATTGCTATTCAGTTTATCTGTTTCCTTTGTACTGTTTTGCCTGCTCGCACAGATGCACACACACATGTGCATGCACGCACGGATATATGCTTTTAAAAGCCAAAACAGATCTCTGATTCCTTCTTCTCCCTTGTACACTCCTCAAAGGGAGCTAAAAGGAGCAGTTAAGAATGTGGGTGGTGGGAACAGCTGGCTGATTGGAATTTCCATTCCACCCCTTACTCACTGTGACCATTCACTAGTGATTTAATTTCTCTAAAGCTCAGTTTCCTCGTCTGAAAAGTGGGATAATATTATTGCTGGAACTTAACGATGAAAAGAATGGAAGGTGTTGGCACATAGGAAACATGTAGTCAGGGCTGGCTGGTTATGTGTCTCTGGAAGTTTCTTCCATGACGTGGACTCTGTGTGCAGTCAGGGCTCAAGGAAGTCTGTAGCAAGAGGAGGACAGCGAAAGGGAGAACCTCTCAGTGGGCATTATGCTCATGCCTAGGAGGCACATATTATCTTCTCCAAAAGGTCTAGTTAAGAAGAGTTATTGGCATGTTGTACATGCAACACTTGGAACAGAACAAGAGGCACAGGATATTTTAAAGTTTAAAAGTTACTTTAAAAAATAACATTTTCTAAGTGAATTTCTTCTGTATCTTTGTAAAGCTGTTCACACACACACACACACACACACACACACACACACACACCCCTCTCCCAGCTGTCAATGAATGGTATAAATAACAACTGTGACTTTAACCACAACAAAAATGTGTTACTTCTTAGGTTGTCTTTGAGGTTTTCCTTTTAAAAGCTGTTTCTAGGAGCCAAGTTTTTTTTTTTTGTTTGTTTTGTTTTTCTAGGATCACTGCTGACTGACTAAGGACCTCAGGCTGTTTATGTGGGAGAGCTTTAGATATGGTTATTTGTATGGCATTGTATCAAGGCCTTCAAATATTTGCTGGGAGGTTTGGTGGAGAATGTCTAGACCAGTGCAAACACTGCAGGCCCAGAGAAATCCAAGAAGCTCAAGGAACCATTCAAGAACCCTTTCTTTATCCTATTGTCATCACAAGGAATTACAAGGAAATCTTCTGAATCTTTGTCAGCCCCATGAGCCCATCAAAGAGGGTCCAAGTCAATAAAAGATCTTGATTTCAGCACGCCTGGTTTCATTCATTCCACAGCGATGAGAAGTAGGGTGGAAAGCCATCGATCTTAAGAGTCAGGCGAGCTTCCGCCGCCCAACGTCTGCTACTCACTTGCTGGTTCACTCTGGCAAGTCACTGGCCCTCTCGGGGCTCTAGTTTCTTAGTTTTAAATGAAAGTGGTTAAGTAAAAGAATGTCTAGCCTCCCTTCCTTTGATCCTATCTATCGATTAAGTAACTTTCAGGTGTAGTTATTGAACCAGGTCTGTAGTAAAAGATACAAAGAAAAAATTAGAAGATAAGATCCCTTGTCTCAAGAAAGTTTGATTGGATGTTTAAGCCTCTTTTATTATTTCTCAGCTCCTAGGAGTTTCTTGGAAGCACATAATCTCACAGAGTGTATGTGGCCACAGGCAAATACCTAATAAATCATCACAATACAAGATAAAATAATATCATCTGTGTTGCCAGGCTTTGAGTCCACCCTAAACTTTTGTACAGGTGGCCAACACACAAATAAATACACCTATAATAACAGTTATTTTATGTATAATAAGAGCTATAATATATCAGTCTCCTACTGTGTACCTAGCTCTCTACTAGATGCTTTCAAAGCCTTATCTCTGAAACCCTCACGACAATCTTGTAAGATAGGCAGTGCTATCTCCATTTTACACATGAGGAAACCCAAGACTTTGAGAGATTAAGAAACTTGCCCAACATTGGCCAGGTGTGGTGGCTCATGCTTTTAATCCCAGCACTTTGGAAGGCCGAGGTGGGTGGATTATCTGAGGTCGGGAGTTCGAGACCAGCCTGGGCAACATGGCAAAACCCCGTCTCTACAAAACAAAAGAAATTAGCTGGGCATGGTGGTATATGCCTGTAATCCCAGCTACTTGAGAGGCTGAGGCAGGAAAATCGCTTGAACACAAGAGGCGGAGGTTGCAGTGAGCCGAGGTGGTGCCACTGCACTCCAGCCTGGGCGACAGAGCGAGACTCCATCTCCAAAGAAAAGAAACTCGCCCAACATCATGTAGATAGGAAGGGGCTGTAGCTCTTTCAGTTCCAAAGTCTAATCTCCTTTCACTGTACCTCTGCCTCTGCGTGTAATGTTTTGCGTTTTACAAAGCATATATAGGTGTCACACACACACACACACACACACACACACACACACACACACATCCGGGGTTTTGAAGATGAGTAGACCGAAGCACAGGCTGATTAAATGATGTGTCCCAAATCCCTTCCCTAGAGAGTGGCAGACGAGGGACCTGAATGAAGCCAGGTGCTCTTACTCAAGAAAATGTCCCCCTCACCTGCAGTGCTGCTTGCCGCATGCCCCGGTGGACATGGTTTTGTAAGATTCCTTAACTCTCCTAGGTGGGGCAGGCATGCCACACGTCCCTTCCCTGCATTGTTCATACGCTGCTTCCCATTTTCTTGCTCAACGCTCTTGCAGTCTGTCTCAGTTCCATACATGGCATTTCATCTTTCTAGCTGCTCGGGCCCCAGAACAAGAACCAGGGGACTTGTGCTTTTCTCTTACACCTGTGTCTACTCCTTCAACAAATCCGCTGGACTTCCTTCAACATAAACCCAGGATCTGACCATTTCTTGGCACCTCCATCAGTCTCCTCTCAGTCACACCAGGCATCTTTCCTGTCATCTCAACTGGTCCCTCCGTATCTTCCCTTGCTCCCTACAGTCTCTTCTCCACACGGTAGCCAGAGGGATCCTGTTAAGTCAGAAGCCACATGCTACCCTTCTCTGCTGATAAATGCTCCAATGGCTTCCGGTTTCACTGGGAGCAAAAGCCCTATGAGATGGACTTGACTTCTGCCATGAGGCCTCCTGGCTGTTCCTGGAACACATCAGGACCACTTCGCCCCAGGGCCTTTGCACTTGCAGTTTTCCTGCCCTGGGACCCCTTCCCAGCTCATGGGCTGATGGGGCTACAAAGATTCAGAGCAGAGCCCACTCCTCAGCTCCCTCAAGTGTGTGCTAATTTGCCATCTCCTTGGGGAGGCTTCCTTTGCCCACCTTTATTCAGACTTCCGCTCATCTCCTACGTGATGTTTTCCAGCCCCATTCTGGAGCTCTGCCTCCTTTCTCCTTCTAAGCACTTATCACTATCTGGCAAACGATGCATTGAACCAGTTCATTTTATTTGTCATCTATCTCCCCAAATTGAATGTAAGCCCCCCAAAGGCAGGGTTTCATTTGGGGACAGGAAGTTCTGGTTCATTCACTACCATAACCCTAGTGTCTACAACAATGCCTGGCACTTAGTAGGTCTCAATACATTTTTTTTTTTGACAGAGTCTCACTCTGTTGCCCAGACTGGAGTGCAGTGGTGCCATCCCAGCTCACTGCAACTCCCGCCTCCTGGGTCCAAGTGATTCCCTTGCCTCATCTTGCCTCCCAAGTAGCTGGGACTATAGGTGTGCACGACCATGCCTGGCTAATTTTTTGGTATTTTGGTAGAAAAGGGGTTTCACCATGTTAGCCAGGCTGGTCTTGAACTCCTGACCTCAAGTGAGCCACCCACTTCAGCCTCCCAAATTGCTAAGATTACAGGTGTGAGCCACCGTGCCTTGCCCCAATACATGTTTTTCGAATGGATGAATGGAGGATATTCATTCCCTGTCCCCTGACAGGTATTAGGGCCTCATCTCTTCCTGATCTGCAGAGTGGATCATTTTTTTTAATCTCAGGCATATGTTCACTCTTCTGAGGTGTGGTATGACCACTCATTTCTCACTGACTCTCACCTAAGCCCAGTTCCTACCTAAGATGCTCTCCGCAGAGGCTTGGGTGAGGCTGCAATCATGCCAGCTTCTGCTCTCATCCCACATTCTTTGAGTTTAATGAGGAAGCCTCCCTCAGGTGCCGTCCTGGACCGCTTCCTAAGACGCTGCCTTCACAGACAACACTCTCAGTTTCAGGAGCCATCCAGCTGTTGAAGGTCAACCATTCAACTTACTGAGTATTAATTATTCAAATGTGTCTGGTTGTATGGGAGGACTTCAGCCAGCAATGAAATGGAGGGTGAATCAGGGTGAGGGAGAAAGTTCATATTAATGGTACCCCTTTACCCATCTCAAAGGGGTAAATACCCTTGAAAGCGCCCCTGTGCTTCCGGGTTGAAGAGAGTGCAGGAGCACAGGAGGAGAGAAGGCTATTTAATTTGTAATTTGCAAAAAAAAAAAAAGCCATTTATCAAAGTTTCTGCTTGAGATATTCAGTAATAGAACTGCCCGTCAAGGTTTCCTTAAAGGTAATGTTGCTGATTAAAAAGGAAGCATGCCCTGTCATTTTGCATTTGAGAAAACAGTCACACAGAGTTGGGTGATGATTCTCAAAGGACAACAGCAGCCCCTTGTATCAAGGGACAGTCATGTTCACCTCCACCCACCAGAACGGTGTCCCAGACCATCTCTGGAGGAGGGTGTCATCATGAAAGTTGCCTGCCATCGAGAGAAAGAAAAGGAAGTGAAACTCACTCACCACTCAAACCCCAAACAGTGCTGGGTCAGGAGTGAGGGCAGAGCAGGCAGATCTGGGCAGAACGTTAGAAATGGCATCGGTGTCCCAGCTGGGACGGCCTTTTAAGGTCAGCCAGGACAAACTTGGAGGTCACCTGTACTTGGGGAAGCTGAGGTGCGGAGGGGATGAGTGACTTCGGGGTCCCGGCCACACAGGGAGTTAGTGATTAAAAAGCAGTCAGATTTCTGCCACCGTGAGTCTCCGCATGGAGCTATGTCCAGGGTGCTTAAATGACCATGGCAACCCACTGCTTTTGTACCCTTATGTTCCAGATGAGGAGACAGACCCATAAGGCAGAAACAGCTACGAGGCCAAGGAGGCCAGAGAAGATATTTAATGTGGACCTTCACCCGTTGGCTTCTCTTGAGTTCATTTAAGCAGGACTTTCTGTTCTTTTCTCTCTTCCTTTCCTTCAGTGTCACGGGAACTTTATAACAATTTTGTCTAGTCCCTCAGGAAATGGTCTTGTGAACTTGAAAAACAAATGCCTAAATTCACTGAACCAAGTTAGTTTCTTGTACTGTCTCTTCTGTTCCATGCCAGTGTTTCTGCCCAGAAGTGGGGTCAGTTTGTTCAGAATGGAGGGGAAGGCAGAGATTCTGTGGACTCCCCCAGAGTCATAGCTTAGCAATGAGAAGACAGGGACGCATAGGACAGTCTCCCCAAAGTAGACCATCTCAGTGTTCTCAGCATACAGCAGGTGCTTAGCAAATGATGATTGCATTATGTTGTTAGGTGCCATGCTGGAAAACTTATAGGCTAACCAATTTTACAACAGACCAATGGGCAGGTGTATTGATCACCCAGCTACTCTATGTCCAGAGTTATCATTGGAATTGTCCAAAAGTCAAGAGACATACAGCTTTACTCTCAGGGGCCTTGAAATCTCATTGGGAAGCCAGTTCTATCACACGTAACATACCCTGAGCAAAATACAAGACAGTTCCCATAAAAGACCCTGTAATATTGATGAGATTGTAGAGAGAGGATTTAAAAGCCAGCTCACTCCATCATCACGCCCATGTAATAATAATGATAGTAATAGTCATAGCTGCCCTTTTTCGAGCAGTTGACTGTAGTTACTACCAGGCACATGCTAAGCACTTTAAATATATCATCTCATTTACTCTGCACAACAAACCTACCCCTACTAATGTTATCTCCTTGTCCACGGTCACATAGCTGAAAGCGTAGAGCCAGAACACATCGACTTTTTCTATGTGGATTTGTAAAAAAAAAAAAAAAACCAAACCAAACCAAAACAAAAAAACAAAACAGAAAAGTGTAGAGCCAGAATTGGAATCCTGGCGCCTTTTACTAACCCTAACCCTAAAGCCATGTTCTTAGTGGTGACAACCACCGTCATCCTCAGCCTCTCTAGTCCTTGTGTGTAGGTGGCTCCTTGAAAGACGACTGTACCTTTTAAAGTCTCTGCGTCCTCTGGCCACCACGTTCCGGTCCAGATCAGCGGTCCCCAAACTCTCGGACACCCACCACATAGAGGGTCCTGGTGAGTGAGAGAGAAAGGGGAACTGCTTGTCATCTGTGGCCCATTTGCGTCCACCCACCCCTGGAAGTGAGGGGCACACGTGAACCCTGTCCCCACGTTGTCACTCAGGTGGAAACAAGTTGAGAACCCCAGTTTTGGGGTCACCCCGGTTGCTCCCGTCCCATTTTGCACTTTCCCTTCCTGTTTTCCTGAGGCTGGCTTTGCTCTGCTGTCTGTCTGTTTTAAACCCCAAGCATCAGATCGTCTCTGAAACTCAGCCAGCCAACTCTCCTTCATTTTCCCGGAGTCTCCTGGGGTCCTCAGGGTTCTCCCAGCTCCTGAGCCACTTATTTTTCCCCTGGGCGTGTTCCGAAGTCCTGAGTGCCAAATCATTGGCGCCGCCTTGTGGCTGTGCCTGGGAATTGCAGCTCTCCTGCTCGTGAGGACAACTGGGCCCCCAGAATGTAGGTTTCCATTGTATCCTTCTCCCACCGCTATACTCACCGCATCTCCCAGAGTGGAAGTACCTTAACAAGCCCACTTGACATCCTCAAATTACCACCATGACTTCAGGGTATGTGAACATTAAAATCACCCCGGTACTACTACTACTTACTACCACCACTCAAATTCCTGCCACCACGACTAATACCCTACCCTACAACCACTACCCCCCACTGCTACCACCACTTCTATCACTGTTAATATCACTACTACCTCCACAACCATTACGACTTCTATTAATACCACAAATACTACCACTACACGATAGTGTTACTGCCACTCCCACCACTAGTACTATCACTACAACCACCATTAATACCACTATTACCACTACTAATACCGTTACTACTGCCACTACCACTATTAATATCACCCCTACCACTATTTTTTTTTAAGAGACGGTGTCTCGCTCTGTTGCCCAGGCTGGAATGCAGTGGTGTAATCATAGCTCACCGCAGCCTTGAACTCCTGGGCTCAAGTAATCCTCCTATCTCAGCCCCCAAATAGCTGGGACTACAGGTGCATGCCACCACACCTGACCAAGTTTTAAAATTTTTTTCCAGAAATGGGGTCTTGAACTCTTGCCCTCAAGCAATCCTCCTGCCTTGGCCTTCCAAAGTGCTGGGATTACAGGTGTGAGCCACAGCACCTGGCCACTGCTATTACTATTAATACCACTCCTACCATTATTAATACCACCCCTATTACTACCACTGCTCAGACCATTCCCCACGACCGCTCCACCACCACCACTATTATTGCTATTGTTACTGCAGCTACTGAAGACTTACTGTGCGCTTGGCTCATGATATTTTTCTTATATTATCTCATGTAATTCTCACAGCAACTCTTGAAGAAGGAAATACAATTATCCTCATTTTACAGATAAGATAATCAGGACTTGGGAGTCCTTTGAATTGTCATAGTTCCCTCTGCTAGTAAGAGGCAAATCAGGATACGAACCCAAATTGTCTGGCCTCAGAGCTCATGCATTTAACCACTAGCGTGAGGAAGCAACATTGACTTTGGAGTCAGGGAGACTTGTGTTAGAATCCCTGCCTTGCTGGGTAACCGGGTGAGTGAGTCTTCTTTGTAAGATGGGGTTTCCACTTGCATGGATAGGGTTCTTTAGAGGATTAAATGACACGATATATATTGGGATGTCCAATCTTTTGGCTTGCCCGGACCACATTGGAATAAGAATTGGCTTGAGCCACATATAAAATACACTAACACTAACGATAGCTGATGAGCTAAAACAAAAAAAAAAAATTGCAAAAAAAAATCTCATAATGTTTTAAGAAAGTTTATAAATTTGCATTGGGCTGCATTCAACTCCATTCCAGGCCACATGTGGCCCGTGGGCCATGGGTTGGACAAGCTTGATATACATGAGACATGTAACAGAAAGGCTGCATGTAATCTGCCTGCCTCCCAGGGAACCTGGCAGACCTGTCTTGTGAGTCTCTGCTCACAGCCAACAATAGGTCCTCTGCAAGAACCTAATGTTGGATAACTCACTTTCCACGCAAGCCATACAAAGTACTTGTTAATGATTCATTCTTTCGCCCACATATCTCACATTTATTGAACATCTCCTACATGCTAGGCATGGTGCTTGGGCCTGGGGATGTGGTCACAGCGCTTGTGTCATGGACCCTACTGGAATTTTCTGTGTGCCAGCTACAGGAGATGCAAAGAGCAGTGTGGAACAGTTGAGGCACAGAGCATCTGGTGAGCTTGGAAAAGGGGGTAAAACAAGAAAATCAATGATTAGGCACAATGAGGATTAAGATAAACATCTTAGGAGATTAGGGAATGGATAGTCCCATCAAAGGAAAGAAACATCCCACTGGTGGATGGATCGGGCAAAGTCTGGTGGCATCAGTTGGAAGGAGGGGGAAGGAAATGGCAAAGGTAGCGGCTGGAGGAACATCCTGGGTGATTAGTTTTTTCAGTGAGGGGCCACTGGACCTCCTGCTCATCCTTCACTATTTAGAGAGCACTTGTAATAACCAATGATCGTCTCACGGCAGCTTCACTGGAGTGGGGGAGGGCTGGACCTTAGCGGTTCCTCCACAGTGGAGGGATAACCATGTGAAAACACTCCCACTGTAAACAGGCTCTGCGCTGGACTCCAGTCCCCACCACTGAGGTGGGACTCCCATTTTGCAGATGAGAAAATTGAGACTCAGAGACGTTCAGTGACTTACTGAAGTTACTGAATGCAGAAGTCAGGATGCAAACCTGGGTTCATCTAGTGCCAAAGGCCACGTTCTTTCCATCGTGAAACACTTTTCTTTTACGGAGAAGGCTGGAAGCCTGGGAAGCTTTCACTCAGATCTGATCATGCAGGTAGAAGGCTGTGTCCACCATATAAAGGAGGCAGTGCTTAGAGACACCCAGGGTGTTGAGAGGAGTGGCTCAAACAGACTTCGGGGTGTGTGGTGTGAGAGGCTGCCGCACGCAGCAATTGTTGTCAAGCAGACCTGGGCTTGACTCTCAGCTGGGCAAGTTTTTTTAACCACCTTTAAAAATGCTATCCCAACGATTTCCCTCTGTGATCATGTTTTAGCTGTTACACACATTTTAATGAAAATTATAATTATACGGTAGGTTTAAACCTTGGTTTTCTCATCTGTAAGTCAGTAATGTCTATTATAGGATTGTTTACACAGACGAAATCAGTTAACACAGGAGGAGCTCCACAAAGTACCCAATGCATGTTGGTTTTTTTTTTTTTCTAGGAGAAGGACCTAGAACAATGCTGAGGACATTGTTTTGGGACAATGCTGGGGTGCTCAGGATGTGGCTGCTAATGCTTCATTTTTTCTGGAGCCTGACAGAATCCTGGCCACTGTACCCTCAATTGATATAGTCAAGAGGGTGTTTTATCAGCTTATGAATTTTTATAAGGTTCCACTTTTGCAATTTCATGTAATGCTCCAGTGCCACTGGACACGTCAGCTCCTGGCCTTTCAGTTGGTGAGGCGCTTCCCATAAACAGAGCCATAAAAGCCCACTGGTTTCCTCCTTGGCCTGTGAGTTTGCTCGGTGCTCTCCATCTCTCCTTCACCATTTGAATAGTGATGTCATGATTCCAACATCCTCTCACCTCTACTGAAAAGGACCTAGCAGTGACTCCCCTCCTGGGTGCTCAGCAACCCTCTAGGGGGAAGTTGTGGTTTCAGCAAGGTGCAAACATCATGAAACCGAGAGAGAACTGGGAGGGCGGAGAAGTCACCCAAAGGTAGGAGAGAGAGAAAAATGCTCACATGCTTTTATTCAGCTCAAGACAGTGGTCAAGTCAGTCTTTATTTTTTTTTTTTAGGCTTGCTATTAAGACATTAGTATAACACCATTTAAGGAAATATAAATAGAATAAAGCACCCACCCGTTCCCCACCACCAAGTGCTAGCCCAATTATGTCCCTTTAAAAGTGATCACTTTTAAATGTTACACATATTTTAATAAAAATTATAATCATACTATAGGTTTAATTAAATTTAATCTCCTTCTCAAATGATGTTATTTCAGGAAGGCTTTTTCTTTCTTTTTTTCTTTTTTGGAGATGGCATCTCACTCCGTTACCCAGGCTGGAGTGCAGTGGCACCATCTCAGCTCACTGCAACC
This sequence comes from Ateles fusciceps, assembly GCA_036589455.1. NCBI lineage: Eukaryota > Metazoa > Chordata > Mammalia > Primates > Atelidae > Ateles > Ateles fusciceps. The sequence goes on from JAZHEH010001132.1 coordinate 4,379,129, forward strand.
TCTGCCTCCCGGGTTCAAGTAATTCTCCTGCCTCAGCCTCTTGAGTAGCTGGGATTCCAGGTATGTGCCATCATGCTCGGCTAATTTTTGCATTTTTAGTTGAGACAGAGTTTCACCATGTTGGCTAGGCTGGTCTTGAACTCCTGGCCTCAAGTGACCCACCTGCCTCAGCCTCCCAAGTGCTGGGATTACAGGCGTGAGCCACCGCACCTGCTTATCATGGAAACTACTGCATCGTGGCCTGTTCCTGGGACTCAGTGCTCCAGCATCTTGGCTGCAAGCAGTCCCAGGGTTGAATGGAGCAGGCAGAGATATCAGCGTCACAAAGCCTTGGGTTCAAGTCTTGCTTCTGACACTTACTACTCATGTGACCTTGGTTCCATTATTGCCTTGTGCTTTGAGCCTATTTTCTCATCTGTGAAGTGGGAGATCACACAGACGTGGCAGAGTTACCGTGAGGTTTAGAAGTAAAGCCTGTAGAGGCCTGGCAGAGAATTTCTTCAGCCAATGGTAGCTGTTCTTAGAGATGTGCTGTTGCTGCCCTTAGTATTGGATTGTTCTCGATGACACCATGATGGACATCTTCCCTAACTTCTCTTCTCCTTTTGACTTCTCTTCTGAGGAAAAGTTCCCGGGGGTGGGATTTTTTTTTTAGCCAAGGGTGTCGACATTTTTGTGGTTTTTGACATGTATTGCCAATTTGCCTTCTAGAAAGCGGATACGAATTCACTTAATCATTGGCAATGTAATTAGTATTTGATCCAAAGCTAGTAGCAAAAGAAGGTGAGCGACTAGCGATGTCAGTAACACAGGTCAGTAATAAGCAGGTTCTTTAGGAAACAAGAGGCTGCAGTTTGTGGAATTTTTGATGTTGAAAGCCAGAAATTTGAAGACAGTATGGAAGTAATGGAAATTTAGGCTGGGCGCAGTGACAGACCAGCAAAGGGCAGCTATTTACCATCTGTGTGTTTGTTAACGCGTATGCTCCTATAGGGATGAAGTATTTGATATGAAACCACAATTCTTCCAAAATGTATATCTGGTTTAAAACCTAAAGTGGAAATTCTGCCTAAGTCTTGCATTTGGGGTTAACTCTGTCGCTCTGATCACTGCCTCTCTAGTTCTTTTCTTGGGGAATTCATTAAACTATTCAAAACAAGTTTTTCTAATTTTGACTTTCTTTTTTTAGATGGAGTTTTGCTCTTGTTGCCCAGGCTGGAGGGCAATGGTGTGATCTCGGCTCACCACAACCTCCGCCTCCTGGATTTAAGCGATTCTCCTGCCTCAGCCTCTTGAGTAGCTGGGATTATAGGCACGCGCCACCACACCCAGATAATTTTTGTAATTTTAGTAGAGATGGGGTTTCTCCATGTTGGTCAGGCTGGTCTTGAACTCCTGACCTCAGGTGATCCGCCCTCCTTGGCCTCTGAAGTGCTGGGATTACAGGCATGAGCCACCACACCTGGCCCTAATTTTGACTTTTATAATACGCTGAAACTACTGGCTCACTCGGTCAAACAGTAAGCCTCAGTGCCCATGTCCTGTTTCATGTTTGTGTGGGGATGAAGTTCAGTGCTATGATGTTTTCATTTATATTATACGTTTTCTAGCACCTCTCTCGAGTGGGGTGGAGAGAACACTGAGTTGAGAATTGCTTGATCTGGATTCGGGGACTGATTCTCTCCTTACCTCACAGTGTCGTTTGGGGGCAAATCCCTACTCGTTCCCCAGATTCTGATGCCTTCCACAGTGGAGACTCACTGCTAGGGTGGCCATGTTCCTGGTGCCTGATGGTTTACAGCTTTGAGCTTTCAAAAATCAGTTCTGAAGTTATCTGTGACAATATGCCAAGGGGATTTAATAGAAAAAAAATTCCTATATTTAATTAAATAAATAAATTAATTTTTTTGATATGGAGTCTTGCTCTGTTGCCCAGGCTGGAGTGGAGTGATGTGATCTCAGCTCACTGTAACCTCCATCTCCTGGGTTCAAGCAATTCTCCTGCCTCAGCCTCCCAAGTAGCTGGGATTACAGGTACCCGCCACCACACCCAGCTAATTTTTGTATTTTTAGTTGAGATGGGGTTTCACCATGTTGGCCAGGCTGGTCTCGAACTCCTGACCTTAGCTGATCTGCCTGCCTCGACCTCCCAGAGTGCTGGGATTACAGGCATGAGCTGCTGCGCCCGGCTCATTGCTGTATTTTAAATGCATTAAAGATACTCTATGGGTATTTGCAGGCCAGGCCTCTCTTTCCTTGCCGGACCTTGGCTTTAGGCAACTGTTGAGGTCCCCGCTTCTCTGAACTCACCCCCACCCCACGCTAATGTTGAGGGTCGCTGTAGCTCTGCTGTGCTGGCCACTGCGCTACCTCTGACCGTGCACTGGGTTAGGGCCTGTGGATTTTGTAGCACTCCACTCAGTTTAGCTGCTTTCTCCTTGTCAATCTTCAAGGACGAAAGGATTACATATACAGAATTGGAGAGCTGGGCCCTTTGTGTCAACGGAATTTGTGTGGCCCCTTCAGAGAACGTCCTTCATTTTTGTCTCTTTCCTAGCCTCTCTCAAAGAACTCTTGGGGAGTTCAGGGTCAGTTTTGGTGTGCCCGTGTCACCGGGGAGCAGTGCAGACCCTGAGCACCACTCAGCTCTAAGCAGGCTCGGGGACCCCATCTCCGTTTCTCTTGCAGGAAGTGACTGTAGCCTGAGGGCCCTAGACACTCTTTATAGTCTGCATTCATTGCCAGTGAAAGAAAAGTGCCCAGGGCAATATCATTAAATGTAGATGAGATTATTACTGGAATAGGGTTTTTTTTTTCCTCTTTAAAAATAAAAACAGCAGGTTGGTGGCGTTGGAGAAGTGTAGTGAAGGGGCTCTCTAGAACACCACCAGCTACAGGTGTGAATATTTGTAGGCAGATGGCCAGCCCCTATCATTGCAATTTCTCCCTCTTTCAACACCATGCCAAGAATTCAGGAATTTGCAGCCTTTCTAGGATGGTTTCTCTAAAGCAGGTGGACTCAGAGGGACCAGAGAGGCCCCTGACATCTGGGCAATGTAATCTGATGAAATGACCTGATGTACTTATGCTGCAGTGGCATTTGTGGGTACATAAGAAGATGGGGTTCCCTTGCCCATAAGGAAGCACGATGTAAGGAGGTGGTCTTGGCATAGTTTTGCTTCAGAACTCAGGAAAAAAAAAAAAGTTGGCATTAGTCACTAAAGAGGGAAGTGGCTGACCTGCAAAGAAATATATTAGGGCTCCTTTTCTGTGGTTCACACTGGGAAATAATTTGTTTCTCCTTCTCCTGTGCACCTAGAATAATATGTACGAACAGAAAAACCTTCACCATAACTGTAGCGTATTTTCCTGTAGCCACTAACGCTGAGCTTTGAGAGTCTGGGTGTTCCTTTCTAAAACTTTGTTGTTCTTTTAAACTCACCGTCTCCAACCCCCACATTGCCTTGGTTTATAACACTGTATCTGGTTGTATTGGATCCTTGCTGGTCAAACGTGGTCCATGGACTAGCATCATGGGCATCATCTGGGAGCTTGTTAGAGATCCAGAACTGGCCAGGCACAGTGGCTCATGCCTGTCATCCCAGCAATTTGGGAAGCTGAGCGCGGGCGTATGAGGTCAGGAGTTCCAGACCAGCCTGGCCAACATGGTGAAATCCCATCTCAACTAAAAATACAAAAATTAGCTGAGTGTGGTGGCAGGTGCCTGTAATCCCAGTTACTCGGGAGGCTGAGGCAGGAGAACTGCTTGAACCTGGGAGGCGGAGGTTGCAGTGAGCCGAGATCACGCCACTGCATTCCAGCATGGGTGACTGAGTGAGACTCTGTCTCAAAAAAAAAAAAAAAGAAAAAAATGCAGAACCCCAGCCACCCCAGATGTATACGTAGAGATGTCCTCCTACTTCAACCTCCTGAATAGCTGGGACTAGAGGCATGGGCCATCACACCTGGCTAATTAAAAAAAATTTTTTTTGTAGAGCTGGGGTCTCTCTATGTTGCCCAGGCTGGTCTCAAAATCCTGGGCTCAAACAATCCTCCCACCTTGGTCTCTCTAAGTGCTGAGATTATAGGCATGTGCCACTATACCTGGCCTATAAAATTTTTTAAAAGAACAATTTTGGTGGGTTTAAAAATAAGATGAAAACAAATTACTAGGACATCGTAGGGTTTTGGGAAGGGCAAATTAAAGTGTGCCAACGTTTTATATATTCATTAATTTTAGACTAATTAGGACAAGTATTTGTATTAAAAATTTAAGAGTTCCCACTAAAAGAGTAGAAATAGAATGTAAAACTTTCAAACCAACTAAGAAAAATAATATGATCAATTGGCAGAATGCAAAAAAAAAAATAAAAAGGAGAAAAGAAGTAAAGTTAAAAAGAAAACACAAAATAAAATGGTAGAAGTAAATTCACAAATATCATTAACACAATGATTCTAACTGGAGGGAACTTAAAATTTCTGAACACACGCTTGATGCCAGGTACTGTGCTGTGCCCTGAGGACATAAAAATAGATAAAAACGTCTGTCTTCAAGAGCTTATAGTTTAGTAGGGGGTGGGGCAGGGCTGAGAGTGAGGCTAATATCTTGTTCTATGGTGCTTCTCATGTACTGAGCTTTTTTTTTAAAATAACAAATTCAAGGTTTTTGGCAACCCCGCATTGAGCAACTGTATTGGTGCCAATTTTCCAACAGCATCTGCTCATTTTTTTGTCTCTGGGTCACAGTTTGATAATTCTTACAACATTTCTAACTTTTTCATATTATTATACATGTTATGTTGATCTGCGATCGGTGACCTTTGATGTTACTATTGTAATTGCTTTGGGGTACCACAAACCACACCATATAAGGTAGCAAACTTGATCGTTAAATATGTGTGTTCCGATTCCTCCACCAACCAGCTGTTCCCCCATCTCTCTCCCACTCCTTGGGCCTCCCTGTTCCCTGGGACACAATATATTGAAATTAGGCCAACTAATAATCCCTGCAGTGGCCTCAAAGTGTTCAAGTGAAAGGAAGAGTTGCATCTCTCTCTTTTCAAATCAAAAGCTAGAAACGCTTAAGCTTAACGAGGAAGGCATGAGCACCAAACAGCTGAGTTGAGAAGACAAAGGAAAAGTTCTTGAAGGAAATTGAGAGTGCTACTCCAGTGTACACATGCATGATAAGGAAGGGAAACAGCCTGTTGCTGATATGCAGAAAGTCTGAGTGGTCTGAATAGAGGATCAAACCAGCCACTACATTCCCTTAGGCCAAATCCTTAGCCAGGCCCAGAGATAAGGTCCTTATTCTCTTCAATTTTGTGAAGGCAGAGCGAGGTGAAGAGGCTGCAAATTTTGTTCTGAAGCTAGCAGAGGTTGGTTTGTGAGATTTAAGGAAAGAAATCATCTCTATAACATAAAAGTGCAAGTGAAGCAGAAAGCGCTGATGTAGAAGCTGCAGCAAGGTATCCAGGAGATTTAGCTGAGATCGTTGATGAAGGCAGCTGCACTAGGCAACAGATGCTCAGTGTAGACCAAGCAGCCTTCTGTTAAAAGAAGATGCTACCTAGGACTTTCATAGCTAGACAGAAGTCAATACCTGGCCTCAAAGCTTCAAAGGACAGGCTGACTCTCTTGTTAGGGGCTAATGCAGTTGGTGACTTTAAGTTGAAGCCAATGCTCATTGGCTATTTGAAAAGTCCTAGGACTTTTAAGAAATATGCTAAATCTATACTGCTTGTGCTCTAGAAATGGAATAACAAAGCTTGATGACAGCACACCTGTTTACAGCATGGTTTACTGAATATTTTAAGCCCACTGTTGAAAACTATTGCTCAGAAAAAAAGATTCCTTTCAAAATATTACTGCTCATTTTTTGACAATGCACCTGGTCACCCAATAACTCTAATGGAGATGTACGAGGAGATGAATGTTGTTTGCATGCCTGCGAATACAACATCCATTCTGTAGTCCACGAATCAAGGAGTAATGTTGACTCTAAAATCTTATTTTTTAAGAAATGTATCTCATAAGGCTATGGCTGCCATAGGTAGTGATTTCTCTGATGGATCTGGGCAAAGTAAACTGAAAACCTTCTGGAAAGGAGTCATCATTCTAGATGTCATGAAGAGCATTCATGATTCATGGGACAGGGTCAAGATAGCAACATTAACAAGAATTTGGAAGAAGTGGATTCCAACCCTCATGCATGACTTCAGTGGAGGAAGTCACTGCAGGGGTGGTGACAATAGCAAGAGAAGCAGAATTAGAAATGGAGCTTGTTCCCTCCTCCCTGCCTCTAAAAAAACAGTGGAGCCTAAAGATGTGACTGAACCTTTGCAATATCATGATATAGCTTCTTCCCCATCTATATGATACTATCTTCTCAATTTATTACAAATTATAATAAGCATATAATCAAACTAGTGCTCCACAAGGAAGACACCACAGAAAAAGACACAATAGAGACTGCCTTGCAATAAGAGGTACAAATTCTTTCTATAGAGATGGAGAAATAAAAGAACAAATCTAGTCTAAAAGACAATTCTCTGTACACATTTTATTTACAGTTTTGTACACTGCCTTAATATGAATTGGATTGCTTTTTCTTCTTGATCTACTTTAACCCCAAACAAAATAACCTAAGTAATACAGTGTTAAAATGCAGCATAAAAAGTAGTTTTTTTCTAATTCTGTGTAGAATGTCAATGACCATTTAATGGAAATAACATTGAATCAATAAATTACTTTGGCAGTATGGCCATTTTCACGATATTGATTCTTCCTATCCATTAGCATAGAATATTTTTCCATTTCTTTGTGTCCTCTCTGATTTCCTTGAGCAGTGGTTTGTGTTTTCCTTGAAGAGGTCCTTCCCTTCCCTTGTTAGCTGTATTTCTAGGTATTTCATTCTCTTTGTAGCAATTGTGAATGAGAGTTCATTCATGATTTGGCTTTCTGCTTGCTTATTGCTGGTGTATAGGAATGCTTGTGATTTTTGCACATTGATTTTGTATCCTAAGACTTTGCTGAAGTTGCTTATCAGCTTAAGAGCTTTTGGGCTGAGGTGATGGGGTTTTCTAGATATAGGATCGTGTCATCTGCAATCAGAGACAGTTTGACTTCCTCTCTTCCTATTTAAATATGCTTTTTTTTTTCTTTTGCCTGATTGCCCTGGCCAGAACTTCCAACACTGTGTTGAATAGGAGTGGTGAGAGAGGGCATCCTTGTCTTGTGCCGGCTTTCAAGGGAAATGCTTCCAACTTTTGCCCATTCAGTATGATATTGGGTGTGGGTTTGTCATAAATGGCTCTTATTGTCTTGATGTATGTTTCATCAATGTGTAGTTTATTGAGAGTTTTTAACATGAAAGGATGTTGAATATTATGGAAGGCCTTTTCTGTGTCTATTGAGATAACCATGTGGTTTTTGTCTTTAGTTCTGTTTATGTGATGAATTATGTTTATTGATTTGCATATGTTGAACCAGCCTTGCACCCCAGGGATGAAGCCGACTTGATCATGGTGGATAAGCTTTTTGATGTGCTGTGCTATTGGACTGGGTTTGCCAGTGTTTTATGGAGGATTTCTGCATCCATGTTTATCAGGGACATTGGCCAGAAGTTTTCTTTTTTTGTTGTATGTCTGCCAGGTTTTGGTATCAGAATGACTTCGGCCTCATAAAATAAGTTACGGAGGAGTCCCTCCTTTTCAATTGCTTAGAATAGTTTCAGAAGAAATGGTACCAGCTCCTCTTTGTACCTCTGGTAGAATTCAGCTCTAAATTTGTCTGGTCCTGGGCTTTTTTTGGTTGGTAGGCTATTTATTACTGCCTCAATTTCAGAACTTGTTATTGGTCTACTCAGGGATTCAACTTTTTCCTGGTTCAGTCTTGGGAGAGTGTATGTGTCTAGGAATTTATCCATTTCTTGTGGATTTTCTAGCTTATTTTCATAGCGATGTTTTTAGTATTATCTGATGGCTATATTTCAGTGGTGATGTCCCCTTTATCATTTTTCTTATGTCTGTTTGATTCTTCTTTCTTTCCTTCTTTATTAGTCTAGCTAGCAGTCTATTCATTTTATTAATTTTTTTTTCAAAAAAACTAGCTCCTGGATTCATTGATTTTTTGAAGGGTTTTTTTTTTTTGTATTTCTATCTCCTTCAATTCTGCTCTGATCTTGGCTATTTCTTGTCTTCTGCTAGCTTTGGGGTTTCTTTGCTCTTGGCTATAGTTCTTTTAGTTGTGATGTTAGATTATCAATGTGAGATCTTTCTAGCTTTTGCTACAGCATTTAGTACTATAAATTTCTCTGCTAACACTGTTTTAGCTGCATCCCAGAAATTCTGGCATATTGTCTCTTTGTTTTCATCGGTTTCAAAAAACTTCTTGATTTCTGCCATAATTTCATTATTTACTCAGGAATCATTCAGGAGCAGGTTGTTCAATTTCAATGTAGTTGTGTGGTTTTGAGTGAGCTTCTCAATCTTGAGTTCTAATTTGATTGTACTGTGGTCTGAGAGACTGTTATAAGTTCAGTTCTCTTGCATTTGCTGAGGAGTGTTTTACTTCCAATTATGTGATTGATTTCACAGTAAGTGCCATGTGGTGCCAAGAAGAATGTATATTCTGTTGTTTTTGGGTGAAGAGTTCTGTAGCTATCTGACAGGTCCACTTGATCTAGAGTTGAGTTCAAGTCCTGAATGTTTTTGTTAATTTTCTGTCTCGGTGATCTGTCTCATATTGGCAGTGGGGTGTTAAAGTCTCCCACTATTATTGTGTGAGAGTCTATGCAAAAATTGATAAATGGGATCTAATTAAACTAAAGAGTTTCTGCAAAGCAAAAGAAACTACCATCAGAGTGAACAGACAACCTATAGAATGGGAGAAAATTTTTGCAATCTATCCATCTGACAAAGGTCCAATATTCAGAAGCTACAAGGAACTTAAGTTTATAAGGAAAAACCAAACAACCCCATTAACAAGTGGGCAAAGGACATGAACAGACACTTCTCAAAAGAAGATATTTATGTGGTCAACATAACAATAAAGGGTCAACATCACTGATCATTAGAGAAATGCATATCAAAACCACAATGAGATACCACCTCTCACCAGTCAGAATGGTGATTATTAAAAAGCCAAGAAACAGCAGATGCTGGTGAGGCTGTGGAGAAATAGGAACACGGTTACACTGTTTCGCATAAACTTAGTTGGTGAAGCGGTGGCAGGATTTGAGAGAATTGACTCCAATTTTGAAAGAACGTCTACTGTGGATAAAATGCTACCAAAAAGCACTGCATGCTATGGAGAAATCTTTTGTAAAAGGAAAAGTCAGTCTATGTCACAAACTTCATTGTCTTATTTTTTTTTAATTGCCACGTAACCTCAATCTTCAGCAACCACCACCCTGACAGTCAGCAGCCATCAACAGAGAAGCAAGACCCTCCACCAGCAAAAAGATTACAACACACTGAAGGCTCGGATGATTGCTAGCATTTTTTTTTTTTTTTTTTTTTTAGCAACAAGGTGTTTTAAAATTAGAGTATGTACTTTTTTAAAGAAGTGATGCTATTGTACACTTAACAGACTGCAGTATAGTGTGACCATAACTCTCATGTGCACTGGGAAACCAAAACATTTCTGTGACTCACCGTATTGCCATATTTGCTTTATTGCAGTGGTCTGGAATTGAACCCACAATATCTTCAAAATATGCCTGTAAAAACAGTAACAGCTAAGTGTTATGATAAAGGAAACACAGAGTGCTATGGAGCTAAAAGAAGGGGCACCTAGCTTAGCCTGTTGGGAGAGGGGTCAGGAAAAGCTTTCTGAAGCTGGTGACCCCTCAGCTGCACTTTGGAGGATGAGTAAGAAAGACAAAAGGGGGCTGGGCACGGTGGCTCACGCTTGTAATCCCAGCACTTTAGGAGTCTGAGGCAGGCAGATCATGAGGTCAAGAGATCCAGACCATCCTGGCCAACAGGGTGAAACCCCGTCTCTACCAAAAATACAAAAATTAGCTGGGTGTGGTGGAACATGCCTGTAGTTCCAGCTACTCGGGAAACTGAGGCAGGAGAATCACTCGAACCCGGGAGGCGGAGGTTGCAGTGAGCCAAGATCGTGCCATCGTACTCCGGCCTGGGTGACAGAGCGAGACTCCAACTCAAAAAAAAAAAAGAAAAAAAAAAGATATAGGAAGGGGTGTACCAGGCAAATGTAACAGCATGTGCAAATGCACAGAATTGCAAGAGACCATGACATGTTCTGGTCCAATGTTCTTCTGTTACAGATGAGGAACCTGAAGGCCAGAAAAGGTGAGGAGACTGCCCCAGGGTCACTCAGTGAATTAGCAGCAGGATCAGGATTTGCACCCAAGACTTGCGTTCCTTTTTACATTCAATTTTCCACTGTCCCACAGTGCCTTAGGTTTGCAGCAGGAGGTTCTATGACTAGAGATTGTTGAGACTGCAGTCGACTTTGAAAATGAGCTGCATGTGGGTGTGGGGGCTGGATCTGTCTCCAGCCTATCCCCTGGCTGGAGCCGAGCCAGGAACTTGGCAGTTTCCAGGGCTGAGCCACCCCAGCTCACCCCAAGAAAGCCTCAGCCTCCAGCCACGGCACTACCACAGGGTTTAATCATTAACTCCAAGTTCATAGGGCTGGAGCTGGAATGCACAGGACCTGGGGAGCAGACTGGGTCTCCAGGGAGCTAAGAGAAAGTTGGCTTTTGAGGTGGGAGGGGGACCAAAGTTTAGAATGGGTTTTTTCATCCCTGAATGGATCCATGCTCTGGCCTCAGGAACAAGGGCGCTTTCTGTTACTCTCAATTTTGTTGGAGTTTACACACGTTGTTAGCTTGATTTCAGGATTTCCTTTCAATTTTGTTCATAGCAGATTGTGCTCCCCTCTGCCACACCCCTCAGCCTGCATTCATTTACCCCACTCAACTGTGATGCCCCCTTGGAGGGCAGGACTCAGTGCCTGACACAATCTGGCACACAGTTGGTGCTCATTAAATATATGCTGATTGATTGAATAAATGAAACCCTAACTCTGCCTAAAGGTGTCCCAAAGCGCATGCCTTTTTAAAAAAATTAAAAAACATAGAAACCTGGCTGGATGCAATGGCTCATGCCTGTAATCCCAGCACTTTGGAAGTTGAGACAAGAGAATCACTTGAGCCCAGGAGTTTGAGACCAACCTGGACAACAAAGTGAGACTCCATCTCTATGAAAATTAAAAAAAAAAAAAAAAGAAAAGGAAGAAATGGTAACTGATTTTCCTTTAAAAGTTCAGACAGAGGTTCACAAACATCCCTGGAGATACCCTGTGCTATCGTAAAATAATCTAGCAGCATGCCGAAGTCCACTGTTCTAGAAGAGATGGACGGCTCTTTTTTTCTTTTTTTAAAAAATAATTTTAACTTTTATTTTAGATTTGGGGGTACATGTGCAGGTTTGTTGCTTGGATATATTGCATGACACTGAGGTTTGGGGTATGAATAATTCTATCACCCAGGTAGTGGGCATAGTACGCTACCTTAGGTCAAAAAGTGACCTGAGTTGTTTCTCAGCCCTTGCCTTCCTCTCTCTCCCCTTTTGGAGTCCCCACTGTCTACTGTTCCCATCTTGGTGTCTGTATGTACCCACGGGTCAGCTCCCACTTGTAAGTGAGAACATGTAGCATTTGGTTTTGTGTGCCTTCGTTAATTCCCTTGTGATAAAGGCCCCCAGCTGCATCCGTGTTGCTGCAAAAGATGTGATTTCATTCTTTTTTATGGCTGCATAGTATTCTATGGTGTGTATGTACCACATTTGCTTTATCCAACCCACCGTGGATGGGCATCTAGGTTGGTTCCATGTCTATGAATATGTGAGTGCGTGTGTCTGCTTGGTAGAACAATTTTCTTTTCCTTTGGGTAGATGGGTAGATGCCCAGTCATGGGATTGCTGGGTCAAATGGTAGTTCTGTTTGGGATGTTCTTTTTTTTTTGAGACAGAGTCTTGCTCTGTCACCAGGTGCCAGGCTGGAGTGCAGTGGTGCGATCTCAGCTCACTGCAACCTCCGCCTCCCAGGTTCAAGCAATGCTCCTGCCTCAGCCTCCCAAGTAGCTGGGACTACGGGCGTGTACCACCACACCCAGCTAATTTTTGTATTTTTTAGTAGAGACAAGGTTTCACCATGTTGGCCAGGATGGTCTCCATCTCTTCACCTCATGATCTGCCCACCTCGGCCTCCCAAAGTGCTGGGATTACAGGTGTGAGCCACCGCGCCCGGCCGGGATGTTTTAAGGAATCAGTGTGTGGATGACTGCAGAGTCTGTGAGGTTGTGTTGGCATTCTTGCGAGAGGGGTGCTATTCAGATATGAGGCCATGTTTTATTGAGGAAACAAAAGCCCAGTGGAGGTCAAATTCCAGCAGCATAATAAAGGTAACTGCCTCTTTTGATTTCTGAAAGCTGTAGCCTGCAATTGGAAAGACTGCATTATCAGTAGCATTGCTAAGCCCTGGAAATGCACCTTTAAAGGGATTTCTGGATTCCACAACACAAAACTTCCCCTGGAAGGTGAGGTGCCAGTGGCAGTAAAATTTTTGTTCCTTTTTGGTGAACCCATGTTTCCTGATCTGTAAAGTAGAGACGGTCATCTCTTCTTCACATAGTGCTTGTACTGGTTAAATGGAATGAGGGCATGTGACATCCTTGGCACCTAGGAGATGCCCAGTTCCAGTGCAAATGATCTTCTTTCTCTTGAAAGTAAGAATCCTGGATCAATATACAGAGCCAGAGATGTGGAGATACATTTTGCTCTTACAGGCCGTGTGTGTGGTGCCCAGTGATTTCGAGACCAGTATGGAAGGGCAAGAATCACTCTGCTGAATGCTGGCTTAAAGTGTAAATGTGTGTGAACGTGTAGCATACTGGGAGAAGAAACCTCCCTTGCAAGAACAGTCACTCTCCTGGAAAGTGACTATTGGTTGGAATTGAGCCATGAAGGCTGAGGACTCTCACCCTAGCGAATTCTGTGTCACTCCAATGTCCTGGACATTCTGGGGCAGGCAGACTGGCCAACGTCAAGGAGCCTCTTTCTGTACCAGCCTCTGGGTCCTTTTTTAATTTGTGGGTTAGTGGCCAGTTTGCATTTACCTCTGTCTTAGTATCTGTAGTTGTCGGGGTTCTGTAAGTTCTTCAAAGTTCTAGCACCCAGTGATGATTATGTCAGAGGAGAAGTTAATTCAGGAAGGACCTCAGGCTTGGGTTCCTCCAACTTCCCACCTGCCTTGGTCTCGGCACCAATGGAGAACAAATGGCCTTTGCCAGGAATCAGAAGACTCTGAGCTGCTCTGGCCACCTGATCTCTTTTCCCTTCCCTTTATCATTTCTCTCCTCTGCTCTAAAAACTGAGATGAAATGAGAAGTAAATTGCCAAGGGAGATCCTCTCCTGGGGCAAATTTCCTGTCTTTGCTTATGGGCATGGAGACCCAGAGTGGGAAGGCCAGTTGCAGGGCACTCTCCCAGAACCAGCCCTGGGGTGACAATGCAGGCAGGATCCGTATTTTCATGGGGGAGGGGAAGGATTGCAAAAGAAGAGGAAGAAGAAAGACTGTGGGAGACCCCAAGGGCTGCCCCCTATTTCTCTACTCCACTCTAACCTGAAACTGTCAGCCTCCACCAAGTCTCAGAGAGAGAGAGAGAGAGAGAGACAGAGAGAGAGAGAGAAAGTGGGAGTGGGGGAGAAAGAGACAGGGAGGGGGAAATGAAAGAAAATTGCAAAAGTCAATGACCTGGAACTAGAGGCAGCCTCAGCAACTGCAGGGTGACTTTGATTCCCCTATCATAACCCTGAATTAAAAATTCAGGCAATTATCTGCATGGCTTCCTTCTGATTAGAACGAGCCGGAGCCTCATTAATGCATCGGCACAGAGGAAAGCCATTAGGGTCTGTGAAATGGAATGTTTCTCTGAGAACAGGTTCCGCTTGATGTAGAATACCCAGCAAAAAGAAATTTCACACATTTTTGAGCTCAGAGTCACAGGACGGCACCCTGCTTCAGGGCTGCAGACCCCGCCACCACCGTGGTCACCTCTCAGCTGGCTCTGGGTGAAAGCCACCTTTGTTTCGCAGCCTCTCACTGGCACCTCCATCCACTGCACTGTGTGGAGGGGAGGGTGAAGGAGCTGAGGGGCCGAGGGGCTTGCTGAGTGCTGAGACACTGAGTCAGCCTTCAGCCTGGAGCCCCCGTTTCAAAGCCCTTGAGCCATAAGGAGCACAGGAACTTCTTGGGAATTCACTGCCCTCCTCTGCTAGAAGAACTAGAATAGAAGCAAGTTTGTCGAGGACATTGAAGGTCCTAGACTCCAGGAAAAGGTCAAAGTGTCTGCATAGTCCCCCAATTCTTAGTACTTTCTTCGTGCACATGGTAATTTGGTCATCCCAAGATGGCCAAAGCAGGATCTGGCAAAGCTCAGTCAGCCTTGGAAGCTTGTTGCTTAAGAAAGGATGAAGGGACTGGGTGTGGCGGCTCACGCCTATAATCCCAGCACTTTGGGAGGCTGAGGCAGGCGGATCACGAGGTCAGGAGTTTGAGATCAGCCTGACCAACATGACGAAACCCTGTCTCTACTAAAAATACAAAAATTAGCTAGGCATGGTGGCTCATGCCTGTAATCCCAGCTACTCTGGAGGCTGAGGCAGGAGAATCGCTTGAATCCCGGAGGTGGAGGTTGCAGTGAGCCGAGATTGCGTCATTGCACTCCAGCCTGGGCGACAGAGTGACTCCATCTCAAAAAAAAAAAAGACGGTGAAGGGTCGGAGGGCATCTTTTATTCGTGGTCCAGGGTGTCCTTTATTCACCCCTTATTCTGTAAGCTCCAAGCTTCCAGAAATGCAAATCTATTGCCCATTCTCTAAGTGGGTGAATATCCCTACAATATTTGGCATTTGGAAACACTCATGCACCCCCCGACCCCCTCGGTGGGATTTCTATAGGGGCAGCTTTCTTCCTTATAATGACTGTATTGCTTTGAGGAAACCCAAGAATGATTTTCCAAACAAGTACCTTTGCAGCCCTAGTAAGTTCGTCTCTTGGGAGAGTTGGGTTTGACTTCACTTTGTTTAAATTTTCTTCTAGGTGGTGCGTAGGTCTTGGGCTTCCTCATTTCAAACATCTTGACGTTCCTCCAATACAGTGATTCTCAGGACACCAAACATTAATCCTTGGCATGAATAACAAATAATCCCTTTAGGAGAAAAGCCAACTTATATGGTAAGAACTGAAAAAGGCGAAAAAGTTTCTGTAGGAAAAGACCTAGTTAAGAGTCGATAGGACGCCAATCAAGAAAATGTTATCCTTCAAACGGTGTGAGTAAGCCACGTTCTTCTCCTGGCACACCTGTTAACTATTCAGTGTTAGAACCAGGGCTAAGTGTCTGAGTAAAGCTGTGAACACGGCGCACCTGTGATTAGTGTAATGGAGTCCCTAGTAGTAGATGGAATTTGTATCAACAGCGCCCCTACTGCACATGAGCAAAACTGGACAACCCATTGTAATTTAAGTTTTCAAAAGTGTTTTGAGGCCAATCCCACGTAAGAAGGGCACATTCCTGGTCATCAGGGAGTTTTTATGAAGCATATTTTCAATACTGCAGACAGTTTTATGGGTGAAGGCTCGGAGAGTTTATCTCACTCTCTAACACAAACAAGATGCTTGGTGATTCAACCATGCTATTTGTGGGCTGTAAGCATCCGTCTCTCTAACTCTTAGCTGTGCTAACACTCGACACAGTAAGACGTACTCGAGAACTACTTGTGACTTAAGATGATCCCATGTAAAGGGCTAACCTAAAGGCCACCCCAAGTCTCTAGGAGGTGGGGGGGGTTATCTCTCTTGGCTCACGTTGGTATGGGAGTGAAAAGAGCTGGTCAAAGGTCAGGAATGTGGGCCTTCCAGGGGAAGAAAGCTACTCCATCTGCTCCACAGAAGAGGCCTCCTTTCTCCCATTGGAAATGGTCAAATCCCAGCCTTTAGTGCTGTAGCACTATTCACTAATTCTTTGACATTTTAAACATAGGTGGTCTTCCCAGGCAAATCATTCCTTTCCCCCAAGATCACTCAGCTACTTTTGTAATTTGTCACTCTATATTCACATGACAAACATTTTTCAAGCAATTATGATACGCTATACATTGTTTAGAACAGAGCGACAGCACCAAGCAGACGGCAGATGAAGAATTCCCTGCTCTTTGGAGCATGCATTCTAGTTGGGGGTACAGATGATAAACAGAAAGACAAGCTAGGGTGTTAGAGCTGTAAATGCTGTGATACATGATCTTGGGCAAGGGGGACAGAAAGTGATGGGGGGCTAATTCGCACAGGTGGTCAGGGGAGGCCTCTCTGAAGAGCACATTGGGAAATCTTTTGAATCCTCCCTGCCAATCTCTCTTCTTTCTTTTAAAAGTAGAATTGCCTCTCCCTTTAAACATTCCAAGTTAACTCTCCCTGTCTTTTGACTTTCTGTTCAGCTCATCTCTGCTCAAGCTTCTTCATCTTGCAAAGAGACAGGATCATCATCTCCTTTAGGACAAGGGCCCAGCTTCTATTTCTTTGGCTTGCTACAAGCATGAAGAGGAAGGGAACAAACAAACCCTTCCTAGGGGAAGAGTGGAAGTAAAAAAGCGAATCACAGGGCCTGAAGCGTCCCCTCGAATGAGAGCAAGGAAAAGTGCAGCCTGGAGGAAATAATACCCCAGGACCAGGACGGGGAGTGGATGCCTCACAGCTGCTGCAAGAAACAGGGGGAGCGAAGAGGCCAGAATGGAGACTCCTTGAGGCAGGGATTCCTTTCTGCCTCGGCTCCATCCTATGGGTCTAGGTCACATAACAGGTGATGAGTCAGTATTTGTTAAATGAATGACCTTAGGTGGGCTACCATGGAGAATCCCTCGTCTCTACTAAAAATACAAAATTAGCCGGGGGTGGTGGCACATGCCTGTAATCCCAGCCTCTCTGGAGGCTGAGGCAGGAGAACTGCTTGAACCTGGGAGTCCGAGGCTGCAGTGAGCCAAGATCGTGCCATTGCACTCCAGCCTGGGCTACAAGTGTGAAACTCCATCTCAAAAAAAAAGTTAATTTTCTTGCACAGCTGATTTTGCAGGCTGATTTTCATATTCAAGGATAGACCAAACCTTTGAAAAGTAGACATCCCTAGAAGACCCTTGCTAGCATTTTAAGTTAAACAGTTTTCTCCCACGTAGGCATGTGTACACAGAGAGCAACTGACCTCTTACCTTACTTGCCTTTCTAGAAAAGCACAGTTCTCCGAGGAGCTATCATTGGCAGGTGCTGCTTGATAAAATTCAACTTTAAGGCAAAGAGGCCAAATCTAGGAAACAAACTCTGTCCTTCCTTTGCCTTACTGTATCCCCCGTGAAAGACCTCTGGGCTTTCCTGAGGAAATTTAGCACAGAGAGTTTTATTTCTTATTAAAATAGGTCCTCCTGAAGGTGAGTGATAAATGTGATAGTTGAATTTTTTTTTTTTTTTTTTTGAGACAAAGTCTCGCCCTGTCACCCAAGCTGGAGTGCAATGGCGTGATCTTGGCTCACTGCAACTCCGCCTCCTGGGTTCAAGCGATTCTCCTGCCTCAGCCTCCCAAGTAGCTGGGATTACAGGCATGCACCACCACGCCCAGCTAATTTTTTTGTATCTTTAGTACAGACAGGGTTTCATTATGTTGGCCAGGCTGGTCTCAAACTCCTAACCTCGGGATCTGCCCACCTCAGCCTCCCAAAGTGCTGGGATTACAGGCGTGAGCCACTGTGCCCAGCCCATGATCATTAATTTTTTATTGAGAAAAAAAAATCTGGATATATCTGACTTCTCGATTATCTAAATGGCAATTGGGTGACCACCCCTCCTATTTGCCCGAGAGTGACCTCATTTTAGCACCGAAACCCCTCAGTCCTGGACAAACAAAGATGCCCTAACTGTCCTGGACAAACCTTAAATGCCGGTGATATCTGAGGTAGACTTGTCGGCCCAAGGGAGTGTTGGGGAGATTTTTTTTGGGTGGAAAAGGAAATGTACTCCTTCGGAATCACAAGAGCTCACCATCTAGGGAGGAAATATGACATGAATTCCTCCCAGTGCATTCTGTTCTCTGCTCAGGATTGGTAAGCCTGGCCCCGGAGACCCTGCAGAGGGAGATGCACCTGCCTGGAAATGCCTCATTTGACAAGGAGGCAATGGGAGGGCAGAGAGGAGAGGACTGCTGCAAATAGGTCCACGTGGCAAATCTGAAAAAAGTCTTCACGTCTTTCCCATAGAGTCCCTTGATTTTGGTCAGACTCTAGACTCCCACGACAAACCCCTGCTGGCTGCACAAGGTGAGCCTGTGTCCCTTCCTTCACCAAGTCAGCCTACTTGTGTGGGACACTGTGGTTTTGCTCTCAGGCAAAGGAGCAGCCCCTGGCATAGAGACTCCGCCCTGGACACACGGAGCGGCCGCCAAGCCTGTTCGCCATTTTAGTGGCGTTTTCAAACCACGTGGCGTTGGCTCACTGCATGCCTAGCATGTTTCCAGTTACAGAGAATGCAGCACAGCCTGTTCTGCACCTCGTGGGCTGCTGCGAGAGCTCAGTGGGGCTGCGGACACTTGGCCCTTCAGGGTTGGATTCGGAGGCTGCAGAGCTCCTTGCACAGGTGGGTCTCTGGGCAGCCGGCCACTCTGCATGGCCGGGATGGAGCCTCTCAGCCACACTCCTCACCCTGGTGCCAGTGCCTCTACCTGGCCACAGCAGGGGAAGACTATCCTTCAGCCTCTCCTTTCCTGAGAGCAGGGAGGATTCCTTTTAGACATGTGGGGTGGAAAAATTTCTTTACTCCTCAGAAATGGATTTCTTCTTTCCCTAGGGCACAACGGACAAGCCGGCTTGGTGTAAAATGAAAATGTGGGGTCCTGGGAAGTCAATGTCCCCTTTCCATGAACTTGCTGCCCCACCCACGGTGGACAGGGAGACCCCCAGGAACTACAGGCTCTGTGCTGGGGCATGCTTGGTACCTGGATCTTTGGTGGACACGAGGCTCCTGCCGAGTTTGCAGCCAAAGGTGACCTGGTGCTGCCAGCCAGAGGTGAGGACGGCCACCACCTTGTCCTGCACCAAGACATCTTGGGAAACACACCTGACTCCTACCCTACTTACGTCCATACCCAGGTCCCTGTGGCAGAGCAGAGAGTGATGGCAGGCTGCTGGCCTCCCTCTGTTGATACCTCCCTGGGTGGAGGGTGGTGACTGTTGTAGAGCAGGCTGGGGAAGGGGGAGGCAGGGCGAGTGTAGGCCACCAGGGGACAGGGAGGTGGGAGGCAGCAGGTAGCAGGAACGGACTGTGAGCAGAGGCTCCGAATCCCATGATATGCTCCAATTGGGATGTCAGGTTTCACTTACAACACACAAATTCAAGGATAAAATACTTAAGAATTTCAGAATGGCCACCTGAGAGCATTACCCCCAAGTATGGGGCCCTTTGGAGTGCAGGGCCTTGTGCAGCTGCACTGGCTGCAGACACGTGAAGCTGGCCCTGACAGCGGGCACTTGCTTCCTGCGCGTCCTCTGGGAAGCTCAGAGCCAAAATGAGTGGCTTGTTTGGATAGCTATGGAGGACCCGGGGCTTGCATAGCACATTCCAACCTTGCTCGCGTCTTGATCTTCAGATTGTTCAGCATTCTGCTGCTTTGGATTTTTGCTTCCCATTGTCTTATGTACATATTAAAAGGATGTAATATTATAAAAAGTTTCAAATCCTTTGTCAAGTAAGAGAGGTAATAAAAAATGGGATATTTTCCCTCTTCACCTTTGCTTTAGTTCTCAGTGTAAAGAGATCATTTTGGTGATGGGAGGGCAGCTGGAATACCTGCACCACCACAGCTCATCTGATTAATTGAGAGGATGTTTACAAATGTAGAATAAAATACAATGTTCATCCACCCTTGACAATACATGTGTATGAAATTGTTTTCCAATAGTGATGGATTTGCAGGGAGTCAATCACACCCTCCCAATCAATCTCTCGTGCAAACATTTTAGAAATACCTAGCCAGCATCTCATTACAACATTAAGCAGTTCCCATATTAATTGTCTATTGCTGCATAACAAATTGCCACAAAACTTAGCAGCTAAAAACATTTATTATCTCACAGTATCTGAGGATCAGGAATCCAGGAGCAGATTTCCAGTGGGTGGTTTCTCACGAGATTGCAGTCACGATGTTGGTTGGGCTACAATCATCTGAAGGCTGGAATGGGGTTGGAGATACAAGATGGTGCACAGGTTGTTGGCCAGAGGCCTCAGCTCCTCACCATGCGTACCTTGCCATAGGTTGCCTGAGTGTCCTCATGACATGATA
This sequence comes from Ateles fusciceps, assembly GCA_036589455.1. NCBI lineage: Eukaryota > Metazoa > Chordata > Mammalia > Primates > Atelidae > Ateles > Ateles fusciceps. The sequence continues at coordinate 4,399,537 of JAZHEH010001132.1, forward strand.
GTGAGCATGACCTGGAAAGAGTAGTCCAAGAAAGAGAGAACTAGAAGGAAGGCCTGGCATCTTTTAAGATCCAATCTCTTGCCATTATCCTCTAGAGTCTATTGGTTTAAAGCAAGTCATTAAGTCCGGCCTGCACACAAGGGAGGGGAGTTAGGGATGATGACCTTTTGGAGGAAGGAGTGCCAGAGAATTTGTGGACATATTTTAAAACCACAGTTTCCCAAAACATTAAGTGGCTGAACCATAAATGAATTTCCGCAAAGGTTGGTTCTGGTAATCACACAGTAGGAAAAGCTTTGACTGTGGGTCAAATCTGAGTTTGAAACCAGGACTTGCTTCTTACTAGTTTGTGGGATCTGGACAAAATGATCACCTCTGAACTTTAATTTCTTCATCTGTAAACTGAAGATAATAATAGTAATTCTTTCACAGAGTTATTATGCTAATAAAATCTAAATGAGATGACCCTGCAGGGTTGGATCCAAATCGTAGGGGGCTTCCTTTAAGGAAACAGGATGCAAAATTATAATAAGTTAGGTACAAAAGGAGCATTTATTTATAATTACAAGTGACAAAAATAATATATTTTAAAAGCCAACAAACAGCATAAACATCACAGATCCAAAAAAAATTAACTACCCAAACAAAGCTCTTTCAAATACTTTCTTTCCTATGAAATCATATCCTTTGCAGCGATACGGGTGAAGCTGGAGGCCATAACCCTAAATGAATTAACGCGGAAACAGAAAACCAAATCCTGCATGTTTTTACTTACAAGCGGCAGCTAAACATGGGTGTGCATGAACGTAATGATGGAAACAATAGATGCTGGGGACTCCAAAATGGGGAAGGAAGAATAGGGGGGTGGGTGGAAAAAGTACCTACCCAAACCCCAGCATTACACAATATATCCTTGTAACAAACCTGCACACATGTCCCCCGAATCAAAAGTAGAAATACTTCCTTTCCTACATTTTGACTGAATGCCCTTTGATCACTCCCCACAATGAAAAAGATTTTGTAATATTGTCCACATTACAGAAGAGAAAGGTAATTCAGTCTTTTAATAGCACGGTTTATCAAAAGTTGGTTTTCATTACTGGGAGCTTATTATTCAGCGCCACGAATCATGATTTGTAACGTCATACATATTTTTAGGACTGTTGTCAAATTTGAGGTTTCTTTTTATTTATGAGCTCAGGGTATTTCAAGTGTTCTTGTGCCGTCAATTGATCTTGGCTCACTGCAACCTCCCCCTCCTGGGTTCAAGCGATTCTCCTGCGTCAGCCTCCCGAGTAGCTGGGATTACAGGTACCCCATTAGCACACCTATCAACCGGGGCCACAGGAGGGGCTTGAAGAGAAGGGGCTTGAAGCTTCAGCTTCTCTGTAAATCCTCTCCTGGATGCAGGTCAGTGTGTGCAGGTTCCTGGCCTGCAGTAGATGCACAGGAAATGGAGGGAGCTGGAGATACCCCTTATCTTCCTGCTCCGTTGCCTCAGGTGGAGTTGGGGATTTCCCACCCTGGACTTCAGCTTCCTCCTTCTCCAGTTGCCCATCAGGGCCTGTGAGAAGGTGATGATGAAAATACACCACTTGTTATGATGCCGTGGAAAGAACCCTGGCCTCAGAATAAAAAGGCCTGGGTGTGAGTCCTGTCTTTGTCACTTATCAGCTGTGTGACTTTTGGCAAATTACCCAGACTCTCTGTGTCTTCGTTTCCTCATCTCTGAGATGGGCGTACCTGTGCCAGCCTCACAGTTGTAGAGATGAATGGCAGGATATAAGTAAAGGGGCTTTGCAAATTGTAAGACAATTTTACTAACCTAAAATATTTTTATTTTGGTACCTGAGAGAGTTACTGAGGAATCAGATGGGATACTATCCAATGCCTATGAGCGTCTTAAAGTCTTTGTTCTCTGTGGCCTAAAGGAGTGGGAAATTCAAATTGGACTTTAATCAAAAGGATGGTAAAATTGCCCATGATTTCCACAAAAAAAATGTATTGAGTCCCATCTGTTGGCCATAATTTCTGCTAGAGATAAGGATTTAAAGACAGATGAGACACAGTTCTGGCCCTCCAGGGAAGGTAGCACTGGTAGATGCAATTCCAGAAGGGCATCTGGAGGGTGGATTCAGCCCCTGAGGCTTCTAACTTTTAATCTGGACCTCCCTGCACCTCTGTGTCTCCCTCTGCAAAGGGGCACCACTCTCTGTGTGAGCAGGTGTGGAAATGAGTGAGTGAAAGCTGGCAGATCTTGGAGGACGCTTGGACAGGTGTCTGACAAAGCCATCAGAGGGTTGAAGGAGCTCCTTTGAGACTGGCTGTTCTCCTTGGGGGAGTTTTCAGAAAGCTTTGAAGTGCTGCCAGGACAAGGGAGGCCACCCCATCCTGGAGGTGCATTCACTTGTAATTTACTCCTCCACGTGGGCTCTGGAACTCCACTCTCATAACACATCACCCACTCCGCCTCACCCTGAGTAAAGGCAGGCTGACAGGGGAAGGGGGGGCCAGAGGGGGAGGAATCACTAAATTAAGAGGTCCCTGGGAGTGGGTGGCCTACAGACACGATTGAATCGCCCGAGTTTCTCCCTTTAGAGCGTAAATATTTCCAACTAAGATCCCAGACTCCCTCATCATAAAATCAATAAAACCACAAGGAAAAATGATCTCCTGCATGACTGCCCCAGAGATATCTCAGAGTCCTTTTCTCTCCTGCAGAAGAACTGTTCCGGGGCTCAGGATTTGAAAGCCAGGCAAGGATGTTGAGAATTTGACGGGGAGGAAACCTCAGTTGGGTTAGGTGCAGGACTAGCCTGTTCTACAGCAGATTTTAGAACAGAAGCTATGTTCTGCAATGGATCTGTGCAATACCTACTGCAACATGATAATTTTTCTTAAAGTCAGAAGACCTGAGTTCAAGCTCTAGCCCTTCTAATTACTGGCTGAGTGTCCCTGAGCAAATCAGACTCTTCCGAAGCCCAGTTTCCTCATCTAGTAAAAGGAGGATAATAACGCAAGGTCTGCCTGCCCTATTTGGGAAGTAACAACATCGAGAGAGGTATATTTATGCAAATGTTTTGTAAACGATAGAGCTCTTGATAAATAATGTGTTTTATTATTAAAGGATAAAAAGCAGGCTGGGTGCGGTGGCTCATGCCTGTAATCCCAGCACTTTGGGAGACTGAGGTGGGCGTATCACAAGGTCAAGAGATCCAGACCATCCTGGCCAACATGGTGAAACCCCATCTCTACTAAAAATTAGCTGGACGTGGTGGCACATGCCTTTAGTCCCAGCTATTTGGGAGGCTGAGGCAGGAGAGTTGCTTGAACCCAGGAGGCGGAAGTTGCAGTGGGCCGAGATCATGCCACTGCACTCCATCCTGGTGACAGAGCAAGATTCTGTCTCAAAAAAAAAAAAAAAAAAAAAAGGAAAAAGATAAAAAGCACGAGTTATGCTATTGAACCTACAAGAACTCCTTACTCTGTGACAGAAGCTGTGGCTTAAACAAGGGGATAGTCTGACTTATGTGATTAGAAGGGCTAAAGTGTGACTGATTCAGAGAAGACTAGATTCAAACAATGTCAGCACGGGCCAGCCTCTCCCCCATCTCCTTGCTTTGCCTTCTGTGGTATTAGATTTGGCTTCATCACCCAGCTTCATGAGGTCTTGTGGTCATAAATGTCCACAGTGACTGCAAGTCACACGTCTTCACATGATGCCATCCAGGGGGAAGAGAGGTCTCTCTCCAGTAACTTCTGTTGAAGTTATGGAGAGAGGAGTGAGAAACTCTTCTCTTACCAGACTTAGCACACGTATCAAATTTCACTGGCTCTCTTTATATAGCTGGGGGATAGGGCATGTCAATTGGCTTAAGAGAATCAAGGCCCATCCCTAGCTTTTTGGGTAGGACTGGGATGCCAACCCAACCACATTTGGAAGAGGCTATTTTTATCAGAAGACAGTGGATGCTGGGTTGCAGAACAACGTCTGTCCAGTCCAGTCTACCCCCTCCACCTGCCCAAGAGCCACACTCACCTCTGTCTCCATAAACATGCCCTCAAAAAGATCCACCCTCCACACAAAACACAGTTAGCCTCTTTCGCTCAAAGAGACAAGCCATGATTTTACCCAGTTCTGGTTCTCTGGGCGATGTGTGGTCCTCATACATGGAGCTTTTAATGGTCCCCTGTGGTCCATTGAGGTTAAATAGTAACCTCCAGAACTGGGGGTTTCCCCCCTTTTTAGACCATGTAGGATAACTTCTTGACATTGCCATGGCATTTGTGAACTGTCAAGGTGCTGGTGGGAGTGTCTTTGAGCATGCCAATGCATTATAATTAGCATATAATGAGCAGTGAGGACCACCAAGGTCACTTTTGTCACCGTCTTGGTTTTGGTGGGATTTGGCAGGCTTCTTTACCACATGACGTTTTACCAGCAAGGTCTTTGTGACTTGTATCTTGCGCTGACCTCGTATCTCATTCTGTGACTAAGAATGCCATAACCTCCTGGGACTACAGCCCAGTAGGTCTCAGCCTTATTTTACCCAGCTCCTATTCAAGACGGAGTTGCTCTGGTTCAAACACCTCTGACAGTTTCAGTCTACTCTTACTTCTTTGTTGGAAGAACTTACCGAAGAAGTTGTCAGCACACTCCAAAATTCAAAACTTTTTTTTTTTTTAAACAATATCCTTTAATGTTAAAACCTCAGGAAGCATATAGTCTGAATCTCAGAACTTGCTAGGCAATGGTTTAACCAGTCATTTACTGTAACTTAACAAAGAACTACTAAATTCTCAGATATCAATTATTTCTTTTCACTCAAATGCCTCTGCTTAGTTTTGTGACATCCCACTTCTGGCATTAGATTCTGTATCAGTTAGGAATCTGTTGGTTGGAAAAAAATTTAAGCAAAACATAAATATGTTGGAAGGCTCCCAGAGGCTTGAAGAATCATCAGCAGACTGGAGAGCGTGGCTGAAAACCTCGGCAGCCATCACTAGAGGAACTGCCTGGTCAGTGTGGGTCAGGGTGGCGTGGTGTTGTGGCCAATCCCTGCTTATTTTCTTTCTCCTCGAGATTCCAATCCCAGGGAAATAACATCAGATTGGTCAAGCTTAGGCCACCTGCCCACCTCTCAGCTAGGAGTAAGTAGAACCACCCACCTATGCCTGGTGCAGAAGAAGTGATTCCAATAAAGGAAACTAGGATGCTATTAGGGAGGGGAAGTACGTGTGGGGCAGTTCTAATCCAACAGGCTTCCCTTACACCTAGTGACGTTGGTCACATGGCACTGTAGATGTTGTTCCATTCAGTCATGACAGTTGGATCGAAACGAGAACAAGTTAGAGAATCCTACAGGAAGTCAAATAGTAGTTAAGACTTAGGTTGTTAGGAGTTAAAATGTAACAGAACAACATTTTTCTTGAATTAATGTTAGTTCTGGTTTTTACAAATCTTTAAAACTTCTTTTGTTTGGTAGAGACAGGGTCTCCCTATGTTGCCCAGGCTGGTCTTGAACTCCTGGGCTCAAGCGATCCTCCCACCTCGGCCTCCCAAAGTGCTGGGATTACAGCCACGACAGCCAGTCTGTTTTGCTTGTTTATTTAGGTATTTGTCTCTGAGGCGTAAATGCAAATGCACCCAGCAGCCAGTAAGGCAAGATGTCCTCAGAAGCTAGTGATTTACTCCCTTACTCACTCACCCATTTAGTTGATCACTGAATGAACACTTACTGAACAGTTTCTTACTCCTGGGCAATGTCCAGCAGCTAAGTAGATCCAAGCATAGACGACATAATCTCTGTCCTCAGGCAGCAATGAGCGACAGTAGCAGCAGAGATATTTTAGTCTACTTAGAAAGCATGGTTCAGTGTGAAGGCTTTTAAGTCAGACATTGAAGAGCACAGCGTTGGCTTCGAATCCTGGCTGTGTACCTTGAACAAGTTATATCACTCTTCAAATCTGTTTTCTCATCTCCATAATGGGGAGAGTTATTAATTCAAAGCATCATAGGATCCATCAGTTCTTCTCAAATTGATTCATAAATTCAATGTGATTTCATCTGAAATCACATTAATGGAAATCGATAAGCAGTGGGAGTCTGAAGTATGCATAGAAATGCAAACAGCCGTGATCATCTCGAAGCAGAACAGAGCTAGAAGAATCATACTACCACATATCATGCCTGGCTGGAAGCTACAGTAGCTAAGATAACATGATATTGTGGACCAAGAACAGACAAACACACACAGAATAGAGGGTCTAGAAGTGGACTGACACGTATAGGCCACTTGATTTATGATAAAGAGAATATTTCAGAGCAGTGTGGAAAAGATTTTTTTAGACAATGTTCTTTTATGTATGACTTATTTCACTTAGCTACTGTCTTCGAGGTTCATCCAAGTTGTAGCATGTGTCGGAATTTCATTCCTTTTTAAAGCGGAACAATATTCAATTGTATGGATATACCACATTTTGTTTATACATTCGTCTGTTGATGGCCATTGGGTTCTTTTCACCTTATAGCTATCGTGAATATTGCTGCTGTGAACTCTGGTGTACAAATACCTCTTCAGGTCCCTGCTTTCCATTCTTTTGGGTATACATCTAGAAGTGGAATTGCTGGATCATGTGGTAATTCCACGTTTAAGCTTTTGAGGAATGCCATAGTATTTTCCACAGTGGCTGCACTGTTTTACATTCCTATCCTCCTATCCGCAAAGTACAGGTTTCCAATTTCTCCATATCTTTGCCAACACTTCTTACTCTCTGTTTTTTTTTTTTTTTCCAAATAATAGCCATCCTAATGGGTATGATTCTGTTTTTAAAATTTACTTTTTGCAGTGGTAAAAAACATCTCACTGGCTCACTATGATTACTATACTATGAAATTTAACAATTAACAGTAAATGGGTACTTGTCATCTGCTATGCACTGAACAGGGTTCCTTAATTTATTATCTTATTTAATTCCCACAACATCATTTTTTGGCAACCTTTCTATTGAACTATAACATAAACACAGAAAAATTCACAAATCATAAATGTGTAGATTGACGAATTTTCACAAAGTGAATATATCCATGTATCCAACACCGAGATCAAAAGCTAAAAACATACCAGTGCCCCAGAAGTCTCACTGTTGCCGTCTCTCAGCTCTGTTCAGCCCCCCACTACCCACCCACTCCAAGAGAAAGCAAAGATAACTAATAACTTTAAATTCATAGATTGTTTTTGCTTATTTTTGAGTTTTATATAAATGGAATAGAATATAAAATCTTTCGTATATTGCTTTTCTTACTATGTATATGTTTACGAGGTGCATTCATGTTGTTGCATATAATAATTTATTTATTCTCATACTAAATAGTGTTCCATTTTATGACTATACCATAATTTATCCATTCTACTTTTGAGAGATATTTGGGTAGTTTCCCGTTTTAGGATATTACTAATATCTCTGCTGTGAGTATTCTTTTGGTAAATACCTTTTGATGAAAATATGTGCACAATTCTAGTGGGATTTTTTTCCAGATGTGGAATTGCCAAGTCATAGGGCATGCATATGTTTTGCTTTGATGGCAATTTCCAGAGGAAATTGATAAGTATACATACCTAGGACTGAATATGAGTCCTAGGAGCTCCAAACACTGGCTGGCATTTGATATCATTTGTCTTTTTCATTTTAGCCACCCTGATAAATCTATAGTGATATTATGCTTTTAAATTGCATTTCTTTGAGGAACAGTGAAATTGAGCACTATTTTCATATCTTTATCAGCCACTTGGATATCTCCTTTTGTGTAGTATTTCTTCAAATATTTTGTCCGTTTTTCAGTATGTCTTCATTGTCTGCCTCTTTCTTATTTTTTATTTATTTATTTTTTTTGAGGCAGAGTTTCCCTCTGTTGCCCAGACTGGAGTGCAGTGGCATGATCTAGGCTCACTGCAACCTCCACCTCCTGGGTTCAAGTGATTCTCCCGCCTCAGCCTCCCGACTAGCTGGGACTACAGCGTGTGCCATCACGCCTGGCTAATTTTTGAATTTTTAGTAGAGATGAGGTTTCATCATATTGGCCAGGCTGGTCTCGAACTCCCAACTTTAATTATCTGCCCGCCTCAGCCTCCCAAAGTGGTGGGTTACAGGCGTGAGCCACTGTGCCTGGCCAACATCTTTATATATTCGAAAAATTGGTCCTTTATCCATTGTGTATTGCAAATATCTTTTCTCAGTTGTCTTTTTACTCACTTCATGATGTCTTTTGATGAACAGAAGCTTTAAATTTTAATCTAGTTCAGTTTATTAAGTTTTGCCTTAATGGTTAAGGCTATTTGTGTCCTGCTTAAGAATCTGCCATCCTATAAGATCATGAAGATATCTTAGGTCTTATTCTAGAACACTTATTAGTTTTTCTTTTACATTTAGATCTATAAGGCATCTAAATTAATTTTTATGCATGGTGTGAGGATGGCATTTGAGATTCATTTTTTTCCCACATGCATAGCCATGAAAAATGAATTGTGAATTTGGCACAGTTCAAATAATACTAACTCCTTTTTGAAATATTCCCACAGAATCTCAATTAGATTTTTTGTTTTTTTGAGATGTGGGTTTAACATGTTGCCCAGGCTGGTTTCAAACTCGTGGGCTCAAGCAATCCTCCCACTTCAGCCTCCTGAGTAGCTGGGATTATGCTACTGTGCCTGGCCCAATTAGATTTAATGAATGAATGAATGATCTTAAATTAACTCAATATTTTTAACACATCTATTGTTTACCAGTTTAGCTGTGTTGGTAAAGAAAGTCCTCTCTGAGAGCCGACATTTGAGCTCAGACCCGATTGATGAAATGAAGCTAGTCATAAGGGCATTGGGGGAAGAACATTTCAGGAAGAGGCAAGAGGTAGGTAGGTAAAACTAGATATGTTCAAGGAACAACAAGGAGGCCAGTACCGCTGAAGTGTAATACCCAAGATGATGTGAAATACAGGATAATTCTTATGAATGGGAAAGCAAAGGAAAGAGAGACAGACTGGGATCACCAGAAGATCACGGAGCAATGCTTTCAAAGTCCCGAGGGGAAAATGTTTTTCTCAACCTAGAATTCTTCTTTAAAAAATGTCAATAGTTTTTCTGGTACAAGTGTTTTTTGGTTACATAGATAAGTTACTTAGCGGTAATTTCCGAAGTTTTGGTGCACCCATAACTTGAGCAGTATACACTGTACCCTATATATAGTCTTTTATCCCTCACCTCCCTCATTCCCTTTCTCCCCGAGTCCCCAATGTTTGTTATATCCTTGTTATGCCTTTGCAGCCTCATAGCTTAGCTCCCACTTATAAATGAGAACATATGATACTTGGTTTTCCATTCCTGAGTTACTTCACTTAGAATATGGCCTCCAGCTCCATCCAAGTTGCTGCAAAAGACATTATTTCATTCCTTTTTATGGCTGAATAGTATTCCAACATAGCGTATATACACCATGTTTTCTTTATCCATTTGTTAGTTGATGGGCACTTAGGTTGGTTTCCTATCTTTGCAATTGTAAATTGTGCCTCTATAAATGCATGTGCATGATGTGTCTTTTTTATATAATGACTTCTTTTCCTTTGGGCAGACACCAAATAATGGGATTTCTGGGTTGAATGGTAGTTCTACTTTTAGTTCTTTAAGGAATCTCCATACTGTTTTCCACAGTGTTTGTACTAGTTTGCATTCCCACCAGCAGTGTAGAAGTGTACCCTTTTCACCACAGCCACGCCAACATCTATTATTTTTTGACTTTTTAATTATGACTATTCTTGCAGGAGTAAGCTGGCATCTCATTGCGGTTTAAGTTTGCATTTCCCTGATAATTAGCAATGCTGAATGTTTTTTTAATAAATGTTTGTGTGTCTTCTTTTGAGAATTGTCTATTCATGTCCTTTGCCCACTTTTTGATGGGATTATCTTTTTCTTGCTGATTTGAGTTTCTTATAGATTTTTGATATTAGTCCTTTGTCAGATGCATAGTTTGTGAATATTTTCTCCCATTCTGTAGGTTGTCTGTTTACTCTGCTGATTATCTTTTTTGCTGTGCAGAAGACTTTTAATTAGGTCCCATTTATTTATTTTTGACTGGGTATAGAATTTAATTAGGTGCCGTTCATTTATTTCTGTTTTTGTTGCATTTGATTTTGGGGTTTTAGTTATGAATTCTTTGCCTAAGCCAGTGTCTAGAAGAGTTTTTCTGATGTTATCTTCTAGAATTTTTATGGCTTCAGGTCTTAGATTTAAGTCTTTGGTCCATCTTGAGTTTATTTTTGTTTAAGATAATACATAAGGATCCAGTTTCATTCTACATATGGCTTGCCAGTTTCCCAGCATCATTTATTGAATAGGGTGTCCTTTCCCCAATTTATGTTTTTGTATGCTTTGTTGAAGATCAGTTGACTGTAAGTATTTGACTTTATTTCTTGGTTCTGTCCATTGGACTACATGCTTATTTTAATGCCAGTGCCATGCTGTTTTGATGACTATACCCTTGTAATATAATTTGAAGTTAGATAATGTGATGCCTCCAGATTTGTTCTTCTTGCTTAGTATTGCTTTAGCTATGTGGGCTCTTTTTTGGTTTCAAATAAATTTTAGGATTGTTGTCTAGTTCTGTGAAGAACAATGATGGTATTTTGAGGGGAACTGCACAAATTTGTAGATTACTTTTGGCAGTATGGTCATTTAATGATATTGATTTTACTTATCCATGAGTATGGGATGTGTTTTTATTCATTTGTGTCATTGATGATTTCTTTCAGCAGCATTTTGCAATTTTCCTGGTAGAACTCTTTCACCTCTTTGGTTAAATATATTCCTATGTATTTTGTTTTGTTTTGTTTTTGCAGCTTTAACCTAGAATTCTATACCCAGTCAAATTATCTATCAAGAATGAGGTCAGAACAAAGGCAGTTCAGATGTACAAGAACACATACATTTTACCTCTAAAGCAGATTTCCTTAGGATTTTTACATGGGAATCTACTCCAACAAGGTGAAGACAAGAAGAAGAAGATAAAGCCAATGTAGGAAGACAGCAGAATGAAGGGCGACAATAAAAGCTGTGCATCTTCTCTGGAGAACAATTGGCTCAAACTGGAGCAGGTATGGAAGATATTTTTGAGTATGTTTAGCTTCTTCTTGTGCCCCTCCAATCCATTTGCCATAATATTGCTCAAGCGAACTTGGTAAAGTTTTAGATTATCTTGCTCTCTCAACTGAAAATCCTTCAATGGCTCCCATTAGTTTCAGAATAAAATCCAATCTTCAGGTGGTGTAAAGGGCCGTCTGATATTGACCCCTGCCTGCCTCTTCTGTCTCACTTCTTAAGTACTCTTCTTGGCCACTTCTGCCCTCTGCTCCAATCACTGATCTTTCTACAGATTTCTTAAGACTACTTACCGCATCAAAAATGTTGCATCTGCTATTTTCTCTCTGCAAGGAAACAGTTCTTCCCCCTCCTTTCCCCGGTAGATCCTTCCTTGATTTTCAAAACTCATTATTTCAGGAAACCTCCTTGTGTTCACCTTGTGCTCACCTCCATCCACCACTGATTTAAGTCCCCTTGGTTGTACCTCTGTGGCTTTCCTATATGACTCACCTCTAGTACCAATCTGTCTCTGCATAATTATTGATTTATTTATCTGCTCCCCTCACTTGATGATAATCTCCTTGAGAATAGGAACTGTGTAACTGTGTCTTGATTGTTGTTGAAGTTTCTGTAATGGCTAAGTACTCCAGCTTCTCTGCAGCCAGACTGCCTGGGTTAAAATCTCAGCTGCATCACTTGCTATGTTATCTTGGGAGCTCTCTGAGTCTTGGTTTTCTCACTTGCAAAATGATGCGATATTTTCATTTGCAGCACCTGGCACGCAGAAGATGCTCAACAGTGTGTGAGGAATGAATCCATGCATACAGGCAGAGTTCCTGGGGATGGGAACCTCTCAGCAGGGGGAGTTAGGATGACTCACTTCAATCAATCTTGATTCCTACCCTCCCTTCCCAAGTAGGAATGCTGTTTCCTCTAGAACCGTTATGCCTTGAGGATTGTGAGCAAAATCTGAAAAATGTGGGCTCTTTTTCTTTGCATGTTTGTCCATGTGTTGACCTAAGGAATTCAGGATATCTCACAGAGCAAAAATGTCTAAATCATGTCATTGCCTGACCATTCTTATGTGGCTGTCTAAACAGGACGTTACTTTAGGACCTAAATTTTCCTAGGTGTGGGTATGTTAGTTAAGTATTACTGAGAGAAAGTGAAGGGATCGTGTACCCATTCTGCAGATGAAAACCTCGTTATCTTCTCTAAACTCCCCTGGGCCTAATGACTTACACGACTCATCAGGAATCTACCAAGAGGAGGTCCCTGGCCCCCAAGTGTCCCCTCTTCACCAGCAAAATGAATATTCTCTCTTTTTTTTTTTTTTTTTGAGGTGGAGTCTTGCTCTGTCGCCTAGGCTGGAGTACAGTGGCGCGATCTCGGCTCACTGCAACCGCTGCCTCCAGGATCAAGTGATTCTCCTACCTCAGCCTCCCAAGTAGCTGGGACTATAGGCACATGCCACCATGCCCCGCTAATTTTTTGTATTTTTAGTAGAGACAGGGATTCGCCATGTTGGCCAGGCTGGTCTTGAACTCCTGACCTCAGGTGGTCGGCCCACCTCAGCCTCCCAAAGTGCTGGAATTATAGGCATGAGTCACCGTGCCTGGCCAAATATTCTCTTTTTATTCTTATGCTGGAGGCAGCATTCCTGTGGGGGTGCTCTACTTGGAATGGGTTTCTAGAAGCAAGAAAGTCGATTCTTCTCAATGTGTTCACAAGTTCTGGAGCATAGCAAAGAATGAATTGTATCATCTACGTTTTCTTCCATGTTATCTATTCCTGCAAGCAATCATTTTGCTGGAGAAAGAAACAGTAGAGTTGAGACTGAGCTAGCTGACCATCAGGGCCTCCTTGCCTTCTCAATAGAGAGTAATCGGATATCAGAGCAGGCTCCGACTGTGAATCTTTTAAGGTTAATGCTTCCAATCTGAGCTTCTCCAATTCTCTTTTCTTTTTTCGTCTTCCTATCCTATACTCAGGGACCCATTTGTCACACAGGTAGATCTGTGGACCACAGCTTGGATCACTAAGCAGGGACAATTTTCTAGAAAGCATATTGAGTGCAACATTGATTCAAGGTGCAATGCCCTGAATTCAAGGTTGTGTTTCAGCTTTTCTCTATTCAAGATGCTGTAAAGATGGTTCCTTCTTGAATGGGCAAGGTGGCTCACACCTGTAATCCCAGCACTTTGGGAGGCTGAGGTGGGCAGATCCCCCCCTCGGGAGTTCAAGACCAGCCTGACCAACATAGAGAAACCCCGTCTCTACTAAAAATACAAAATTAGCCGGGCATGGTGGCGCATTCCTGTAATCCCAGCTACTCGGGAGGCTGAGGCAGGAGGATCGTTTGAACCCAAGAGGCAGAGGTTGCGGTGAGCTGAGATCGTGTCATTGTATTCCAGCCCGGGCAACAAGAGCAAAACTCTGTCTAAAAAAAAAAAAGTCACTTTTTGTAGATGGCTTGTGGTCAAGCAGGTCAAGCCAATGCATGTTCAGAGAGAGGTCAGAATGCAGATTAAGTAGCTTTTCTTCTCCATGAGTTATTAAACTTGAGGCTGGCCAAGGGCTGCCAGCTATGGGCAGGAGGTGCGATACCCCCTTTACATATATGCCACCAAGTTTTGATCAACATAGAAAAATTAGTTTTTTTACAAATGATTACACTCTTACCTATCAGATTGAACATTGAGGTTCTGTGCCTCAAAATTGTGTAGGTCCAACTTACTTTAAGATCTAGATGGCATAGGGCAAGGTTCCATCAAGCCATTGCCAAGGTAAGCAAGGGAGTTTGCTGGAGCATTCGAGAACTTTGCCTTGGTTACATAAGAGATGTGTTCAGGGCAGGAACACAATGACCTGGGGCAAACCAGGGAGTAGTGAGTGGGTTCCTTGTGAAGGCTTTTGGACCCTGAAGACTTTGTTGGGCTGTAGCTGTGATTGTGTTGCCATAATTGCTAGCTTGTTTCCTGTGTCTTTGAGTCTTTTGATCCCTCCAAGCATGCTAGCTAAAATTCTAGCATTTGAAAAAGCTGAGAGCTATCGTCTTATCTATTTATTCCCTGAAGTCCCCTCCAATTCGTGTTGCCAGGTAGAATTGAGGATATCCAGTTAAATTAGAATTTCAGAGAAACAACGAGTAGGTTTTTTTTTTTTTAAGCGTAGTATGTCTCATGTGATATTTAATCTAAAATTCAAATTTAACTGGAAGTCTTTTATTTTATTTGGTCAATCTGGCAGCCCTACCGCTGATTCCCTCTAGTTACTGCAACGTGACAAATGCAGCCCCACTTCTGGGCTAATGTTTTGTAATGTGCGCCATCTAGTGGTGACATGAACAGGAGGAAACCAAGAAACCAAGAAGCAACCTGAAACCATGATGGGACTGAGCTGAAAAGAAAGAACTGTAATTTTTTTAATTATTAAATTTTAAAAATTTTCTTTTGGATGTGGTGTTTGTGATGAGATCAACAGTTTAGCTTGTCCAGTGAATATCTGAAATCCCTTGTAAGTCGTCAAGTGTTTAAACAGCAACACCCACCTGGCTGAGGCCTTGGGCTCCTCTGTTAACATATAAATGCTAACACACAGTGCTGGCCTTGATCTGCTGTGGTTCCTAGTGCTCCAAGGGATCGTTTTACACTAAGCACGTGGTGCCCAGCAATCTATCAAGTGCAATAAATGTCAGGTTGGTGCAATTCTGTTAAACTCAACTGGGCCTGGAGGAAGACACAAGCAGCAAGTGTTTCCTGTTTACTATTTTACTGGGGTGGGGTGTATGGTTAAGTGCCCAAGGAATTGGCCCCACCTAATGGGTCTCTCTCTGGCTGCACATTGGAACTACCTGGGGTTGTTTGTGACATACCAATATCTGGACCTTACCCCCAGAGATTTGGAAGTCATTGGTTTGTAGTGGGACTCAGGCTTGTTTTTTTGTTGTTGTTGTTTTTCTTTTCTTTTTTTAAGTTTTCCAGAAAACTTTTAAATAAACCCAGGGTTAAAATGCCTATTAGCTGAAATGGCCCAGACTGAAAAGAGGTGTGATCTTTGAACAAGTGAGTTAATTCCTCTGAGTCTCCGTTTTCTCACTGGTAAATAGGGAGAATTTAACCAACCTGCTAGGATCCTTAGAGAGTGTAAATATTGAAACACATGCAAAGCATTTAGCCTGTAATAGCACTGAGAAAATGTTGTTCTTTTAGACAGAGGGCTAAAGGGGTAGATTCCTACCACTCCGGAGGAAGAGAATCCAGATCTGGGATGAGCTCTGCAATCTGGTCATAGGGGCCAAATGTTATAGGAAAGAGAAAGGGTATGTAAGTTCTGCCATCTACCCAGGCCTAGGTGTGAATGGGGCTTCAAGGTCGCGACAAGGAAGGCACAGCCTTGGTGAGTTATAATCATCTATTGTAATAGTAAGACCCTGCCTATAAAAGTGGAAAATATAGATGGCATGGAGCAACATAAAAAAGAAAATAGAAACCACCTTAGCTCGAGAGAAAGCCACTATGAATATCTGATAGTATTTATTTCCAGTATTTTTCTCTCTGTAGTTTCTGCTCCCCCCAGTTGGCATTATTTTGTATATAATTTTGTAAACTGGTTCTCCTCCCTAGTTTATCGTTATATCAAGATCATCTTCCAAGGTCATTAAGTGTCTTTTGAAACACCATTTTTAGTGGCTGCATCATACAGCATTATGTCAGTGCTTCTCAAGCTTGAGTGTGCCTCAGAACCACCTGGCGAGCTCCTTCAAACGCATTTCTGGGCCCACCTCCAACACTGTTGACTCAGCAGGTCTAGGGTGAGGCTCTGAGATTCTGCATCTCTAACATGTTCCCAGGTGCTGCTGCTGGTGTCGGTCCAGGGATCACACTTTGAGAACCTCTTGTTTATAATCTGCTTCCGTGTCTGCCACCTCCTCCAAATGTGGGGTTGGGGGTGGGCAGGGACCGTGACTTAAACATCCCTGAATTGAATGCCCTGTGGCTAAAGCAGAGCCTGTCACATGGTGCCCTTCTGAGTACAGGGTCCTGAAGCCAGCCTGCTGAAGGAGAGGAATTAAATCTACCCTCTGTGGCCCTGAGGCTGACATGAGCCCTAAGAATGGAATTAGCAAGGAAACTGAGTCTGGCTGTGTTGTTTCTAGCCAGTCAACAACAGAACGTATGAATGCCACGCACGGTAATGCATTCTGTTACCAGAGCTATTTCAGCAGCAGGTGGTGATGACTCGGGAATTTTGCAGAATGTGAGGGTGGGTAAGAAACTCCACTGTCCACTTTAACCTTAAATTTCTGTGAGTCTGTGTTCAGCAAAGCAAAAGAACGGTGAGTCATTTCTGGAGACTTCATGGGAAAGAGGACTGGACCCTAAGGGGTGGGCAGGATTTAGAAGGCAGACAAGGAGAAAACAACCTCCAAATGGTTTTTGGTCAGTGGTGGTTGTGGGGTGGGGTGGGGGAGCGTTGTGGGGAAGCATATGCTAATTGATGAGTTAGGTAAAACAAACTTGGCGAACCTGTTTCCTAGAACTCCTATGTGTAATGCATGGCCCTTGATTTTCCAGAGAAATTCAGAAGTTAATAGCTAGCCAAGATCAGAGCTATTTGGTGCAGAGCAGTTACTATTGGGGCTACTTCTTTTCCCTCCCCCTCTTACTTCCCTTCCTTCCCCCTCATTCTCCACCTCCTTCCTCCTCTTCCTTCTTCTCTTTAAACCCTGTGAGTTTCTACCTCTATCAAGTGTTAAAATAGTGCATTCCTACAGAGCTGACATTTTAATAAGAAATATAAATTGAAATCAGATTTCACAGGAAGCTTGAGATATTTTAGGGCCAAAATCTCTTTCTCGGCCTATGCACTGAGGCTGATAGGTGCTTTGCTGTATTTTGTTTTATTTTACAGACAAGGCGCAAAGGAAGAGGAATGGGTGTCTAAAATCCAGTCTGTTGTTCTGTGATTTTATCACAACATACTCATTACAAAACAGCACAGAAACTCTATTTGCAATTTAGCCCAGGATAAAAATCCGGGGCTCAATTTGTTCTTCGAATAGGTTTTAGAACAAACTGCAGGATTACAGACAGTTTTTTGATGAAAAACTTATTTTCAAATACTTTCCACATTTACAAAGTATCTTTATAATTACAATAGTAATTGCAACACTGAAGAACAGTACCTGCAGTTTATTCCGTGTCTCTTATTTGCCAGACCTGAATCAGCATGCTTTGACACATATAATCTTCATAATCTCAAAATGACACAGTGAGGTGGGCACTATATCCTTACGTTACCCAAGAGGCTCAAAATGTACCTTCCTATGATGAAATAGCTGGGCTGTTTTTACATCCAGCTTTGTCTGCCTGCAAGTCCTTTGCTCTTCCACTTCTCATCTGCCAAGACTGCAGCGCTTAGTTTGGTAGATTTCTTTCTTCTCTAAGCTCATTTTTGTGATCGAGAGCTCTCTACTGAGTCCTTTCTATATCTGTGACAGATAGCAGCCAAAGCTGCCCAGTATTTTGAGGTACTTGAAACTAGATTTAAAAAAAAAATTCACTTCCTTCTAGCTGGCTCAAGAAGTCGAAAAGCAGTTTTTATTGTTATTTTTTTATGGCACTTAGCTTTGAGTAGCTGAGTCACTAGGGGGTCTTACTGGGGCCTTGATGATGACATTAAAGGCTAGATCTAAGGATCTAGGAAGCCCCCCTTGAAAGGAGGAAGAAGAAAATACACAACCATTTGTAGAAGGAATAGTGGAGACAGACCAACCCAGAAAGTGTATTTCAGAATAAATGCATTCATTTGTGCTTCAAGGCCCCTCATACTGATATGATGTCACCAAAGCTGCCTCAGGGCCGTCACCTGCTAGTCACAGCCCTGGGGCATATCCCTCTGCTCTCCTTCTCAGCATACTGCATCAGCAGAGATAGGGTGTTGGGGGGTGTGTGCATACTCATCCCTTTCTCTAGACTATGAGTTCTTGGGACAGGGTAGACCAAATTTCCCCAGGGAGTTTGTGGGTATCCAAGAGAAAGTGGTTGCCAGGCACAGGGAGTGAGCAGTGGGCTGGAAGAAGCCACCTTTTCAGGGCTTTGCTTTGGGTACTTGAAATTGCCTGGATTAGTCACTAGGGAGAGTTTTCAAAATCTTTATGGTGTCATGGTTTGTTAAATCTTGTCCACATCACAGCCCGTGTTTTTTCTGAATGCCCTAGAAAGTTAGCCTCTCTGGCCAGGTGCAGTGGCTCACACCTGTAATCCCAGCACGTTGGAAGGCCAAGGTGGGAGGATTGTTTGAGGCTGAGAGTTTGAGACCAGCCTGGGCAGCATAGAGAGATCTTGCCTCTACAAAAATAAAAAAGGCTGGGTGTGGTGATACATGCTTGTAGTCCCCACTACTGGGGGATGCTTGAGTTTGAGGCTGCAGTGAACTACGAAGGCACCACTGCACTCCAGGCTGGGCAACAGAGCAAGATCCTGTCTCAAAAATAAATAAATAAGCAAATAAAGTAAGTTAACCTCTCCTCTGTGACCCCAGAACTCCTGTGCATCTATTTGTCTTAGGACTTAACACACACGCTGGTCTTGAACTCTCAGCCTCAAGCAATCCTCCCACCTTGGCCTCCCCACATGCTGGGATTACAGGTGTGAGCCACTGCACCTGGCCAGAGAGGCTACCCATATGGACATTTCATATAAATGGAACCATGCAGTATGTGGTCTTTATGTCTGACTTACTTTAACTTAGCACAATGTCTCCAGGCTCTTCCACGTTATAGCATGTATTACTACTTAATTTCTTTTTATGGCCAAATATCCCTTTGAATCCATTGCATAGAAATACTACAGTTATCCATTTATCAGCTGATGAATGGTTCTACTTACTTTTTTCTTTTTGAGACAGGGTCTCAGTCTGTCATTAAGGCTGGAATGCAGTGCCGCCAGCTACTTGGGAGGCTGAGGCAAGAGAATCGCTTGAACCCGGGAGGCAGAGGTTGCAGTGAGCCAAGATTGTGCTATTGCACTCCAGCCTAGACGACAAGAACAAAACTCCATTTCATTAAAAAAAAAAAGATTTACAGAAAAGATGCAAAGGTAGTACAGAGTTTGTGTATATCATACCCAGTTTCCCCTACTGTTAACATTTTACATTACTCTAGACAAGTTCAGGGTGGTGTGGCCATAGACATACATTACTGTAGCACATTTGTGGCCATAGACATACATTACTGTAGCACATTTGTGGCCATAGACTTACATTACTGTAGTACATTTGAGGCCATAGACTTACATTACTGTAGTACATTTGTGGCCATAGACTTACATTACTGTAGCACATTTGTGGCCATAGACATACATTACTGTAGCACATTTGTGGCCATAGACATACATTACTGTAGTACATTTGTGGCCATAGACTTACATTACTGTAGCACATTTGTGGCCATAGACATACATTACTGTAGCACATTTGTGGCCATAGACTTACATTACTGTAGTACATTTGTGGCCATAGACTTACATTACTGTAGTACATTTGTGGCCATAGACTTACATTACTGTAGCACATTTGTGGCCATAGACTTACATTACTGTAGCACATTTGTGGCCATAGACTTACATTACTGTAGCACATTCGTGGCCATAGACTTACATTACTGTAGCACATTCGTGGCCATAGACTTACATTACTGTAGTACATTTGTGGCCATAGACTTACATTACTGTAGTACATTTGTGGCCATAGACTTACATTACTATAGCACATTTGTGGCCATAGACTTACATTACTGTAGCACATTTGTGGCCATAGACTTACATTACTGTAGTACATTTGTGGCCATAGACTTACATTACTGTAGCATATTTGTGGCCATAGACTTACATTACTGTAGTACATTTGTGGCCATAGACTTACATTACTGTAGTACATTTGTGGCCATAGACTTACATTACTGTAGTACATTTGTGGCCATAGACTTACATTACTGTGGTCCCTTTGTTCCAACTAAGGAGCCAGCATTGTTACATTACTGTTAACTAAACTCTATACTTTATTCACATTCTACTAATTTTTCCCAATGACCTTTTCCTATTCTCAGATCCCATCCAGGGTGCCACACTGCACTTAATCATCGTGTCTCCTTAGCCCCACAGTGTGTGACAGTTTCTCAGGCTTTCCTTGGCTTTTGGTGACAGTTTTGAGGAGTAGGGGTGAAGTTCTTTGTAGAACATCCCTCACTTTGGGTTGGTCTGATGTTTTTCTCCTGGGTAGGCTGGGGTTACAGTTTTCTGGGGGAGGAACACCCTAGAGGTAAATAAAGCCACCATTTTAAAATTGCTGTGAGGTGCCCTGAACTAAGAAGGGACACCAAATCTACCAGGGTTATTCAGAAAAAAAATTAGAGAAATCTTACTTTTGAGGTCTTTAAATGGTAGCAGTGGTATATAGAAGGATTTCTTGGAAATGTTTTTCTAAGGGAGTCGTTTGTTCCCTGTCATCATGGTGGTGACTAAATGAGCCTTTATCTGACATACAGGCAAGACTCGACATTTGTTCTTTTCCTCCCCATCGGCTTTAGAGTGTGGCCTTGGGTGAGTCAAGCCCTCTTCCTTGGCCTCTATAGAATTATGAAGTTGGAAGTAGTGACCTTCAGGCCTCTTCCCACTGTGACGGCTTATGCTCTAAGAGGTGGCCCATAACTCCCTTCAGCATCTGTGAATTCCAAAGTTGGGCTCCCCTCTGCCTCTCTATCAGTTTCAGGTTCTTTGTATTCGGGTGATTTGTGCCCCTAGGGACATGCCCCACCTCAACCCCCTTTTTAAAGCCTTCCTTGCGGACAAACTCACGCACACACACACCTACAAGCCCTAGATGTTTGCAGCATGGATCTCCACTTTGAGGGACGCAGTCAACATTCCAGGGTGGCAGTGTCCAGAGCCAGACCCCTGCCCTGGCCGTCCCTGCAGCCCTGCTGACACAGCGCAAGGGCCAGAGTGGCCAGGGTCACAGGCAGACCTACATGCCACACCATGTTGGAGACTCTTTCACCCCAAGGGGCTGTTTTGGTTCAGCAGCTCCCGTGGCTTGAGTAAGTTAATCACTGATGACAAGAGATTAATTTATAACTGGACAGCAGACAAGATAGTTCAGGCTTTGGCGGGGTGGCACTGAACTGTGGCGTGGGGCATTGCTCAGAAGACACCTGGGTCTGCAGCTTGGTGCAGAGGCTCAGAACTTCAGATCCACACTGGTTCCCCCAGAGGCTGCCTGGTCCAAAGAGAGGGACCATGTGCTGAGGACATCCGTTTCCTCTCTCCAGCATATTTACTTGTGCAAAACATGTCCAGGCAACAGCCAGGCCTGTTAGAAAAGTCCAGTTAAGAGAGAGCACTGGCACGCCAACCCAGCCCAGGCCCGTTGGAGGAAGAGGGAGGAGGAGGGAGAGAGGCAGTCATGGAAAGATGTGGAAGGATGGTTGGCAGCCTGGGTTGAGAGCTCATTTCTACAGCCTGAGTCACCCAGCGTGTGGATTCTCCTGCTCCAGCTCAGGCAGGGCTCAGGCAGGTGTTTGAGGATCTGCCCTCCCATCCCACAGGCATCCCCTCTGTCATTTCCAACATTAACCTTCTCATTCTGGGCTCAAAAAAAAAAAAGATGGAGGTGTGGCATGATGTGTAGGCCTCTCTGGGGCCTGACCTCCATGCTCCAGATACTGCTTTTATATCAAGTAAAACGACCCTTCTCTGCCACACTGGAGATGTGTGGCTGTAGATATTGGCTGCAGGGGCTACTATTTTTGCCAGCATCAGCGTCTCCTATATCCAGCTGGGACAGTTTGGAGTTCTTAAATCAGACCTATTTATCAAAGAACCCACTGGCAATACTTCCCCTGATGGCTACTGGACACCATGAGCCCACAATCTAACTAGAAAGAGCGTGAGAAAGATGGAGAAGAGGGGCTGGGCACGGTGGTTCAAGCCTGTAATTCCAGCACTTTGAGAGGCTGAGGTGGGCCGATCGCAAGCTCAGGAGTTCGAGACCAGCCTGACCAACATGGTGAAACCCTGCCTCTACTGAAAATACAAAAATTAGCTGGGCATGGTGGCGCACACCTGTAATCTCAGCTACTCGGCAGGAGAATCGCTTGAACCCAGGAGGTGGAGGTTGCAGTGAGCCGAGATTGTGCTACTGCACTCCAGCCTGGGCGACAGAGCAAGACTCCGTCTTAAAAAAAAAAAAAAAAAAAAGAAGGAGAAGGGAAATGGGACTGAAAATCGGATAGAAGCCTGGATGAAAAATGGGGTTGCAGAGGAACTCCTCTGGGGGCTGCCAAAATGTGGGCTTCCTACTTAAAAGGGTTCTGGGAGCCCAGTTGAGTGGTGGGTGACTTACGCTGGGTTCTCCCCAGGAGTGGACTCTGTCATTTGGATTCATCCCTGCTGCCCTGTCCCCATTTGTTCACCCCATGTGCAAATATCTCTATCGCTGTCTTTGTTTATGTCTTTCCCTAGATGCAGAATGCCCTTCCCAGCCATCAAGACCTGGCTGGGACGTCATTTGCCCAGGAAAGCCTCCCAGGATCCTTCTCTTCGGTCCCTGTGCTTCTTTGTGTCTATTGGAACAGGATCTGTTGGGTTCTCAGTTCTAATAGGCTGATTAGTGTCACCTGGGGGACCTTGTTAAATTCACAAATCCTAGCCCTGAATCACAATCTCTTAAGGTGAGTTTTGGGAAGCTGTTTTCATTGGTCTTCATATGTGTTTTGGATACCTGGTCAGGGCTGGATATGTCTGTTCTGGTCTGTGTCTCCTGGGCCTGGGCACAGAACTTACCTCGTGGTGACCACGTGTCACTGTGTCCAGACAGCCTCCTAGGCCTGGCAAAAAGGGATGCAGAGTGCAAGGCCCATACCCTTTAATTCACAGCATTTTAATTCATTCACAGTTCCTGCTTCATGCCCCAGACACTATGCTGGGTCCTGGGGGTATAAGAGCAAAACCCTACATAGTTTGCCTTCGCACGGCTTTTAGTTTAGCAGCAGGGAGAACAGAGGTGACTCAAATTCCCTACGCCCACATAATTCAAAGTGCAGCTTGAGTGTTGTAAAGGGAAAACAACGGTGCTCAGAGAACCTGCAATGGGGACTCTGGTGCAGGCGGGGAGGTCAGGGAAGGCTGAGCAGAGCGCTAATGGAGGGGCAGTAAAGGAAGGGAGGGGCTGGAAGTGGTCTCTTACTGGGGTCTTCTCAGAACCATGTTCATTTAGTGCAGCTGGGAGGCATTAGGGTGTAAGCTCCTCTACGGACACCCAAGATGGTTTCCAAAGGAGCTTCTCCCCATGCTTGCCCCGCCCCCCAGCCTTCACTTCTGCTTTTCTGCCATCTGCTCTTGCTGTGAGCCTCTGGGAGCTGATGTGTTTGTTAACAAAGGAAAAGACCCATTTTTATACGCTAGGGGCTCCTGCTAGCATATACAGGCAGCCTGTACTAAATCACCACAAGGTGCACCTCCATTTGAACTGATGTAACCTTGTGCTGGACACATGACTTGGTCGGTGGAGCTCAGGCTGGATTTAAGCCGAAACTCATGCCTCTCCTACCCTCTCTTGGCCCAGTGCCCTTGCGCAGTGAACAACTTGGACAACCTTCTGTAGTGGCCCTGCCGCAGTCTCCTCTTAAGCAGAAAGTTCTGGCTGGAAAATTCCTTTATCTCAGAAGGAGATAATTACATCTTCTATGGGCATAAATCTGTTTGGACATTTAGAGAAGAATTTATATGTATTTTCTGAAGGACTGAGTGTTTTTCTTATCTAAATTGAAATGATGATTCTTTTAAATATGATTCAAGAGCGTCTTTCATGTGGTAATTCACACACACTCTGGCTGATAAGCCCTAGACTTGGCAAATGGTTCAAAGCAGAAATTGGGCTCAGATGAGGCGCAGGGATGATTTTTGATCTGATTTTCTTCTAGCCACTAACATTGGGAGAATTTTGGCCTCTGAGTGGCAGTGGACCTCAAAAAGCCTGGTAAAATAAAATCTTTTTTTTTTTGAGACGGAGTCTCGCCCTATTGTCCAGGCTGGAGTGCAATGGCGTGATCTCGGCTCACTGTAACCTCTTCCTTCCAGGTTCAAGCGATTCTCCTGCCTCAGCCTCCCAAGTAGCTAGGATTGTAGGCACACGCCACCATGCCCAGCTAATTTTTTTTTTTTTTTTTGTATCTTTAGTAGAGATGAGTTTTCACCACATTGGCCAGCCTGGTCTCGAATTCCTGTTCTGTGATCCACCTGCCTCAGCCTCCCAAAGTGCTGGGATTACAGGCGTGAGCCACCTTGCCCTGCCCACATAAGATCTTTTTAAGAAAAGTCTGAAATACCTAGAAAGGGTAGAAAAGTCCTTGCCATACTTAGCTTTAGAAAAAAGAAGCCTTTTCTGGGAGAAGATAACCCTCATCACACACTAAGCAAGTCAGAGGATCTGAGCTGGAGTGGCCCTTGAGAAGTACCCCATCTAGATTCTTCTTTTTACCCTTGGGGAAACTGAGGCTCAGAGAGAGGAAGTGGACTGGCTTAGGTCCCACAGTGAGTGGCAGAGCCAGGATCACACCTGACAGGTGCTTGCTTCAGCACCTGAACCTTGCAGGTCGCCTGTCCCCCCCCCACAAGTGGTGCCAACAGGGTCTGCTATGAGGATGGTGTAAGCTCAAAGGGTGACTGTGTGGGAATGGTGAGAAGGGGACACCATCTAGGACCAGAAGTCATGGTGTCTCCACAACCCCAGTGTGGCCCATCTCTTTCCAGATATGAAAAGCTGCTTTCCTACTTAAGTGGGGTTAGGGACAAACATAATCTGTAAGAGATGACACTAGGAATAGAGTGAGAACTGGGAATGATAGATGCGGAAGACAGAGCTGATCTTATGGACACAGACGAGTACGTAAGTGAATCACAGGCCGTATCACAGTTTCACCAGCGATGATGATAATTGGCTTTGGGTTGGGGGAGGACTGGTTGTCAAAGTGACATCCTCTTTTAGGTGCCATATCTTTCCATGTCTGACATCTGAAAAAGCATTTTCAGTGTGTGAGGATAAGATGAGCTCATGGGTGCTCAGGAGATGGCAGCATCTCTTGAGAGATTTTCTTCTCCTTTAATACTTTCAGGAGGTATGGCTCTCCTTATCTCACAGATGAGGAAACAGGGTAAATTTCTTGCCCAAGTTCACACAGCCCAAATGCAGTGAAACTCAGCTCTTCTGGTTCTGGTCCATTCCCCCCCACTTCACCTCACAGTGCCAGGCTAGCTTCTCTTAAACTTACTGTTAATTTCCATCTGTTTCAGCTGACTCTTCCTTTCCTCCCAGGCCCTGCCCTCCCTCCCCAGAGGACCTGGGGCAGACGATCACCCTGAATTCACGTGCATGGAATAGAAGTGTGGTGCCTTTTCTGTAAGCTCTGTCTTTGGGAGACATGTGTGTTGGTGGCTTGAGCATTTGAGAATCCTGGAAATGGGGGTCCCCTTTTCCAAAGCCGTGAGATCAGGGGATATTCTGAGACCACACCCAAGGTTGTTTGTTTTTAACTCTAAGACCACCCTGTTTTCCATTGGCCCAAGCTCCATCAGCAAGCCAGGACCCTTTTCTGATTCATACCCCAAAGTCAGCATAGACATCTCCAGCCGAAGCTGTTCCTTGTTCTGTCAGTAACACGGTTCCTGAGGAGACCAGGGCCTCTTTCCTTCCCTTGCCTCCTGGTTTCTACGCTTCTAGTGACGAAACAGGGGCAGCGTCAAATAAAGACCATCATCTTTTGCGAAACTCTCCTGCAGACTAGGCAACTGTGAATTTTTCATCAATACTGATTTCTCTAATGAACTACAAAATGATTTAACTCCAACATGCAGAATTCAACATTTCCATTCCCTGTTTGTTAAGGGTGCAGGTGAATATGAAAAGGCAAATTCAAAAGGTGAACTTCCCTAACTGTGAAGGCACACTGGGAGCCAGGAGACCTGCAACTTGGTCCTGATTCCCCCCCCCTGCTCTCTGTGTGCTCCTGGGCAAGTTGCTTAACCTTTTGGGGCTTACATGCTTGCTAACGACTCTTTCAGTGCAAATATTTTATGAACACTGAGAGAATGCAGTTCCTTTGCAATGCTAAATTTCACACATTCATCGTGGCCTGTGATACTTGATGAGTTTATAATTTTCCTTGTTCGGAACAGGGATGAGTGTTTAAACAAAAAGACTTGAGTCCTTTCCTGCTGAGGCCCTGAGTCTGTGGGTCTGGCAAATCAATCAGGCTGTAGAGTCACAAGCAGTTTATCTTGTAAAAAATGCTTCCCATTTGTTTAAAATAAAAGCCTGAAGATGGAGTGGTATTTCCAAACTCCACTGAGTTGGAGCCTCAGAACAAGAGAACCGGATCACGGAGTTAGTCCAGCACATACCTGGACTAACTATTAGCTTTGCTAATACCTTCCGGTTTTGTCTAGTGCCACGTGCTAGTGAAATATCTGTTCTGGGTCTTTCCAAGGACAACCACATCCGAGTGGGGGAGAAGGCCAACATTCGGGTGCTGGAAGGGTGGGGTGGCATGATTCAGATCAACAGGGCTGACATTCCATTGTTTCACCTCACTCACACTGTAACAAACGACCAGTTCTGGGACTTCTCAGTTGACAGATGTGGAGACCCAGAGTCAAGGAACGATGTACCTCAGAACCCCTGGGGGAATTAGACACAACCAGAGCCAGCACCTGGCTGCCATCATGCCCAGTCTAAGGCTGTGTCACTCAAGAGGGCTTCCTCTCTCAATGAATTAAAGTTGATTTGAAGGGTAAAAGAGTCTAAAAAACATACCGTTATCTGAAGAACAACTTTAACACATGTAAATAGAGGCCCAAAGATTTTTATCTCCATTTTCAGTTGAACACAAATCAAAACCCGGCATGTGTTCAAACACTACAGCAGACACTTATTTGTATTTCCTGAAGCCACCCCAGTGAGACACTCTGAAATAAATTAAAAAGAATGGTCAAAGCTGAATGCACACCGAGGTTTCCATGTGCTCAGCTCAGCAGATTCAGGTATGACCCCTACAGAGTTTGGACTCTGAACGGGCACTGACATTCTCTACGCTCAGCGACCATTTCACACAATGAATTCATCTGTGTAATTGTGCCTGGCTGTCCCAGATTAACTCCATGTTTGCATGAAGATCAAAATGCTTACTTTTCGAAGTTTGGTTTTCTTCCATTTCTGTCTTATCTGGGGAGGCATTCATGCTCGGAATTTCCTGGGCTTTTCTTTTTTAAATCTTGTGGAGAGATTGAGAGTGTAAGGGGA
This sequence comes from Ateles fusciceps, assembly GCA_036589455.1. Taxonomy (NCBI): domain Eukaryota; kingdom Metazoa; phylum Chordata; class Mammalia; order Primates; family Atelidae; genus Ateles; species Ateles fusciceps. The sequence goes on from JAZHEH010001132.1 coordinate 4,427,022, forward strand.
CAAGAGTAGGGGGTGAGGGTGGAGTGGGGGGATTGCCTTTTATTGTTCTTTTTTTGAACCAACAATTGGCAATTATTCTTCATTGGTTTGGTGTTCTCTTGTTAAAGGCAACCCAGACCTCAGGGGAGTAGCATTCTTGCTTGCCCCTAACAGGAGCTAGAATTCTGCATCATTAAAAAAAAATATTTGCGCCAGGCATGGTGGCTCATGCCTGTAATCCCAGCACTCTCGGAGGCCGAGGTGGGTAGATCATGAGATCAGGAGTTCAAGACAAGCCTGGCTAAATAGTGAAACCCCATCTCTACTAAAAATACAAAAATTAGCCGGGTGCGGTGGCATGCTCCTGTAGTCCCAGCTACTTGGGAGGCTGAGGCAGGAGAATCGCTTGAACGCAGGAGGCGGAGGTTGCAGTGAGCCGAGATAATGCCACTGCACTCCAGGCTGGCTGACAGAGTGAGACTCCGTCTCAAAAAAAAAAAAAAAAAATTTGGTTGGGTTGTCAGTTACATACATAAAAAGTGTGCAACTGAGGTACCTACCTTGATAATTACTTATGTCTGCTTTGCTTATACCTTCCGTTTTTGTCTAGTACCACTTAGTGGTGAAATATCTGTTCTGGGTCTTTCCAAGGACAACCACATCCGAGTGGGGGAGAAGGCTGACATTTGGGGCACTGGTCAGAGGAGGGGCATGATTAAAATCAACAGGGCTGACTTCCCACTGTTTCACCTCACTTGCACTGTAGCGACCCATTCTGGGAGAAACACTGGAAGGCACGCTGCACCTTTCTTCGCGATGGGATCAGCAGGAGAAAGCAAGACATTTGAATGGGGTGGAGTGTTTCACTTAATCATTAGCACTGCTGACATCAATGAAAAGCAAATAATGCATCTCATTGGCATGGGCACCTACAACGAGTGAAAAGGAGGTCAGGTTCTTGGTAAGCTTTATGACGAGGTAGGGGACAGATGGGATTCAAACTGGAGCGGAGGAAGCAGTGTGGCTCGTATTTCAGCTGCAACGTACAATGGTTTTTGTGGTCAAAGAATCCACACTGCGCCGGCTATTTCAAAACAACATCAGGAGGGCAGAGGTGTGTTTTCCAGCATCCCTAGTGGGTGCCAGGAGACAGCCTTGAGAACAAACACATCTTTCCTTGAAATAGGAAGCCAACTATTTACTTATGCAATTAATGCTATAAAAAATGCTTTATAAGTTGAGTTGCAGCTCCTGAGCTTTGGACCGACCGCTAGACTTGTTTCAAAAGGCTCTTTCTGGAGGAAGAAAAGTCCTGAGGTTCTCAGGTCAAGCCCTGGCTTCAACAACGATTTAAATCAAGTAAGAGCCTCCTTCGCCGATAGGTAGAACCAGCCTGGGCAAACACCATTCAGACAGCTTCCAAACAAAGATGACAAAGTTACCATTTCAGCCTGAACACACACCACAGCCTGGTTTCAAAATTCATTCTGTGAAATGTTACAAGTTGGACAAGCAGAACTACAGCATTAGCCAAAATTCATGTATTCGACTCATTGATTCAACAAATATTGAGTGGGATGTGCCAGTATCTATTGACTGAGAATGTGTAGTGTGACTGCCTGGCATTATTAAATGTGAATGTAAATGCGAGAGCAGCTGGTATGGTTGTGCTTTCTTCACAAATTTTGTTCAGCTACACAGGGTCAGGTGCTAAATAAGCGGAGAGTTGGATTTAACCAGGGTTGTGGTTTTGGCAAAGTAGCGTGAAGTGAAGGAAGAGAGAGTTGAGGATATGCAATGAAGTGATGGAGAAGAGTAATTATGGGATTGAAAAGTGAATTTTATTTCATTTTTTTGAGACAGGGTCTCTGTTACCCAGGCTACAGTACAGTAGTGTGAGTAGAGTATGGCTCACTGCAGCCTTGACTTCCTGGGCTCAAGTGATCCTCTCATCAGCACCCTGAGTAGCTGGGACCACAGGTGTGCACCACACCTGGCTAAGTTGTGTATATTTTGTAGAGATGGGTTTTCACCATGTTGCCCAAGTTGGTCTCGAACTACTGGGCTCAAGTGATCGGCCTGCCTTGACCACCCAGTGTGTTGGGATTACAGGCGTGAGCCACTGTGTCTGGCCTAAAAGTGAATTTTATTTTATTTATTTATTTATTTTTTAAATAAACAATAGCCTTGGATCCAGAAGACTTGCATTCTAAGCCTAACACTGCCACCTACTAGCTGGGCAATCTGAAGCAAGTCACCCTTCTTCTCTGGGACCAACTCACTTCTATAAAATGAGGCAGCTGGACAGGAGGACTAGGAGATAGAGAGGCTCTGTATATGGTCGAATGTGCCATACAAGGTCTCTCCCGCTGACGGTCATGGGTCCATGTTTCTTCCACGGGCTCCCAGTAGAAGGGAGGTCACTGATATTTCAGGGACGCAAAGAGAAACACTTGCAGGAGGATTCCTTCTCTTCTTTATATTGGCCTCTGATGTTATTTTCTATTTATTTATTTATTTTGAGACAAGGTCTTGCTCTGTTGCCCAGGCTGGACTGCTGTGGTGCCATCTTGGCTCACTGCAGCCTCTGCCTGGCAGGTTCAAGTGATTCTCCTACCTCAGCCTCCTGAGTAGCTGGGACTACAGGCACGTGTCACCTCACCTGGCTAATTTTTGTATTTTTAGTAGAGATGGGGTTTCACTATGTTGGCCAGGCTGGTCTCGAACTCCTGGCTTCAAGCGATCCACCCTCCTTGGCCTCCCAAAGTGCTGGGATTACAGGTGTGAGCCACTGTGCCCAGCCTGGCCTCTGATGTTATTAATAGTTTCTGATCCTGCAGCTAGAAGGGGATTCCAAAACGGGTGAACCTTTCAAACTAGAAGTGACCAGTCATCTTTGGTTCTGAGCAAATTTCAGATGGAGTGTGGTGGAAAGATGACGTTGGACTGAGAGTTGGGGACTGGATCCTAAGCCAGCTCTGTCACTGTTCATCAGTCCCTCCCTCCTTCGGGCCTCAGCGTCCTCCTCTGTGTAATGAGTGACATTTAAGTTCACTGAGCTCTAATCTGGCTGCCACCATTTCCCTGCACAGGTGGCATGTTTGTGCCCCCTTCGACTTGCCTGGCCTGTTTCAGACTCAGGACTGGCACGGCATTGGCAAGTTTATGGTTTCACCAACCCTGAAGCATAATTTGCAAATAAATGATCAAGACATTAAAAATACTGCATGCAAATACCATGGTCTTGAGCAATGACAGGACTTTGGAATTGTAAGGCGAGTGGAAAGGCATCGATGGTACCAACACCTGTTTTTGAGTTTGAAAGCAGCTGGATAAGTGACTGGCAGGCTCTGGGAGACCCACTGGTGCCGGGAACACTGCACGGCACTTTCCCCCGGGTGTTGTATCCTGGGGCAGTTCAGGTGGTAGGTGGGCAAATCATTAAAAACAAATCAAAATCTCTAGTGAGAAAATAGTTTTCATTATCTTCCAATCTTCCTGAATCCTCTGAGGAGCCTGTTGCTAGGTTAGACTTACTCTCAAACCCTTGTAAATCTGTCCCTCCTCCCTGAAAACACTCTCCCTCAGCCCCTGCTTTTACTAAACAGAGCAAAAACAGGTCTCAAGCTCAGAAGGTTTACCAGTTTAGAATTTAATGATATTATTTTGTTTTATTGCATTTCTTTTTGTGATTACTTCCCATTAATGGCATGTGACATTATTTTTCCGTTTAGAGTGATTTACAATTTTTCTTGAAATACAGGTATTCAAATTTAAAAAACTGAGTTGATTTCTATAAAAATATTAAGTAATGGTGTAGGTTCTACACAGATATGACACTGTGGGACAGATGGTTCCTGGAGTTTGGGAAACATTGACGGGCAGTGTTCCCTAACCTGGCACTGCTTAGACGGGGAGATACCTCTGAACACGATAGTGTTTGTAATGCCATTTACATCTACTGGGTTCTGATAACTCATGGGCTTTTTTTCTTTTTAAATAAATAATTACCTTTTCTTGATCACTATTGTATAAAACTTGGAAATACAGAAAAACATGTAGAATAAAAAAGAGAAAATAAAGAAAAGTATATAGAATAGAGCCAGGCACAGTGGCTCAAGCCTGTAATCCCAGCATTTTGGGAAACTGAGGTGGGCAGATCACCTGAGGTTGGGAGTTCAAGACCAGCCTGACCAACATAGTGAAATCCTGTCTTTACTAAAAATACAAATTAGCCATGCATGGTGGCACACACTTGTAATCCCAGCCGGGAGGCTGAGGCAGGAGAATCGCCTGAATCCAGGAGGCAGAGGTTGCCATGAGCCAAGATTGCACCATTGCACTCCAGCCTGGGTGATAGAGCAAAACTTATTCTAAAAAAAAAAAAAAAAAAAAAAAAAAAAAAAAAAGAAAGAAAAGAAAAATACAAAGAATAGAATGAAGAATCTTTCATCATCTCTCACTACTCACAAATAACCACTCATAATATATCAGTAATTATTTTTCTGTGCGTCAACATAGCTGTTATTACAGTGCATATATTTTATTTTTGTAGCCTGTTTTATTTCCTTAACCTTATAGTATAAGCATGTTCCATATTATTCAAAATTCTTTATAAACATCATTCTAAATGGCTATAAGATATTTAATGTAAAGAGCCTCATAATGGATTTAATCATTCCTTAGCTGTTGGCCATTTAACTATTCTCCAACTGTTGGGTTGTTTATGGTTCTGCCTATTACCATGTTGTGATGAATATATTTTTGTTTGTTTGTTTAACAGACAGGGTCTCACTCTGTGGCCCGGGCTGGAGTGCAGTGGTGTGATCTTGGCTCACTGCAAGCTCTGCCTCCCGGGTTCAAGCGATTCTCCTGCCTCAGCCTCCCAAGTAGCTGGGACTGCAGGCACACGCCACCATGCCCAGCTAATTTCTTTGTATTTTTAGTAGAGACAGGGTTTCACCATGTTGTTCAGGCTGGTGTCGAACTCCTGACGTCATGATCCGCCTGCCTCAGCCTCCTAAAGTGCTGGGATTACAGGCGTGAGAGTTTTTTTTTTTTTTGGAAGGATGAGACATGAAGGTATTCACATTCCTTGAATCTACATGATGGGACATACCCTAATTTGTGTGTGTAGGGTGGTGGTGTCACTAGAAAGAGCTCAGACTCTGCTACTTTGGGCAAGTTACCCAACTTCGCCAACTCCTGTTGGTGCAGATCTGAGTAGTCACTTCCCAGAAATCCAAGAGTGGCTGTTTTCATAGCTGGGCTCATGAGTGCTCATATTTTAGCTTTAAACAGATGTGGGCCGGGCATGGTGGCTCACACCTATAATCTCAGCACTTTGGGAGGCTGAAGTGGGTGGATCACTTGAGGTAAGGAGTTCAAGATCAGCCTGGCCAACATGGTGAAACCCTATCTCTACTAAGAAAATATAAAAGTTAGCTGGGCATGGTGATGCGCACCTGCGGTCCCAGCTACTTGGGAGGCTGAGGCAGGAGAATCACTTGAACCTGGGAGGCAGTGGTTTCAGTGAGCCAAGATGGCGCCACTGCACTCCAGCCTGGGCAACGGAACAAGGCTCCATCTCAAAAAAAAAAAAAAAGAAAAAAAAAGTACAGATGTCATTAACTTTAGTTTGTGTTATTTCCCTTTCACGAAAAGGGCACAACAAAAAGATTCTGCAATATTACTTGTCTCAACAGCCTAAAATGCTTTTTTGTAGCAGAGGCAGGAAAGGTTTGACTAAACATTCCTGACATTAGGAAGAACGCAACAGGGGCTCACGCTTGCTGGTGTACACGATGCGTGGGCCAGGAGCCGTGCCGAGGGCCTGGTGTTGTGCATTTCCAACCTTTCCAAGCAGCTGTCCCCATGGTGGGTTACACAGAACACTGGTTCTGCAGGATGCTGACAGGTATTCCTTGCAAAAAACGATTCTGTTGCTTGGAAAAGGCTGTGTTAATGAAAGTAGAACCTTTTCTTTTGTTATTTGAGAATTCCCAAGATGAGGACAGATATTCAGCATCTGCCAAACTCACTTGACAATAAAACCCTTTTCCATCTCATAGGATTGACGTTCCAAAGACCAGACTTTGAGAATCACTGCTGACAACAACCTTGTCATATAATATTTATCTTTATATCTCACAAATAGGAAAACTGAGGTCAGGTAAATTGACCAAGATCACGCAGCTAGTAATTCAAGGACTCAGGGTCAGAACCCTGAGCCACCGGACCTTAAACTCATGTTCTGTTCCACTCTCCCCCGGAAAGGGGCTCACACTGTAGGGTGCTTCTGACCCAAGTGTTGAGTGCCTGAAGCTAGAGGGTGAATATTAAATCAAGATCAGAGCTTGAATAGAGAATCCCACACTGAGTGTGTTGATCACGGAGACTGGGCCATACTGGAAACCGATGCAGGGTGAATAAGCCAAGGAAATGAGGAGCCTGGAAGCTGAGCATGAGGAAGGCAGCTGGGATGCATTTCGGGGACTACATGGACTGCAGTGTCATGGAATCAGCTGGCTTATGAGGGAACAGGATTCCTTTCTTGTACCTGGGGTAAGGTGGAGAGAGAAGGAGGAACAATATTCTATCTGAGGGCTGCCCAAGACTCTCTTCTTATTACGTAGCAGCTCTTGACTATGTTTATTCCTCAAGCATCCCACTATGACGTCATCAAGTATTCCTCTGTTTCCTGTTGTCCCCAGAGCCTCAGCCTGGGCTGTTTGCTGCTTGGGCTGTGCTTCTCAACAGCTTTATATCCTCTCCATGTGCATCATTCTGGCTTCAGAGGTGTGGAAGAAATGGATTCTGATAACACAACAGCATAAGAGCTAAAGCACTGCCAGTCCATGCACTCAGCAAAGATTCACGTCCCAAGCACTGGCCTAGGCACCACGGATACATTAATGAGCCCTCCGGACACAACTTCCCTACCTCATGGCGCCCTTCGCCAAGGGAGACGATGAGCCAGATAAAGAAGTCAAATGTTAGACAGGGATCCGAAATAAGGAGAAAGGGGGAGGGCATCACATTTGAGACTGGGTGCCCAGGGAGGCCTTACTGAAAAGGGGCATTTTAATTCCCATCACAGCACTCTGAACAGGGGAAGGGACTCGACACTGGTTGCATTTCTGGCAGATGTCAGGTGTTGTGCACTTATAAATCCCATATTTTCTCCGTCTCTCTAACAGATGAAGAAAGTGGGGCTCGAAAAGGCAAGTCATTTTCCTCATTTGAAACTGGTTTGACACCAGAAAGCCCACACTCTCTCTGCAATCTCACACTCTCTTCTTGAAATAGGCCAGCCACTAAGTTACCTCACTTTCTAGGAAAGGAAACACAGGCCAGAGAACCCTGGGGGATGTGCAGGGCCGGCACTGGAGTTAATGTCACCTAATGCCTAGTCCAGTTTTCTTTCTGCGTTAATAGACTGGGAGCAATGAGTATAGGATCTGTTCTTTGTTTTTTACTGGGGTACAGAAAGAAACAAAAGTCTCAAGGGCTTGTCAAAACTTCTATGCATGTGAAATGATAGAAGCTGACTTAACAAGAATGGGGAGGGACCAAATGACTCACTACCCGATTTGCACCGCACCACTCCCTTCAACAGCTACGAAGAGACCAAAGCCTAAGCACTTGCCGGAGGAAGGATGGGCCACATGCCAGCAATGTGTGCATCACCTGGGAGCATGTTAGATGTGCAGAATCTCAGACCCCATCCCAGACCTACTGGATCAGAATCCACATGCTAACCACGTGATCGTGTGCGTGTTAAAGTCTAAGAAGCCCTGCCCTGACTGCCCCGTCCTGTGGTGCAATGAGGCTGGGTGCGCCCACAGAACAGTCAGCAAGCCTAGGTATAGGGATGGGAAGACTCATGCCAGGTAGGACGGCGGAGCTGGGGTGACATGGGCAGAGGCCTCTGCAGAAGCTTAGCTCTGGTTCCCCCCAGCAGTGGGAGCTCGTTTTGGAGGGACTGAAGGGGAGGGGTACGGGACGGTGGTGCTGGTGTGTCTGTTTCACTTTACCATCCCATTGAGACTAGGACTGGTGGGAGAGATGTTCTCTATGATCTGCTGAAACACGAGAAGGAAGCTGCAGGAGTAAACAGAGGCTTTAGAGCTTACCAATTCCGATATCTGGGGGCCTTTGCAAGGTTTAATTCAATTTATGATTTATTAATGACTTACCGTGTGCCAGACATCGCACTAGGTACTGGGAATACAAAGGGAATACAATGCCCTCGTGTCGTACTGGGAAGGGTCACATTCTTGCACGTGTCATGTTTGGGGGATGAGATGAGTTGGGAGTGGACCTGCAGGGATAGAGCAATTGCATGCTGGGTGTCACCTGGGTCCCCAGGACAGGATGAAGGTCAAGTTCAGGAACGCTTCCTGGAGGAAGTGGCTCCTAAGCTGTCAAGTAGGCTAAGAAATGCTCTGTGCATAGGCTGCCGCCTTCCAACACTCACCACACACACTCACATGCACTCACACACCAACTCCCACCCACACGCACACATATGCATCCACACTCTCTCATGCACTCACACACCAACTCCCACCACACACACATCTGAATCCACACACACTCACATGCACTCACACACCAACTCCCGCCCACCCACACACACATCTGAATCCACACTCACTCACATGCACTCACATACCAACTCCCACCCCCCCGCACACATTTGAATCCACACGCACTCACATGCACTCACACACCAACTCCCACCCACACGCACACATCTGCATCCCACACGCACTCACATGCACTCACACACCAACTCCCACCCACACACATCTGAATCCACACACACTCACTCACATGCACTCACACACCAACTCCCACCCACACGCACACATCTGAATCCACACGCACTCTCACATGCATGTATGCCTGCTCCATCCACACACACATACAGGCACATCCACACCCACCCACATATGTGCACACACACCCCCCCCACATGCATTGTAGTATCTTTCTGGCGGAACAGAGAAACAGTTACTCTTTTGAAGAACCTCAGAAACTGCACAATAAGAGCTCTTGCTTTATCATCAAAATTCAGATAAAACTGAAGGTCTAACTTCTAAGACCGTCTTCTAGATTATTTTCCAGATTGTTATAAATGCATCTTCAGACATGAAGGAGTACCTCATGGTTGCACTCGGATACGTCCTGGGATGTGATTTAGTCTTGATGATTACCGTTACCTATCAGTGAATAGAGTTTGATGAAAACTTTTAGGGAAATAAACATTTTCAGTCCCCAGATTTATTATAGGGTCAACTGTGAGGATACATTTTTTGACTAGGCAACTATTGTTGGGGTCTTATGTCTGACTTGGAAAGGCGTGTCTGTGCCTTTTAGGTAAGATGGGGAATAGAAGGCCCCAAAACTTAAGTGCTACATGTGATATTTGAGATAAATGGATCCTTAACATTTTTCCCAAGTCAAAGTTCTCATTCTTTGTCTCCTTGATGCCAACAGAAAAAAATACAAAGTGGCTCACCACATGGTCCAAGCCCCTTCCTTTCAACAGCCGCATCTGGCTTTCCTGTGCTCTTTCCACTGAACCAAGCTCTGTGTTCCAAGAAATGATTCTGCCCTCAAATCTCTGTACCTCAATTCTCTGCCGAAGCCATGCCCACACAGTGCCCTTTGCCTGGCATGTTCCCCCTCTGCCATCTCCCCCCAACACTGCCTGTCAACGTCTTCAATGTGAAGCTCCAGCCCCACCTCCTAGAAGCTTCCAAAGCCAGTATTGGGCTTTGGCAGTAAACAGCCTGTGTTCAAACTCCAGCTCTGTCATTGACAGGGTGACTATGTGGGTCCTTTTGAGCCCCTGTTTTCTAACCTGTACAAAAAGGGGAGGAGATAATATTTATGGTTTTATTTAGTTGTTCAAAGATTAAATGAGACAATGTGAGTGAAACTGATTAGCCTATAGGAGATAGTCAAGAAATATTTCAGTGGCTAATGGCACTTCTCTCCTGAGCAAGTTGGAGTCACCCTCTGTTTTCTACAGCCTGGAACATTCTGTACCTTACACAGCTGACTTGGATCCGAGGTCTCTGTGTGTGAGGTGGGCTCATCTTGGTCTCTTGCCTGGTGAATTTAGCATAATCTTTGCTCAAAAAATGAAATGAAATGAAATAGACCCTTTGGGTGTCACTGTCTTTTTTTCTGTGACCTTCCTTCCAACAGTCGCCAAGCCTGAAGAGAGCAAAGCTGCCCAGATCTTTCTCCTGGGCTCCAGCCCCTCCTGTCTGACTACTGAAAATAATCTCGGCATGCAGGTCTCACAGGCACCTCTAATCCAGGCTGTGTAAACCTGAGCTGCCTGTGTACACACTCCTATATCCTAGAACCATGCTTCTCAAATGTGGGTGTTGCTGCCTCCCAGGTTACATTTGGCAGGGTTGGGGGGTATTTTTGCTTGTCACAACTGGGACAGAGGGTCCTTCCTGGTGTCTTGTAGGCAGAGGGCGGGGGATGCTGCTGAACATCCCACGATGCATAGGACCGTCTCCGTGACAAGGAATGATCCTGCCCCAAGTGTTGCTCTTGCCAGGCTGAGAAATCCTGATCTAGAGGGAGCCTTTACCTGGTAGGTAAGGCCATGGCACTGCAATGGCCTGCTCACAACTCCCCCATGGCTTCCATGCCCCTCAGAGTCAGACGCACATCCTCTGGGTGGAGGACATGGCCTGCAGGGTTCCGCTCCTCCTGCTGAGCCCCGACTTCTTATTGCCCTCTCTCCCTTTCCTCCACCCCTTCTCCTCTTTTCCACCTTGCTTGTCTGTCCTGCCTCCCACTGTGCCTCCAGCATGCCTGCCTCAGAGCCCTGCACCGCCATTCCCTCTGCCTGGAATGTGCTTCCCTCATCACCCAAATTCATTCCTTGCTGCCTTCAAGTCTCTTCACATGTCACCTTCCCTGCAAGGCCAGGTCTGCTCACTCCTTTTAAAGCTGTGGCCCTTCCTGTAATGCCATCTGCTTGTTATAGCTTTTTCCATTGCATTGATCACCTTACACATGGATTTATTTATTGTATAATTTTCTCTTCCCACTAGAGTGTAAAAGCTACAGGAAAGGGAGATTTTTGTTTTGTTCACTGATATTTCCTACTGCCTGGTGCTCGAAAATATTTGCTGAATAGGTCAATATCGTACTGTCCCCAACTTGCTCACCTTACCTCTATTTTGTAGCTGATCTATGGAGCCACCATTTAGCTGACACCCAAGTGTCAGAATCCAAACTTGCTTGAGTCTTCCCTTTCTCTGTCTTTTTTATTTTGTGAGACGGGATCTCACTTCTCACTATGTTGCCTAGGCTGGACTTGAACTCCTGGGCTCAGGCAATCCTCCCACCTCAGCCTCCCGAGTAGGTGGGACTATAGGCATACACCATTGCACCCAGCTTGTCTCTCTCTTTCACAGCTTTATTGAAATATAATTCATATAAAATAGAATTCATCCATTTAAAGGATACAATTCAATGGCTTTTGGCATATTCATACAGTTAGGTGCAACCATCACCGCAACAATCTTTGAATTTTTTTTTTTTTTTTTTTTTTTTTTTTTTTTTTGAGACAGTGTCTCTCTCTGTCACCCAGGCTGGAGTGCAATGGCATGATCTCAGCTCACTGCAACCTCCGCCTCCCAGGCTCAAGTGATTCTCCTGCCTCAGCCTCCTGAGGAGCTGGGATTACAGGTGCATGAAACCATGCCCAGCTAATTTTTGTATTTTTAGTAGAGATAGGGTTTTGCCACGTTAGCCAGGCTGGTCTCAAACTCCTCAGCTCAGATGATCCGCCTGCCTCGGCCTCTCAAAGTGCTGGAATTATAGGCATGAGCCATTGTGCCCAGCCCAAATATTTTCATTACCTTCCAGGAAACCTCACACTCCTTAAATATCACCCTCCAGTTCCCCCCCACCCCCTGCTGCCATTTCTCCTCATTTTTGGCAACCACTGATCTATGTGCTGACTCCATGGATTTTCCTATTACGGGCACTTCATGTCAATGGAATCCTACAACATTTGTCACTGGCTTCTTTGACTTAGCATAATGTGTTCCAGGTTCATCCATGTTGTTGCCTGTATTAGTATTGTATTATTTTATAGCCAAATAATATTCCATCGAATAGAGGTACTGCATTCTGTGTATCCATGTATCTGTTGATGGGCATTTGGGTTTTTTCCAGTTTAAGGCTACTATGAAAATGCTCTGGGCCAGGCGTGGTGGCTCACACCTGTAGTCCCAGAACTTTGGGAGTCCGAGGTGGGTGGATCACTTTAGGCTAGGAGTTCAAAAACAGCCCGGCCAACATGGTGAAACCCTGTCTCTACTAAAAATACAAAAATTAGCTGGGTGTGGTGGTGCGTGCCTGTAATCCAGCTACTCGGGAGGCTTAGGCACGAAATCACTTAAGGTTGCAGTAGGCTGAGATCACACCACTACATTCCAGCCTGGGCGACAGAGCCAGCCTCTGTCCCCCTGCCAAAAAGGAAAAATTAAATGCTGCTCTGAACATGTGTGTGCATGCTCTTGGACAGACATGCTTTCATTTCTGCTGGGAGTGGGCTGCTGGACCATGTGGTTACTCCGTGTGTAACCTTTTGAGGACCTGCCAGACTTTTTTTCCTTTTCTCTATGAATTCACATCCAACTCACGACTATGGGCTGTGTTTCTCCCTCCTGAATCTGTGCTCACCTGCATCTCCATGGAAACCACCTCTTCAGTTCTTACCTGGAAGGTTACAGTGCCTGTTAACAGGGATCCCTCTCCTCTGGGTCACCCTCGGCTACACAGGGGAGGGAGTGTCCCCTTCCTGACGCCCAGGCCACACCCTAGCCTATTGCACTGGTGCCGCTGGAGGTGGGACCCAGGCATCAGTGCTTCCCAAAGCTCCCCAGATGATTGTGATGCACAGCCAAGTGTGAGGACCACTGCACCCACCTCCTTCTGACCCACGCGGCCAAGTGTGAGGACCACTGCACCCACCTCCTTCTGACCCACGCGGCCAAGTGTGAGGACCACTGCACCCACCTCCTTCTGACCCACGCGGCCAAGTGTGAGGACCACTGCACCCACCTCCTTCTGACCCACGCGGCCAAGTGTGAGGACCACTGCACCCACCTCCTTCTGACCCACGTGGCCAAGTGTGAGGACCACTGCACCACCTCCTTCTGACCCACGCGGCCAAGTGTGAGGACCACTGCACCCACCTCCTTCTGACCCACGCGGCCAAGTGTGAGGACCACTGCACCCACCTCCTTCTGACCCACGCGGCCAAGTGTGAGGACCACTGCACCCACCTCCTTCTGATCCACGCGGCCAAGTGTGAGGACCACTGCACCCACCTCCTTCTGACCCACGTGGCCAAGTGTGAGGACCACTGCGCCCACCTCCTTCTGACCCACGCGGCCAAGTGTGAGGACCACTGCGCCCACCTCCTTATGACCCACGCGGCCAAGTGTGAGGACCACTGCGCCCACCTCCTTCTGACCCACGCGGCCAAGTGTGAGGACCACTGCGCCCACCCTCCTTCTGACCCACGCGGCCAAGTGTGAGGACCACTGCGCCCACCTCCTTCCTGATCCACACAGCCAAGTGTGAGGACCACTGCACGCACCTCCTTCTGACGAACGCAGCCAAGTGTGAGGACCACTGCACCCACCTCCTTCTGACCCATGCGGCCAAGTGTGAGGACCACTGCACCCACCTCCTTCTGATCCACGCGGCCAAGTGTGAGGACCACTGCACCCACCTCCTTCTGACCCACGCAGCCAAGTGTGAGGACCACTGCGCCCACCTCCTTCTGACCCACGCAGCCAAGTGTGAGGACCACTGCACCCACCTCCTTCTGATCCACGCTTCATCACCTGCCACCCGAGTGCCTTTGCGACAGCAAATCTGTGTGATCTGGATTCTCTTGAAACCCCCTGTGGCTCTCCATGACCTCCACAATAAAAATCCAAGCTCCCCAGGATACACACACGTGTCAGTGACCTGTGTCCCCTGCTGCCCGTCTTGCCTCCTTCCTCTCCCCTGACCCACGCTGCACATGCCATGCTGCGCTACATGTGTGCCTGCCCATCCACACCCTCATGCCTTGGGACAAGCTATTCCCTCTTCCTGAAGTGCCTGTTCCCAGCCTTCACCCTCCTCTAGGAAGTTTTCCCCTACTGCTATCCCTCGGTGGGCTGCGTGGGACCCTCGTGCACAGCCCCAAGCAAGCCTCTGTCCGGACCCTCACCACACCACACTGTAACTGTGTTCAGTGGCCTCTAGTCCAGGAGTGCCTCAAGGCCAAGGCTAGGGTATCGCTCATCTCTGGATCCTCAGCCTGTAGCTGCCTGACTCATGGTAGGTGAAGAATGAAGGAGTAAATGAACGCGCGCTGGCCTATGTAAGAGCCGTGACCAGGTACAATCCTACCAGCTGCCCAGCTGTGCTCTCCAGAGTCCCAGCAATAACCCTGGGGGCAGGCAGCAGTCCCTGCTCAACCCCCGAGCTGGACTAGCGAGACTCATGCACGTCCGCTCCCATGGGGACATCTACCTGCATTTCCCAGTCTCAGGCTCAGTGTGTTTCGTTTCTCCAGACATGGGCCCCGGCAGGCATCAGCAGCAAAGGAGAACTGGGTGGGACAGTCCTTCTTGAAGCTAAAGGCAAAGTGCCCCAGTCCAGAGATTAATCCTGTAAATCCACTTTCAAAAGGCTAAGGAAGGACAACCGTGGTTCCCTCTTCAGCCATAAAGCTCTAGGCTCAGATACTAATTGCCGCCCCTCTTGACAAAGCTGAAAAGAGCACGGCATTGCAGCAGTGAGCAAACGGCATGGACAGGAAAGGTCCTTCTGGTGGGCTAAGCCCCATCTGTCTTCTGTCCCCTGAGCTTTGCCTCCCTGCCCGCATGGGCTTTGCTGCCTCTGTGGGGGACCTGCTGGAGGTGGCATGGCTTGACTGCTAGTGCCAGGGGCTTCCATGAGCATTTGTCCTATAAATACCCAGGCTCCATTCTGCTCCTCAGCCTGTGCTGATGCTGCCTAACTTCCTGTGAATGAATGGAGCACTGTAAAGGGAGCCCAGGTCAGCTGCCCCTGTGTGACTGTGCAAGACTCACCTCCCCTCGTCAGGAGGTAGTGGGGGTGGGTGGACTAAATGATCAGGAGGTAGTGGGGTGGGTGGACTAGATGATCAGGAGGTAGTGGGGTGGGTAGACTAGATGATCAGGAGGTAGTGGGGTGGGTGGACTAAGATGATCAGGAGGTAGTGGGGGTGGGTGGACTAGATGATCAGGAGGTAGTGGGGTGGGTGGACTAGATGATCAGGAGGTAGTGGGGTGGGTGGACTAGATGATCTTGGAGGCGGCTTGCAGCTCTAATGCCCCAGTTGCTTTTTTTTTTTTTTTTTTTTTTAAGATGGACTCTCGGTCTGTCACCCAGGCTGGAGTACAGTGGCCTGATTTTGGCTCACTGCAACCTCTGCCTCCTGGGTCCAAGTGACTGTCCTGCCTTAGCCTCCAGAGTAACTGGGATTACAGGCGCCCGCCACCATGCCTGGCTAATTTTTTTGTATTTTTAGTAGAGATGGAGTTTCATCAAGTTGGCCAGGCTGGTCTTGAACTCCTGACCTCAAGTGATCTACCCGCCTTGACCTCCCAAAGTGCCAGTTGCTCTTTCTGATCCCTGTTTAAGAGCAAAACTGTGTGAAGTTTTTCCCTCTCAGGTCCTGAATTATCAGGAAAACCATGTTTGGAAAGACCAGAGTGAGGCATAGTAAAAAATAACAAAGTTGAACATGATGATTCTTTGTATTTTGATTTCTCCTGGATCCGGCCTGTCTGTCTCTGTCCCGTAACCGAGCAGTGCAGGGAACAGCATTGGAAACAGAGCCTCCAAATCCTTAATTCCATTCTGCCCCATCCCTGACGAGCAGTGTCATTGGGATGAGTCATTTTCCCTCTGGGGGCCTCGTTTGCCGATCTGTAAAACGTGGATACTTAACACCTTCCCAATTCATTCAATGGAGCCTCTCAGAGAGCTCGCCATGTGCGTGGCCCGGTGCCAGGTAGGGAGACAGGTGAGTAAGACAGGACGCTAACTCTTGAGGAGCTCACGGCCTAGCAGGGAGGCAGCTGAGTAAACAGGCAATTGGAGTATACTCTTTCGAGTGATATGGCAGGAATCAGAATAACCATAACGATGAGACCATTCATTAGGTCTCACTGCTGCTCAGCTCGGATGTCTCCTAGAGGCCTCACATGCATCATTTCACTGAGTCCTATAACAACCCTACAAGCTGAGTGCTGCAAATATCCCCATCTTACAGGTGCTCAGGGAAGGCTCCCCAGAGGAAATGATGTGTCTGTCTTTGGGACCTAAAGTGTCCGCAGGAGCTGGGCAGGCAAAACCCTGGGCTGGGAGCAAAGACCCTGCACACGTGTAGCCATGGTTCACACAGGTGGGCAAGGGCTGGTGGATGGCAGAGGGGCAGCAGCCAGGAGGGTGCTGAGATTCCCGGAGGCGTAAATGAGGAGCCTTGGAGGGTCAGCTTGTGTTGGGAAAGACCCGTTGGTGGCTGGTGAGAGAGGAGCTGGAGACCTGCAGGTGTGCCAGTGCCCACGGGGCCCTCTTGGAGACTCCTGTCAGTTCAGGAAAGAGCCGAGGGCCTGGGCTGAGGGACTGGAGGTCAGGAGGGATGCATGGCTGGCACTAGCTGTCAAGGGTGACCAAAGCCAAGAACACGGCATTTCTGGGCAGCCTCCTGAAAAGGCAGAGCCCTGCGTCGTCCTGCATGCCAGCTTCAAGCCCCAGGCCACAGCCCTTCCCCTGAGCGACCCCAGCCCACAGCTGCCCGCACACTGCTGGTGGCCTAGGAGAGGAGAGCCACTATGAGGCCTTCCTGGCCTGGCAAGGGTGCCTCAGAAAGATGGCCGGGCCAAGTCTGAGGAGGAAGAACTTCTGCTTTATAGAAAAGATATGCCAGGGATGCTTGTTATGTGGATTAAAGCTCTTTTCTTCCTCCTACAGCTTATATTTGTCTCCTGAAGTATCTTCAACACCTTAAGTCCCCCAGAGAGTTGATTACACCCACATCATATTTCAAGAGAGTAACAATAATCTAAGTAAAACATCCGTGTGCATTAAATAAGCCATCTCTACATATTTTAACAATTAGATGAAAAAAGCCAAATCTGCCTTTAATTCAATATGGCAGATTTTTTTTTTTTTTTTTTGACAACCACAAGGGATCCGGGCATTGTGCTGAATTCCATTTGGATATATAAAAAAAAAACTTTCAATGAGCAGATATTGAGCAACTAACACATGGGAAGTGAGGGGGTGCCGGGGCCTCTGCCCATGGGAGCGCCAGAGTCACACAAATCAGTCACCTAAGCCTCAGTTTTTCAACTGCATAATGGGATATCTGCTTCATAGACTTGTCGGGAAGAATAGACAATCTTTGTCAAGTGCCTGACAGGATGCCTTCCACTGTGGCTACTGTGACCTAATCTGGTCTTCACAATGAGGAGAGAGTAGGTATTTGTAGCTCAGGTTACAGACCAGGAAATGGCTCAGAGAGGAAGGTGGGTAGGGTGGTGGAGAGAGCGTAGGTTTTGCAGGTAAATCTATGTGGGCTCAAGGGCTGGCTCTGCAATTTACAAGCTGTACGATATTGGGCAAGTTATTCAATCCCTCTGAGTCTCGCTTTCTTCATCTGTAAAATGCGAATAACAACATGAATCAGAGGATCCTTCATAAGATTAAATTAGATAATACAGGGAAGGTGCCACTACTCTGCTTCAGCACATAATCGGTGCCTAACAGAACACGGTAGCTAGAGAGGGTGATTCCTCTCCCAAAGCTGCATAGCTATTCAAATCCAGGCCAGTCTGACCTCAGAGCCCAGGCTCCTCCCAGCACAGCACCCTGTTGACTGGATGAACAGCTTGTTGATGGGGTGGGAAGTATCAGAACAGCTTCCAGGAGAGCTCCAGTCCTGTATAAGTTGCCCATGTCAGTTCTCTCTCGCCAACTTCCAAGTTTTGTTTTAATTAAACACACTACACATCAGGTACTTAATGGACAGAAGAGATGGCACCTATTTCCCAACTGCCCACTGTCCCCTCCCTGGTCTCAGGACATGACACCAGCATGGCCCCAGGTTGGATGGGATTTGCAGGAGTTACCATGTTCATGGTCATCCCAATGAGGAGCTCAATAGCTCTGTCCAATGACTTCTCTCTCCTTTCCCACAAAACATCTGTGAGCAGCAGCTTTGCTCAACCTCCCCATTTCTCTGCCTCTTTATATAGCTTCTCCTCCTATGATAACTCAGAGGAGCAGATATTCCCCTCCCCTCCCCTGAAGCAATGCCTCCACTTCAGCTCTTCATCTAATCCCTTCCTACCCCTCCAAAACCCTGCACGGCCAGAGGCCCCCTGCCTTTCTCTACTCCCGTTCCCTCTTGTCCTTGATAACGCTTTGCAACCTGACTTTCATTTCCCCTTCTCCCTCCCATACACTGAGACTCAGGGGCTTTACTGAGATGCCTTCCCCAGAGGATCCTTCAAGTTTCCGGTACACGACTATCCACCTTGTTTCAGAAACGGTCTGTCATCATTCACTGCTAAACAATTCTCATCTCAACGTGTAAGGATAATCATAGCTACACAATAGAATCGTGGTAAGGATTCGAGGTTATGGAAACCGTCTAGCAGAGCCTGGCACAAAGAGGCAGGCAGTACACAGCAGTAACCAAAACTGTCACCAAGCTTAATTATCGGAGTTTGCAACCCATGGGTGATCAGGGCAGAATATGACTAGAAGGAGAGCTGTTAGAAGCAAGAAGTGACTGTGGATGACTTGGCACCGAGGTGGGAGACAGAACAATTTCAGAAAGCAGCTAGGAGAACAGAAGAGTAGGGGTTTGGGATCATTTTGCAGAACAGCAAGAAGTCGGTGCCATCTGAGTTCTTGAGACTTCCCAGTCTCTTGGACAGTTGTGGTGATGGGCATTCTTTTTTGGGGGGGGAGGGGGTGGCAGAGTCTTGCTCTGTTGCCCAGGCTGGAGTGCAGTGGTATGATCTCAGCTCACTGCAACCTCCCCCTCTGGGATTCAAGCGATTCTCCTGCCTCAGCCTCCCAAGTAGCCGGGACTACAGGCGCACGCCACCACACCCAGCTAATATTTGTATTTTTAGTAGAGGCAGGGTTTCACCATGTTAGCCAGGACGGTCTCCATCTCCTGACCTGGTGATCCACCCACCTCGGCCTCCCAAAGTGCTGGGATTACAGGCGTGAGCCACTGCACCCGGCCGGTGATGGGCGTTCTTAAGGATGATGACTGTAGTTAGTATGAAGACCTAGTTCCGCAATCATTGAAACATTTTTTTCCCTCTTAAATAGAAAGTGCTGGTTTTAAATGTCAGTACTAAATGTTCAGTCACAACTGGCTGCAGTTGACATTCCCAAGCAAAAGCGGTGTCAAGCCCTATCCAGCAGAGGAAGCAAAGCAGAACCAGCCTTGCGTCGTTGGCCATCCCGCCACTGAACTTTCTGCTGCAAAGTCAAAGAGGTTCGGGACTGGCACGAGAATAGAAGAGCAGTGGGAAGAGTAACTAGGAAGCCCGCGCAGACCTGCAGGAATGCAGGACATGAGCACCGAGGCGTTTCAAAGCCGTGGGGAGACGATGTCTTGATTATTAAATCAATGGTGCAGGGACGATTGGCTAAGGGCTTGGAAAGCCATAAAGTTCCATCTGTGCCTCACATCATATGTCCAGATAAGACTCAACGTCTGAAGAGTTACATGTCAATCAACCAGAAATTAGAAAACATTCAGCAACAGAGAATCGGTTAAGCGATTGTATATTGACACAATGGACTTTCATATAGTCATGAAACAAAGAGAACAGAAGAGTAGGGGTTTGGGATCATTTTGCAGAACTGTGAGAAGTCGGTGCCACCAGAGTTCTTGAGACCTCGCAGTCTCTCAGTTGTGGTGATGGGTGTTTTGTTGGTTTTTTTTTGAGATGGAGTCTTGCTCCGTCTTGAAAGTGATGGTTTAGAAAAGCAATCAATGCTCATAACCTATTAAGTAAAACATTAGGCTACAAAAAACATATAGCTCCAGGAGCTGAGCAAGACAGCCACCCCACCCCAGCCTCTGGGGGCTGAGGCAAGGGCTCCTCTTTCTCCACGAAGCTAGAATGGGGGACCCTCTGGGGGCCTCAGGTAAGAGGTGGCCTATTCCTCTTTTTTTTTTTTTTTTTTTTTTTTTTTGAGATGGAGTCTTGCTCTGTTGCCAGGCTGGAGTGCAGTGGCACGATCTCGGCTCCTGGGTTCAAGCATGTCTGCGCTCCCCCGAGTTAGGCTCTCCAGGAAGAGGTTGAGAGCATCTGAATCTTGCGGCCCAGCCCTTAAGCCCTCAAACTTTCCCTGCCTACTAAGGGGCCCTCAGGAACAAATGCAGAGCCAAGGAGTTGTACAACCGCAGAGTCCAGCGTGCTCAGCCCATTAGTGTGTGAGGGAAATAGGGCCCTAGAGGGCAGGTGACCTGCCCAGGGCCTTCCAGCCCCCACATAGCTGAAACTAGGATCCACATGCTCCCCCACCCCGGATCACTACTAGGGAGACATCACACTTCAGGGGAACTGGGGTGCTGGGCTCACACGGGAGAGGTCTTGCTAGCTGCCAGCCTGGAGCTCACCCACCTGATGTCCACCCCTTCAACACCGGTAGTGGGACTCACAGGCACGAGGGTGGGACCTTTTGCTGCACACACAAAGCACACCACCACCTGAGGTCCAGGGTCATGATTCCAATCCCACCAAGTGCTCATCAGCCCTTTCCCAGGTTGCAGGGAAAGCAGGACCCCAGCCCCCACATAGTACCTGGCCGCATGCTACTCTTGAAGCCTTGTCTCCCCATCTTTAGGAAGGCTTTGTGTGTGTGTGAAGGTTTTTGCATACACTTAATGCACCTTCACAGCCCTTCAGGTGGGTTTGATTGTCATCCCAGTCTTACAGGTGAAACAGGTTTCCAAAGTCTGAGTAGGGTGCCAAGGCCGGGAAGGGTTGATCTAGGACTCAAACCCAGGTCCTCCGACTGCCACGTTCTCTGACTTTCTGGGGGTTGGTACCCCCAATCCCTTCCCTCCTGGTTTGCTGAAGACTCAGCAGAGACCCCAGGTGGAGGCTAAGTAAGCTCTGGTGTGTGATAGGGACCAGGGGTCTTGTCACTGTCCTGACACCTTATCCTCTAGCTGGCTTTGAAACCATCCATGCCACTTTGGGCTTCCCCAGAGGCACCTAACCCAGCCCCACACAATTCAGCCACCCCACCCCAGCCTCTGGGAGCTGAGGCAAGGGCTCCTCTTTTCTCCACGAAGCAAAACGGGGACCCTTGGGGGCTTAAGGTAAGAGGTGGCCTATTTCTTTTTTTTGAGACGGAATCTCGCTGTCGCCAGGCTGGAGTGCAGTGGCATGATCTCAGCTCACTGCAATCTCCGCCTCCTGTGTACAAGCAATTACCCTGCCTCAGCCTCCTGAGTAGCTGGGACTACAGGTGCACGCCACCACGCCGGGCTAGTTTTTTGTATTTCAGTAGAGACGGGGTTTCACCATGTTGGCCAGGAAGGTCTTGATCTGCTGACCTTGTGATCTTCCCACCTTGGACTCCCAAAGGACTGGGATTACAGGTGTGAGTCACCGTGCCTGGCCCAAGTGGTGGTCTATTTCTAAAGGGTCTGGCGTCTGGGTAAGCTCTGGGTATCTTCTCCTTTGCTTTAGTAGTGACATGGCAAAACTCTGTCTCTACTAAAATTACAAAAATTAGCTGAGTGTGGTGGCACATGCTTGTAATCCCAGCAACTCGGGAGGCTGAGGCAGAATTGCTTGAACCCGGGAGGCGGAGGTTGCAGGGCCTCCCACAGCCCGAGGTTACTCACACCTGACTTTGGCACGACTTTTTTGTTGTTGGCCTCATTCAGTGAGGAGCCTTGTCAGCCTCTCCGAAGACACAGAGGTGATGAACGGCAAAGCTACAGGAGGCTGTAAGCCCCTCCTAGCATTACTTCCTTATTAGGCACACGGGGAAACTGAGCCCCAATGGGAGGAAGGGGCTTGCAGGGGCACAGCTGGGACAGGAACCCCTAGCTCCAGACTCCAGTCCAGGGCCCTCTACTGCTCAGGCTGTGCAAATGGGGCTGGTCCCAAAAGACGGTCCAGGCTGTTGCTGGGAGGCACGGCCAGCCAGCCCAGGGGCCCCGTGGGCGATGAGGCAGGAGCCCCCCCACAGGAAATTTCCAGACCTTCACCAGGATTTCAGAACCGTTCTAGACCCCCTACAGACAGATTGTCTCTCTGTTAAAGAAAGCACTTTGTGGCCAGGTGTGGTGGCTCACTTTGGGAGGCCACGGCGGGCAGATCACGAGGTCAGGAGATCGAGACCAGCCTGGCCAACATGGCAAAACCCCATCTCTACTAAAAATACAAATGTTAGCTGGGTGTGGTGGTGCGCGTCTGTAGTCCCCGCTACTCAGGAGGCTGAGGCAGGAGAATCGCTTGAACCTGGGAGGCAGAGGTTGCAGTGAGCCGAGATCGCGCCACTGCACTCCAGGGAGGCGACAGAGCGAGACTCCGTCTCGGAAAAAAAAAAAAAAAAAAAAAAAGGCACTTTGAGAAGCTGCAGAAGGGGCTTTGCCTTTGACTCTCAACGGGTTTCTTTGCTCTAGTCCATCAGCCCCACAAAGACAGGAAATCTGATGCCAACAAAAAAAAAGTCATGCCAAAGTCCGGTGTCAGTAACCAGGGGCTGCGAGAGGCGCCGCATCCAACCCCGCCCTGGTTTCCGCCCCCGGGCGGGCACTCACCAATCCCAGAGGCCCATCTTCCAGCCTGAGGCGGTCACCTCCTGACCTCTAGTGGCGAATGTGAGGAACCGCACCCTGGCCCACCTGCCCGCAGGAGCCCCGGGCAGTGCACGCCCTGCCTGTTGTTCCTTCTCAAACCGAGTGAACCCCCCGCTGCACCGACTGTTTGTCGTCGACGCAGACTCTCGTGCACTGCTTAACACCGTTTTGCTACCATGGCGGCTGCAGACAGTGTCCTCAAACTGCAGCCCCACCACGCAATTTTTGCACTTTCGTCTGACCCACCCGAAGGTGTCCTTTCAAAGTCTTGTTAATATACATAACGACATATAATCCAAAGTAAATGGAAACTTCATATTGCGATTGCATTGCCTTGGCGAGACTCTCGTCTTAATAGATTTCGAGGGGGCGGGGCCGGGGGCGGTGGTTCACGCCCGTAGTCCCAGCACTTTGAGAGGGCAAGGTGGGAGGATCGCTCTAGACCAGGATCGAGATCAGCCTGGCCAACACGAAGGAAACCCGTCTCTACCAAAAACAAAACACCCAACAAAACCAATTAGCCGGGCGTGATGGCACGCACCTGTAGTTCTAGCTACTTGGGAGACTGAGGTGGAAAGATCCCTTGAGCATGGGAGGTAGAGGCTGCAGGGGCATTCCAGCCTGTGAGACCCTGTCTTCAAAATAAAGATTTGGAGGGGTTGGAGGGGGAGGGTGGAAAGACAGAGGAAAAGGCAACGGGGACTTACTCAGGCCATGGTCTTTTCACTTTCACCAGGAACCCATTTGAGGGAGGCCCCCAAGTTACAGATGGGGAAACTGAGGCACAGAGCGGTTAAAATACTTATGTGGAATCACACAGCTGGTCAATGACAGAAGCAGGATTCAAACCGAGGCCTCCCAAGACTTTTTGCACCAGGACCAGCCGGCCATGCTGTTATCTAGTCATTCAACAAACAGCTGTGGAGTATTGAGATGGGTCTGTTTTAATACTATCAAAAGCAGTTTCAATTAGAGCCAGAAGAATTACTACACAGCCAAGCCTACAAAAGCAGTCCCAAGAAACAAGGTTGAAAAGGCAAATAGCTCTCCTCCTTCACTTTCACACTGAGAGCTTGTGCTCTTCCCACAACTTACCTGCAGGCAGGGTCGGGGAAATTCAGAATTTCATAGAATACAAAAACACTGAGAGCAAGCCGTAAGTGAATGGGTTGTGTTGGTGGAAATTCTGTCATTGCAGCATCACTAGCAGCTTTGTAAGCCACGAGGCTATTCTCCACAGCCTCCTTCCTGTCCTTTCCTGTGGCAAATTCTGCCAGATACCTGTGGTAGTCCCCTTTCTAAAACAAAACCAAAATTAAAGAAAAAAAAAAATTAAGGCTGGGGGCGGTGGCTCATGCCTGTAATCCTAGCACTTTGGGAGGCTGAGGTGGGTGGATCACCTGAGGTCAGGAGTTAGAGACCAGCCTGGCCATTGTGATAAAACCCCATCTCTACTAAAAATACAAAAATTAGCCAGGCTTGTAGCGAGCAACTGTAATCCCAGCTACTCGGGAGACTGAGGCAGGAGAATCACTTGAACCTGGGAAGCGGAGGTTGCAGTGAGCTGAGATGGTGCCACTGCACTCCAGCCTGGGTGACAAAGCGAGACTCCATCTCAAAAAAGAAAAAAAGAAAAAAATAAACCAGGAACAATGATTTTCAAAGGAAAACAGCTAAACATTATTCTATATAAAATATGTGACAAAATACATGTAACAATTAACAAGTGTACTTCAATAGTTTTAAGCACTCAGGAATAATTGGCTTTGTTTCATTTTTTCCTTAGACATTTCATATTATTTTGCTTATTAAATACAAGCAAAAGTCCCACAGAAATTAACTGAGGAGCCTCTAAAAATCAACAAAATTATCACTTGATAGACTAGAATTAAGCAGGTGGTTCCAAGAAATGGCACAACAGTGTTTAATCATAAAATAAAATTTCTGTGTAAGCCAGTCAGACAGCTGTGAAATGCATGGGTGTTTGGGAGAGGGGGAATGGGATAGGTCCCAGGAAAGCAAAAGAATGTGAGTAAAGCGAAAGCTAATGCATTGTTACAATATCCTGGCCATCTTTTTATCCCAGCATTAACTATCCTTCTAATATTAAACAATTATTTTTAAATAAAAGTTGAAACCCTACATAGAAGAAAATCATGATTCTAAAAAGGCCAACGTTTAATCCCTTCTAGTATAGAAGCTGCATTTCATAATAGAAAACATTAGACTTGCCAGTGTTAGCTGCTGGAACGAGGCGTTTGTCCAGTACACCCAGAATGTCACCACGGATTAAGCTCAGTCTCAACCTGAAGAAACAAAAATAAATTTTTTAAAAATCAGAGGCTGGGCGTGGTGGCTCATGCCTGTAATCCCAGCACTTTGAGGGGCTGAGGCGGGCAGATTACCAGGTCAGGGGGTCCAGACTAGCCTGGCCAACATGGTGTGTTGAGAAATGCTGAGTGTATGATAAAATTCTATTGTTTGCTAAGAAGAACCACGACAAGGCAAACCTAGCCACCACCCCCAGTGGAAAACTGCTTGGGGCATTCTAAAGTGGCAAACAGTATATGTATATCATACACCGGTTACAACAATTGTTTAAGCACGGGGTATGTGGCCCTGCCCGTGGCTCCCTCGTGGGGAATACTTCTGGTTTGTCCTTGATCAGTGGTAAGCAGGTATCAGCTGCCTACCTAGTTTATCTTGGGTCTATGAGAAAACACAGAACACCTGTTTATTAATAATATCACCTGTTCAGAGAGAACTCTTATTAATAATATCACCTGTTCAGAGAGAACTCTGTTCAGAACGCTGTTCTCTCTGAACAGGTGATTATTATTAATAAGCAGAGTTCTTTGCTTTGTACTCCAAGACTTTCACTTGTCCATACCCCGAACTGTGCTGCTTTATACTAGATGTCTTAAATTGTAACACTCCACCCTTGGCCCTTTTCCTTTTCTTTCTTTCTTTCTTTTTTTTTTTTTTTCTGATAGAGCCTTGCTCTTGTTGCCCAGGCTGGAGTGCAGTGGCGCTCTCTCGGCTCACTGCAATCTCCACCTCCTGGGTTCAAGCAATTCTCCTGCCTCAGCCTCCCGAGTAGCTGGGATTACAGGCACCTACCACTATGCCTGGCTAATTTTTTGTATTTTTAGTAGCGACAGGGTTTTGTCATATTGGTCACACTGTTCTCAAACTCCTGACCTCAGGTGATCCTCCCACATCGGCTGGGATTATAGGCGTGAGCCACCTCACCTGGTCTTTCTTTCATTCTTTTTCTTTCTGTCTCTCTTTTTCTTTCTTTCTTTCCTTTCTTTCTTTCTCTTTTTCTTTCTTTCTCTCTCTCTCTTCTCGTTTTCTGTCTCCCTTCCTTTTCTCTTTCTTCCTTTTTCTTTCTTCCTTCCTTTTCTTTCTCTTTCTTTCTTCCTTCCTTCTGTTTTTCTCTCTCTTCTTTCTTTTCTTTCTTTTTCTCAGAGTCTCACTCTGTTGCCCAGGCTGGAGTGCAGTGGCATGATCTTGGCTCACTGCAACCCCCACCTCCCAGGTTCAAGTGATTCTCTTGCCTCAGCCTCCCAGGTAGCTGGGACTACAGGTGCCATGCCCGGCTAATTTTTTGTATTTTACTAAAGACGGGGTTTCACTGTGATAGCCAGGATGGTCTCCATCTCCTTACCTCGTGATCTCACTTTCTTTTCTTTCTCTTTTTTAATGTATGTATCTCATCTAAGGTCAAGAGATCGAGACCATCCTGGCTAACATGGTGAAACTTTGTCACTACTAAAAATAAAAAAGTTAGTTGGGCATTGTGGCACGTGCCTGTAGTCCCAGCTACTCGGGAGGCTGAGGCAGGAGAATTGTTTGAACCCGGGAGGTGAAGGTTGCAGTGAGCCGAGATTGCACCATTGCATGCCAGACTGGGAGACAGATTGATATTCTGTCTCAAAAAAAAAAAAAAAAATTTTTTTTTTTTCCACTCAGGTCAGTGCCCAGCAGAGCCAGTGAGTCAATAACTGTGGTTCCCATACCTTGCCCTCTCCCTACCAAGCTCACTTGCCACCTGCCCTGTAATTCCCTTCCCTGTTCTCTTTCATGTGTTTATGTGCCTGTCTCTTCCATGGAATCAGTTTCTCAACAGCAGCTCTACTGACAGTTTGGGCAGAATCATTCTTTGCTGTGAGGACTGTCCTGTGCATAGCAGAAGGGTAGTATCAGCCTAGTCTCCACCCCACTAGATGTCAGTGGCGCCCTCCAAGCTATGACAGTCAAAAATATCTCTAGACATTGTCACATGTCCTCTGAAAGACAAAATCACCTCTGATCGAAAACTGCTGCACTAGAATAATGGCTACCAAACTTTTAGGAGCAAGATCTACAATAAGAAACATTTTGTATATGTATATACACACACAGGATGTGAAATAACTTCATTAAATCATTCTTACCTCACAGTGTCCCACTCTAATATGTTCTTTTTTTTTTTTTTTGAGACAGGTTGGGGACTCAAGCTGGGCCCATTGGGGCTTCAGTCCCCAGAGTCAGTGACCCTCCCCCATGAGAGGGGCCTGACCCCTCTGGGAGGCTGGGTCAGACAAGGTCTTGCAGCTCCTCATGGGGGGGGGCACTCATTTCAGTGGGGACGTAGCTTCTGGAGAGAGGGGCTTGCCCAGGGCTTGAGGCTTCCCTGAGCCCTCCCGAGTTGGGTCCTGGCCCAGTCTGCCCATGAGGGTGGTCCTGAGTCCCGTCCTCTGCCCTGGGATGACCCCTCTTGGGCAGAGGGTCTTGCTGTGTGTCCTGCGGGGGACCCGCCTGAGCCTCCTGTGGGCTGGGGGTAAACCACACCTCGGGCTGGGGAAGCAGGGCGCTGCAGGGCAAGGAGTGAGGGCCTTGAGCCAGGGCCTCATTGTGTCTCCTTATCCCATCATTCAGCATCCAGAGAAGCTAGGGGGGCTGGAGGAGCAGGGGGGTGGAGCCCCTCCTGGGGCTGGTGACAGGCTGAGTTGCAGCCATGGCCTGACCTGGGACGTGGGGGAACCCTGTGTGCCTAGAAATTCCTTGTCCTGATGGGAGGAACAGAGGTGTTCAGGGCCCCCTGGGCTGCTCTGAAACCTCCCTCTTCCAGGGCCCTCTGAAGACCCCTCCCCAAGTGGAGAACACTGGGTGATGTCCAGGGCTCCCCACAACAGAGTCTCTTTCCCGCACTCCCGGGGGGACACACTGCCATTAGCCCTGCTCTGCAGAAGCTGGGCCCCAGTCCCTCTGCCTCTGTCTCCTCCAGGGCTGGAAAAAAAAAACCCAACTCCCAGCCCATGGAGAACCCCACGTCCCAGGTCAGGCCCTGGCTGCGACTCAGCCTGTCACCAGCCCCAGGAGGGGGTTCCAGCCCCCCTGCTCCTCCAGCCCCCCCTGCTCCTCCAGCCCCACACGATGCAGCGCCTCTGGGGGAAGAGCCGAGAGGACCATAAACTCACCAGATGCCACATGGTCTTGGGTTGTGACGTGGGTACCACATGCTCCTGATGGTCTTGGAGCTCCTGGACTGTCCCGCCATTTCGGCTGTGGAATTCTGAGAAGTCCCCAGCCCATCATGAAATCAGACCCCTCTCCCAAAATGTGGAGCCGTCAGCTGGAAGACCTGGGTAGCTGCAGAGGCCTCCCACCCTCCCATCTGCTGACCCCACCATGCGGCCTTGGCCCTGGGGAGGAGGGGGTGGGAACATTCCCTGGAGCTTGGCTGGAGGTGCTCCCAAAGGCCTCCTGGGCCAGGGTGCTGGGAGGGCAAGGCTGACTTTGAGGCCGTGACAGAGGGCGGCCAGAACAGAGTGGGTGCTGGGCTTCGTGGTCGTTTCCTGGAAGTGGCGTCGGGCCACAGAGCCTGACCTCTGTCCACGGGAGGGGGGAGGGCAGGAGGCCGATTCCAGGTCAGGGAGCTGTTAGCAGTGCTGGGATTACAGGTGTGAACCAACACACCTGGACTTGTATCAGATTTAGCACTGATTATATTTTTAACTATTGTAAAGTTAGTGTGTCCTCATTTCGGAATACACTGGTTCTCAAAAGACTGAAGATTACGACAGCCTGAGGCTCTGTTTTTCACAAGTTCCCCAGATGATTCTGAAACACGCCAGCTTGAGGCCCTCCACTGGTGCACGTTGGAAAGTCGTGGTTCTCACACTTGGCTGCAACAGGAATCACTTGTGCAGCTTTTAAAACTCAGAGTGGCAAGACCATACTCCAGACCACACAACTCAGGACTAGGGTAAAGGGGGCTGTTCATCAGTAGTTTAAATATCCCCAGGTGATTTTAATGAGCAGCCAGGTTTGAGAACCAATGTCCTAATGGAAGCAACTTCATATCCAGGTGTGCCCCCTGAACCTGGTAAACAACGCCCGCAAAACCTTGCATCTGAATAACTTTGTGTTCTCTGTCTCCATCTGGTGGTCATTCCACTACATTGCTATTATTTACCTGTACAACTTGGGATCTTGTACTTTTAAGAAAGTTTGCCAAAAGAATCAAAAAGAACCAAAAAGACTTGAAATTCCAAGAAATAAAAATAGCCACAAAATAAAGCAGTATAAAGAACAGAATGGTCTAAGAGTTACAAATGCGTTTGAATAATGCATCTGAATCTTTTACAGTACTTGGCAAATAAAAAAGGAGTCAGTAAATGCTACTTATTCCCATTATAATTAAAACATAAGTTAGAGCCCATCTTTCAGGTACCAGTGATTCATTTTGAATGAATGGTTTTCATTCAATCAAAAAACATATTTAGTCTTATTATACCTGGCATACTCTTGGCAGTGGTGAACAGACACAGTCTGCATGGTGAGAAAGAGATTGTGTGTGTGTCTGTGTGTGTGTGTGTGAGAGAGGGAGAGATTATTATTTTAATGAAAAGACTGTTTGGGGGTATACTGTTCTATGAATTTTGTAATCCCACCCCAATCAGGATTCCGAACAGTTCATGACTTCCAAAAAACTTGTCATGCTTCCCAGTCATGGCTTCCTCGCCTCACCCCAGTCCCCCGGCCACCAACTGACTTGATTTTTGTTACTGTAGCTTTGCCTTTTCCATAATGTCGTGTAAATGGAATCATACAATAGGTGACTTTTTCAGGGTGCCTTCATTAACTTACCAAAATTTCCTTCCTTCTGCTTGTTTTAGGTTTATTTTGCCTTTTTTTTCCTTTAGTTTTCAATTTCCCTTGAGACTACCTCCTTTGATCTATGGATTACTTAGAAGTATGTTATTTAATTTCCAAGTATTTAGAGAATTTTGTCAGTTATTGATCTCTGGATTAATTCCATTATGGTCAGAGACCACGATTGGTGTTATTTCAGTTATTTTAAATTTGTTGAGATTCGTTTTATGGGATTGGAGCAATGGCGCATGCCTGTAATCCCAGCACTTTTGGAAGGCCAAGGCAGGTTGGATTATTTGAGCTCAGGGGTTCGAAACCTGCCCTGGGCAACATGGTGCAATCCGATCTCTACCAAAAATACAAAAATTAGCCAGGTGTGGTGGCACAAGCCTGTGGTCCCAACTACTCGGGAGGCTGAGGTGGGAGGACTGTTTGAGCCTGTGAAGTTGGGCTGCAGTGAGCTGAGACTGCACTACTGCACCCAGCCTGGGTGGCAGAGCAAGATCCTGTCTAACAAACAAACAAACAAACAAACAAACAAACAAAAAGATTTGTTTTATGATCCAGAATGTGATCTATTTGTTCTCATGATAACTGACAAAGGCAGGCTGGGTCTCCAGCTATAACTGCTGATTTGCCATTTCTGTTTTTTTCAGTTCTGTCAGGTTTTGCCTCATGGATTTTGAAGCTGTGTTGTTAGGTACATAGATACTTAGGATTGTTACGTCTTCTTTCAAAATTCACCCTGTTATCATTATGTAATGTCCCTCTCTATCCTTGGCAAATTTCCTTGCTCTGAAGTCTGTTTTGTCTGATGATATAGAGCTAGTCTAGATTTCTTTTGATTAGTATTTGTGTGATATTTCTTTCTTTCGTCCTTCCATTTTTAATCTATCCTATTTACTTAAAATGAGCTTCTTACACATATAGTTGAGTCTTGAGTTTTTTGTTAGTTTTTTATATTCAGCAGTCTCTTTATAAAGCATATTTCAACTTTTTAAATTTAATATAATTGTTGGTATGTTTGGATTTATGTTTAACATTTTATTGTTTTCTATTTGTTCTCTATTTTTCCCTACATTTTTCGTTCCTGTTTTGACTTTTCTGCCTTCCTTTGGATTATTTGAATTTTTTTGAATTCCATTTTAATTCACTGATTTTTTAAACATATCTTTTTGTTTAAGTTGAAAATGTAGTTGCTTTAGGGATTACAAAACACCTAGCTTTTTATAGTCTATTCAGGATTAATACCTTAGTGCTTCAGGTGAAATGTAGAAACCTTACTACCATATAGATTCCTTTGTCCCCCCTTTTATGTTGTAATTTTTATATTTGTTGCATCTACAGTCATTGAAAATTCCATCAATGTTACCTTCTGCTTTCACTGGTTATGCATATTGTAAAGAACTTAAAATGACAAAGAAAACCTATTATATTTACCAAAATATTTCTCATTTCTGTTGCTCTTCATTTCCAAAGTTTAAAATTTCCCTCTGGTATAATCTTTCGTCTGTGTCTGAAGAAATCCTTTTCCTTTCTTTTACAGCAGTTCTGATGGTCACAAATTCCTTTACGTTTTCTTCAACTAAGAATGTTTTATTTTGCCTTAATTACTAAGAGATATTTGCGTGGTATATAGAATTGTGGCTTGGAAGTTCTTTTCTTCCAACCCTTTAGACATGGTCTGCTGATCTCTGGCCTCTGTGGTTTCTGAGGAGTTGTTTGAATAATTGCTCCCCTACAAGTGATGTGATGTTTTTCTCTGGATGCTTTTTAAGATTTTTGTCTTCAGTTTTTAGAAATTTGATTATGATTTGTCTGGCCATGGGTTTCTTTTATCTTGCTTAGGCTTTGCTGAGATTCTTGAATCTACAAGTTTGAATTTAGCCAAATTTGGAAATTTTTCATCCATTATTTCTTCAAATATCTTTTTCTGTGCACTTATTTCCTCCTCTCCTTATGGAACGCCAATCACAAAGATGTTAGAACTTTGTGTATTGTTCTGTAAATCTGTGAGGCTCTCTTCTTTCTCCTAATATTTTTTTTCTCCCTCTTGCTCAGATTGGACGATTTCTGTTGATTTATATTCAAGTGCAGTCACTCTTTCATCTGTCATCATTGTCCTATTGAGACTATTCAGTGATTTAAAAAAATTCCATTTGTCTCATTTTTCAATTCTGAAGTTTCCATTTGGAAACTTTATTTCTATCTTCTATCTCTGCTGATGCTTTTTTAAAATTTGTTTCACGATGGTTTGTCTTTACTTCTTGGGATATGATTTTAATATATAATTTAAAGTTTTTGTCTCTGCCGGGTGCGGTGGCTCACGCCTGTAATCCCAGCACTTTGGGAGGCTGAGGCGGGCAGATCGCTTGAGCCCAGCAGTACGAGACCAGCCTGGGCAACGTGACGAAACCCGTCTCTACTAAAAATACAAAAATTAGCCTGGCATGGTGGTGGGTGCCTGTAATCTCGCTGCTTGGGAGGCAGGTTCCTATAATCCCAGCTACTCGGGAGGCTGAGGTGGGAAGATTGTTTGAGCCCAGGAGTGTCTTCAGGAAATTTTGAGGTTCTCTGTTCTTTACAAGTCAAGTAATTATGGACGATATCCTGAACATTCGAATTCTGTGTTATGAGAATCTGGGCCCTGCTGAAAGCCTATGTTTTCGCTTTAGCAGGCAATCGTCCTGGATAGGTTCAAGTTCCTACCTGCCTCCTGCGGGTTGTGGTTCAGCGTCAGCTAAGCTTCGGATCCGTCCCTTTGTCGCACTGTTCAGATCCGTCCGGTGTGCGCCACCCAGTGGCAGTGGTTTGTCCCACGGTTCCGTTCTCAAAGCCTTTGGTCAGATCCCACACAGGTAAAGCCTGGGCGTGAGCACAGGAGTTAATATGCAACTTTAGGATATTGCCTTCTTACGTTCCCCTCATTGCCGAAATCTCAACACTTTACAGTCTCAGGGGTCTCTCTCTTTCCAGTCCTCTGGCGGGCAGATGGGTTTAAGTCAGGGTTTTAACTGTACTGCTCTGCCCTACAGTTTCTGTCACTGTGTCTGCCTCCACGGCCAAGCATGGAATGTATAGAGAAGAAAAAAGCCATGGGCATGCCTCCTTGGCTGCTGGGACCATTCTTCCCCCTGCCAGAGAGATGAGTTTCCTTCCCTTGAAGTTTTAGGCACCTGCCTGGCTGCCACCGTGCAGTGCAATTGCCTAGGGGCTGGTGTGGAGAGAAAAGCCACAGCAAACACAGGACTTCCCGTGCTTTCTCTGCCATATAGGGGTGCTGTGCTCTCTCCTAGGGTCAAGAACAGAGGCTCAGAGCTCTTTGTATCTGCATCTAGGATGCAATTCCAGGTTTTGGTAAATCTTTGAGTCCAGGCCAGGGGATCCCAGAGGGGGGAATAAAATGGCAGATTGACTGCCCCTTTGGTGGTGTTTCGAGTTCTCTTTTGCTTCCTTGATCTTCCTGCTACTATTTTGTTTTCAAAGCTAACTGCTCCATGCCTGTGGTCCAGGATTCACAGTTGCATTCAGTGGGAACAAGATGAGTATGACTGGAATGAGACATGGATTTTTATTTAAAAAACGAAAGCACGGATTTTATGACCACTGGTAATTTTTTTCTCTCTCACAATCCTTGCATAAGCTTGGTTAAATTTATTCTCAGGTATTTTATTATTAAAATTTTTATTAAAAATCAAATTGGTTATTGCTGATATATAGAAGAGCTGCTGATTTTGGCATATTTACTTTGCAACCAGCTGCCTTACAGAACTTTTATTGGTTTCATTACTTTCTGAATTGATTTTCCTGGTTTTCTGCATGCAATAATTTGTGAATTCAATCACTCAGACTCATTTTCTGCAATGATAATTCTGAACCTCTTTCTGAAAAAAAACTTTGAAAATTTTGATTTTGGTTTATTGAATCACATGGCCATTAATTCTTGTACAGTATTAGGTATATTGGTGATATTCTTGCCTGTCTTGGTTCTGAGTCTTTTAGGGAAGTCCCTGTTGAGATAGATGTATTTTATTATGCTAATGAATTATCTTTTTGAACTTTTTCTGCCTACTGCTCTGAAAATTCAAGGAAATAAATACCTGACATTTACTGAGTGCCAGAAGCTGTTCCAAGAAATTTCTATGTATTAACTAATTCAATCATCATAACATCCTTATGAAGTAGGCACTTTTATCCCCCATTTTACAGATGAATAAGGCACAAAGGGGTTAAGTAACTTTCACAGGTAGAAAGCTGCACAGCCAGGATTTAAACCCAAGCTCTTAACCACTGTACTATATCAATGAAGCAAAGGCTGAATGAGGCAGAGTATTTGATTTACTTAGCTCTTACGCTGGAAGGATGGTGAGGTTTTCCTCATGGCCTTTATTCATACACAAATGCCAAAATCAAGGACACCTTTGCATCAGTGCTCTACAGGAGGTTTCTTTTTTTTTCATTCAGAGAGAGGGTCTTACTCTGTTGCCCTGGCTGGAGTGCAGTAGCACAATCACAGCTCACTGCAGCCTCAAAATCCAGAGCTCAAGCAATCCGCCCATCTCAGCCTCCTGAGTAGCTAGGACCATAGGTGCACACCACCACACCCAGCCAATTTTTAATTTTTTTTTGTAGAGACAAAGTCCCGCTACATTGCCCAGGTTGGTCTAGAATTCCTAGGGCTCAAGTGATCCTCCCGCCCTGGCCTATTAGGATTACAGATATGAGCCATGGCACCCAACCTGAGAGGAGGCGCTTTTCTTGAGTTCTGGAAGCAGGTAGGAATTAATGGTTTTATTTTTTACTGTTGACAGAAAAGGTTCAAAGAGCCAGATAAGCAATGTCTCATAATGCTGTAGTCTAATGGAAAAAGGCCCTAGTCATCTGTGCCTGAATGACTCTTCCTCCTAATTTTTAAGTAGTTAAGAACTAATTTAGAATTTGGCATTCTGCATTAGAATTACGAATCAGTGGGGCTGTCTGCTGGTTTTCATCAGTGTAAGTTGTCTTTATTAACTGTGGCTTCCTTTCTCCACAGCAGCTTTCCGGAGGCACCTGTCGCAGGCATCTGAGAGGAGCTCCTGTCCGCTGGTGTCTGTACACCTGCAATGCTGCAGAGGAGAGAATCAGCACACTGCCTTGGTTCTTCTTCTGCACACCTGCAATGCTGCAGAGGAGAGAATCAGCACACTGCCTTGGTTCTTCTTCTGCACATGAACATTAAATCCACAACAGGATTTGGAAACCTTTACAGAAGCCAAAGTTTTAAAAAGAAAATGAATGGGATTTTATTCAAGATAAGCAAAAGGTAAGAGTGAATCATTACATGAAACCATGAAGCCACTTCACAAATATTTTATAAAAAACTCACCTGAGAAACTCCAAGAATCACAGCAATAAGCTATATATGCCATAGTTTTCCTTTTCTGAAAATGCCAAGAAGCTACTACTACAAATGTATTCACGAGAAGGAAGTTCCAAGATTCATCACAGGGTCAGGTGGGGCTCAACTTAGTTTCCTGGGCCCTCTACAACACTTCACGTTCAGAGTCATCTCCAAAGAAAAGCAATTTGAAGGCATTCAATATGGGTGTCTTTGCTGTGCTTACAGTCTTAATTCTGTGGAAACTGCTCTTCTATCAATGGAAAATTGAGCCTTTAGTGAACCTGAATACTCTGTTCCCCCATCACTGACCAGAGAGCAGTTTCTGAGCATCCAACAACATATCAGAGGCAGGAAAAGAGCAACTAAAAGGCCAAGGAGAAAAACGGAAGACACATGCCTTTAAGCATGTATTTTAAGCTAAATACAATGATTAAATATCACCAAAACCCATTTTTTGTATCTTCTTAATTGTCCCACATCAAACGTAAGTATGGAAAACTTTAATTTGTTCTTATATATCCCTAAATTCCTAACTGAAATCAATTCCAATAAATTGTAGGTGCTCAATAGAGAAATGTAAAATTTAAATATATGTATTCAGCAGAAATTACTTTCATAACTTTTGGGGGCATTTTCTGAGCATCCAACAACATACCAGAGGCAGGAAAAGAGCAACTAAAAGGCCAAGGAGAAAAACGGAAGACACATGCCTTTAAGCATGTATTTTAAGCTAAATACAATGATTAAATATCACCAAAACCCATTTTTTTGTATCTTCTTAATTGTCCCACATCAAACGTAAGTATGGAAAATTTTAATTTGTTCTTACATATCCCTAAATTCCTAACTGAAATCAATTCCAATAAATTGTAGGTGCTCAACAGAGAAATGTAAAATTTAAATATACGTATTCAGTAGAAATTACTTTCATAATTTTTAGGGGCATTATCAAAATATAATTTGAAACCCCTCTTTGTAACCAACTAAATTAACCAGATCACCTTTTCTTAAAGACACAAATTAAGAGGTGGCAAAACGACGATAAATTTAGTGTGTGGGCTCACATTCTCCAAAAGGGCATCAGGAAATTTAGGAAGTCGATGTTGCAGCCTAGGCTAAAGGGCTCTGCTTGCTGGGAGTTAACTCTGGTTATTGGATTGTAGGAGGGGAGGTGTGGCAGAGAAGGCGGTCTAGGGGGAGCACAGGCACTCCAGAAGCTCAGAGCAGCAGCTCCTTATCAGCTGTGAGGAACTGTGTCAGCGACCTAGCACCCTGTGCAGCTGTACCAGTACAAACCGGCTGAACCGCAGCCTCTGCTTGCAGCTTTCTAGAACTACGACTTGGTAACAACAAGAGACTGTGGTCACACTATTTCTCTTTAGTTTAGTACACAACTACAGACACAATATACAACACTCTAATTCCTAAATCCTACCTTTTTTTTTTTTTTTTTTCTGAGACTAACTGCACTCAAAGCCCCCGTGTCTGCTTGGCCCATAATACAACCTGACTCCTGGGCTCCTGGATACACAGGTCAAAGGTTCCAACAGGCCTGACCATGGCCAGTGCTGTGGAGCCACTCTGTGAAAATTTAAATCGCTCCTAAGTCATTCTAAATAAATAGTGAATGGATTGTTTCTGCTCCTTAGATGAAATCCCACAGGTCTTTTGGTGAAGCTCAGGTCTTCCTATTGCCACCTTCGACATCTATAAAGTATGGTGGGATCTTCACTGATTTGTTAACCCTGGGAGTGCCCCTTGTGATTCAGATGAGTCAAAACAAACAGCCAGGATCTCTTCTAAAAACTGCATGATGGCCCTTCTGGCTGTGTCTCCAGTCGGTGCCTGGACACTGCCCATGTGATTCAGGGCCATCCTGACCATTTGGTCTCTTTCCTGTAGGCTGGGGGGGTGCTCCGGTGTCCTCTCCCTCTGCTCCTGATTTTAAAAACTGTAGGATATAGGATTGGATCATATTCCCATTCAGTTCAAGCGTGTCTTTGATACAAGGCAGATCCGAGGCACTGGCCAAACTCAGGAGGTGAATCAGTGCCTGGCAGATTTGGGTCCGTAGGCTAGCACAGTACTTGAATTCCAGAAAGTCTGTGGTGTCTTCGCTCTTCTGTAAGGCAGTGACCAACGCATTCCAGATCCGAGCATACTGGTCAACAGGCCCATACTGCTCTCTCTTGCCCGGGACGGAAAGGGCAGCGGCCGATCTGATGCGCACTTTGAAGTTCCTGCATGATGTCACGACCGACGTCAGGGCGCTGTAGGCCTGGGAGGTCCACGGGGCTGTCCCTAGAAAGAACCACAGTCATTAAAACATATGCAGGCTTAGAAAGAGAGGGGCAGAAGGAAGCATAAACACCACTGCTCAAGACAGTCATTTCATGTGTTCACTTCATTCTCACAATCATCCTGCAAGATCAGGGTGGTGACTGACCGTAGAATCCTAGGTATGTGCCCAGGTGCCAATCCCCACACCTCCCTCTTTCCCTGTATCAGCCTGCCACATGCTTAGAGCCTCTGCTACCCAATATAGGGCCTTTGGTGATCCAGAAAAGGCTTCTTCTCTGGGAGGATTCTGTCCCATGGGGTGAGGCTTTGTGGGCAGGGCATGGACTGAACTGCAGCCCCACCTGTCCTCTGAGTTGGGCACTTCTGAGCAGTGTGCAAACCACACACTGCATGTGGCAGCCCCGTTCATGCAGCAAAAAGAATTATTTCCTCACTCGGAACAGTATCCAGACCCTGCTCTGGCCATAGCAAATCATGCATTTTATTGCAAAGAAAAAGAAAACTTACAATTTCAAGAATAAGACGCCCAGATTTCTATCTTTTCTCCATTCTTGTAGGCCCTAGGAAATCAGCCTGCTTTCCTCCTTAGCAGAGCTACTGCTACCCACTCCATTTTGGGGTGTCCTTACTCCTCAAGATGGGTGACAGAGTAGAATGCAGCTTCTCTTAACTCTCCCGGCCCTTCCCTGCTTCTCTGTTGCCTCCGAAGACAGGCGAGCAGGCCCCTTCCATTTGGTAGATGCACTGCCATTGACAATGGACCACTGCTAGAGCTATGAGACTCTCACACTCCAACCTGTCAGTCACAGTCCTTTGTCAGTTTCTGGCTCCCTTTTCTTATGTGGCTCCTAATAGCTCTGCTGTGGATGCTTTCTAGTTCTCAAACTTCCTGCCTCTTTGGAGCTTCCCTTTCCTTCCAGGTCATGCAGTCCCCCTCTCTCCAGGTCAGCTTCTTTTCTCTCTAGTAGGCTGAGGGCAAGAGCCAGATAGGAAGGCAGGTAGGAGCCAACCACCACTGAGGTGCCCTGGTTTCAAGGACCTCTTGGTTCTCTAGAAGGCAGACATCCACCTCAGTGAGCTCCAACCCCAAAGGTCACCCTTAGCTGACTTCCTCAGTGGAAGAAGCCAGGAGGCTACTTCTCCACATGCTCCCAGCTGACTGCTCTGCCTGGATGCTCTGGGCAATAAAGGGGAGCAGAGCCAGACTCCCCTTGCTTGATGCATGCTCTCCTCTCCAGGAAGATATCCTTAGGTTTCAGGTCTTCTGAGAGAGAGAGAGAGATGCAATAAAGTGAATGCTGGCATTCAAAGTGAGCAAGATTTGGAGGCTCTGATCCATACAGCTAAGCAGCTGCTGGTCCTGAGCGACACCTCCAGGTGCACGGCACGCCACTAACTAGAGACAGATGCCCTCCTTACATTTATTAACGGCATCCACTCTGTACATAGTTCATATGGGATTTCCAATTTATATCCCCTCTCATTCCAGTTTTTTCCTTTATTTTTTCTTGACTTTATTAAAACAATATATGCTATTGTAGACAATTGGGAAAATGAAAACAGAAAAAATTCTACTCATCCAGAGGCAATCACTGCTAATAATTAGGACAGTTTCCTTTCAGTCTTTTTTCTATCCATCTATTGAGATCATTCTGTAGAAATGACTTAATACCTATTTTTGTTTGTTTAACATCAGAAGTATTTTTCCAGATTATCAAATTCTTGTAAGTAATTTTAAATGGCAACAAAATATCCCATAATATTTCCCATTGAATAGGTAATGATGTATTTCAGTGTTCCCCTAAACTTGTTTTCAGTACGTCTCCATTTTTTCCTAACACTATGGCAAATAACATGTGACTGACATCTTTGACAACAATATGGATTGGTGTGTGCTGCCCAAGAGGCTTTCCACCAGGAGAAAAGGGAAACTTTCTTACCTAATGGAAGGGCAGGATTTTTAAATACATTTCCCATTGCATAACAAGCATTCCATCGGACTTTCATGGCAGCTTCTGTTAGAACAGTGGAAATTAGGGCCTGAATAGATTCCTCAATGATTTCTGCAAATGTGGGTTTTTCTATATGAGAGGGTTGCAGAAAATGAAGCAGATTTCCAAGGGCCCGGACGGCATTGCTTTTTACCTAGAAAAAAATGTAAACGATTTAGAAATCTGTTTTGCCAGAGAGATGTTTCCAAAAGTCTAATCTCAGCTTTAAAAAAAACCCAGGAGGTCCTAGACTTCTTAAAGCAAGTCCTTGGAACTCTGCAAGGTCCTGTCTGGTTAACATTCTGAGCCATCAGAAAGGTGAAGCTTCTACAAAACTCTTCTGATTACTTAATTATTTTATCTAGTGTTAGGACCTCAGAGAGGGCCATCTTCCTTGTTTTACTGAGATGGAATATAAGGACCAGGGACAACAGGACAAGGCTGGTTTACAGCAAGGCGAGGAGGAGAAGCTAGATTCCATAATTCCAGTCCAATACTTTTCTACTGGACTAGCCCACCAGCATCATTTGGGGGAGATTTTTCCTTTTGTTTTAAACCAATCCACAGGCCCTAATCTCAGAACTTCTGAGTGAGTTACTCTGGATAGGGCTTCCTGGGTGATTACCAGATTTTCAGAAGTAGTATTAAAGTGAGGCACATAATATGGGTCAGGTACTGTGCTAGGTGCTTTAACATAGGGCATCTTTATAATTCAGTGAGGTATATGCCACGACTTCCATGTTACGGGTGAGGAGCTGACCTTCAAAGAAGTTACATATAATATATCAAAGTCACCCAGTTACTAAAGGGCAAGCCAGGGCTTGAATCCATGTATGTCTGACCCAAAGTCCAGACCTGTGCTTTTTAAACTTATTAGTTTAACAGGTAATATTCAAAGCCATGAGCTACTCATCTTTCTGACTTGTCAATTCTACTTAAAGATTTTTTTTTTTTTGAAAAAAACAGTTAATTTTAAAAGGAACCTGAATATGTCATATAGTATTGTGATGGGCACTGATATTTTCAGGAGGCAGGAGACAGTGAAGAAACTGTACACGTGTGGAGTGGGCTGTTTATACCCTGAGCACACCCTCCGTTTGAACAGGGGTAACATCTGGTGGGATAGTCTGAGGAACATCAAGCCACACTAAGCTATCACACTACAGCTATAATACATTAAGTATCTGTTTGAGAGATACCGGGTTTTGTTGTGAGTTTACCTTGTCTTTATCCTTGGATGCTTCTATAGCTGATCGTAACATTTTCAAGAGCAGGAGACCAGAGAACTCTTCCTGGAAACTTGGGTCTGGTGTTTCCCTGTTCCACCCAAAGCAGGCAAAACATGTTAAAAGGTAAATACACTTAAATATATACATATAAAAATATATTCACTTAGTATAACCATACAAAATTTAGGAAAACAATTTAACAAATCTGTTTAGATTATACCCAGAAACTTACAGTATGTATCTTTCAACCTGATAGTCCCACACCTAGGAATGTCTCCAAAAAAAATCTCAAAATCCAGATATCATGCACAAAAATATTCACTGAATATAAAAGCCTACAAGCCTAAAGCCTAAAACAAACGTTGAGCAATAGAAAAATGGTGAAATCATCATCACACAGTGATAGTTACGTAATCATACATAAGGATTTATAACAAGTCAATAATAAAAGGAATGCTTGCACATTTTACATGTCACTTACACAGTGAAATGACAAAAAGGGCACTTGCGCATGAATAACAAGCTACCTCTGGGGAAGGGAACCAAGGTGTCAGGGCACAAGAAAGGCTTCACACTGAACACTGCTTTGTACTATTTGGATTTTTTTTTTAGTCTGTGAATATATTACTTTAAGAAATTATTTAAAATGTATTTTAAAAGTGCAGTAACCATTACTAAGGTTTTGCTTTTACATTTTCTATAATGTGGACATATTACTTATATCAGTATACAGTATTTTTAATACATATATGTCTTAATATATTCCTAATATATGTTAAGAACAGCTTACTAATTTTATTTTCTGAAGGAATATACACCAAAACAAAGCAGGAAGAATGCCTGTGTAATACGGGGGAACTTCTGCTGATTCTTTCATAGCAGGGATCAAGGACATTCTCTTGGGACCTCAGTCTCAGAAATCAGCTGGGGAAAGCAAGCTGAGCCACCTACATGTTGACAATCAGAGTGTCTGTCAGGTTGCCCAGGGACCAGGCTGCTTTGGCTCGAACATTCAGAGACTTGTCTTCAAGTGACATCAATATTGCGTTTGCTGTGTCTGCAACAAATATGACATCCTGTAAGACAAAACAAAACACTGCAGTTACTTTAGGAGGTCACGCTGCTGCCTTTGACATTCTCAAACTTACTTTCAGATAAATCTATAAGCATTCACAGCAAATTTCTACTTGGAAATCAAAATTCATCTACTCAATCAATGTACTGTTCTTCTTATATTTTACAATTTGGACACTCAAAAAAATCCCAGGAGAAGCTCCCATGATTTTGGTATGTGCCATGGACACCCAAGGAGTCTATGGATTTTGCTCTTATGAACACGGAATATGTAACCTGGCCTGGGGCAGTTACCTAGGAACTCTGTGCTTGGCTCATTATCATCTCAGGAAATAATGTTCTGAGAAAAGAACGCATTTCCAAAACACATCCTATGTACTACACACCTCCCAGTGAGATACATGTCACAAGTAAAGAGAGAAAGAGCGTATTATTTCCTTCTTAGTAAAAACTGTATCAGCTTTCTAAATGATGACTACCACCTCATAAACCTCATTTCATTTTTATTAGGTCATTCATTAATTTAAGCATTTATTGGGCACCTAGGATCCCAGGCAGTGTGCTAATTAAAAATAAATGAACTACAGGCATTACCATATATATGATAATAAATATATATGGTATATATATGGTAACGCCTGTAGTTGTTTATATATAAACAATATAAACACTGCTGGAGTGTAGTGGTGTGATCTCTGCTCACTGCAACCTTCACCTCCCAGGCTCAAGCGAGCCTCCCACCTCAGCCTCCCAAGCAGCTGGGACTACAGGTGCACACCACCATGTCTAGCTAATTTTTTAAAATTTTTTGTAGAGATGGGGTTTCACCAAGTTGCCCAGACTGGTCTCAAAGTCCTGACCTCAAGTGATTCACCCACCTTGGCCTCCCAAAGTGCTGGGATTACAGGCATGAGCCACCATGCCTGGCCCATGACCATGTTTTAGTAGCAATTAAAGAAATCAGATTACAAAGCAATTTAGTTTCCTTTACCATCTAACGCAGGAGCTCTATATTCACAAAATAGGGGTGCCATGGACTACAAAAGGGGCACAGAACCGCTAAATAGGCTCACTCTGACCTGTCTGAGACAGGGAAAAAGCACATAGACTCCCAGGGCCCGCGAGGTTGCAGCTTTCACTAAGCGATTCTTGCTGTCGTTCAGCCCGAGCAGCACTGTGATGCACAGCATCTGCCTGTCATTCTGCGAAAAATGAGAAGGAAATCACTATAAGCCAAAGGCTTCCATGAAAGATGCGAAATATCTGTGTCTGAGACCATATTCAGGAGTTGAACACCT
Source organism: Ateles fusciceps (assembly GCA_036589455.1). Classification (NCBI taxonomy): domain Eukaryota; kingdom Metazoa; phylum Chordata; class Mammalia; order Primates; family Atelidae; genus Ateles; species Ateles fusciceps. The sequence continues at coordinate 4,470,359 of JAZHEH010001132.1, forward strand.
TGAGGCTACCCTGGTAAACAGCAGGTTCAATTCAGATTCCATGATTACCTGAGCACCCATTTTTGTGCAAGACACACACAGTATCTCATCACGTTTAGCCTTTACAGCCATGTGAATCAGGTCATTTTTATTCTTCTACCTCATTAAAGTTGCCTTCTTTATAGAAGCTAATTTATGTAAATAAGAATGGACACAAAGACCACTGAGGACTAAAGAAAAAAAGCAGTCTGAATTCTGCTATGATCTGAATGTTTATGATCCCCCTATGTTGAAATCTTCACTCCCAAGGTGATGGTATCAGGAGGTGGGGATTTTGGGAGGAGATTAGGTCATGGGAACAGAGCCCTCATGAAAGAGATAAGCACCTTTATGACTGAGGCCCCAGAGAGCTGCCTTGCCCGTTCCGCCACATGAGGACACAGCTTACATGGTGCCATCTGTGAGCCAGAGAGCGAGCCCTCCCGAGGCACCAAATCTGTGTCTGTCAGTGATTTGATCTTAATTTCAGCCTCCAGAACTATGAGAAATACATTTCTGTTGTTTAGAAGATATCCAATTTATGGTATTTTATTATAATAGCTCAAACAGACTAAGACAAATACCACGTGTTGGGCACAAATCTAAGTATTTTCACATACTTTGTTATTTTTCACATGACTGTCATCTTATTGATGGTAACACCAAGTTTTAGAGAGGTTAAGAGTCAAAGAGCTGACAAGTCGAAGAGCTGGGATTTAACTCAAGGCCTTTTTAACTTTGGATATGAAATCTTCCTGAAAATCTCTCTGCCTTCCAAACTTCTGCTACCCTGGCCTCTACCACCCACATTCCAGTGCACAGGGGGAAACAGCTTTCCTGATATGTTAAGACTTCAAGTTTTCCTATTTGCTGTTCCCTAGTGCCCTCATCCCCAACTCAGGTAGAACAAGCACCTTTTTATCAGAGATAATGCTGAATACTGGTTCAAAATGTGAAACAATCAAATTCTAGCTATGGTGCTCAAGCCATGATTTAAGGGTGAGAGAACACCCTCATGTTACCGGCAGATTGCTGAAGGCCTCTGGCAAGATGGAAGACAGGGCATCACAGGCGCTCGCCTGGAGAGTTGGGTGCTCCGAATTCTGCAGGGCTCTGGGTAAAGGACCGTTCAGCATCATAGTCCAGAACATCACCACCTGGAACGGAGGCACAGGAAAAGCTGCAGCCCAAGACATAACAGGGGGAACCAACTCGGAGCTAAGCAGAGCAGAAACGGCCTTAGTAGTGAAACACGTTCCTTAAAGTAGCAGCTTTCTGTAAATGTTTTCATTGGTTCTTCTTCCACGGTGATGAAAAGGGCTTTAGAAAACAACTGGTGTGTAAGCCTTCCATTCAACACCTACTGATGAGGAGACTGCGGGCTGATAAAGTTAGGCAGCAACAGTGGTAATAATCAAGAGGAGGCTGAAGATGGTGATGACAGTAACAGCAGTAGCAGCCGCAGCTGACGTTCTTCAGAGCCCATCTCACGCCAGGCATTGTTCTAAGTATTTTATAGTTATCCACTCATTTCATTCCTTGGCACAAATAAATGGAGCCTGTATCATTATCCCTACTTTTTCACACAAGGAAACTGAGGCTCAAAGAGACAATACAACTTGCTAATCAGCAGCAGGGGTGAACTGAGAATTCAGATCAGTTGACACTCAGCTAGGGCTTTTTCAACTACTTTGCAGAGTCTGTGTGATAATAAAATGTAATACTCTATGTAAGGTTTCTAGCATGGGGCCTGGTACACAGTGGACACTCTTAAACTGGGTAGTAGGTTCTGTTTTAAGCACTTTGAAGAACTACCTCACGTCATAGCCTCTAACATAGCCACGTAAACAGTTTCCTTTCCATGCTTTATACAAATCCTGTGATTTCATGTTCATTTGCTAATCTCTGTGGTTTTCGTATGTTTTTTGTTTCTGTTCCATAGACCTAGGCCTGGGTTTTGCTGTATATTTCATGCACCAGTTCTATCTTTCTCCTGTTTGACTCCTGGAAACCCAGTCTGGGCCCTCCCTGCCCTACTCCAGAAGAATGTGGACAGAAAGTGGTTGCCAGTCTCCAGGATGGCCGACAATTACACTCACCTACTACTATTTACACCCTTTTGTAGTCCCCCTCCACACTGAACAGGCTGACCTGTAATCAACAGGATGTTGTGGAAATGACAGCATGAAACTACTTCCAAAGCTAGGTCACAGAAAGCATCATGGCTCTGGCTTGCTTTCTCTCCCTTGGATCACCTGCTGTGAAGGAACCTGGCCGCCATGTCAAGAGGATACTCAAGCAGCCCTCTGGGAGACGTCCTCACAGAGAGGAAATGAGTTGAGGCCTTCTGCCAACAGCCAACACTAATTTGCTAGGTCTACAGGTGAGCCACCCTGGAGGAATATACTCCAACTCCCTCAAGTCTTGCAGCCCATCAGTTGACTGCAACCCCAGGGGCATCTTGATCCCAACCTCATGCAAGAACTAAGCCAGAATCACTCAGCCAAGCCACTCTTAATTCCTGACCCACAGAAACTGTGAGAAAATAAACGTATACTGTTTTAAGCTGCTAAATGTTTAAAGTTAATTCATTACTCAGAAATAGACAAGCAAAACAGAAAACTTTTTTTTTTTTTTTTTTTTTTTTTGAGGCAGAGTCTCGCTCTGTCACCCGGGCTGGAGTGCAGTGGCACGACCTTGGCTCACTGCAACCTCTGCCTCCAGGGTTCAAGCGATTCTCCTGCCTCAGCCTCCTGAGTAGTTGGGATTATAGGTGCGTGCCACCACGCCTGGCTAATTTTTTGTATTTTTAGTAGAGACAGGGTTTCACCATATTGGTCAGGCTGGTCTTGAACTCCTGACCTCATGATCTACCTGCCTTGGCTTCCCAAAGTGCTGGGATTACAGGTGTGAGGCACTGTGCCTGGCCATGTCTTTTTTTTTTTTTTAAACAGATGAACAATACCTGAATGTGAACAGTTAAAAGATTTGGCCAAAGTCACCTGTCTAACAAAGGGAGAAGTCTGGATTCAAACCTAGTTCTGTCTGATAGAAAAGCTCAACTCATCTCCCTGCACATGTTACATGAAAGCTTTAGTGGCAGTCTAAGGCAGGGACTAGGGTTAGAATTTTTAACACACTGCAAGGATGATAGAAATTGTGAAGGGAAAAGAATAGGCAAAATGAGGAGGGCAGAGGGAGCAAAGACCACCAGCACCGAGTTGATTTTGCTTTTGGCACTAAGTAGAAGCCTTTTTCGGTGGGTCACATGCCCGTCATCCTTTAGAACTGGCACAGTGTGGGGGTAGCAGAAACAACCTGAAATCACAGGAATTTAACAGAATCATGGGGCGGGGTGGGGGGGTACAGGTAAAGGGATTACCTACTATGTGTTGGCATCTGTACATGTCATTCGATTTTTCAACAGCCTTGTGACTGAAGGGTTATGGGTTATTATTTCTCTTTACAACTAGGAAACCAGGCTTATAATCACACATCCATTAAGTGGCTGACATGGTTTGGATGTATGTCCCCTCCAAATCTTATGTTGACATGTGACCTCCAATGTTGGAGGTGGGCCTAGAGGGAGGTTTTTGGGTGATGAGGGAGGATCCCTACTGAATGGCTTGGTGCTATCCTTGTGTTAATAAGTGAGTTCTTACTCTATTAGTTCATACAAGAGCTAACTGTTTAAAAGAGCTTGGCATCTCTGTCTTGCTTCCTCTCACCATGTGACACACTTGCTCCCCCTTCACCTTCCACCGTGACTGCACGCTTCCTGAGGCCTCACCAGAAGTAAATGCTGGCACTATGCTTCTTGCATAGCCTGCAGAACTGTGAGCCAGATAAACCTCTTTGAAAAATAAATTGTCCAGTCTGAGGTATTTCTTTACAGCAGCAGCAAAGAGATTAATACAGAAAATTAGTACCAAAGAATGGGGTGTTGTTATCAAGATACCTAAAAATTTGGAAGCAGCTCTGGAACGTGGTAACGGCAGAGGCTGAAAGAGTTTGGAAGGCTCGTAAGATAGGAAGACAAAGGAAAGTTTAGAACACCTTAGAGACTGATTAAATAGTTGTGACCAAAATGCTGATAGAAATATGGACAGTGAAAGCCAGACTGAGGAGGTCTCAGATGGTAATTTAAAAAGTTTGGAGAACTGGAGGCAAGGTCACCTTTGTTACACCCTAGCAAACAACTTGGCTGCACTGTGCCCATGTCCTACGGATTTGCATAAGGTTGAACTTAAGAGTAATGATTAAGGTGTCTGGTGGAAGAAATCCTAAGCATCATTCAACAGGTGATGTGGCTGCTTCTCACAACCTGTAGTCAGACACAGGAGCAAAGGAATGACTTAAGCTTGGAACTTATCATGAAAAGGTTAGCAGAGCATAAAAATTTGGAAAAGCCTGTAGTAGAGAAGGAATTCAAGTGGCCTGCAGAGCAACTACTTGCTAGGCAGCTTAGCATGACTAAAGGGGAGCCAGGGGCTAACCAAGCTGTTTTCCCATAGCCAAGACTATGGGAAAACAGCCTTGAGGGCATTCCAGAAATCTTTGAGGCAACCCCTTCCATCACACACCCAGAGGCGTAGGAGAAAAGTGGTTTTGAGTGCCAGGCCGAGGGCCCCCCTGCCCTGCACAGCCTTGGGACACTGCTCCCGGCATCCCCAGCCTTGGCTCAAAGGGCCCCAGATACTGCTTGGTTTGCTGCTTCAGTGGGTACAAGCTGTAAGCCTTTAGCGGCTTCCACGTGGTGTTAAGCCTGCAGATGCACAGAATGCAAACGTGAAGAAGGCTTAGGAGCTTCTACCTAGATTTCAGAGGATTCCCTAAGCCTGGGTGCCCACACAGAAGCCTGCCACAGAGGTAGAGCCCCCACTGAGAGCCTCTACTAGGCCAAAGGGAGATGGGGGTTGGAGCCCCCACACTGGGTTGGAGTTTCCACTGAGCACTGCCAATGGAACTGTGGGAATGGGGCCACTGCCCTCTAGACTGAAGAATGGCAGAGCCACTGACAGCTTGCACCCTTAGCCTGAAAAAGCCAAAGACATGGGACTCCAACCTGTGAGAGCAGCCACACGGCCTGCACCCAGAAAAGCCACAAGGGCAAGGCTGCCTTGGAGGCCCACCCCCTGCACCAGTGTGCGCCACACGCGGGACATGGAGTCAAGGACTATTTTGGAGCTTTAAGGTTTAATGTCTATCCTGCTGGCTTTCAGATTTGTGTGGGGCTTGTTGCCCCTTTCTTTTGGCTGATTTCTCCCTTTTGGAATGGGAATGTTTACCCAATGCCTGTACCACCACTGTATCTTAAAAGTCAGTAACTTGTTTTTGATCTTACAGGCTTATAGGTGGCAGGAACTTATCTTGAGTCACAGCTGAGATTTTGGACTTTTGAGTTGATGCTGAAAAGAGTTAAGACTTTGGGGAACTATTGGGAAGAGATGACTGTATTTTGCAATGTGAGAGGAACATGAGATTTGTGGGAGCCAGGGACAGAGTGATATGCTTTGGATGTGTGCCTCCTCCAAACCTCATGCTGAAATGTGACCTCCAACACTGGAGGTGGGCCTAATAGGAAGTGTTTGGGTCATGGGGGCAGATCCCTCTTGAATGGCTTAGTGCTGTCCTTGTGGTAATGAGTGAGTTCTCACTCTATGAGTTCACATGACAGCTAGTTGTTTAAAAGAGCCTGGCATCTCCCTCTTGCTTACTTTCTTGCCATATGACATGCCTGCTCCCCCATTTGCCTTCCACCATGATTAGAAGCTTCTGGAGAGGCTTCATCACAGGTAGATGCTGGCACCATGCTTCTTGTACAGCCTGCGGAATTGTGAGCCAGATAAACCTCTTTTCTTTACAAATTGCCCAGCCTCAGGTATTCCTTTATAGCAATACAAAATGGACTAACACAGTCATGTTCCCTAAATTCGATCCCATAGCTTTGGATCAAAAATCCTCGGCTCTTGCCATCATTCTCGTTTGTCTCTTGGGCAGGCTGAGTAACCAGACTAGGTTTTATGCAGAAGAAATAATTAGTTTTACCATTGCTATATGTTACACATAAGCCTACCACATTCTAAATTGCAAACAAACTGAAATGTAAAAATAAAACCTATTGATACTAGTTTCATGTTTTCCTGGATTATAAACTATAATTTTTGACACTGGAAGAAACCATATCATCTACTCCACTTATCATATCACTGAGCTTCAAAATAAAACTGCAACTGAAACACCAATAAAAGAAAACTATGAATTGACATTTATTTACCAAGGAGACTGGTATTCTCTGATCAGGTGCTACGGTAGACTCCGGTTTATACTGCTGTATTAAACCTGTGCCCAGTTCTTCCAGAAGCTGCCAAGAAAAAAGATTTATCAAAGCAGAGTATTAGAACTAACAACTTCACTTTAGTCTGGAGATCACCTCGAATCAAGGGGAAACATAATTTGCAACTAATATTCTTTCTTTTTCAGTCACTCTTTTAACAGAGGCATTCTTTCAAGGACTAAAATCAATAACTATATATTGTTAATGTGTTACTGAATCAATTCTTGGGGTTTACATGTAAAAGCTGAAAACAGAAGAATGTATGTCTTCCTTACCTGAAAACTCTTTAAGAAATCTCAGAATGGAAGGACATGTGGCAGAAGAATATAAAGTGAAGGAAAGGAAGGATATAAAGTGAAGAGAAGGAAAAAGTCCTGTGGCTTTGATGAAAATCACCTTTGCTCCATGAAGCTGAATGGATGGATCTGCTCCCCCCATGCACTTGCAAATCACCTCTCCAAGCTCCATCAAGTAGACTTGAGTCATTGAAAAGTAGCCCCTTGCCAGAAGAGCCAATACCTGCAAAGAGAGCATGGAATTAACCCTCTAAGACCCAAGTGCAAGGCTGCAATATCCAGAAAAGTGTTACTAGATTTCAGAAACTGCTTATATTTAACAGGGCTGAAAGCTACTGAATGAAATTAAGAGCCATAATCTTCATTTCATAACATCAATTGACTGTATCATAGTTTTATGGTGCTTTAGTATATGACTGTTTTTCAGTAATGTAATCTCATTTAAGTCTTGGAACTATTCTTTAAAGTAGGTATTAACTGAATTTTACAGCTAAAGAAACTAAGCCTGACAAGGTTAAAGGACATGTTTCATGTGGTCCAGTTAATTAGCAGCAGACCCCAGGACCAGGCCTAGTCTCAGATCATATTTGTATACAAAAAGCAAACTCTTTTATTTAGGATTTCTTCCTTAGAAGGAACAATTATTTTGTTTCTTTAAGCAGATACAACACCAAGGAGAAGCTTAAAGAGAATTAAACATTTAAGTTGCAAAAATCAAAAATTAATTGTACAATTTCTCCCAGAATTGTCCTACAATCCATTACATCCACCTGTCAAATAATCACTGAAGTGAGTAAAATAATTTGCAATCAAAGAACAAAAAGGAATGAATCTGCTATTTTACAACCAAGGAACACCTCCCGAAAACAAAACCACAACAAAAACAAATACACCACCCATACCTAAAATATACCTCCCACCAACATGACTGACACATGGCTTGGTTTTACCCACTCACTCCTCACGGTCACTCTGAAGAATGGTTACTTACATTTCAGAGATGAGGAAATAAAACCTCCTACCTGCAAGGCCTCCAGTCGCATGGGGGGATGGTTCATAGGTGCTTCCTCCTGTGGAGCCAGCATCGCTACCTGAACAGGAATCCTCCTTGGGCAGTATGACAGTGGAAATGCAGAGTCGAATGAGCCAGCAGGGCTCTGAAGACCCCTTAGGTGAGCTAACTGATGTTTCTTCCAGAGAGGGTCCTGCAGGGGCTTTCTTCCACCAATCAGGAGCGCTGAGGTGAGGGGTTGCTGAATTGCTATTACTGAGTCCAGAAGAACACGGCTGTTGCAGAAGTAGCTGGACTTCAGGTAAAGGTGCATGGGTGGACACTATAGCTCCCAAGAGTGTGAGACTTGACACACGAACGTTAACATCTGTCAAAGGAAAGCAGAAGGAACTTGTCACCATGGGAACAGCTATCATAAAGATGGTAGTTATCCCTGCAGGCAATTAAGAATTAGTAGTTCCTTGTGTAACCTGAATCTAATTAAACTTCTAGACCTCATTTCCAGTTTGGAAATACATGGGACAGGAGAATAAGTTAACACCATAAAGAAACCATCTGACAAATGGAGAATGTGATTTATTTTGTTACCTTTGGCAACAGAACTTAGAGCTTACAATCTATAAGACAATTGGCTTGGATTCTTTCGTAAATCAGTTTGATATAAAAAAAATGGGTGGAGGGACTCTAGATTTAAAAAGACTCACAGTGACATAGTAACTAAATGCAATGCATGCACCTTGAATGAACCCCCGGATTTTAACAAGAAGCTATTTTCAAAAAACTAAAAGCCTTGTGTCTAGACTCATTTTTTTTTTTGCATGTGATATCCAGCTGTTCCAGCACCATTTGTTGAACAGTGCCTGCTCCTTTGTTGTACTCAGTTGACTATACTTATGTGGGTCTATTTCTGGGCTCTCTATTCTATTCCATCGATCTGTTTGTCTCTTCCTTGGCTAATATCACATTGTCTTAATTACTGTAGTTTTATAGTAAATTTTGAAGTCAGGTAATGAATATCAGTCCTTCAGTTTTGTTCTTCTCTATCAATATTGTGTTGGCTGTTCTGGGTCTTTTGCCTATCCACATAAATGTCAGAATCAGTTTGTTGATATCTGCAAAATAACTTGCTGGAATTTTGATTGAGACTGCACTGAATCTATAGATCAAATCGGGAAGAAGTAACATCTTTATAATATTGAGCCTTCCTATCCATGAACATGGAATCTCTGTCCATTCATTTAGTTCTTCTTTATTTCATCAGAGTTGCACAGTTTTTTCATACAGATCTTATACATATTTTGTTAGACTCATACCTAAAAATTTTAGGTTTTGAACATTTTAATGAAAAAAAAAAAACGTTACTTGAGGATAAGGTCAGATACTTAAAAGGAACCTTTGAGACATGGTGCACTCTCCTCAGCCGCAGATGCAGGTAATGAAAAGCTGATACAGTGGAATGACCAGGGTTGTTGAAAACAACTTGGATTGTTTTCATCTTACTTCTGCCATGAATGTCATGGGAAACCTTAGGGTAAGACTTATTTTTCTGAGTCCCTTTTTTACACATTGGTGTAAGCAGTGAACTGGACTTACACCTCATTATCTCATTTGAGCCCTCATAAAAATCTTATGACGTAGTTATAATTCTTGCTGTTAGGAAGAAATCAGGGTTCAGAGAGGGCCATGGCTATTAGATGGCAAAAATAGGGGTGGGCTCCAGACTCTTGGATTGACTTCAGGTCCCATGTTCTTCCCACAATGTCACAGAAAACATCCACTCTTCCTGTCTTTTTATAATTCTGCCTGAAAAACTGAACTCATTAGAATGTGGTCTGATCTGAAAGCTTGCAAACAAAAGAAAAGCAAATCTTCAAAAGCAAAGTATTTATAGCACATATATATTATGTATGGGAGGAAATAAGAAATAAGACTCTGCAGTTAGTAAGGATTTGAAGTTCTGGGATTTTATCTGAACTTCACTGGAAATAACGTTAAAGAAGTTAAATTTTGTATTCCAGTTTTCTTTCCCAAAAGTAGATAATATCTATCTATCCATCTGTCTGTCCATCCAACCATCCATCCATCCTTTACCTACGCCTAAGGGATATAAACTATTATACACCTGAGGGGGGCTGCCTGCACCTGGCTCAGCCCTAATTCTAAAGGGATACTCTGGTCACTGCCCTGAGCATTAAACAGGCATTAAATTTTACAATTAATTCTCTAGCTCTCTTCCACTGTGGCTTGAGGGGTCAAAAGTGGGATTCTTGCAACAGCTAATACCCTGAAAAGTTGAGAAGAATAAGTAGAGATCTCTCAAGAGCTGTAAAACTGCTCTGAATATATACATATATCTAAATATTTTTGCTAATACTCTGCATCTGATTGATATAAAGAAGCAATCGGGTTTAAGCCACTACCAACCTTTGTGGTGGATATAAGGCTTTATCTGGTTCCAGACTTTGGTCAGCAGGCTGAGTTTTAGACGATTATAAGGTGCATTTGATACTAAATTCGCAAGGCACTGTAAAACACAAAAAGCAGCTCCTCAAAAGGCTTGATTAAACCACAGCATAGAAACAAATTTTACAGCATTTAATTAAAAAAGTTTTCACACAACTAAAAATCAGTCCTTTTTTTTTTCTTTTAAGTAATACTTGCATTCTCATTGGTACAACTAAAACTAAAGATGAAGTATTTTTAGCAAATCATTTATTAGGACCTACAGAGATTACAGGTAAGATCAGACAAGTAGGTACAGACTTCCAAATAGGGTATGTTTAATAAAATTATTAGTTAGTTATATTTTAAGTCAAGTCACTTTTGGGCTATGTAAAACAGTCTACCAAATTAAAACAGAGAAGCCTACTCTGGAACCCACTGTTGGTACATTACCTTAATTATCTGAGTAAGGGTCTGTGAGGATGACTCTGCCACCAAAGCTAACAAAAGACATCTGTGCAACTCTCTAATGCTGGCAGCGATCATTACGGAGAAGGGGGTAAAAGCCCTTCTGTGGTCACTGGTATCTTCAGCAACAGAAAGAAACTGCTTTGAACCTTCCAAGATGGCAGATAAAACTTGCAGAGCACAGGCACGTGTCTGAAATTTTGGGATGATGCACATTGATTAGTTAAAAATCAGGAGTCAGATTCCCTTCTTCAGATACATATTTAATTTTCAAAGTATATGGAAACATTTTAATTGGAAGAATAAAGGCAATGGGATTATCTGTTAGTTCCTAAAAACTAGGCCACTTGCATCCCACACCAAAAAAAAAAAATCTTTATTTTATTTTTATTTTAGGGACACAGTCTCACTCTGTCACCTAGGCTGCAGTGCAGTGGCACAATCATAGTTCACTGCAGCCTCAAACTCCTGGGCTCAAGCAATCCTCCTGCGTCAGCCTCCCAAGTAGCTAGGACTAAAGGAGCATGCCACCACACCTGGCTAAAAAAAATAAAAAAAAAATCCATGAACACATTGCTGTTAGGTTTCTTACAGTAAGAAATAAATCCAAGCTACATCATACCACAAAGATCTGAAATCCTAAGTATGAGAATAATTTAAGTATTAGAGGCCTGGTTTATTCAAGCAGAATAACTGAAAAGTCAGAACTAAACAGCTCATGAGTCAGAAAAAAATACACGTACCTAGAATATGTTTCATATCAAAGTTCCTGAGAACATTGTGCCTCATATTCCACTCTGAAGCATGTGTGCTCAGTGTTAACTTAAATAGGACTTTAGGAACTTTGTGTACATACAACTTGGCAGGCATCATTAGTAATCCAACTTTTAGAAATAGTCTTAGGTACAGGAAATAACACTGCCTGGAGTGACAGCATTTGGCAATTAAAGAAAGGAATACCATTAAATACAATCTTATGAATGGAAAGGACATGGACTGTGTATTTGTTAGGAAGGGTGTCACTGGCACCAAGATTTTCTTTATAAGGTTGAAAGATTACTTTCAATTGGTACTCTGATGATTTTGCAATATTGAAAATCAGAAATGAAAAGCCCAACTTAACAAAAAATGGAATATAGGTAATAAGCACAGGACCATTAATATGAAATAATACTGTATTCTCTTTGGCCAGATCATCCAAAAATGAAAATTAACATTTTCAATCAAAAAAAACAAAAACAAAACAGGAAATCAACATTACAATTCTAGAATCTAACCTAAGTAGTTACTCAATATGAAGCATATCTGAGTTTGGAGCAAAAAGGTTTTCCGGAAAGCCTTCAATTATATTATCTCCAAACAACCAGGTAATAAATCACCAGGCAGGCCTTTTACAGAGTGGAATCACAGAAATCCAGACTTAATGCTCTGAAAACAAATTTGAAGTGCAGTAACATCAGACCTCAGAATGAAGCATAATTCCCTAAGGTAGGACATTGACAACGTATTAGGAAACCGTGTGTATATGTGTGAAAGAACAAGAGAGCGAGAGCACGAACCCAAGTCAGCTGATCCAAGAAGGACTTAGATCAGGGGCTGGCAAACTTTTCTGGGCGTGGTGGTTCATGCCTGTAACCCTAGCACTTTGAGAGGCTGAGGTGGGCAGATCACAAGGTCAGGAGTTCGAGACCAGCCTGACCAACATGGTGAAACCCCGTCTCTACTAAAAATACAAAAATTAGCTGGGCGTGGTGGCATGCACCTGTAATCCCAGCTACTCAGGAGGCTGAGGCAGGAGAATCACTTGAACCTGGGAGGCAGAGGTTGCAGTAAGCCAAGATCACACCACTGCACTCTAGCCTGGTTGACAGACAGACTCCATCTAAAAAAAAAAAAAAAGAGCCAATAGTACACATTTTATATTTTAGACTTTGCAGGCCAGTTTCTGTCACAACCACTCAACTCTGTGATTGTACCACAGACACATACAGGAATAAATGCAGCTAATGTTCCAAAAAGACTTGATTTATGGACAATGAAATCTGAATTCCATATAATTTTCACATATCATGAAACATTATTGTTTTGATTATTTTAAAACCATTTAAAAGTGTAAAAACTGTTCTTGGCTCACAGGTCATACCAAGACGGGTGGCCAGATTTGGCCTACAGGTCATAGTCAGCCAATCCCTACTAGAGGCTGGTCTGAACTCAACAAGATAGATCTTATGCTAAACCTTCATTTCTTTAGAAGACAATTAAAAACCACAATTCCAACAGCTCACAAACCGAATAAAATTAAAAATCGAGTTGTGGAAAGAAATGAACTAATTTCAAAGAGTCAAAAATTTTAGTACAATTTTGGCATCTTAACAAACGAAAACAAATGTCATTGAAATTGGTTTTTTTTTTTCCACTAAGATATAAAATCTATATAGAAATTTGATACTATGTGAAATTATACTTCTCACAGTTCTGAGTTAATTTCCTTTAAACTCTGTTTAACATATCTTTGTTATCGTCGTTACTTAAGATACTGAATCTGGTACAAGTTTTGCGTCATTTATTTTTATATCAATATTTAATATCTTGTCTACCAGTTCTAATCAGCGCTTTCAGCAGAAATTACTAACGTGCAGGCAAATCATAATAGGTGTAGCTCTCCAGAGAGCTCATTTTACTAAGTTTTTATTGCCTGAATATTTAAAATGATGGATGAAAGGCTTTTCAGTCTTACAAACGTCAGTGTGCTTGGTTTTACTAGTGTATAGTTGCATCTCCCTGGACATGAAGCCTCGTCTAAAGCTAATAGAACAGAAAGGTACTTTTCCTTTTTTGCTACTTAAGAATGTAGCAGAAATGTTTGCTGAGGTAGCTTAGTCAATCCTAATTTTTTTTCCTCGTTATGTGTGTTTGGTCTCAGAATATTTCTGGAAGGGTGACAAAGAAGTCCCTGATGGGAGTGGGTACCATCGAAGTTTCCATGCAGGGCACCTGGCTGTTCACGTTTCAGGGTTAATTTTATTAGATGTCACTGCCAAAGTCAGTTGTCTTTTACGTAAAGGCATTTCAACATTGTGTCAGGGGCTCTGGATGAGAAGTTATCTAAGTGATATGGTTTGGCTGTGTCCCCACCCAAATCTTAATTCCCATGTGTTGTGGGGAGGGACCCACTGGGGTGGGAGGTTATTGAATCCTGGGGGCCAGTCTTTCCCATGCTATTCTCGTGATGGTGAATAAGTCTCATGAGATCTGATGGGTTTATCGGGGGTTCCTGCTTTTGCTTCTTCCTCATTTCCTCTTGCTGCCACCAGGTTAAGAAGGGCCTTTCGCCTCCCACCATGATTCTGAGGCCTCTCCAGTCATGTGGAACTGTTAAGTCCAATTAAACCTTTTTTCTTCCCAGTCTCGAGCGTGTCATTATCAGCAGCATGAATACGAACTAATACACTAAGCAAAGATTGCCTGTTCTTGGCTGGCCATATGAGAGAAAATCTAGCACTCCGTAACAGTTAACAATTCCAACCTTTCATTCTCTTTCTAGTTATACCATCTATCATCTAGATTTTGATTTGTTTTCACTTTTTATAGTTATCCAAAAGAGCATCATCATCATGAAATAAATCATCGTGAAATTTGTAAATCAGGATAATTCTCAAGGTACCAAGACAAAGGTTTGCCCTGTAATTTGTTTCTTAGACAAGTCTTGAAGATATTCTCCATAATATGCCTTTATAACAACAAAGAAAATCATATAAAAGAAAATCTTAAATTAGTCCTGTTCTTTTTCTTGATAATTTGCTCTGTCCCTTTTGGAAGCATATTATAAGATTGCTTTCTGAAGCACATTTCCAACACAGAAGTGTGATTATTTCCTAAGTACCACAACACTGCCAAATCCTAAAAGACATTTCTAAGTTTTCGTCTCCCCAATTAACCATTCTAGCATATTATGTTTCAAATTCCCAAAAGTAACATCTATTTATTGTTGGCATTCTGACTGGAAGAATCTAATCACCTTTTCTTCTGTCCATTTCTCTTTGGAAAATTTCTCAGTAAACCAGTTAAAGCTGTGCTTCCAGTTGAGCATGGGCCATATCAGACCTATCACAAACTCAAAACTAATCACTAAGCCCTTCAACGACAAGATAAACTATTGCTGTTTTGTTTAGTCCTGGCTAAGAGGAAATCAGCCATCTAACGCTACACGCACAAGGAGCACCTGAGATGACCACTTGACCTGGAGTCATGGCAGCTCTTTTAATCTGGTCAATCCAGAATGCTGTTCCATTCTAATTAGATAATCTGCTATTTTTAATTTTAATGCACATAACTTTCTAAAAGGCTTTATTTAAAAAGCCTGTCCCACTGACATCACCTATCACACTTTCTTCTAGCATGTGTCCTGGTACACAGTTAATTACACTGTGGACAGACTGTAGAGGTATGCTCCAAGCTTTGTTGTAAACAATAATCACCACACTTATTTATACCCTTCCAAGCTAACACTTGATTAAAAAAAAATCTCTTAAGTACAATCATTTCACTTGCCATTATGTTGAACTAATTTAATTTCATCTTTTAAAATCCTCTTTAAGTAGGATGACCGTTTTATTTTTTTCGTTTTGCCAGGATTTTCAGGTGGCTTTTTGTACTGGATCTAGGACATACCCAGAAGGAAGTTCTGTATCTTCTTCCTCAGTACATCTCTTGCATTCACCAAAGTTAAGGAGATGGATAAGACCACTTTGCAGTATGTGAAATTTCTCATGGCATTTTAAGTGAAATGTAAACATTAAAAAAAATGAAGATACAAATATCATGAAATTATTCCAATTCATTTTTATCAGCGATGACCTCATAACCTCTTTGTGTTTATGTTCCAAACCCCCACGTCCCACAACCCCTTGGCTGGGCAGCTTCGATGCAGGTGATGAAGCTGGACTGCCTCTTGCTCCACAGCACCATCTCCTGGGCCACTGCTGGCAGCTCCCCTAGCGGGAGAGTCTTCAAATATACATTTTCAATATTTTTAGTAGTTTTTATTTCAATTACTCTAATGGCTTCATTACTGATTTGCCACCACTCATTTTCCATTTTTCTCCCAGGTTCTCATTCACTATGGATTTAGTTGATTTGTAAAATTTCTGCTGATTTAATTTTTTAGGATAACGAGTATTTGAAATACCCCACAAGTCATTTTTTTGTGTGTGTAGAATTGAGGCTAACTTATTTTTCTTTACCTTGTAAAAGCTTCTGATGAGTCATCCAGAAGTTTTCTTACACAGTAATTGGTTACTCAAAGAGATGACTCATGGAATTCCAACGTATTGTGGGTTACCACCCCTGACCCCTTAAGGAATAATCTTAAAAATAGGAAAGGAACAATATGCTGTTGGCCTAATTAAAACTTCTCTCTTGTGGGTAGATGGTAACCTGAGGACACCCAGATGCCATTCAGCATGGCTTTTTAATGTTCACTATTACACAGCAGTCTTTTTTCCTTACTTGGTTAAGTGGCTAACTTCTGGAGAGGAATTAACATATTCAAGCAGAGGCAAATATTTGATCAGTCATGAGATATCTTGCTACAGGTATCCATGCCTACCAAAAAGTTTTTTCTTCTTTTTCAAAAATAAGTTTTTCTCATTAAAATATGTAAATATTTATTACATATGATTTGAAAACTATGGAAAAGTTGCAAGAAAAAAACATTTGGGATCCTACTATAATATATAATTCTATATGCTGTGTTTTCACAGAACATTTTGAGCATTTTTCTGAGCCTTATGCATCCTTCAAAGCCATTATGTACCATGACATTCTACTGAGTTGTTTAAGCCATTTCTGATGTTTTCTTGCAATCAACATTTTCATAAAAGGAAGAGAAGCATGGCTGCTTCAGTGTAGTTCAAGGCAGACATCAAAGTTATAATTCAGTGTGCTCAGGCTTCAAGCAAGCCCTGGGGCAGGAAGTGACCCTACATGATCACCCTCAATGCATTATTCACATAAGCCCACTTCCCATTTTCCTGCTTCTCTAGTGGTCCTCAAGTCAGAACTTGGGTCAGTGTTACTAAGAGCTGTATTCAGATCAGATAGGACAAGGCAGAGAAAACAGTAAGCGCAGAGGCTCACGCCTGTAATCCCAGCACTTTGGGAGGCTCAGGCAGGAGGTCAAGAGATCGAGACAATCCTGGCCAACATGGTGAAACCCCGTCTCTACTAAAAATACAAAAATTAGCCGGGCATGGTGGCGCGCACCTGTAGTCCCAGCTGCTATAGAGGCTGAGGGAGGGGAATCGCTTGAACCTGGGAGGCAGAGGTTGCAGTGAGCAGAAATCGCACCACTGCACTGGTGACAGAGCGAGACTCCGTCTCGAACGACAACAACAACGAGGATCTGTAAATTTTTTCTTCCTATTATAAAGCTTAGAATTTAAATTCTCTTACCTTTGGAGAAGGATCTTTTAATGTAAGAGTCATCAAGGACACTGACTGTGGGCTTCCAAGTTCAGGCGTATCGGGAATAAAGGCTGACCAGTAGCCATAAAGAACTTTCTTTTCTATCGATTTTATAGTAGAAAGAAAACAAACTAAGGCTCCTTGGCGAACTTTGGCTTGGTAAGACCTTTCACATCCAAGAGAAAAAAGAAAAAAGTTTAAAAATAGTTTTTTCTTAATGCAAACATGAAATGGTATTTATTTCCACCAATTCAAATGATACATTCAAAAATTAAACATTCTAAATAATCCCTAAAGATGTCAATGCGTTATTAAAAATTTTTCTTTCAAACTACAGTCAAAACATGTTAAGACAACTTGTTTCTATAACAAGTTATTAAGGCTGAAAATTAAAAAACACAACTGGAGAACAAGAGGGCAACATTTTGATATCAGGAAACTAGTGTTAGACACAAAACACTGCCAAGTACCCAACCATCCATCCAAGGAATACCTACTGAATGACCTAGGTATGTCTCAGGCATCATGCTAAGGCTGGCAGACATAAAAAAGACCCTGCCTTGACGAGCTCGGCAGTGACGGACAGTTAAGGAGATAACTATAATAATACATTACGAATAACACTAAGGCAGAAAAGGGTTCCCAGGGAATATGATTTCTGAGCCCATATCAAAGATGAGTAGTGGTCAGCAAGACAAAAAGGCACAGAAGAAGTCAAGAATATTCTAAGGAGAGTAATGACATGTGGAATGGCAGATCAAGAGAGCAAGTCATGTTCAGAGTAACACCACGCCCCACAGAAATGAGACTCTTCAAGTTAAATCACATGCAGCAGTCAGGTTTTTCAGCAAAGTTATACACTTACATGCAACTTAGAACACAAGGTATAAAAATGTAACAAAATACTACTACCTCATTTTACTCTGCATGCCTCCTTCAGCATCAGAATAGTCTGACTCACTACTGCTGACCCTTTTCCAACTGGAAGAACTGAAGGGTGAGGAGACGCCATCTTTTCCTGCAGCTCCACTTCCATCTAAAGGCAAACTCTGGACACCCAGGGAGGAGGGACACCAAGTGTTCCCTTCATGCAGGTTCACTCTGCCTGTGCCAGTGACTGGGGCTGCCTCTATTTCACCACTGGATTCCTTTTCCTCCTCCTCCTCTCCTTGCTGGATTTTCTTTGGTTTTACTTTGGATTTTTTCTTTTTATTCTGATTTTAGGAGCAAATGAAGACATATATAATAGCTACTTCAGAATGGCTTTTAACTGAATCATTACTTCTTCATTTGAAAGTGACTAAATATGTCCCCAACACGTACTTTAAAGAAAGAAGACAAGAGAAAAGAAAAAAGTGGAACTTCTTCAATACCCTAAGCATCAGGCACAATGCTAAGTGCTTACTCTCTCCTGTAAGAAGGAAGGTATGAGATACACGAGACAGAGTAAAACATGTGGCCTGAGTTCAAATTGTACCTCTGTGACTTGGGGGCAAGTCATTTAGCCTCTCTGAGCTTGACCTTGCTTATCTGTAAGTATGAGGCTAATACCACCTACCTTGCACAGGTGTTGTGAAAGTATTCAGCCTTCTCAACTGGAATTCCTCAAGAGCATTAAAGCCTATAGAAAATGACTTGAAGGTCTATTTTATCAGTTCTCCGAGTAACATACATAGCTAATGTGACTCTACATGCCTGCACAGGAGAGACGGTAATCCATTACATACAATGCATATTTTGGGGCCTTGGGTCTCTATAGAAGTAGGTACTAAGTAGAAGCCAGTTTCTTTCTTTCTCCTTATTGCTTTCTTTCTGACATCCAACTATCTCTGGAATCTGTGTCTTCCTCCACGTCTGGGCACTGAGGAAGGAAGTTCCCATTACTTTTACCTTGGACTACTTATTGTGGCCCCAGACCCATACTCTTTTATTTGCTACCACAATGATTTTTCCAAGATGCAAATCTGATCACATCATTCCCCTATATACTATTCTTTAATGAAATCTCTATTGCCTACAAGATAAAAACCCAAACTCCTCAGCCTTCTGTACAAGAACCTTATCATTCAGCCTCTGCTACACAACAGCTCCACTCTTCCTCTCCCCTTTCTGAAACTCTAGACCGACTAGTTAACAAATGGGCAATATATACTCTCATTCTCTGTGTCTATGCATCTTTTGTTTTCTCTGCTTCAAACACTCGTCCCTCCTTCTCTGTACTGCTACTCACTCTGAAATCTCTGTTTAGCTACCACATATTTTAAAAAGCCTCCTCTTTCTCCTCCATTTAGACTGGGTGCCCTCAATGTGTTCCCAGAGTACTCTGTGAATATTCTGATGAGATAAACAGTAATATTGCATTGTAGGTACTTATTTATCCATCTTTGCCTTCTCCCTCAAACTCCTAAAAGCAGCCAGAGTCCATATTCTTAGTGCCTAGCCCAGTGTCTGGAACACAGCAGATGTTGGGTAAGTGCTGAGTGAGTGAATGAGGGAAATCATTTCTAATAGAAGCATTTTCATCAGGTATGACATTTCCGGATGTGAATCCTTGGCCATACATCTGCATGCTCCAGGTTCTCCAACTGAAGCATGAGGGAGATGGCAGCTATCTGGAAAGGCTGGGAAATCAGGTAAATGTGAGGAGTGTGGAGATGGAGCGCTGACTGATAGGTGGGCTTCTAATGGTCTAGAGAAGGGCTGGCAAATTAGGGCCCAAAAGCCAAATCCAGCCCAGCACATAGCCTGCTTCTGTAAATAAAGTTTTAGCGAAACACAGTAAATGCCCATTCGTTTACATTGTGTCTATGGCTGTTTTGCAGTATTACAATAGAGTTGGTAGTTATGACAGAGACCTAAAGTATTTCCTAGCCTTGAAGAGAAAGTTTAGAAAATGTCTGTTGTCTCTACAAGCTAGCCTTGTAGGGAAAGTTTAGAAAACATCTGTTGAATATTGGTCGTGAGCATCGTGGGGATGAAAACGCCTGGTGTGGGGTATAAAGTGAACGCTCATTTTTATAGCTGTTAGACTGACTACACCTCTAACAGGTACAAATGCTTTAACTGGTACTTTGAGCATCAGATGAATTATGCTAGCAACGCTAAACTGAAATAAAATTCAAGGTAGGATTTTAGGGTAGTAGTGATGCAAATTATAGAAAACACACACAGCAATCTACGAAAAATAAGCCACAACTTAAATCTAAATAAACATAAATGTACCAAAGTTGGCCGAGAAGTACTGGATTCTGATTGCTGTGGTTTGATAGGTGTTCGCCCGTCATACTGAGGAAGTGGAGTTGGGTATAACACCGTGGGCATCTCTATGTTTAGTCCAGGGAGTCCGTGAAACATGGATTTCTAATAATGATAAATAAGGACACACACACACACAGAGACACACAAAACAAAAAAAGCCATTAATCATAAAACAGAACTATTCACCATGTCTGGACCAGAACACTAACAGATTAATGTTTAAAAGCCTACTAAGGAAATAGAAATGGGACAGAAAATAGATACCTCGAAGGCATAGGGCTTAAAGAAGAGCTTAAGTTGATCTGGCCTCCAGCTGGATCTCGTTTGATCAGATCAGATCAGGTTTGGTTTTAGTTTCCTTATTTATTTATAAAATTTACCCATATCTATCTATAATTTTTTAAACCAATTTGTCATTTTTATTTACCTATCTCCACATCTATCTCTCTCTCTCTCTTTTTGATGTGGGAGCAAGAGAATGGCACAAGGAAAGAACTGCTGCTTCTTACTGCGCTGGCTGAAGAAGCTGGGTCCCCCGGATGCTGGCCTGACTTTCCGACTGACTAGCACGCTTGGAAGCTGCCCACTGACACATGTCTCGGCTGACCTGCCTACTGCTTGGAGGAGAAAGGCAAGAAGCACTGGCTCTTCTTGCAAGTACAAACAGGTACAACATAATCTATAATTAAATCTTCTACAGGTCATATCCCCCTACCTACTCCCTTCCTAAGATTCATAGATAATTTTAAAATTTTGACACATGTATGAAATGGAGATTTATTATTTTCTGTTCTTAATATTAAGCATCTTTGAATATGAACATTTTGGTCTACTCTCTCAAAATATATGTAAGAACTTTGAATACCTTAAAGTTAGCCTTAGAATAAGGATGTAAAATGGTCCTTGTACCATGGGTTGAAACAGATCACATGAAGACTTGCCTTACCTTCAGCACAGCTAAAAGTGCTCCAAGTTCATCAGTCTGTGTTAGTTTCATTCTCCCACCATTTAGAAGTGACTGTATACCTTTTAGTGCATTTTGCAACAACTAGGGGGGAAAGGGAGATCCAGTCAGAAGGCAGAATAAAATCTGGTTATCCAGGAATCAACTCACTAGCACCACTTAGGATGGAAGAGAGAGAGTCTCTGGATGATGAAAAAACCTTTAGACACACACACATACGCACAAAACAGAGACGAAGATCCAAAGAGACCTGATAAACTACCATGAATTCTTTTCTAGAAGAAAAGAGTAATGAAGTGGCCTTAGTGTACATGTTTATAAACCAGTATGTACAAATGGTGAGGACAGATATTTAGCAAGAAAAATGTGATAAGGGATAAAAAAGAGATAGCACAGATCAGAAGTGGGGAAGCTCTGTAATATGGCAACCCCAGTAGCTCTTAAAGGCAAAGGGATGTATGTGGGAACAGATGATGAATGATAAAAACTTGGTTTCTGGAGGGCAATTCTGACCAACATTGATTTCTTAACTCAGTAATCTCATTTCTAGAACTCTGTCCTTAAGAAATACTCCCTACATTGGGATGATGTGAACTGTAGCCTTGCTTGAAATAGTGGAAAAACTGAAAAAACTTCAATTTTGAAGATTATGATAATGATTATAAAGAAGCTAACCCTCTGCTAAATGTAAAACTCAACAACAATAACAGCAGACCCTTTGAATGTTTTATTTCATATACTTCTCATAAGAACCCACAATGTGGTTATATCGGTCCCTTTTCAGGGAGGAACATGGAGGCCCAGGAAGTAATTTGTCCAAGGTTTTCCAGCCACAGCAGTTAGAAAGTATGAGGTATATTAACAGGTACTGAATAGATGTCCCAGAGACATTAAGTTTTAACAAAACCAGAAAGTTACAAAACAGCATGTTAAATATGATCCCATTTAAAGTTGTAAAATGCTTATTTTCATATAAAAAAAAATCTGAGGGGCAGACAGCACAAATTATCTTCAGTGGCTGTATCTGAGCAGGAGAGTAGAAGGAACTTTATCTTACATTTATAACATTTGCAATGTGTTACTCTAAATTTAAAAGATGTTAACAAACTGTCATTTGCATCATATTTTTTAAAAAAAGAAATAAAATACTGCAGATATTGTTGAACTCTCTCTTGCCCTTCATCTTAAAGACAGTCACTAGCCTGCAACTGTCTTGCTTTTATACTCAGAAGAAAAAAGAATAGTTTCCTCTAAAAACCAAAACATAACAAACAAAAAGCTTTATATAATTTAAATCGAAATGGTATGATTTTAGTGTTTTTAGGTTACAAACATTTCATATATGTGTCTTTCTCTAGACAAAGCTAATAGTGCAAATTAAACTTGTTAGTAACACTCTTCCACTCTGCTTCTAGACACATCCACAACATTCACTAGACAGTGATAGTGCACTTACCATGCAAAATGTGATATCATCCATATCAGATGATTTTGGAGATTGTAAAATAGTCAGGAAAGCTTGGAAACAGGTATTTTGGTAGGGCTCCTCCAAATACTGCTGTCCTGGCACACTAAACGCATATAGAGAAAACAACTCAAACTCGGTCTCCTTTGAAATGAGGCTTGCAAAAGACTAAGAATTAAAAATAGCAGTAATACAGACTATTAGAGTTGGAATATACCCTTGAATGCAACTGTGCTATGGAAAGTGATTATTTGGGTTAATTAGTTACTGCTGGGGGGACAGGCACAAGGCTAGAATGAATATGGAGGAACAGTGCTTTCCATACAGAAAGGTTACAGATGTTTGTGGCAGAAAAAGTATGGAGAAAGAAAAATCTTGTTTCCATTCTGCGGTTCAGTCCTAAGAGGGAAATAACGCAGACAGGTCCTGTCAAGCTAGAACCACACGGCTGTACCTGCCTTCCTACTCACTGGCCAGCACTGCGCTATGCAGAGACAAGCTCACATTTGTGCTGCTCATTTTCTATTGCCCACTGTGAGGATCTAGGGTGAGAAGCTGGGTCTGTTTCCACCTTCTTCAAAGAGAAGAAATTGCCCTTTACAGATACATCTCACCAGTGATTAAATCTGCATGAATATATCCTTCTAAAAACTCAACATGCTTAGAATTTATGCCAATAGGAAACAAAATTTTGAAAGACTGCGCATTATATTACTATTACTACATTTCAGGAATATGGTCCTAGTCTATTTTTTCCTTCTTTATAAGCAATATTAAAATTAACAAACAATATATGATGATTTTATTAGTAAAGTACATGGGAAATGCAAAGTTAGTTATTTTTCTAAGTTGGCTCTGGCTTCGGGCAGAGGGAACTACCTACAAAGGGCCCAACAGAGGCACTATCTTATTACCATTGAGAAACTTGACTGGAGCCACATACCTGAGACATAAGTTTGCCATACAATGTACTGCAGCTCTCCTGACTTCAGGATCAGACTGAGCCGAGTCACTCAACTTCAGTAAGAGCCCGGTCTTGCCTAGTAGTTCCGGGAGGTACTAAGACAAAATAATGGTCAATGTAGGTCAAAGAAAAGCCTCTAGGAAAATATTACGTTTTAGACAGATTTCTTTTTTTTTAACTAAATGTCAGTTAAGCACCAAAACACTAGCTATTAGGTAAATATCACAGATGGATATGCTAAGATATGCCAAAAAGCATCAGTAAGGAACATTACTCCCAGCCTAGGTAGCTGCTGATGCTTTTTAGTGTGGCTGCATAGCTGATGGGTGATGGTAATAATAAGGGGGCGGGGGGGGGGGGGGCGGCTGGGAGGGCGGGGGGGGGGGGGGGGCCGGGGG
Source organism: Ateles fusciceps (assembly GCA_036589455.1). Taxonomy (NCBI): domain Eukaryota; kingdom Metazoa; phylum Chordata; class Mammalia; order Primates; family Atelidae; genus Ateles; species Ateles fusciceps. The sequence goes on from JAZHEH010001132.1 coordinate 4,494,446, forward strand.
GGGAACCCGGGGCCCCCGCAAGGGCGGCCCGGCGGGGGGGGCGCGGGGGGGGGGGGGGCCAAGAATAATGGTTACTACTTACTGAGGGCCATGAACTTGACAAGTATTTTCTCACTTCATCCTCAGGGTAACTATTTTATACATGAGGAAACAAGGCCCAGGGTGGTTGAATAAGAAATGCTAGAGATTAGTGGCAAGACAGAAACCTGAACACAGTGTTGGCTCCAGAGCCTGTACTCCTAGCCTTTAAAAGGAAGCATAAAACAGTTTAAACTACCTTTTGACATTTTGAGCCATTGCAGTAAACCAGAGCTGCCAGGGCTTGAAGAATTTCCATGTGTGTCCAGGAACTACACTGATGAATAGCCGAAATAGTATATGCCAACAGGAAATCCAAGTGCTGTTCGTCAACAATTACCTAACAGGAGAGGAAAAAATATATTATGATCTAACTTTTAAAAAATATTATGCTTTTATGGACATGTATGCTCACCTGAATCAAGCTGTATAAAAGAGAGTATGTATCTGTCGTTTATGTGTCAAAAGGATCACCTCTAAAGGGCCTGAAAGTTTGATCAACGTAGGGGCCTTCTCCCTGCCCCAAGGTCTTGCTCACTTCTTCCTCTTTAGTATAAAGCAGAACTTGGTAAAGTCCTTGTAACTTTTCTTTGAACTAACCAGACATTGGCAGCTGTGAATACACAGATATAAGTATTTCAATGCACTGAAATCTAATTCAATTAAACTGCCTTATACATAATAAAGACTCAACGAATACACAGTGAACCAACATAACATGATGTGAGAAATACACCATGAAGAGAGGGCACATCTCTGCTGTCAAGTAGCTGATAATCTTGTTGGGACAGATCAGGCTAATCCAAGTATCAATTCATGGACAATTGAGACAAACTGTCACCAAATGCTGGAAAGCTGGTAAAGGGTTATAAGTGCCACAGGTGATCAGGAACATCTCCAATTGCCAGTGTTACAAAGATGATACACCTGAGAATAGCAAACATACAGACGCCACCCCATATTAGTCTGAAGGATTCTAATCTAAAAACAGCCTTACTCCATGCAGCAGACACTATCGGTTATGTACCAACATCCATTTCTTCCTTCCCTGCTGGCAGAGTACTAATTTAATTTGTATGTCCACTTCTCCTACATGAGACCCAAGGGTAAATGCTAATTAGTTTAAGAGAGTGGGTCACAACCTGGAGCAACCTTAACCCCCAAGGAACATCTGGCAATGCCTGTATACATTTTTGACTGTCACAATTGGAGAGGTGCTACTGGCGTCTAGTGGGTAGAGGCCAAGGATGCTGCTAAACATTCCACAATATGCAGGATAATGATCTGAGCCGAATATCAATAGTGCTGAGTTTGAGAAACTCTGATGTAGGCCAAGTGTGGCTGCACATTATAATCATCTAGGGAGCTTAAGTCTGCCTCCAAGTGATTGTAATGTATAGTGAAGGTTGAAACTACTGGCTGAAGCCATTCACAGTAAGATCATTCTCCTGCTTAAAGACTGGTTTAGAGAGCTGCTTATATGACCTAAGTCTCTCCAGCAAGATACTGGGAAGTCTATCAGAGAGTTTATGGGACAAGTTTCCTTAACTCTTAAATCCAAGCGACACAACATAAAATAAAGTTATTTAGCTTCTACTGAACATTAATCATTTCTTTGGCATAGGATGTCCAGAATTGGTGAAGCCATCTTATGGCTGTGAGAGATGCTAGCTGAGGGTAACCCACATGCTTAGGATGGTGAAGGGAATGACAAACCTCTTATTATTAAGGGGCTATAGATGCCTCCCTTGGGACTTGGGACGTGCGATGATTCCTTTTCTTTTGTAAAAAAATTGTTTAGTGATCTGTGATGGCTTTTCTGTCTCTTGCAGCCAAAAGCATCCTAATTCACATAACGCTAGTTGATATGTTTTGTGCTCTTAAATATATTCACGTACTCATGTGGTAACAGTCTTAAATAAATAACCAGGGTCTTTTTATCCTGGTGTACCCTTGGCCCAAGTACTTCTTATGCTTTAGAAGCGTCAAAAGTAGACCACAAAAATGGTAGCTGCAAGTGAGGGGAAAAATATTGATGGGAAACAGGTAGGGGATTATTTCAATTTATTCTTAGACATATTTTGTTCAAATATATCTTCCATAAGAAATTATAAGGTTGGGGGGCCTGAATGATATTGGTTTACTGAATCAAACCGAAAGTCATACTTCTAATAGACAAACTTCTAAAATTCTACAGAATAATTTATTTTTGGATCAGAGTTACATTTATTTTAAAGGCATATTTATTAAGGCATTCGCTTTTCCTATAGCATCTCAAAAAAACAGCCTATCATATCTACTTCAGATGTGGTACTTCAATCAAAGTTCATGATCAGAATTCTGAGGTTACACACATTACCTGTAATCTGTTAAGTAAATGGTGGATAAGCTGGGACACTTTGCTCACAAGATGATTCTGATTAAAAGGCACCAGTCGGCAAGCTTGGACAAGAAGAGCACTAACGTCCTACCAAAAAAAAAAAGATAAAGAAGTGGTAAAATACTTATTAGCCAAGTGAAGATCCTCAAAACACAGCCAAATGGAAAATAAAAGCAAATATTCACATTCAAAATGGGGAAAGAAAATGTGAGGGAGAAAGGAAAACAATGAAGTGATAGCACAAAAATACGATGTGCTAAAAAAGGAAGGAAAAGGCCAGGCACAGTGGCTCATGTCTGTAATCCCAGTTCTTTGGGAGGTCAAAGCGGGAAGATTGCTTGAGCCCAGGAGTTCAAGACCAGCTTGGGCAACATAGTGAGACTCCATCTCTACAGAAAAAAAAACTTTTTAAAAGAATTGGCTGGATATGGTGGCATGTAGTCCTAACTTCTTGGGAGGCTGAGGTGGGAGGATGGCTTGAGCCCAGGAGCACAGTGAATTATGATCTTGCTGCTGCACTCTAGTCTGGATGACAGAGTGAGACCTTGTCTCTTAAAAAAAAAAAAGAAAAAAGAAAACAATATGGAAAAGAATCAGTATGGTTTTGGTCAGGCTGAAGACTCTGGTCTCTATATATGTAAAGACAGTATAATTAAATAACCAAAGAAAGGCTTCTAGGGTATAAAAGCACGAACTGAAGTTAAAAATATCAAAAAGTAACTGAACCAGATTTTCAGTGGCATTGAAAAAAATCAGACCTAATACTTCTATGGATTTTATGCATAATTAGGGAATTCTTAAAAAAAAAAAAAAAGAGGGACCTATTTGCAAGTCACTCATTCATCCATTGACGTCTATTGAATGACAATGTTCTGAGCACCTACTATGTGCCATAGTGTGCTGGGTCCTTGGACTCCAAAGGTAAAAACAAACATGTTCCTGAACCTCAAAGAGCTCACAACCTAGTGAGAGAGAAAGAAACACAACAAATAATTAAAGTAACATGAATTAAGTGCTGGAAGAATAAGGTATAAACTCTGTCCAGAAACTGTAATTAGGGAGGCCTTGTGGAGGTGATTGTAAAGCAGAATCTGGAATGACTTGAAGGATGAGGAGACATTTGTCAGACAGGGCATCTAAAAACACTGCAAGCAAAGTGGAGAGAGCATGCAAAAACCTGGAGATGTGAAACACCGGCAGGTGCCTGAAGAACAGCAAGTTTTAAATGACTGCACACAGGAACAAAAGGGGGAGTAACAGGAGAGAACGGAAAGGCACAAAATTTGTTGCAAAAGTATCAAATTACACAAATATAGCAAAAGTCCCCATGACTATTGCCTTAATCTCACTCTGCTTCCTAATGACATACGCTACTATTCTGTTGTGAATTCTTTCAGACCTTATCTTTGCATATATAAACACACATATTTTAAAATCCCTCCTCCAGCTCCATATTGATCTCATTCTGTGTGAATTGTCCTGCAACTTGCTTCAACCATTTACCAATACGTATTGAAGATTTTTCCAAAGCAGATTTAAAATTTTATGATCAATTTGGAGAGGAGCTAGACAGGAGGCAGGAGATCAGTTAGAGGAGACCAGCGGAACAGTCCAGGTATAAGTCACCTTACCTCAGGTCTAAGGCGTTGGCTATGGGAATAGACAGGAGAGCATGAACTGTGAAACATATGAGACACATTCTGAAATAGGACTGGAGAGGACCTGGGATGAAGGAAGAACCAATGTTTATGTCTTGTGTGACTTGGTGGATTGTGCATGTGTGCGTTGGAAGGTGGGATGGGCTGGGGACGGGAATGTGTGTTTGGAGCTAATGAATTTCATCTTTAGGAACTCTCTAGTTTGAGGTGCCTGTGCAAGGAGGCAACTTGCACCACCTCCATCTTTCTTACATAGAGCCAGAAGGCCATGGTGTCAACAGTTCAGAGAATTCATTAATTCAAGGCCTGATGTGTGTAAGATTACTCAGAAAGACGGCAGAGGTGAGGAGCTAGTGTGTAGGAACAGAAAACGTAGGGGCTTTGTGGCAGGCAGATTTTTTTGTACATGGGATTTTTATGAGCTTCAGTATTTTCATAGGCAAAAGAGACCTAATACTACCCATGTTCTAAGATTCCTGGAATTGCGCGCAGTAACGTACATCACGTGGTCCGTGTATCCTGTACGCAATAAACAGTAGTATTGCATTTTGTCAACAAAGTGTTCTGATGCACAGAGAGGGAGTGGAGGACGGTGCGGGCGCATGGAAAGGTGGTACCAGAGATGACACCTGAGGCATTATCAGAGCAGAAGTCCTCAAGTTGGGTTTTGAAAGACGCGAGTGTGCCAAGCACAAGGTCTTCCAAACGGAGAACTAAGATGTGCCACGGTGGGGAGTGAGCATGCCAGCCTGAAACAATCATCAGGCGCAGGGGGTGGGAACAGCAGGGAAAGGCAGGCGGGGAGGTAGCCAGCTGAGTTCCCGGAGGGGTGGGGCCGGGGCCAGCAGGAGCCACACCCGCTCTCTCCCGGGCTTGCCGCCTACCTCTGGAGCCACCCAGCTGCCCTCGGTGTAGTTCTCGGAGATGAGCTGATCGAAGAGCAGGTGGATCTCGGTGCGTGTGGAGCTGCTGTCGTCCGGGAGCAAGGCGCAGAGCCTGGCAGACAAACGGTGGAACCCATTGCCTCGTTCAGGGGCTGCTTCCCGCGGCGCCTCCCGGGGCTGCTTGCAAAGCACGGAGCCCGCAACTTGCACAGCAGCCATCTTTTCTACGTAGGGTCTCATGGAAATACTTCCGGGGCATCCTCCCGCTCCGCGCGCTAGTTCCGGAAGTACCATTTTTAGGCGGGACTGGGACGCAGAGGGGTTTCCATGACTGCGGGACCCCTCTGACTAGTACCCTGCAAATGCTTGTCAGAAATTGGCTTGGAGATTTTTCGCCGGCCACTCCTTCTTGATCCCTGACCGAAAAGTGATTTGTCAATTTGTGCCTCCAGAAAGTTTGTTCCTGGGCAGGGCTCAAGTTACTCTGTTTAGTACTAGTTTCAGATTGGGGCTGGAGTTGGAGAGGGTGTGCTGTGGATGGCAGAAGCAGAAACCGCTAGTTCTGAGACACCTTTCTACTCTTTCAAAATCTTTCCCCCAGGCACAAAACCACCCGGAATAAAGGCTACATTCCCCAGCATTCCTTGCAGTTGGCTGTGGCTATGTGATTACAATCTGGCCCGTGGAATATAGGTCAGCTTTCTCTCCTTAAGTGATAGTTAGCTGCATTTTTTGTTCCCTTTTCTCCTCTTTTCCCAGTTTGAATCCTCTCATGGATCACAAGGCACCGTGCCCTACTAGAAGAGTAATTTTGGAGTTCAGCTGAATTATGTAAAATACTATCTGCCTAAGGGTGACTGGGTTGAGATGAGATACCCCAAGATTTTCTGAAACCTTAAAGTCAAGAAGTTGGAGAATAAAATGGACATTTAAAAATCTGCGTTCAGTTAGTTTTCAGTCATCCAGGAAGTAAAGACTTGACTTTCACAGTTGGGCAGATTGGGAAAACCATCTCTAGGGCCTTTGACCTATGCAAATATAAAGCAAATCCTCACCCCCTGGCTCTTAGGGAAAACCTTGAAGTCACCTGAATGTATATTTTATCCTGTGAATAAAACATTTTTGTTCAGCAATGAAAATTGGGGGATATGCTTTAGCTGAGCTAGTTTTCTGAAGACTTTGGGCTTAGGGAGAAATGTTAATTTTTTTGTTTGGATTTAGATTACATTATGCTGGTATATTATTTCCTATTCTATATATACACATATATACTTCCTATTCTATATGTACACATATATATTATTCCTATATATACACATATATACTGTGTATATATGTGTGTTGTATATGTGCATATATGTGTGTGTATTCATGTAAAGAAATTTATTCAAGCATTTGTTCAGAGATCCGAAGCTGAAACCTAGTCACTGGATATTTTAATCTGGGTTCCCTGAAAGCAGAGCCTCAGATGAGGTTGATAGGTGAGGGATTTATCCAGGAATGAACAGGAAAGGAAGGAGAATCAATACCAGTATGTGCTATTGAGTTGGCCATTGCAAGCGGTGGCTGATTGTTCAGTCCTCAGGAGTTTCTGAGAAACCTTGTGAAGCTCTCAAAACCCTTCTCCGGAGAGGAACAGAGAGGGGAAGCATTTATCTGTCAGCTTTTGATCTCTGTTATCAAAGTTGCCCACCAGGCGTTAATTCACTAGTGTTCCTGTGTTGAGCATGCATCTTGCTTGGTTCCGGCAGGAGTCGTATGTTACATAGTCAAAGAAGCCCTGAGGCAAAAGTAGGGAGACTAGGGTGCATATCTGAGGCAAGGCTCTCACCAGTTATACCTGTGCTAAGCTAGTAGATGCCTGAGATAAACTAGTTGCTGTAGCAATGGCTAGAATAAGAATGTATTGCCAAGAGTAGGTGAAGTAGTGCTAAAGAGGTATCTAACACATTGGACTAGAAGGAGTGCTGGTCATTTCCACAATGGAGGTGGTTTGAAGAGACTGTGAGAAAGATCTGGCTTTGGTGTGGTTCATCTTAAGTTGCAACATGGATGACATGCATAATGTGTTATTCAAGGTGGAATGGCACAGGAATTGTAAAATACAGTATACTGATGCTGGTCTGTTGAGTTCCGGTAGAATATACCCTTGTGGATTAGTGTGGTTCCTTTAAGGAAATGGACATCCCTACTCTGCAGTGATCACCAACTGAAGGAAACATATCTCAAGCTCCGAGGGAGGGCTTTGAAGGCACCCTGCATTGGCTTGAGTTTAGAGAGTAGCACTCCTACTCCTACCTCCTACCCTGAAACTATGGAAACACAGCGTGGCAAAAGCTCTCTCCCAAGAAAATCTCCTTTCTCCTCCTAAATTCTCCATATTTTCATAGTCCTACAGTGACTGAGGGGCTTTAAGGGGTGCTAAGCACGTTCACAGTCATTTCCTTTGTTAGATTCTGCATCGGATGATCAAGAACCTCAGTGGAATTTCACTCCTTTTATGTTTGGAAACCTCTCAGGAATTCATTTTTATCCCTTCATGAGAGTCTGGTCATTCTAACTCATGTAGGCTTGCATGCCCCCACTTCACTCTAATTCACATCTTTATTTCCTTCAGAAAATTTACGATAACCTGTAGTTATCTTGTTTATTTGCTTACTTTCTCATTTATTGCCTCCTTTAGAATGTTAACTTTCTGAGGGCACAGATCCCATTTTTCTCATTCACTGTTGTATCCCAGGGCTAGCACAGCCCCTGGGATGTGGTAGGTGCCCCCCACAATACTTGCTGATAGAATGAATGAATTCACTAATTATTTATTCAGGGTCCCCTATTGGCCATTGGTTGATGTGAAAATCAAATGGGATTTTTGTGAAAATGCTTTGTAAACTCTAAAGTTTTATACGTCTTAGCATCAAATAACGTAGATATTATTATTTCCCCCTTTTACAGTTGGGAAGATGGTGCCAAAGAGTATAAATGGTTGGTCAAGCCTCCACAGGCAGCAAATTGGTTGAAATCAGATTGCAGCCCAGGCTGGCTGTGATTGTGAAGAACATAGACAAGAAATTTATAAACCCATTTTGTTTTACCTCCCACATTTTGTAATGGGGGAAAACCAGAAGAGAGGAGCTTGATTTCAGTATCCAGGCGACATATTGAACCAGGAGAGGCTAGGAAGGAGGCTTGGCCTTGGGTTCTGTTTCAGGGTCATCAGCCTATTCGGTAACATAGTAGTCCCCCCTTATTGGTTGTATCACTTTCAGCCTTTTCAATTACCCGTGGTTGATCACGGTATGAAAATACGAAATGGAAAATTCCAGAAATGAACAATTCATTCATTTCCACTTGCTGCTGTTCTCAATAGTGTTATTAAGTCTGGTGCCATCCCACTTCATTCTGCCTGGAATGTGAGTCATCTTTTAGTCAAGCATATCCACACTTTATATGCTACCTGCCTGTTAGTCACTTAATAACCGCCTCAGTTATGAGAGCCACTGTTCCAGTGCTTATGTTCAAGTAGCCTTCATTTGGCTTAATAATGGTCTTAATGCATAAGAGTAGTGATGCTGGCATATTGTTACTTTTGTTCTATTTTATTATTAGTTATTGTTAATCTCTTACTGTGCCTAATTTATAAATTACAATTTATCAAAAGTATGTATTTATGGGAAAGAACGCAGTATATATAGAGTTTGATATTATCCACGGTTTCAGGCATCCATTGGGGGCCTTGGAACATATCCCCCATGGATTAGGGGCACTACTGTGCTAATAATCATTGTGATTAATACTCACTGAATGCTTTCTATATGTTAGCGCTTTATGTGACCCTCTTATCTTTGTAGCTTTATGAGGTACTATTATATACATATGAGAACACTGAATCACAGAAATATGAAGACTCTCACTGAAGGCCCCATGGCTGTGTGGTGGGCCTGAGTTTGAAATTCAGAGTCAGGGCTCCTGACCACTGTGTTGTAACGCATAGGCCTTACATGGCGTTTGACATGTGATTATAGTTTAGGCACTGACACTTATCTGCTATATGACTTTGCCCCAAACCTCAGTGTCCTCAAATGGTGGTGATAAGAAATGCAGTCAAAAGGTTGTTAAGGATGCTTAGATAATGCCCGGGGAGAATTTAACATGGTCCTTGTTGATAGTCAATACTCAATAAATGTCATCTGTTCTCCTCTCCCCTCCTCCTCACCTTTAACCAAATAACTCAAATACAATGAGTACTTTTAACAATGATGATTTATTAAAAGGAACAACCCCTCTTCCCGTCCTCCCATATCCCTTGTAGTCTCCATTCTCAGACTTCCCATTTTCATTCATCTTCCTAGTCAAGGAGCTCCAGACAGTCACATCTTGGAAGATAGGAACTCCAGGAAGGAATGATGATCTTAGGGAAAGATGATCCTTAAAATAACTCTTCATCTGAGAAAAAGACAAAAAAAAATTATGTCTGAGACCTGCTGTTTGGGGGACCTGGGTCCACAGAATACAATCAAGAAGGAACAGTTCCCAATTTGGAAAATCAATTGCACCTGCAAAGAGCCAGTCAGGCCCTAAGCACCCCAAGTATTGCAGGTGGATTGGCCAAATAATATATTCTGAACACAAAGGGTTTTTATTTAAAGCATATGCTGATTCTGTTGTGTTTAGTGCAACTTAATTTAGAATCAAAACTGAATTATGATAGCTTTTTATTACATATTTTCTTTCAATTAATGGCTACCAAAAACAAATAAATTATCATGTGAGGCCCCTGAGATATTTTCACAGAAAAGAAGTTCTTATAAGTCAACATGGCAATGTACATCACAAACTTAAAATGAACATACTCTTTAGTCATCAATTTTACGTCTTAGAATTTGTCCCAAAGAAGTTAATAAGTGTACATACACTAATTTAGTATTTGTTACAATCATATTCATAATATCAAAATAAGAAATATCTTAAAAATGTATTAACAGAGGTTGCTAAGTATATGAGCATAGATAATAAACTATAGGCTATCAAAGTTGATGGGATAGAAGCATTGGTATTGACATTAAAAGTTGTTTGGTAGCTATTTTTAAGTGAAATAAAAAAATAGACACAAGATTATCTCATTTTTATATAAATATTATATATTTGTGTGTGCGTTTAAAATATGCACCAAAGTGTTAGGCAGACATTGTTTTGGGATGGGGGATTATGTGTGACTTTTATCATTTTGCTTAAATAAATAGTCTGATTTTTCTCCAGGACATACTGGGTTAGAGAATTATTTTAAAGGTCTGGAAACCACCAGCCTGTGATGGATGCCTCTTTCTCTTGGGAAGGGTGGGAGAAGATGGAGACAGGTAGTTTTCTCTCCTGTTCATTTCTGGGAAGTCCCATTGAGGCCAAGTGCACAACCTACCTAGACTGGACAGTGTTTGGGAAAGCAGGGAGGGCCTGGTGTTTCAACCTGTCCTTACTGTGCAGCACACACATGGCCACACCCATTGCTGATACAGTGCTCTCCTGGATCACAGTCCCAGTCACCGCTGCAGCGCTCGATGCAGATACCTACGGAAGAACAGATGGGCTGAAAACCACCATACTTTTGGCACAGGTGCTGGGGGAGAACAGCCCTTGATCAAGGAGTCGATTCCACATTTTTCTTTTCATTTAATATGCAATATAATTTATAACTTGCAGAATAATACTCATTAATATCTTATATATTCTAGTTAAAGGCAATGCATTCACATAACCTCAAAAAAGTAAGGCCTACTTTAGAGATGGGGATAATTGTGTCTGTGAAGGGGAAGTGTAAAGAAGCCCACTTAAATATCTTCACTTTCCCCACGCTGCAGGGAATTGAGTGGAGAAGAGACTCACATTTACCAAGCGCCATCACGGGTCCCTCGCAGTCACCCCATGCAGTGAGCCTTAATAGGCCCACTTTACAGGTGTGGTGACTGGGGCTCACAGAGGTGACTTCCTAACCAGTGGGTACAGAAGTGAGATTCAACTCAGATTTGCCTGGCCCCTTGGTCTGGGTACCTTCTGCTGTCCCTCATGGTGAAGCTCATCCTGACCTAAGTGCATACCTCCAAATTTCAAGGAGCCATTCCTGACCTGAGTGGAGGCTCCCAACTTCCCAGAACCTCAAGCTCTTTGAGGATCAATGAAGTAGGTTCAAAGAGTTGGTTAAGATGGCACAGGCTTCTAGGAAAACACACAGAACTCTGGATGGATATGTACTGTACTTAGACAGGCTACTCAGCTGTTATCAGGAATTTCTTTACTTAATTATGTCTCTGGATCTTTCTGGGACTCTTCTCATCTGTAAAAGGGGCCCCTGGATTCAGCAGGGGTAATGAGTTTCATTCTCCATTGTCAACTTCAGTCAATAGAGGTGACTGTCTAATGCTGTGTTGAGAAGGTTCAGACACCTTCTCCAGGCTGAAAGAGAAAGAGTGCTAGGACTGATTAGCAGTATCTGAGGGGGTGCAAAAAGGGGGCCTGGTGGGATATCTTCCATGTAGTTGTAGACCTCAGAGAAAATCAATACCATCCCCCCCATGCTTCCTGTAACTTTTGTCGATTTGTGGTGAGAAGGCTGAAGACCCCTCTTCCCCACTCACAGCAGTGTGACTTATTAAGTCAAGAATATATACTTATTAAGTATATGTATGTTGACTTCTTACTATGTATAAAACAGAGGAAATGAATTATTCAGCAAATACAAAGATGTAAAACAAACAGATTAGAGTCTAACAATATGGATAAGACATATTCAAAGTACTAAAAACAAAGCAGTAGGTGACAAGTGTCCTGAGAGATGCATAGCTGAAGAATTAAAGCGTCTCAGCTGGGCATGGTTGCTCACGCCTGTAATCCCAGTACTTTGGAAGGCTGTAGTGGGAGGATCACTTGACTCCAGAAATTTGAGACCAGCTTTGGTAATACAGTGAAACCCAATCTCTGCAATTTTTTTTTTTTAATTAGCCGGGCTTAGTGGTACATGCCTGTGGTCCCAGCTACTTGAGGGGCTGAGATAGGAGGATCACTTGAACCCAGGAGGTTGAGGCTACAGTGAGCCATGATCATGCCACTGCACTCCAGTCTGGACAACAAAGCAAGATCCTGCCTTAAAAAAAAAAAAAAAAAAAAAAAAAGACTCAGAGAAGATGACATTACTTCCAATTAGATTAATTAGAAAAGGTGAGTTTTGAAGTGCAGGAATGTTTTAAAGACAGAACTGAGGGGCATGGGTGGAGTGCTGTGAGAAGAAGAAGGATTACTAGCAAAAGTTCACGAGGGAAACCGCAACAGGGCCAGGATTAGGGTGAGGCAAGTGAGATGCCTAGGGCACGCGATTCCAGGAGGCCCTTGCACAACCCTGATGGTGAGCACCCGCTTAATGTTTGCACCCCTGGGTACCTCATCCACCTTACTCCTCACCCTGACATACAAGGAACACAGGCGGAATGGTAAATGGAGGGCTGGGTAAGTGTTAAGGAACAGCTGGAAATGAAGCAGGAAAAATAAGCAGAGGACAAAGTTACAGGGCCAGGAGGATCTCAAGGGTCTTACGAGTTGGATTTCATTTGCTAGATCAAGAGAGGGATGTGATTGCTGTTTAACTAGGAAGATTATTCTGGTGTGAGAACCTAGAATGGAATAGACTGCAGCAGAAAGACAGGGGCAGGGACAGCTGTTAGGAAACACCTGCAGTGGCCCAGACAGAGGTCTTCGGGGCTGGAAATACTGTGTAACAATAGGAGGTGGCAGGGGAAGGAAAGAACGTATGTGAGAGACACTTTCAGAGAATGAACAATATTTGGCAAGCAGTTTAACGTCGGGGCAAGGAAAGCAAAGAAGAGAAGAAAGTAATAACTGAACCCAATAATGTTTAGAGAGAAGAATAAAATACCGTGAAAGATAATGCAGGGGAAAAGAAAGTTTAAGGACCGAGGCGGTGGCAAGCAGTGTCAGACACTACAGAGGTTAGAGACTTGACGACTGAGGAGTCATGAGATTTGTCCTCAGGATCTGGGAGAGACATTTCAGGATGGTGATGAGGCAGGGGTGGAGGGGTCAAGGAATGACTTATGGGGAAGTAGGGGCAAAGAATTAAGATGACTCCATTGAAAATGTTGGTAACAGGAAAAGAAGAGATTGAGATAATTAATGTTTAACATGATTAAGAAACTATTCTTTCTAGGTGATCCAATTTATTTGTAGCAAGAGAGAAAGAAACTGATGGAAAGGGAGATGGTGGCAGTCAGAGGGTGGCTGAAGAGGGGGGTGGGAGGACAGGTGCAGAGAGTCCAAATGGAGCAGTGACCCAGGGAAAGAAGTGGGGGAAAGTGGGAGGTGGAAGAAAAGAGATTCTGCTCTGGGGGAGCGGAGTAGTGGCAGTGGGGGGGTCCGTGCAGTGGCCCTTTAAGACCTTTTCTTCTCTCGTTTCTTCCCCTTCCCTCCCCAGCACCCACTGGTCCCTGATGTGCTACTTTCTAGCCCCCTCATTCAAGGAAAACTGAACAGAGCTACCTTCTGTCTGGACTCACCATAAATCTCCCACGGTCTCAGAGCAGCCTGAAGCTCTTGTACCTCTAGGCTGAAGATGATAAGGATCACAAGGAGGAGGAAGGCTGCCAGCTTCATGTTGCTGTTGGAAGGCCTTGGAAAAACACAGCAGGACTGAAAGCAGCTGAAATTTATACCTTCCACCCGCTGAGCTGGAATGCAAGGCCAGGGGTGGGACTAGGGACTGCAGAAGCCTAAGCCCTGCCCAGAAACTGGCATGTCTGGAGAACACTCACCCACTCTGTGTACCCTGGGTCCTACCACATTACCTAAGCAAGGCTCTGAGCCAAGGGAACACCCTCCTCTGACAGACAAATAAGACTCCTACACCAGGCTGTGTGCGTGGCTCACGTCTGTAATCCCAGCACTTTGAGAGGCCAAGGCAGGAGGATCACTTGACCCCAGGAATTCAAGACCAGCCTGGGCAACAAGAGCAAGACCCTGTCTCTACAAAATAAAATTTAAAAAAATTAAATAATGAAAAAGACTCTTAAATCAAAAAAGCTGTGAGTGACAGAGGAAAGGGGCGGGGGTTGGGAGGGTGGAAGGATGAATATTAATTTTTATTATATCATTCATTTTCAACATAAGTATTGAATGTCTGCTCTGGGCCAGGCAAGGCTTAGGCATGAGAGAATTCCAAAGAGAAATTACAATCTAGGAGCTAGGTGCCAGGTAGCAAGGGTGCAGTCTGCTCTTTCTCTTCTTCTCCTGACCCGCCGCACCCTCTCACCTCCCACCTCCAACTTCCAGGCCTAGCACCTCTAGAAATGAGGACAGGGAAAAATAGTACAGAACAGGCAGGGGTGCTCCCTTATCACCTGCTGGTGGTAGAGAGGTGCCCTCAGCCTCCCTCCGCCTTGGTCTGATTCTCTCTCCTGCTGGGCTCCTACAGGTCTTTGCCTATAGGAGCTATGTAATTTTCTTGGGATAAAGCCCTGCTTTATCTTATCCAACTTCATTTCTGAGAACCCACGCTTCTGTTATGCCTGTTAAACTCTTCTAGGATGTCTTTCATTCTGTAGGTCTGGGGTGAGAGTGGAGGTGGGACCATAGTAACCAACCAGGTGGGGAGTGAGTTTCATTTCCTCCTCCTTGCAGCACTCCTAATCTAGATGAATGATTTTCTTAAACACACACTCCTCTTGTTTTGTTTTGTTTTGTTTTGTTTTGTTTTGTTTTGTTTTGTTTTGTTTTGTTTTTTGGTGGAGGGGCATAAGGGGTAGGGAGGTATATGTCCTCTTCCCTCCCCCAGTGACAAGGATTGGGGGAGACATGTATCACTTTTGGTCATGTGCCCTGTGTCCCACAAGATACCTTATATAATGTGAAATAAGGAGGATACCTGGGCTGGTTGAGGGTAGTGAGACAAGTTTGCCACCTTGTGAAAGGCCCCTGGGCTGCTTTCTAAAGTTGACTTCGCTTTAGAAAGTAGAGTACTTGATGTTTCACTTCTGGTTCCTAATTCGGGGGCTACAGGGAGAGACCCATTCTGTTCTACTTCATGTATCATAGTTCCTGAAATGCTACTAGTTAGAGGTCCTTTGGGCAAACAAAGGACCTTTTGACCTTTTCTGCAAATCCTTATCTAACAAGACCCAGCCTAAATATCACCTCCAAAACTTTCCTGAACCCCCACTCCTAGGAGAGTAACTTCATTTAGTACTTATCTTGTCATAGGACTTATCAGACTATATTGCAATTAATTATTCTTGTCATTTTCCATTTCTCTCCTGTATCTTGATGACTAGGATGGGGTCTTATTAATGTCGTTCATCCTCAGTGCTCAATAATGGGATTTATTATCCTCAGTAATGTGTGTTTTGGGGAGGATGAGCAGCATTCAGAGAGCTATTGTAGTTAGAAAGACACCTCACATGCTTTCCAGTACGGATAGCATTATTATTGCCATGCTACAGTTGAGGAGAATAAGCCACAGAGAGTTTTAGTAGCCTCAGACAATAGTTAAATGGCAGAACCACAATCAAACTCCAAAGACAGTGGTCTTAACTTAACGCATTACTATCAGGCTACATCCAAATTCTTAGAAACTAATTTGGACTCACCTCTGGGTACAGATACATGAGCTTTCAAGGTCACAGAATTCTGCTTTATCTCGTGTGGCACTGGCAATCACGATTTCATTAGCATAAAAAAATGCTTTGAGCTAAGCAACTCACTCTAGAGGCTTCTGAGTACTCAGTCAGATTAAAAGTAGCCATCATCCACCCAAAACTCTTCCTTTGGCTTTAAGCGAGGCAAAGTACGTGGCCCTTGTTGCTGGCTATTCACTAAGGCTGTTTCAAGGTTGTGAAAATAAGCCTGACCCAAGTATAGGACAGTGACTGAGAGTGAGGACCCCAGAGTGTGACATATCTGCTTTGCATCTGGCTCCACGACTTGCTAGCTGTGTGACCCTGGGAAAATTAACTTCCCATTCTGAGCCTCACTTCTCTTTTCTATAAAGTAGGGATCATAATTCCTACTTCAATGTTGGACGGAACAAATTACCATATATGTACACATCCATACCCCTGGCACAGAGCCCTCAACACTAGCAGCTACTATTCTTATGAATTTCTGTGAAAGGGGATGCATGTCTTTCTATTCCCTAGAGCAGGGCTCCTATAGACAGCTCATGCAAAAGTGTATCATTTCATTAAGGAAATAGTTCAAGATAAAGATGAATCAGAACCTGTCCCTATTTTATTCTGCTGGATATTGTAAACTGAACCATGAAGAGACTCCAAGGCCGAAGCTAGTATTACTGTCACTTCCATAACTCTATGAGGGCTCATGATTCCCATATGGAGGTCAGGAAGCTTAGTATGTGACCAATTATGCCTAAAGAATCATTAGCCAGGGGAAGGTCAATAAAATCACAATCTTATATAATTTCCTCACAAGGTGACAAAGAGCATAGCAATTGTCTACAGGGGACTGTCACCACCCAAAGGGCTCCTGCTCCCAATGAGAGCCTTTACAATATAAGAGGGTCACTATCAGTAATGACTTGTGAGTACTCAACTGTTCCAAATATCAGCTCCCCTGCTCCCAATGCCCTGAAACTAGAGTGTGAGACCAAGGCCTGAGTTTCTGGGAGGGGCCTGCAACAGACAGCTAAACACTATGATAAGCATGTGTCCTTCCACCTACACCTCTTCATCCTGTACCAGATCTAGATCGTGTAGCAGGTAAGCCTAAGAATTTGAGCTCAGGTACCAGATCACCTGGCCTCAGATCCTGACTTCAACTTAGTAGCTGCGTGACCCAGGACAAGTTATTTAACCCCAACATCATGTTGCTGGGTGATATTTCCTTAGATGACAACACAGATGGGCAGAGATGGGCTAAGATTTATGTCTTCCCTCCCAGCATGTACATCCTGGGTCATGACACGGGTATTTGGAAGCTTAAGCCCCAGTAGGAAGCTGACCTTTCTGGATTCTAATGACCTGTGCTTAGCATTAAGTGTTTTCAGACAAGCTCTCTAAGCCAAGGGAAATAGCTTCTTCCTCCTAATAATTAAGACTACTAAAAAATGGTGGCCACTTTGAGTGACAGAGAAATGGAGAAGGGAGAAAGGAACTGGCACATACTGGGCACTTCTATGTGCCAGATTTTAGCCCCCCCCCCCTCGCCCATCTACTCTCTCCACATCCTTTTAAAGGTCAAAAACATTATCAGAGGTTGTCTTCATTTCACACATGGAGAGACAGTAGCTTGGCCAGGGTTATACAATTTAATTCCCCAAGTCTTTCTGACTTCAAATCCCAAGCTCTTTCCCTCACATGACACTGTTCATGACTTTTCCTTACACACCCCCATTTACCAGATTTTAGATGCAAATATTAATATTACAGGGCTCAGGTCTTGGCCTAGGAACAAGGGCTGGCATCCTCTCTTCTTCCCCCAATCTTCACAGAATTCCTCACTCAGTCACGCTATCTGAAACGTTAACAAGTGGAGACTTCCTAGGGTAAAAAGCCTCCTGCCATGTTCAGATGTGGGGGAAATCCCATATTTGATTATAATAACATTTTACTTCCTCCTTCCAACTTGAAAAAAACTCGAGACTTCTTGTATTACAGGTTCTCAGAAATGTTGATCCATCTTTTGTATCTAAGTCTTTATTTCTCCTTTTGCAAAAGCTGCTATAAATACCAGCTCTGCTGCTCTGTAGGCTCTGAGTGTTCAGAATGACATTCACCTTACGAGGATGACTCTGTGGAATGCTTGACCACTAAGTTTGGTAAATAGCTGGTCAGTCTTTTTCACTTTAGCCACCGTTGAGGAGGCAAGCCTCTATATGAGTGGCAGAGGCTGGCTGGCTCTTTACCAGACTCATTTCTTCTTCTGAGGACACAGTAGCTTTTGTTTCCTAGCTTTCTTTGCCACTGGTTTGCTATGGCCATGCAATTGAGTTCTACTAATGGAATATAAGCAGAATTGATGCACTTCACTTCCAGGCTGAGGCCCCTAACTCCCTTGCTCCCCATGCAAAACCTTCCACTCTCTTCTTCCTACTGTTAGCATGAAGCTCAAAAGCAAGTTCTCTTGGAAGCTATGTGTTGAAGCTGGTGAAGACTACAAGACAGAAGGAGCCTGGTCCCGAATCACCACTTGAAGGAAAGCTGCTTGCTGTTCAAGTACACCAGTTTTGGATTTCACACAGGTAGGGATAACCAGTAAGGGATAACCAGTTACACCAGTAAGATTTGGGTTTATGACCCCTTAGCTGACTGACAGAACAACTGCCCCTCTTATGATCCCCTAGCTGACTGACAGATTCACAAGAATGACTGTTATTTAAGGCTGTTATTTTAAGCCTCTGAGCTTTGGGACAACTTACTTTTGTTGCAGCAGCTAATTAAGACAATGCAAATTCTCATTTGGATCACACTGACAAGTCACTCTAGCCTCTTTCTTCTGCCAACACCACCACTACCGCCACTGCTGCTGCCCTCCACTGTACTCCTAAAGAGAGGGGCTACTTTTGTGGATCCTTAATTTCTGGAAGTCACTATGTGGAAGCCAAAGCAACTCCATGTTGGATGCTAACCTGCCATGTTGACTTCAGATTAACCTCTGCTCTGGGAAGGCCATTAAGATTTCCAGTTTGTCTATTATTCCTTGTGTATGAGCACATACTTACTGTAAATCAGGCCCTTAGGTCAAAACAACTTTGATGTCATCGTACTTTAATTGTCCTACACATCACTTCTGAATCACATACACCCTTTCCCTGTGGTGTATAAACCCTGGGTCTTCGGGGTAATGGTGCAGGGATCCACCATCTCGTCTCTCCACCACCAGAGGCACAGACGTGGCTTCTGTTTGTAAGTCCCTGTTAAATGTTAGTTTCTAAGAGGTAGCATTTATGAGCCTCTTTCTTCAGCCTCTCAGCTTCCTTGTACTTTGGATTAGGTTTGCATAGATCTGCCTGCCATTTAACAACTATTAATTTTTTCTGAAGAATGGCAGTGTTATAGTTGTGGAATACTGAATACTATATTTGTATTACATTAGGGAGTGCCAGCTCATGCTGTATTTCAGATGTAATTTCATTCCTTCCTGTAGGCTGGGGAGGCCGGAAGACTTTGGGGTTACATCAGTGTGTGTTTTGTTGGCATAGGAGAAGGGAATATTTGTGAATCTTGGGGTTTCAGCATGAAACTGAGAAAGGGAAGCTCAGTGAAAGGAGAAAAAGGGTAGAGTGGAGACATTTTTTTTTTTTTTTTTTTGGAGTTGGACCGGCCTAAAATAAGTAGAGATTTCTGGGCCCCAATGACTATCCATTGCACAGATCCAAGCATACCAGTCAGAAAGCAGCCATTTCCCAGAGGGCATCATGTAGCTTTTAGACTCCAGGGATGCCACAAGCCACTGTCAGGTGAGAGCTGCTATTCTTCCAACCCAGCAGAGGTCCCCTTTTTATTTCTCAAAGTTTTGGGACAACCGAAGACCCATAGCCTTTATTTTAGGGACTCGGCCTCCTCATCTGTAAAATGAGCGAGATAAAAATGCCAAGCTCACCCAGAAATAACCCCACGCATATACGATCAACTAATCTTTGACAAGCGCATCAAGAGATTCTTTTATTCCTTTACTTTCTTAATAGACTTGCTTTTACTTTACTCTAAAAAAAAAAAATACACAATGTAGAAAGGAAACTCCAATAAATGGTGTTGGGGAAAGTGGCTATCCACGTGCAGAAGAATGAAATTGGACACTTGTTTTACATCATATGCAAAAAATTAGCTCAAAATGGATTAAAGATTTAAATGTAATACCTGAAACCATAAACTCCTGGAGGAAAACACAGGGAAAAATCTCCTTGACATTGATTTTGGCAATAGTTTTTTTTTTCCATATAACACTGAAGGACAGGCAACAAAAGCAAAAATAAATAAATGGGACTACATCAAACTTAAAAGGTTTTGTACAGCAAAGGAAACAATGACAAAATGAAAAGGCAACCTACAGAATGGGAAGAAAATATTTGCAACCCATATATTTGATATGGGGTTAATTGAAAATATATAAGGAATTCACACAACTAAATAGCAAAAAATAATAAGTACATAAATAACCCAATTAAAAATAGGCAAAGGACCTGAATGGACTTTTTTTTCCCCAAAGAAGACATACAGATGGCCAGCTGGTATATGAAAATGTGCTCAACATCCCTAATCACCAAGGAAATGTTAATCAAAACCACAATGAGATATTTTCACATAGGATAGGATGGTTACTATAAAAAAGACAAGAGATAACAAGTGTTGGTGAAAGTGTGGAGAAAAGACAACCCTTGTACACTGCTGGTTGAATGTAAAGTGGTCCAACCTTGACGGAAAACAGTATGGAGGATTGCTACCATACGATTTAGCAATCCCACTTCAGGGTATATACTCCCCAGAATGGAATTAGAATCTTGACGAGAGATCTGTGCCCCATGTTTATTGCAGCATTATTCACAATAGCCAAGGTATAGAAACAGCCTAAGTGCCCATAAGAGATGAATGGATAAATAAAATACATATAAACAGTGGACTATGAGCCATTAAAAAGAAGAAAATCCTGTCATGGATAAGCCTGGAGGATATTACGCTAAGTGAAATTAGCCAGACACAGAAAGACAAGTTTTGTATGATCTCATTTATATGTGGAATCTGAGAGAGTCAAACTCATAAAAACAGTTAGTGGAATGACGGTTGGCAAGGGCTGGAGGTGGGGAAAATAGGAAGCTATTAATCAAAGGGTACAAACTCTCAGTGATAAGATGAACAAATTCTGGAGATTTAATGTACAGCATAGGTGGTAATAGATGTAATAAATTTGATTGTGATAATTAGTACAGGTATATACATATATAAGTATATACATATATGAAATCATCATGTTGTATGCATTAAATATATACAATCCTTGTCAACTAAATTTTCCTTTTTTTTCTAAGACACGGTTTTGCTCTTGTTGCCCAGGCTGGAGTTCAATGGTGCGATCTCGGCTTACTGCAGCCTCCGCCTCTTGAGTTCAAGCGATTCTCTTGCCTCAGCCTCCCGAGTAGGTGGGATTACAGGCACCCAACACCATGCCCAGCTAATTTTTGCATTTTTAGTAAAGATGAGTTTTACCATATTGGCCAGGCTGTTCTCCAACTCCTGACCTCAGGTGATCCACCTGCCTAGGCCTCCCAAAGTGCTGGGATTACAGGCGTGAGCCACCACATCTGGCCAACTTAATATTTAAAAAAATTTTTTTTAAAGCCTAGGTCATAAGAATTCTGAGAATTAAATACAATAACATATATGAATGGGCCTGCTTCAGAGAAGGTGCTAAATAGGTTTGTTTTGTTTTGTTTTGTTTTATTTCAACTCTAACTGATGTAGACTTATTGGGAAAAAATGTAGAATACGCTTGTGCACAATGCATTATCTATAGGATGACTAAATATCCTGCCTGCATGCAATGTCATTTCTATTCTTCATTTGGTGGATTAAAAAAAGCAGAACCAGCCTTCTGGTGGTCACAAAACATTTTGACATGAGAAAGTCTCATCATGAGCAATTTGGCAATGTACATCCCAGAGCATGCATGCCCTTTGATCCACAGCTACCGTGATGTCATGCCTCGCAATTAGTCCAGAGGAAATCATCAGAGATGTGTAAAGAGGTTTCATTCCAACAGCATCCTCTGTAGTGGTATATGTCAGGGACTGGCAAACCATGGCCAGAGAAGCAGGCTACATCTAATCTAACACCTGTTTTGTAAAGTTTATCAGAAAACAGTCATGCCCATTTACTTACAAATTGTATATGGCTTCTTTCCCTGCGACAGCAGAGATGAGTGTTGCAACAGAAACCTATGGCCTGCTGAGTAACAATATCTACTCTTTGGCTTTTTGTAAAAAAAAAGTTTGCTGACTCATGGTGAGTATGTTAAGAAAAACTTGGAAAAACCTAAATCTTCAAGAATGGAGAATTAGAAAGTAAGACGTGTTGTACATGAGAGACAGTGTGTGCGTGCATTTATTTGTAAATATATTGTTTGGAAATAATGTTGTCAGCATATGTATATTGCAGGTCTTAAAAATGTTCAATATGTAGTATTAAAAAAACAGGCAAATTATAAAATGTAGGCAGAATGTGATTGTATGTTTTGTGCATACACCAACAGAAAAAGATGCTAGGAAGCCTGTGGACCAACATGTTAAATGTGGCTCTTTTGATGGTGGTATTATGGATTTTTAAAAATCTTCTTGGTTTTCTGTAGATTCTGACTTTCCTCTAATGAGTGTGAATAAATATGTATTTCTTGAGAAATGTAAAAATAACTTTATCTTCCCAGATTTCTCATAACTGAAAATGTTGGAATAAATGGTCCTGGGACAGATCTTTCTTTTGAGAAGGGCAGAGGGGAAGCCCTGGGGATTCAGCTGGGTTTCTGTTGCATTTCTAGTCACACACAGTTGTGAAAGGCCAGTGTTGGCCATACCCCAGGAGAGATTGAGGTAGAGGAAGTCAGGATTTAACTACTTGAGGGACTGGGGAACAGATGTGCTTACAGCCCTTCCTGACTCACTGTTTTCCCTTTCCACAGTCCCTGTCTTCTCTTCACTGATGCATATGTTTGCCTGACCAGAGGAGAGACTTTATTTTCATCCAAGGATTATCTGTCATGTTGCAGTTCTGAAATTTCCATAATGTTTAAACTAAAACACAATTCATTTCATTATCTCCACTGTGTATGGCTTGATAGAAATATGTTCCAT
This sequence comes from Ateles fusciceps, assembly GCA_036589455.1. Taxonomy (NCBI): domain Eukaryota; kingdom Metazoa; phylum Chordata; class Mammalia; order Primates; family Atelidae; genus Ateles; species Ateles fusciceps. Next base: position 4,517,294 of record JAZHEH010001132.1, read on the forward strand.
AATGTAGAGCCTTAAATCCAGATAAAACATAAGGAATTTCTATTCCATATTTGTATGATCAATGTTAATAATATTTAAAAAATCTAAAAAGAAGCTATTTCCTATATTACAGTATGAAATAAATATGTTGAATGATTTTCTTGGTGTGCGCGAAGGCGTAAGACTGAGGAGAGTGCCTGTGGGGAACAGTGATGGGAGTCCTTCCTTAAGGGATGGGTTTTAGATATGTCTTTTAAAATAGATGATATCATTAATATGTTATCTGTGGGGCATCACGAAAGATGTTTATAATGCACAACTTTATGAGCTTGAGGGTTGGTGAAACACTGTTTCTGTTTAAAATTTTATTTGACCCTCCCCAAAAGAAATGTTTATTTATGAGTATTAGGGTAGTTCCTGTAGTGATGCCTCAAAAGAACCAGGAGGTCCAGTGTTGTCTAAAATGTGGACTCAGGAGCCAGACTGCCTGGCTGTGCTACTAGCCTTGTCAGATATGTGGCAAGTTAATTAACTTCTCAGTGTTCTTAACTGTAGAATGGGGATAATCATAATATTTCTCAGGGTTATATTAAAAACTGGAAAAGTTAATTTTGTCAAGCACTTACAATAATATCTGGTAAATAAAAGTGTTTATAAAAGTAAACCCTATAAAAGTGTTTACTCATTAAATACAATAATCTGAAACCATTAGTGATTTAAACATTTGTGGCTGACTTGATAATATTTAAGAAAATAAATGCTGTATTTATAATATTTGACCTTATTTTACTCCTAAGACTTTATTGTACAGTAAACATTTTCACAGGCAGACAAAAATATTACCATAAAATCATGTTTATTACATCAATCTGTGCAAAAGGAAAAAACATTAGGCAAATAAAATGGCCATCAAAAGGGGTATCGGTTAAATGAATTATGGTAAATCCATTCATTAGTAATCATGTAATCCAAAAGGAAAGAGTCATATTTATGTGACATGGGAAGATCCACAACTAAAGTTAAATGGTAAAAGATACAAAATGTTATACCCAATAAAATACTTTCTCTGAGAGAATATGTGTTAATTTATGCAAGTGGCGCTAACGTGGAGGGTTTGTGCTAATTTCATTGTGCCTCGCAGATAGACCTGGGCTCTGCCACTCATTATCTATGTGGCCCAGGGTAAGTCATTTAATTGCTGTAAGCCTCAGCGTCTTCATCTGTCAGACAGTGATACCCTGACTACTCTGCAGGGTAACTCTGAGATTTAAACATGATAATCTCAGAATATGCCTGGCAAACAGTAGGAGCTCAGAACTTGATGTTTTTCCTACACCACACCCTGCTAATTTTTCTTTGTTTTTTAATAGAGATGGGGTTTTGCCATGTTGGCCAGGCTGGTCTCCAGCTCCTGGCCTCAAGTGATCCACCTGTCTCGGCCTCCCAAAGTGCATGGCCAAAACTCTTATATCCAGTAAAACAGCATCGCTGGGTCAATGGATATCATGTGACTGCCTAACATTTTTACATTATAAAAGGTCCTCATGAGGCCATTCGAAAGTATGAATCAAAACACTTAAAGATGTGCAGGGCCGTGGGTTTGCATGAGGCTTGTCAGTGGACCTCCAGGATGAAGACAAACGTAATTGTGCAATTTCTAGTAGAACGATTTGCACTTAAGATCTTATTTATTTGTCAAAGGACCCCTGTGAGGTAGGAATTCTTAACCCCAATTTACAGAAACCAAGATTTTGGGAGCTTGAGTAACTTGCTTGACACCACAGAGCTAGGAAAAGGTGGGCATAAGATCTTCACCAAGTCTTACTTCCAAAGGAAGATTTGAAAAGAAACCTCCTTGCTACCTGCCAAATCTCTGTAGAGCCAGCAGCCATGGTCACACATGAAATGAGACAATGACAATAGCACCAGGAATAGCTGCACCCAGACAGATGCTCTCATGAGCTCAGCACTGCAGGATGGGGCCGCTAGGCCCTGCTTAGGGGAAAGGATGGGGGTTTGTAGAGGAAGCCCAGCCGGCCAGCCAACCAGAGATAGGAAAAACCCATTGGGAAGAACTTGTTTGCTCTAGCTGGGCTTTGCTAAGAACAGGAAAAGATGAGTCTGAACAGAGAAATGGTCCTGAGTGGGGAGCTTGGCCATGAGCGTGACTCAGGGTGTGGTCAGCAGCTGCCACACCAGGACGCACAATATGCAGAGATGCTGGCTAGTTGGTTCTTAAAGATTTTGTGCCTTGAGAAAATTAAAAGGATGCAGACATGGGAAGAAGGTGGCTCTTTCAAAGTGCTTCATGCAAGGATGCAGTATTGCCTGGTGGAAAGTGGTCTGGTTTTTGAGTTGAAGAGACCAGCCTTGCCATTTATTTTTTAGCAGATCACTTCACCTTCTGGGCCCTAATTTCCATGTCTATGCAATGAGAATAACATTATAATTAAGTTGTAACAGAAAATAAAATCACAAGTATAAGATCTCCTTATACTTTCACCTCATCCACTCTAACCAGGGCTGACATGTAGGATTTTACAGGTTGTGCACTGAACAATTACATCTGGTGGCCAGGATCAGTGGGACCATCATCCATCTCCAGTGTCTTTTCTGAAGTGCTACACCCACCTAGAGGGAGAGGCACTTTTCCTAAATAGGACAAAGGTGCTGTCTGTTTACCCATGGGACTCTATCTACTGGAAGGGGGCCTTTTCTAATTCTCACAGAAGCGTCATTTGAGCTAGTGGTGGTCTTCATCCAGCCTGTGATGACTTTCTGCATTCTACTGCAGGCTGTTTAAATATACATTTCTCACTCTCTATAGAGCTGAGGCTGTGGTTTTCCTGTCTGGAACCAACTCCTCTTTCGTACAAAATTGGGGACAACTGTAGGCATGAAAACCTAATGGGGCTCTGTTTATTCTGGGAATAGGGTAGAGATGAATCCTGCCTGGGTTGTGGGAAAGGAAGAAAGCCTTTGACTCATCCCTTTAAGAGAAGGGGCTTTTGGCAATGTGGAGTCTTTATCTTTTCTGAGCTCCTGACTGCAACTGATGTTTTACAGGATAACACAATTTGGAAGGTCCAACTCCCAGGGCGACCATTAACTCCAGCCCATGACACAAGCACCCTGGGAAGCCAGAGTCGGAACCCAGAGCCAGGCAGGGGGTGGCAGCATAGGTTTGCGGGAGCCAGTTTCCTAAGTCTGGTGCATGTCAGGCAGAATCAGACAACACCTGTCCTGAGTGTGCTGGAGCTGGGCAGTCCTGGAGGCAAAAATCATACACAGAAAGGAGCACCCGAGAAATGCCCTCAGGCTAGGAGGAGAAACTGACATGACTGTTGTGGAAAGTGTAGGTTTTAATGTACAATTTTTGCTCTTTGATGATTTGAGTGCTTTTGGTCACCACTGTGGGCCGAGGACCTGCCCCAGCCCCCAGACATTGCTCCAGACAATGAGTCTTGCAGCGCCCAGTGGCTATTTTCCCTCTTCAGCTGCTCTACTTGGGAGGCTGGCTCTGTTAGGAAGCTTCAGGCAACCCTGCTCCCCCACCCCCAGGGTTGAATCAGGACCAAGATATATCCAGGAAAGCCTCTGTGGCCAACCTGAGCATAAGAGAGACTGAGACACCCTGCCCAACGGAAATACACTGTACAGCAAGATGCCGGGACTAAGGGCACCCACGTACAGGGTTGGGACTGGCACCCAACACCGAGAAGGTGCACACCTAGTGCCAACTTCACACTACCATTTATTGAGCACTTGCTATGCATTCAATAAATGAGCACTAAGAGCTAAGTGATTGTACAATCTTATTTAAATCTCAGAAAAACCCTACAAGTAGAAACTATTATCTCCATTTTAGGATGAAAGACAGAGGCTCTGGGGGTTTGATTCACTTGCACAAAGCCACAGATCTAGGAAAAGGAGGGGTGCAGGGTTTGAATCGAGTCTGTCTGACTTCAACGCCCCTCACAATGCTATACTGCTGCCAGCCTCTGTGGGGCTGGGCCATGATGTTCAGCCGTGAGCAAGGACCATGATGACGACCCCAGGAATAGCTGGCCCAGTCGGAAGCTCCCATGATCTCATGTCTCACTCAGCTCCTGCTTAGAGGTCGAGAGAGTGGTTATGGAGGAAGTCCCGCCAGCCAGCCAAAGACGGGAAAACCCACTGGGACAGAATTTGCTGGCTCCGGTTTTTACCTGGCAGAGAGCAGGAACGCTTGGGTCTGAGCTGGAAGAAACGGTTCTGTGAATGTCAGCAGCCGCCACAGCAGGACGCACTCGTGGCCGCTCTGTGCAAAGATGCTGGTGTTTCTTTGGCTGTTATCTCATAGTTTGAGTGGTCTGCAGGAAAATGCGGAACCACGGACAGCGGCTCCTAGTGATGACCATTCAGGGAGGCTGCATGCAGGGCTGAAAAGCGTTTTGCCACAGCAGGACGCACTCGTGGCCCGCTCTGTGCAAAGATGCTGGTGTTTCTTTGGCTGTTATCTCATAGTTTGAGTGGTCTGCAGGAAAATGCGGAACCACGGACAGCGGCTCCTAGTGATGACCATTCAGGGAGGCTGCATGCAGGGCTGAAAAGCGTTCTGGCTTTGGCGGCGAAGAGATCAGCTTTTGCCATCTACCAGCTGCTTGATGTGGGACACATTTCATCTCTGAGAGAGCCAGTTTCCGTGCATTTGAAATAAGGATAATAATATTTACCACAGAAAGGTGTTATGACGAGTAAATGCAGATGTGAAATTTACAGATGTTTCCACCTCATCTGCTCTAGGCAGTACTGCGGGGGTGGGAAAGTCATGCACTGCAGAGAGATTGCCAGTAGAGGGCGCAAAGGGCCTGCCGCCCTCCCCAGGGTTTGTTTCTGAACCCGGCAGGAGAGGGGAGATGACACAATCTTTATTGCAAACTGGGGGGACACCATTAGCTACAGTGGTCTCCTGGGATCCACCATTTGCAATATAATCCCAGTGACTTAAGGAGAGAGTAGAGCGGAATCATGAAGGTGAGCGGAAGAAAAAACCATTTTGTTCATTCCTGGATTTCCTCATCTGTAAAATGTGGATGCTATAAATAAATCCACACATCATAAAAAGCTCTCAGGATTAAAAACATAATGTATTTGAAAAGCCCTGACACAAAGAGGGTGCCAAATATGTGTTTCATTCATCCTTTTCCGACGCTGGGGGGATTCCAACTATTACAAAAGATTGTTGAAACATCCCTCCAAACAAGTAAATATTTCACAATCATAACTGAGGTGTTTTTTTAAATATATGTGACTTAAAATTGAAAATTCATATGAAATTATGCCTACAGTCAAATAGTGAAAAATTAAACTATATTCAGTATTTGGAGGTTGATCAAAACTTTTTGGCATAAAAAAATGTACAGTGGCATGTGTCTGCAATCCCAGCTACCTAGGAGGCTGAGGGGGGAGGATAGCTTGAGCCCAGGAGTTTGAGACAAGCTTAGGCAACAGGGGTCCCTAATTTTTTAGGGATCTCTAAAAACTTAAATAAAATTAAAGTGTAAAAAATGCATGCTTTTGGCTGGGCACAGTGGCTCACACCTGTAATCCCAGCACGTTGGGAGGTAGAGGCAGGTGGATCACAAGGTCAGGAGTTCGAGACCTGCCTGGGCAACATGATGAAACCCCCGACTCTACTAAAAATACAAAAATTAGCTGGGCGTGGTGACATGCACCTGTAATCCCAACTACTCGGGAGGTTGAGGCAGGAGAATCGCTTGTACCCAGAAGGTGGAGGTTGCAGTGAGCCAAGATTATGCCATTGCACTCCAGCCTGGGCAACAGAGCGAGACTCTGTTTCAAAAAAAAAAAAAAAAAAAAAAAAAAAGCATGCTTTTTCACCCAGAAACACTTCAAAGAATATTTCCTGAGGGAAACAGCCAACTGTGCAGGGACACATTTCATTCTAAGGGAATCTCTGGAAGTCTGAATGTCCATTGGTCAAGAATTAATAAATAAAATGTGGTATATCCCCATGGTAAGAATGATGTAAAGCCTTGAGGGAAAAATGAAATTGTAGAAATACATCCACTGCTGGGAAAGCTGTTTACTGTATATTGTTGAGTGAAAAAGAAAAGAAAAGTTCAAAATTACATAGAATGTAATGCCTTAATTATTTTACACACACACCTCCTGGATCAAAGGTATGAAAGGATATGATCAAACATGTAACTATGTTTATCTGCTGGTAATGAAATTATGGGCAAATTTTACCATCTGTTTGCTGTGTATATCTGACTTCACTATAATGAGTATCTATTCCTTGGGAAATATGAAATGATTTTTCTTTTCAGGATTCTCATTCTTGAAAATGTGGGGGGTAAAGGGTTTTAGGATCAGCCCTTCCTGAAGGGCAAGAGCAGAAGGAGCCCTCAGACCTTCGGGGGTATTTCTGTCACATTTCTGGGAGACCACACTTTTGTGCAAATCCAGATAGCACCAAACCCTTAATCAGTCCTGGACAGGCCAGGTGGGGAAAGTCAGGACTTACCTGCTTGGGAACGAGGGTAGGGGGAGGGACACAGATGTGGCCGCAGGACTTCCTGATGCAACATTTTCCTTCCTGGTAGTCCCCATCTTTTCTGCATTGGTACACACAGATGCCTGACCAGAGGAGAGACTCAATTAAGAGCTTTTAAGTCTTACATGTAGAACATAAAATTTTCAAATGCCTTTTAAGATATTGTCAAAAACATCAGTTACCTAAGGATAAATCTAACAAATCTTGTGCAGAAAACTACATGATGTTCCTAAGAAAAATTTGTAGGTACCCGAATAAATGGAGGGATATGCCATGTTTGTGGATTAGAAGATTCATTATTATGAAGCTGTCAGTTTTCCCCAAATTCAACAATAAATTTAATACAATCTCATTCAAAATCTTACAAGGACTTTACATGAAATTGATAAACTGATTCTAAAACTTATATGAAAATTCCAAAAGGCAAGAATAATCAAGACAATCTTAACCAAAGTTGAGGGACTTAAGCTACCATTTATCAGGATTTATGATAATGTGGCAGTAACTGCAACAGCAGTGCAAGACAGCAAATAGACCAGTGTAACAAAAACGCACCCTCTCATAATTTATGACAAAGCAGCCACTGCAGTTCAAAAGAGGGAAAGAACACTTTTTCAGTAACGGTAGCTGGGTTAATTGGCTTATTCATGTAAACAAAAAGGAACCTTGACTCCTACCTCATTCCGTACACAGAAATCTGTTCCAAATGGATCATGGACCTAAATGTGAAAGAAGAAACAATAAAGTTCCTAGAAGATACCGTAGAAATAGTTTCATGATCTTGGGATAGGCAAAGATTTCTTTTTTGTTTGTTCGTTTGTTTTGTTTTTTTTTTGAGACGGCATTTTGCTCCGTTGCCCAGGCTGGAGTGCAATGTTGCGATCTCAGCTCACTGCAACCTCCGCCTCCTGGGTTCAAGAGATTCTCCTGCCTCAGGTTCCTGAGTAGCTAGGATTACAAGTGCCCACCACCATGCCCAGCTAATTTTTGTATTTTTAATAGAGATAGGGTTTCGCCACGTTGGCCAGGCTGGTCTTAAACTCCTGACCACAGGTGATTCGTCCTCCTCTGCCTCCCAAAGTGCTGGGATTACAAGCATGAGCCCCCGGGCCCAGTCGATTTCTTAAATATTACAGAAACATTACTGATCATAAAGATAGGTACACAAATTGGATCTCATTACAATTGGGGACTTTTCTTCATTGAATGACATGATTGAGAGAATGAAAAGGGAAGCCCCATTGGATGAAAATGTTTACAGCACATACATACAACAAACTGCTAGTATCCAGAATCTCTGACAAGTCCATAAAGACAGCACAGACAACCTAATGGAAAAATGGGCAAAAGGATTGAGTAGGCAATCGACAAAGGTAGGAGACCTGCAGTCTCTCAAGGTATTAAAGGAAACTCAAAGTAATATATAGTCTCAGTGGTTAAAAGTCTAATAAAAGGTATGGCTGAAGGACACTTTGTTAAGAGCTCTGTAAGATTTAAGTTGGTGCTTAGTAGATACTTTGAGCTATACACAATAGCTTCTAGAAATTTTAGGGGTCTTGTCCAACAGATGCCTCAACTCTCAAAGAAGAGAGAGACCTGTTCACAAAAGAATCATGGTAGAGACTTTTGGGTCATGGTGATCTGAACCAGTTTCATAGGAAACCTTTGAGGTTTGTAAAAGAATTGTATTGCTAAAAGCACTACCACTCAGACTATAAGACAAAATCATTAGAAAACTGTTGGCCCTCAAATTTCTGCAGACAGGCAGCAGGATGAGATACCTACTGTGTTAATGTTTCCCAAGACATTTTTAGGTTCAATATTTTGCTAGGAGGACTCGCAGGACTCAGCATATAGTCATACTTATGGTTCTGATTTCTTACAGTAAAAGGATACAAAACAAAATCAACAAAGGGAAAAGGTGTATGGGCAGAGTCTAGAGGAAAGTCGGGGGTAAGCTTCCAAAAGTCCTCTCCGAGTACAGGCACACAGGAATAACTCCATTCCTTCTGCATCGAGTTGTGACAGCCTACATGAAATGTTGTTCACCAGGAAAGTTTGCCGGAGAGTAGGAGTTGATTTTTACTGGAGGCCTGTCATATAGGCACTCTTTCTACCTAGCATGTGCCAAAATTCCAGACTCCCAGAAGTAAAACACGTATTCAGCCTAAATCATACTGTTTGCCAAAAGGTTTAGGCACAGGGAGCCACTCTTGTCATTTAGGGAAAATTTTGTATCAGTGTAGGGAACTGTTTAACATTCTAGTTCCCAGATGTCAGCCAAGGACCAGCTTTCCAAGCAGACCTTTCTAAGGACTACAATCTCAGGCCAGCTATGTTATCTTTTCTGCACAGCTAATCAGATGCAAGTGTGAACTTGGCGGTAACAGCAATCTCAGTGATTTCCCAGGATTGAAGTTACTATGAGCTGAATGTTTGTGTCCTTCCCAAATCCATAAGAGGAAATCCTAACCCTCAGGATAGTGGTGCTGGGAGCCGGGCCCTTTGGGAGGTGATTAGGGATTAGGGGCAGAGCCCTCATGAATGAGATTAGTGCCTTTATAAAAGAAACCCTAGGGAGCTTGTTCATTCCTTTCACCACAAAAAGACACAGCAAGAAAGCACATCTGTGAATCAAGAATCAGGCCCTCACCTCACTGAATCTGTTGCCACCTTGATCTTGGACTTCCCAGCCTCCAGAACAGTGAGAAATAAATTTCTGTTGTTTATCAGCCAACCAGTTTATGGTATCTTGTTGTAGCAGCCCAAATGGATTAAGACAGCAGCATTACTTTTAAATTACCATTTTGGCCATGGTGGTGGGACAGCTCCAGGGGGGTTCTTCTTGACATGTTATATCATAATGGCCCTCATCCCATCCATCAGGGAGCAAATGTGAAGTTTTCCCCAGTGTTTAAGATAACAATTACAAGTAAGCACTCAAGACCTGAGAAAGTGACCACAGGAAGAGTTTGTGGAACCACTGGGCTCACTGTGAAATGGGCAGAAGCCAAAACTCCATTCAACACCTGACTTCCAAAAGCCTGCGCTCCTATAACTGCAGGGATAGTTTAGTTCCCAAAGATCAGTGTCAGATCACAGCAGTGTCCAGTCATTGCCTCAGAGCCTGGGTAGTTCCCTCTCTCCAGTGCTAGGTCACCTGTAAATGATTGCAAGTCCCGTTAGATAAGCACAGAAGGAAATTTTACAGTACTCACTTGTGGCAATGTCCCATGGTCCTCTCTTAGGAGGAGCTGACTTCCTCCTAACTCAAAGGGTTCTGGCATATAAGCTGGTTGGTTTTGGTTTTGGGATGAGAAGCCATTCCTTTCCAGTACAGTAGTTCATAACATGTATCTGTTCCCCTAGAGCAAGAAGCTGTGTGCACTGTCTTGTTCTCTTGCTTTCTCTCTCTGTCTCTCTCTCTCCCCTCTTTCCTCTTCTTCATCTCCTTCTTCTCTCTCTGTTTCCTCCTCTCATATAAATCCACAAAGGCAGTAAGGGGCATGGAGATTCCATTGAATGCTAAGGGCCTGACAGACTGCTTGGGGGGATTTGGCTAATGAAAGCAAGGCCATTGTCAGTTTGGATGGAAGTAGGCAGGCCAAATTGGGGAATGATATCACTTAACAGACAAGAAAGAACAGCAGTGGCCTTTTCTGTTTCAGTGGGAAAGGCTTTAATCCACCCTGTAAAGGTATCCACCCATACAAGAAGATATTTGAATTTTTGGACACAAGGCATATGGGTAAAGTAAATTTGCCAATATTGCTTGGGGGTAAATCCCTGCGCTTGGTGAGTGGGAAAGGGAGGAGGTTTTAAAAATCCCTCGGGGTTGGCCGGGCGCGGTGGCTCACGCCTGTAATCCCAGCACTTTGGGAGGCCGAGGCGGGCGGATCACGAGGTCAAGAGATCGAGACCGTCCTGGTCAACATGGTGAAACCCCGTTTCTACTTAAAAATAAAAAAAAATTAGCTGGGCGTGGTGGCGCGCGCCTGTAGTCCCAGCTACTCGGGAGGCTGAGGCAGGAGAATGCTTGAACCCGGGCAGCGGAGGTTGCAGTGAGCCAAGGTCGCGCCACTGCACTCCAGCCTGGCGCCTGGTGACTGAGTGAGACTCTGTCCTCAAAAAAAAAAAAAAAAAAAAAAAATCCCTCGGGGTTGGTAGAGTGGCAGATGGAGCACTGAGATAGAATTGTTTTAAGGATGGACTTCCATGAAGGGAAGGAGATAAAAGCTTCTAAGACACAGACCAAAGGCTTATATCCCACATGAAAGTGGTTATAAAAGGAAAAGAGGATAGAGCGGGCTTGCAAGGCAGGAAGAAGGAATTTTCCCCTGATTCAGAAACTGACTGCCTTGAGTAGAGGGTGACTGGTAGGTTAAGGATTCAGAAGAGTAAGTGGGGAGTAATTGATGAAAAAGAAAAATATTGTCCATTATGAGGGGATAATGGTGTATTTGCTGCCTTCTTAGCTGTTTCATCGGCAAGTGCATTTCCTTGGGCAATGGGATCTAAAGTTTTTTGGTGTCCTTTACAGTGGATGACTCCAGCCTTGGGTGGGGAGGAGAGCAGCTTCAAGGAGAGCTTTTATTGAAGAAGCACTGATAACGGAAGATCCCTGTGTAGTGAGAAAGCCCCTTCTGCCCATATGGCAGCATGGTGGTGTAGAATGTGGAAAGCGTATTTAGAGTTAGTATAGATATTTACATGCAGTCCCTTAGCAAGAGTAAGAGCACAGTTAAAGTAATTAGTTCAGCTTGCTGCAAAGTGGTAGAGGGAGGAAGTGTGGCAGCCTCAATGATAGATGAGTGGGATACAATCCCATAACCAGACTGACTGGGCTTTGAAGAACTGGCGTTAATAAACCAGGTGTGGTCTGGGTCTGGAATGGGAAAGAGAGAAAGATGTGGAAATGGGTAGGATGCTATATGTATTAGGGAGATACAGTCATGGGGTTCGGGGCTTGTGTTTATGCTTAGTATTAGATGAGAGGCTGGATTAAAATCGGGGCTGTGTGCAATAGTCACAGTGGGAGTTTCAATAAAGAGTGAATACAGTTGGATAAGATGTGGGGCAGATAACGGATGTGGACGTTGCAAGAGGATATGAAAGCCTGAAGATTGTGAGAGCTGTGCAGTGAGTGCGGCATAACCCATGATGTTGAAAGCCTCAAGAAGGAGTAGAGCAGAGGTAGCTGCCGCACGCAGGCATGAGGGCCAACCTAGGACAGTGAGGTCAAGTGTTTAAGAGAGGAAGGCAACAGGATGTGAAGCTGGCTCTTGTGTAAGAACTTCAACTGCACAAGCCTGAATTTCAGCAGTGTGTAAGGAAAAGGGTTGGATTGGATTGGTATAGCAAAGAATGGGTTAAGGGTTTTGTACAGGTAGTTGGAAATAATAGGTGCAATTATGTGGAGCAGCCAAGGGAGCAGGAGGAATAGGCAGAGAAGTTACATGGTGTACCTTGAAGAAGAAGGTTACTTATTTACTTTAGAAGAGAGTTAAGGGTGGGAGCTGGGGATGGAACCAGGAAATGTCTTGGCACACAGAATGGAGGAAGAGGCAAGATGGACAGGAGCAGGGCATATAAGTTTCCTCAGGAATTTGGGTGAGTTTTAGAGAAGCTGGGGGAGAGTATAGGGTTTTGGCATTATGGATGGATGGGGAGGTGGTGTCCCACACTCTAGGGTTAAGGTAGGGGGACATAAGGGGATCTATTGAGGGAGGTACAGGTTCGGGGAGGAGGGCAGCAATGAGGCATGGCTGCAGCCCAGGAATAGTTAGGGAGGCAGACAATTTTGTTAGGATATCTTGTCCTAACGGGAACTGGATAAGTGGGGGATGATTAGGAAAGAATGTGGAAAGGAGTGCTGACCTAATTGACACCAGACTTGGGGGAGTTTTGAGAGGCCTAGAGGCCTTGCTGTCAATTCCCACAACAGTTATGGAGGCCAAGGAGGCAGGTTAGTGTGGAGTGGGTGGCCCCAGTATTGATTAAGAATGGGATGGACTACCCTCCACCATAAGAGTTACCCAAAGCTCAGTGTCTGTGATGGTCCAGGGGGCCTCCAAGATGTTTGGGCAATGTTGGTCTTTAGCCACTAAGCAGAGGAGCAGTGACGTGAGTCAGACAGCCCGACTTCCAGGGGGGTGCCTGCACAGATGGGGCAGGACTTAGGAGGAATCCTGGGCTGCAGGTATTCCTTGACCCAGTGGCCAGGTTTCTGACACTTGAAGCAAGGTCCAGGAGGGGCGGCTGGGCGCTGCAGGCTGGGCGCTTTGACGTCTTTGTGAGCCAGTATTGTGGCAGATGCAAGCGAGCAGTTTAGCAGGTGCCCAGACTAAACCTTGTCTGTACCTGGGGTGAATGGGTCAAAGGAGGCATCCCCTGCATTGATCCATCACCGACTTCATTCAGTCTACAGAGACTTTTCCCAGCAAGAGACCATCTTCTGTAAATGGCTCTAGAAGTAGAGCTTTTTGGGAGAACTGAGGGGAGCTCTGCCACTTCCTCACCCTAGGAACCAACTAGACCCAGAGTTTGCATCTTGTTAATGACTGGGTTAGGCCTCAGTTTTCCCAATTAAAAATGGGTCCTAGCCCTCTCCTCTCTTTCAGATCTAGATTAGATATCTAAGTCCTTGGAAAATAGCCCAGAACACTTTGAAACCGTTTGTGAAGTTCTCTGATTTTACTTAGAGAATCTTAATCCACAGGAATTAAGTGATATGGCTTAAATGTCTGTCCAGAGCATAGGGAAACAATTCTAAAATGAAGAAAGGACAAGGGTCAAGAGAGTATCATGGGACAGATAAGACTTGTGAGCTGAGGGCCATGGAGAGGAGATGGTCATCAGCAGGGGCACCAAGGGAGACCTGTTCAGTGTTGGGCAGGCAGAGGAGTATGCACAATGTCAATATAGGACTGGGCATTCACTGCTGCCTATATCCTCCTGGGGTCCAAGCTGTGTTCCCATTTCTTTACAGGCAACTCTAAACCATGAGGAGCTGGAGGCTGGGGATGACCAGAGGGGAAGATGCGAAGTGCATGGTGCCATGCTCTGAGTTGCACATGTTGGGGTACCTTGGGTCCCCCAGAGGTTCAGGATGTACAAGAACATCTCAATTGCTCACTTCTTGGGGCTGAATGTGCAGAAATGTTTTTGACAGTGAGAGAAGGTGAGATGTTAGTGTTGGAGTCATATGTACATGGAGAGATCTTCAGATTAATGCTTCCTCCACAGAGCAGATCTCTCGTGCTGTGCTGCAGCTCCTCTGACCACATGGTATGACGTAAATGGTGATGCCACAGTGCTCTGGGCAGCACAAGTCACACTTAAACCACACTCTGGACCATTACATAGTGTTAATCAGAGTGCTTCTAAAAAATGGTTAACTCATGAGGGGGAAGTCAAGAATTGATGTCACCAAGAGGCCAAGCTTAGCTGGTACCTTCTGTCAAGAACAGCTCTATTTGTGAGTGGTGCCATGGTCATGTCATTTCCTCCTATGGAACATATTTCTAGTGTTGTGCTTCGATTGCACAGAAATGACATATAAGACAATGCCACGGAATCTTGAGTAGCTAATGTTGTGTTTGATCCAGACCCAAATGGGCAGAATGAAATAGGGAAAGTCTGGACTACAGGAATAACAAGAATGATGGGGCCAGTCTTTTAACAACTGTTTGATTCATTGAACATTCATAGGTCCCTACAATATGCCATCATTGGGTTTGACACTGGGTGATAGACATGAATATGCATTAAATATGGGGTATCTATATAAATCAAAAGCCTTAAATGCCCTTATTTTTCCCCCCCAGGAAGCCTACAGCTAGGAAAATATCCTATAGAGATAACCTCACTTAGGGATAAAGTCTTTTGAATAAGATGTTTGGCACAATTTATAACAATGAAAAATTGGCCAGGTGCAGTGGCTCACACCTGTAATCCTAGCACTCTGGGAGGCCAAGGCAAGTGGATCACCTGAGGTCAGGAGTTAGAGCCCAGCCTGGCCAACATGGTGAAATCCCGTCTCTACTAAAAATACAAAAATTAGCTGGGCATGGTGGTGCATGCCTGCAGTCCCAGCTACTCAGGAGGCTGAGGTAGAAGAATCGTTTGAACCCGGGAGGTGGAGGTTGCACTGAGCTGGGATCACACCACTGTACTCCATCACGGGCAACAGAGTGAGACTCCATCTCAAAAAATAAAAAAAAGAAAAATGGAAACCAATCCACATATGCTACAGTTGTGCATGATAATATCAGTGTACTAGGCGGGGTAAATTAGGTAGCTGTCATGTGCTACGTAACAATGATTTCGTCAATGACAAACTACATATGTTATACAACGGTGGTCCTACAAGATTATAATTCTGTATTTGTACTATACCTTTTCTATGTTTACATATGGTTAGATACACAAATACTTACCATTACATTACCGTTGCCTACAGTATTCACTACGGTAGTATGCTGTACAAGTTTGTAGCCTAGGAGCAACAGGCTATACCATACAGCTTAGTTGTATGGTAGACTACACCATCTAGGTTTGCATAAGTGCACTCTATGATATTCCCACAATAACAAAACCAACTAACGACAAGCGTCTCAGATGTATTCTTGTCATTAAGTGATGCACGGCTGTATAAATAAAAAGATATAAAATTAAAGTCTATATCATGACAACAGTAATGTCTTCCCTCACCAGACACAGTAAGAAGAAGGAAAAAAGCAAATAGTACTATCATAATCCTAGAAAAAAACTGCACTGGAAAGAAATATACAGAAGTGTTAAAAACAAAAAAAGTGGCTAAGTTTGGGTACTAGAATTTTTCCTACCTTTGATGGAATTTTTTTTTTCAGATTTTGCATCAGAATTCATATATGCCACAATGGGGAACGTGGAGGAAAACTCTCACATCCTCACCTCCATTTGCCTGTCGCCTACCCAGCATCGAGATCCTAAATGAGTTTTTATTCTTTTCTGTATTTTGTGTATTTTCAAAATTAGCTTTTACTACTTTTGGGTGTAATCTATAGTTCACATTACAAATCACATAAAAAGCTATTTGAATTAAAAACACTAGTAACATTGCTCTTTCTGTATTCCTACAAGACCCCCTCGTAAGCTTGCGGGAGGAGACATTGTGAAGACGTGATGAGCAAGAAGGCAGCAGCCATTTTGTGACCACGAGGAGATAAGCTCAAATAAGAAAAGCCAACAAAATGATGGGGAAAGGGGACATGTTTTAAGAAGCCTGAGTTCTTGATGACATAATTGCACTGTTAAATTCTGGGAGGACTACCTGTTTAAATGTATGTATGTATGTATGTATGTATTTGAGACAAGATCTCGCTCTGTTGCCCAGGCTGGAGTGCAGTGGCATGATTACAGCTCACTGTAGGCTTGACTTCCTGGACTGGAGCAATCCTCCTACCTCAGCCTCCCAAGTAGCTGGAACTACAGCCATGCCCATCTACTTAAAAAACTTTGTAGAGACAGGGTCTCACTATGTTGCCCAGGTTGGTCTCACATTCCTGGGCTCAAGCAATCCTCCCACCTCGGCCTCTCAAAGTACTGGTATTACAGGCATGAGCCACCATGCCTGGCTCTAATTTATTTACTTTCTCAGTTTTTAAGGATTAATTAATATTACAAGAGGTGAATATGCCATAATTTATTTAATGGTACATCATCTTTTAATGGTTACAAATAAGCTTTTGTGCATCTTTATGTTTATATCCATAGGATAGAACCCTGGCAGAGCACCTTGCTGATCAAAGGGTGACAATTCTTTAAGGCTCATCATTCCTATCAGCCCCCAGTTAACCCAGCTAACCCAGGGACTGGCATATGGTAGAGGTTCAACAAACCAATGTCTGAAAGGCCAACCTCATCCTTGCCGTCTGGTAGCATTTCCCAAGTTCTGCTGTCTCCACGCAGGGCATGGTTTTCTCTTAGGTTGTGCTTCTCACGATTCTCTGGCATTACCATCCATGGCACATCTATGCTGTTGGAACAGCTGGGGAGGCTATCAGAAGGTTCAGCTCCATGGGAGAAAGGCTTTATCTACAGATCTGCCCTTCTGAGAAGGCATCAGCTAACCCAGTCTCAGGGTGACACCGACTTCTCACCCCCTCTCACTGTGGAAACCATTTCCCCACCAAGGGATCTAACCCAGCCTCAGGGTGACACTGACTTCTCACCCCCCTCTCACTGTGGAAACCATTTCCCCACCAACGGAGCAACTGAAACATCCTTGCAAATATCTGAACTTTTGTGCTGAGCTGAAGCTATCCTGGTTTGTACAATGCACAGCATGACACCAGTATCATGATTAAAACTTTCCCCTTCAGAGAGGATCAGTTAAATAACTAATGGGTACTAGGCTTAACGTCTGGGTGATGAAATAATCTGTACAACAAACTCCATGACAAGAGTTTACCTATGTAACAAGCCTGCATACGTACCCCTGAATTTAAAAGTTAAGAAAATGAAAAAAGAAAACAAAATTCCTCCTTGCGTCTCCCCATGTTTATATCTTCTAATACCCCAAGGCTGCCTATAAAGACAAGAGATGGCTGAGACCCCAGAAGGAGGCAGCAGCTACAATCGGGAGTTCAGCTCCACCTGGCTGCCAAGTGAACTCACACTCTGCCCAGCATCCTGGGGACCCCCCACGGCCGCCCTTGCTGTCCTTTTCTTCACTGAGGCCCTCTGCCCCCAGACTCGCTCTGCCTGTGTGAGTTGTCGTTTGCTCTTGTGCCCCGACTCTCTGGCCATGGCTTGGACCCCACTGCCCAAGTCTATCCCTGAGATCTCCAAGTAGAGAACTTCAGAGGAATTTCAGGGACCATTTCCCAAGGAGAATTTTTCTTCCTAAGGGATTTCAGCAGTTCTACTCTCCTGCTCTGAAAGACAGAGGGACAGTGAGTCCCATTCCATGGATGAGAAATGGATGCCCACAGGGATTTTGACAAGGGGGAGGATTTGGGGTCCAATTGGTTCTCCGTGGTGTGGCCTTGGCTCTCCTTAAGAATTCAGATGGAACTCCCCAAGGAGAGATGGGATGAGAAATAGTTTGTTCAGAAAACTAAATTTCCAGTAGAGAGACATAGAGACCCAGAACCAAGACAGAGAATGAGAATGAACGAAAGAAAGATGTGGAAATTAAAATGTCAGGGAAAAGAAGAAACGCCAACTTCCTTCTGGGTCTCTTTGTCCCCCACATCCCCCACTGCAAGCGGTGCTATATCCTAGTTCTTCCTGACTCTCAAGGAAGGGGACCAGGGTAGCTGCCTTGCCTTCTGAACAATGACTTGGGATCTTTCTGTCCTGTCTCTTGCAGTTGATACCACCTACAACAGGTTCTGGTGCTTCTCCTACACCTCCTGTCGGGTTCTGCAAAAATTCATAGTTGACTATTTTCCAACCAACTGCTATTGCTTCAATCCAGGTGTCGTGTAAGTGCCAGCACTGCTACCCACCCCTCGGGAGAAGGCCGGGAGTTCTGGGGTGGGGGTCCCCTCAGAGTACTCAGCTCTCCAAGGCCCATTAAGGTGCTGGACTCCAGGGGAGCCCCTGCAGTGTTTTCTGACCTGGCCTGGGTCCCGCAGAGTCCTGAAGGACCACCCCTGGGCAGAGGCAAGAGAGCAGGAGTTGGCTTTCTGAGGAACCCCACCTGAGACACTTGGGGAAGGCCTGTGGACCCTGAAGTTAAGGGGAGATTTTATAAGAAAGAGGACAGGCCCTGAGATGCCTGGGACAGAGAAGGATGGAAGAACCACAGGATTCCCCTGCTGAATCCGGCAGTGCTTAACTCTTCCTCCCTTCTCCACAGCTTCCTAACCAAAAAAGGCCGGCACATCTGTGCCGACCCCAGTAAGGAGTGGGTCAAGAAATACATCAAAGACCTGAATGCCTCGGGGGCCCCAGAAGCTGTGAGGACCCAGTGACCTTGGTGGGGCCAGGAGAGAGCAGGAGCCTGAGCCAGGGCAATGATCCCACCACCCTGGAAGCCGCCTCTTCTGAGAGTCCCATCTGCTATGCCCAGCCACATTAACTAACTTTAATTTTAGTTTATGCATCGTATTTCATTTTGAAATTTATTTCTGTTGTTGAACGGCATTATGAAATTAGTATTTTCCCTGACATCTCATGACATCGTCTTCATCCTTTCCCTCCAACTCTTCACACATTCACTATGTGGATCAATCAGTGTGATTAGCTTTCTCAGCAGACATGGTACCATATGCATCAAATGACAAATGCTTATTGAATGGTTTTGCTCAGCACCACCTTTTATGAAAGGTGAACCAGCATTCTCCTTGTGATGACTCTATTGATTTTGTTTCACCTAATCAGAATCACAGATTGACAGGAATTCTGGGGGAGGAGTAGGGAAATAGGAAAAGGGGCAGAAACCACAAGATAGGGACTGAGTACTTCCACAGTCATGCCAGACGTTTCCCTGGAGATACTTTCCTGAAAAGTTGAAGCAGACACCATTATTTTATAAACCACATTGTAACTGAAATGCCATAGAAAAATTTTCTACTTAAATGAATACCAAAATGACACTGCGATGCATATGTATGCACACAAGCTCATTTTCATAAATAAAGCTTTCCTCGGAATGATGGCTAACATCTGTTGAGTCTTTACGAAATGCTGGGTTCTGGGCTAAGTACTTACATTAGTGAAAGTCTAGCAAACACCATCCACATCCTAGCAAGGACTCCTTACCTGCAAGTTGGCTGAAAGCCTTGGTCATGTTACCTTTGTTCTCAGTTCTGCTTTTGGGAGGGATGTTTTCCATGACTATCTGAGATGCGGCTTGGGGTTGGGGTGGCCAGAGTTAGCAAACAAAAATACAGAATGGGTCGGGCGCGGGGGCTCAAGCCTGTAATCCCAGCACTTTGGGAGGCCGAGGCGGGCGGATCACGAGGTCAAGAGATCAAGACCATCCTGGCCAACATAGAGAAACACTGCCTCTACTAAAATATAAAAATTAGCTGGGCGTGGTGGCGCACGTCTGTACTCCCAGCTACTCAGGAGGTCTCTGAGGCAGGAGAATTGCTTGAACCCGGGAGGCAGAGGTTGCAGTGAGCCGAGATCGCGCCACTGCACTCCAGCCTGGCACCTGGTGACAGAGCAAGATTCTGTCTCAAAAAAAAAAAAAAAAAAAAAAATACAGAATGGATACTTTTTTAGTGTAAGTATATCCCATGCAATATTTGGGACATACCTGTACAAAAAAAAAAATTATTTGTTCTTTATCTGAAACTCGAATTTAACAGGGTATCCTAAATTGTATCTGGCAACCCTCCGAAGAAGGAATACCGCTTATAGAGGCGTCTGTTTCCTGTTGGAGGTGTCTGTTGATTGGCTTAAGTGTAGAACAGGGCTTCTCAACCTTGAATTCACGTTAGAATCGCTTAGGAGGGCTTTTAAAAATTCCAATGCCAGGGCCTCACATCCAAAGTTACGAATTTAATTGGACTTAGGTGGGGCCTGGCATCAGTAATTTTAAAACTCCCCAGGAGTGTTAGCGCACAGCCGAGTTTGAGAATCACTGTTGGTGTGTGCGCATAGGGTGTTTTTTTTGTTTTGTTTTGTTTTTTCTAAGAGTTTATAAATTTAGTTCTTTTTTTTTTTTTTTTTTTTTATTGCGCATAGGGTGTTTTTAGCCAGCCTTCGGGTTTCAGAGGCAATGCAACTCCGTCCCAATTTTTGAAGGCATCTGATCTAGCTATTTTGGGTTCATTCCATTGGATGGTTAATCATAAGCAGAGACTCTATCAGATACAGTTATTTCTAGAAGTGGGTTTTTAACAGCTCTCTTCCAGCACAGCACCGAGAGCTCTGTGGTCATCTCCTCCACCGCCCACCGGCTCCCCGTTGTATTGACGCCGCATTGCCCCCTGCTGGTGAAACAATGCCACAGGCGTGAAGGCCACCCTCTTCAGCTCCCAGCCTCTGATGAATACAGCTGCACCTTCACGAAGATCACGACTGTTCATTGTGATGGTTAATTTTATGCATCCACTGGGCTAAGCTAAGGGTACCCAGATAGCTGGTAAACATCATTTCTGAGTGTGTCTGTGTGGTGTTCCAGAAGAGATTAGCATCGGAAGACTAAAGAAGATCTGACCTCACCAATGCAGGCAGGCACCATCCAATTCACTGAAGTCTGAGGAAAGGTGACTCTGCTGTCTGCGTTTGAGCTGGAACATCATCTTCTCCTGTCCTCTGACATCCACGCTCTCGATTCTTGAGGCTTCAGACTCAGACGGGGACTTGTACCATCGCCTCCCCTTCTGACCCCTTCTCAGGTCTTTGGACTTGGACCAGGACTGACAACATCTGCTGCCCTGGTTCTCAGGCCTTTGGACCGAATCACACCACTGGCTTTCCTGGTTCTCCAGCTTCAGATGGCAGGACTTCTTGGCTTCCATAATTGTGTGAGCCAATTCCCCTAATAAATATCTCTCTATTTATATCTGTAACAACATTGATCATTGATAGAATATATATCTATATTCTTAGAGAGAAATAGCCTATTGTTTGTGTTTTTCTGGATAATTGACTAATACATTTATTTTATCATCAAGATAAATATTTCAAGGAGGGATCTGAGAAGGAGGTGGACCGGGCTGCTTCGGGACCTGCTTTCCCGTCCTGCCTAGTCTTTCACCGCCTCATTTCTGCTTATGTTAACATTAGCTTGGAGTGGATAACTCTGCTCTTGTAGTCCTGCAAACTCCACATTACTGGATTCTTAATCAGCTTGGTTTTCAGACAGCAAGCAGAAAATACACTTCTTTAAAAAACTACTTTTTTTTCCCTTCTCTGCTATCGGAATCAGTTTCAAAGTAAGTTAATTTCTTTCTTAATGGGTCTTACTAAGACTGATGCAAGAAACAGTCTCCAATACCTTGAGTTTTCCTTTTTGTTAAAACCTTGGCTGGAAAATAGCTTTAGAATACATAACAGGTCATGGGGTAACCAGCTGTTTTGCTAACCCACGGACTTTGACCTTAGCTACTACCCTCAGTCAGTTCTACATTTAGGGACCTATTACTTATAACATTGCAGTCAATCTATATTAGTTTGGGATGGCTTAAGTCACAATGTCAGAAAAAATAACTCGATCTGGCTTAAATGATAAAGGGAACTTGTGAGTTCACATAACTGAAGCTTCAAGAAATAGAATTAGCTTCAGGTAAAACTTGATTCAGTGGTCCTTGTTTCTCCATAGACTGTACATGTCTTTCCATCCCTTAACCCAGGGATCAGCAAACTATGGCCTTCGGGCCCAATTTGACCTACTACCTGTTTTTGGTTGTTGTTGTTTGTTTTTGTTTTTCTTTGAGGTGGAGTCTCACTCTGTTGCCCAGGCTGGAGTGCAGTGGCACAATCTCAGCTCACCTCAACCTCCACCTCCCTGGTTCAAGCAATTCTCCTGCCTCAGCCTCCTGAGTAGCTGGGACTACAGGCGTGTGCCACCATGCCTGGCTAATTTTTGTATTTTTAGTAGAGACGAGGTTTCACTATGTTGGCCAGGCTGGTCTCGAATTCCTGACCTTGTGATCCGCCCACCTCTGCCTCCCCAAATGCTGGGATTATAGGCGTGAGCCACCGCGCCTGCCAACTACCTGTTTTTATATGGCCTGCAAGCTAGGAGGTTTTTACATTTTAAGTGATTGAAAACCAAAGAAGAATATTTTGAGAAATATAAAACTTGTATGAAATTTGAGTTTTAGTGTCCATAAAAAAAGTTTCACTGGAATCCAGTTGGGCTCCTTTGTTTGTGTATTGTTCACAGCTACTTTCACACAACAAAGCAGAGCTGAGTACTTGTGAAGAGACTGTATGACCCACAAAAGCTGAAATAGTTACTATTTGGCCTTTTATAGAGCAAGTTTGCCAACCCATATCTTAATTAATCTTTGCGGCTTAGGGAAGCCACAAAGATTTACTGATTTGTTTGAGCTGATCGATGCCTATAATAAGCAACGTTGATGGTCTTAAAATCCCAAAAACTACCAGAGGGGTTGCTTTTCCAAAGAGTCATTTAAGGATGAAAGAGAAAGAACTTGGAACCCAACTAGTATCTACCAAATGTATCTAACTTTCTTATATAATAAATATGTGGTAATATAGATATTGGTATAGAGATACACATATGGAATGTATATTCTGTATACATAGTTTTACATTGATATCATAGACACCTTTCATTTCAGTATGTAGATCTACTTCATTCTTTTCAGTAATTTCGTGCTTATTATGTGGCTATACCATGATGGTTTAAACTGTGCATCTTTTAAAGAATTTATTTCTATTGGTTGTTTTTACAAACAGAGCTGCAAAGAACAGCAATGTGCCAACACTTTGTGTCTTTTTGTTTGTTTTTGAGACGGAGTCTCACTGTCACCCAGGCTGGAGTGCAGTGGCGCAATCTCGGCTAACTGCAACCTCTGCCTCCTGGATTCAAGCAATTCTCTTGTCTCAGCCTCCCAAGTAGCTGGGATTACAGGCACCTGCCACCATGCCTGGCAGATTTTTGTATTTTAGTAGAGATGAGGGTTCACCATGTTGGCCAGACTGGTCTCGAACTCATGACCTCAAGCTATCCACCTGCCTTGGCCTCCAAAGTACAGGGATTACAGGAGTTAGCCATCGCGCCTGGCCCTACTTTGTTTCTTTAGATAGTGTTTCTTGAAATAGATTCCTAGAAGTAAGATAGATTGAAGAGTACGTAAATTTTAAATTTTTCTATAGACTGTGTCATTGCACTTCAAAAATGCTGATTACCAATATTTCACTTTTTGATACTAAAAAATAGATTGTTTAAAACACACAAAGTAAGTGGTACTTATCAAAAGGTTAATATATTTTGCATTTCTCACAAGTATGTTGAATTTCTTCCTGTTGCATTTTACAGCAGGAATCCTGACTCAGTCCAACTTTCTTATACTTAAAAATATAACGTAGGCCAAGAGTTAGCAAACGTTTTCTATAAAAGGTCAGATAGTAAATATTGACGTCTTTGTGGGCTATATAATGTCTGCTACAACAATGTGACTTCACCTTTGTCTTGGGAAAGCTGTGATAGACAATATATAAAAGAGTGGGGGTGGCTGTGTTTCAACAAAACTTTATGTAAAAAACAGGGGTCATGCTAGATTTGTTCTGAGGACCATAGTTTCTTCACCTCAATCTAGGCAATCCGTCAAATAATTCTGCATTCACAATAGAAGTCTTGTTGTATATATTGTCTGACGGTCCTTCCTTTCTCTAATGTTAACCACTGATTTTGTGGAGCATGGATTCTAGGGAAATAATACCCAGGTAAGATGTCTATTACCATGTGAATCTTATTTCTAAAAGAGTGGTTAAATTCTTATTGAGGCCGGGCGCAGTGACTTATGCCTGTAATCCCAGCACTTTGAGAGGCTGAGGCAGGCGGATCTCTCAAGTTCAGGAGTTCAAGATCAGCCTGGCCAACATAGTGAAGCACCATCTCTACTAAAAATACAAAAATTAGCCGAGTGTGGTGGCATGCACCTTTAATCCCAGCTACTTGGGAGGCTGAGACAGGAGGATCACTTGAACCTGGGAGGCGGAGGTTACAATGAGCCGAGATCACACCACTGTACTCCAGCCTGGGTGACAGAGTGAGACTCCAACTCAAAAAAAAACCGAAAGTCTTATTGGCAAATTCAGTAGTTTTTGGTCTTTAGTCTGCATATATATCACTTGGGAGTTTGGTAAAAATCTAGATTCCCACATCCAAACCCAATTCTCTTGTGAGCATTTTAATCAACCATCTCAGGTGGCCCTGAGATGCTCATAGGTTTGCGTGTTAGTTACCTTATTTATTCGCTGCATGACCATGGATAAGTTGTTCTAACTCTCTGAGATAACAGTCCCTCTTCTGCCAAATGGGAATCTTAATAGTACTTAGCCCTTGGAGGCACTGTTAGAATTTGAAGGACAATGAATAATTTTCAAGAGAGCTTGATTAGTGAGAAAAATAAACTTAAATGCATGAATATATATATCAAGCATGAATTTACTTAGTGCATATGCATTACACACTGGGTGCATAATATTTATAAAATAATCATTGTTTTATAAAATAGTGTTTCATTATTTGGGGAGAGGCATTATTGCCGTTTCCTTCCTGTTGACTTCCCCCTCATCAGATTTTTCAACTCTTCCCCTCCTCCCATCCCTCCCCCTTGTTTTGTCACAAAACAAAGCCAATAGAATCACCAACATTTTAAGACTGGTTTACTCAAAACGAACTCATTATTTTACATAGTGGAACACAGAATTGTTAAATCATGTTCTATAAATATTTGTTGGTTGACAGCTCTGGAACAATGTCCTGTAGAAAAAGCTGAACGTAGCCACCCACCTTGTATGAGAGCTGCAAAGAGCAGCCATGCGCCTGAATATGTGTCAACCACTGTGTGACTGTGACTGAAGGGCCTAAGGAAGGGGTGTAGAGAGTGTTGTGGGATCCCTTCCGACAAGCAGTCAAGAACACATAGAAATACATCACAAAAATTAAATAATCTAGATAAGTTAAAATGCATGCTAAGAAGAGTCCCAGGGCGTTATTGCTTAGATAGGGGCAGGCTCAGGAATTGAAGGGGTCCCTAGGGCCCAGGTCCCTGCTTCCTAATCTGCCCAAAAATGTAACAGTGTCTTGTTGCTTCCAGGTCACTCAGGGATTTGACTCTGAGGTCAATGATGCACTTGGCACTGGAACTCGGTGGGGTTGGCACAGACCTGCCAGCTTCAGCCACTTTCATTCTGAAAGCTGTTAAAAGAGACAGAGTTGTAAAAATTGAGGAATCAGCAAGGGAATTCCTGGTCCCATGCTGGCTTCCCCTTTCTGCCTTGGCAAGCGTAGGGCCTGTCCACTTGCTCAGGGCTCTTTACCCAACCTCAGCTCCCTAGACCTCTCCTCAGTGGCTCAGGGGGCTCCTCAGGCAGCCTCCTCCTGCTAACACTTCTTCCTCTCTTCCCTCTGCCAGGGGCAGCTCTTCCGTGGTTTCATGCAGACCCCAGGTCAGACCAGAAAACACCTCTATGGCCCTTCCCTGTGTCCCACCATCAGATAGGGCCTCAAAGGCCCGGGGTCCCCAGGATAGCTCTCATGCCAGCTGGTGCCCTTGCAGGCTACCCCCCCTCCTAGTCCTGCCTCTCTCTAGAGATGGGCAAGAGCACCAGCCCTTACCTAGCATCAGCTGTTAGTTTCACAATGGCCATCTACCATTTTGCTAGGGGTCTTCTGAGGGTCATAGGAGAAGCAGCAGATGCTTGGGTGCTTGGGGATCTGGGCATTCTGACGGAAGGAGCAGCATGACCCTGAGTCATTTTTTCACTGGGGGACAAGTGAGCCAACTCCTACCCAGTGATAAAATCGGAAGGAAGTAGATGGAGACAGCACCGTTCAGGGGATGATCTGGGGATGAGAAGAACTGGCAGGAAGTTGGGGATGTCTTGTTTCACCACGTTTCCCTTCCGTTTCTGTTTGAGTCTTAGATTTGGTCTCCATCTCCCTCTGCAGGAATTGCAGCTGATTAAATAGTCTGCCTCCTGTTCCAGCTCTACTTGGGGAACATAATATGGTCTAAGAAGAGATTTTTCCAGCAAGAGACCATCTCTGCAAATCACCTGTGAGGCAGATCTGTGGTGATTTTATGACTCAGCTGGCCACTGAGAAGCCATTATAGCTGGGTTCTGCCCTTATTGAAACCTACTCAATGTTCTCCTTCCCTAGGTTAAGACCGTACCCTGCTTTTAAGGTTTATAGAATAGACAGTGAAAACTCTCTAGGGATGAAAATCTTCCTGAACAGATAGCCCAGGGCATTTTGAAAATCCCTTGGGAAACTCTCTGTTTCACTTGCGCACCTCTGTCCTTGGACTTGGGTGATGTACTTCGACTCCAGCCAGAGACTGCGGGAAACAACAGCAAAAGGCAGGAGGAAGACAGACTCGAGAGAGGAGGCCCAGGAACAGGGGGGCCATCATGAGTGAGGAGGATGTGAGGGCCCAAGGGTGTGAGCAGAAGAGGACAGGGCTTGGGCAGTCAGTCGCCAGTCCCCTTCTCGGGTCCAAGCTGTGTCCTCTTCTCTTACGAGGTGAGCCCTGAGTCATGAGAAGATGGAAACTGGGGCTGATGCGAGAGGATGTTTTTAAGCACAGTGGTGTCTTGTTGACTTGCAAAGGCAAGGGGGTCTTGGGTAACCACAGGGCTCAGGGTGTCTGCAAGAATAGTTCAAGGGTTCACTTGTCTTGGGGCTGTTTATGGGGAAGTGGTTTCCACAGCAAGAGGAGGTGAGATAGTGGTGTCACCCCTGGACCACACTTAGCTAGTTCTTTCTCACTAAAGCTCTGTAGTCATAGTTTCCCCTGGCAAAGCGGAAACTTCTGTGTTATCCCACAGCTGTTCTAATGGTGTGGACTTGACTTATGCAATGATGCCAGGAGTCCTGAGCAGCACAGCCCAACTTAAACCACACACAGATGGACAGAGCTGTATTAGTGAAGCCTGGGCTACAGAGCAATGACAGTACAGCTAAGCTCTCAGACATTCAGACTGTTCATTCAAGACTGATATGCACTAAGCAAAGGACCTAAGGATGTGTTTAACATGGGTGCTAATATGCATAAGGAAACTTGAAATAAATGTTCTTAGCCTTTGACCAAGAGGGTCCATGTCTAGGAATCTATTCTCTGTAGAAATAAATTCAAATATGAAAAAAAGAACAATGCATAAGTGTATTTGGCCCCTAGCATATTTATAGCATCTTAAAATTGGACCCAATTTAAATTACCTATGATATGGAAATGGCTAAGAAAATTATGGTATCTTCCCTTGATTGGCTATTAGGCAGCCTTTACAAACAATGCAATGATATGAGAAATCCTTAAGTTATGATAAGTTTAAAAACCTCAGGATGCAAATCGGCTTATTTTAATCATGATCCACCTAGCATTTAGGATTTGGTCAATCCCACATCATGTATTTTTGTGGGTGCAGTTCCCAGGAAAAAGGAGGAATAAAAATTGCAAGTATGAAGTGTCTTGTTGGCTTGCAGTCTTCTTGTCTACCCCTTTGTCCACCCACTATGTAAAGACTCCCCCTCTATTCCTTACTATGGGCAATTTCTACTGATGACTCATCGTTCTAAGAATTCTCTCCCCCTCCTCCTGCATCCTCAGTGCCCCATCTTTGGCTGGTATGAAGGAAGGTGTGCTTGTGGTAGGGCAAGTTCTATCTTTCTCAGTATGTTCTGGAGTGGGTATGCAACCCCATTTTCTAGTGGTTACCTTGACATCATGAAGATCTTGTGTCTCTTTTGCTCTAGATTTGGGCAATAGTCATTCATTGGGCAACAGGAAATAACACAAGTCAGCATCTTCCTAAAAATAAAGTAATTCAGGAAGGTGGACAACTAATAGTTTCTAATCTAGAGAGCAAAGGAGAAGAAATGTTTATCACACACAAAGTACTAGTGCTTTTTACTAATCAAGACAAAAATTAACAGGAAAAAGACAAACACATTATAGTGAAACATGTTTTCATTGTTAGTGAAAGAGAAACACATATAGTGAAAATGTGAGTTTCTGGCATCAGGAAACATGCAGAATAGATGCTGGTCATCTATTCTGCATGTTTCCTGATGCCAGAAACTCACATTTTCTCAGGGGAAATTCTTCCCCATAATTCTCAGGCTTTAAATTTTTGTAAAATTCATTAAACCCAAAGATTCAACTTATGTGCCTTGATTAACTTAAGCAAATCAATGAAACCCATCCCCATGACCACAGCGATTGGTTAGGAATTGGGTTCCTAAGTCCGTCAAATCCGAAAGGGCCTAGTGATGTTTTTTCCAATGGAAACACAGACTCACTCTTCCCCTGCAGACAATGAATAAGGATTCATGTAACACTGGCAGGTACTGGCAGCCACCCAGGGCCTCCCACAGGAAAGGCAGATCAGAAAGAGAAGCAAAGCGGACCCATGAGATACCACGGGGCTGCTGCGTCCAGCCTTGCTTGGCACTAGGGCCACTTTTATACCTTACAATCTTGGAGCCACAAGGTGCATTTACTCAAGCCTCTTTGAGTTTGGTTTGCTTATTTGTTTTCTGCCTGGAAACTGCCAGCATCCTGAGAGATGGAGAGATCTGTATCTGTACAGAGATATGGGATGTGTTAAAAGTCACAGGTCCTGACTGAAGTGTGGAACTGACTGAAATGAGAAAGCAGGAGGTAATTTGGTGAGGACCTTATTAAATGGAAGTGATTTTTAAACCTTACATGCATCAGAATTACCTGGAGCCTTGTTAAAACACAGATTGCTGGGCCTTAGTCCATTAAGAAGTGATGTGGGGCTGAGAATGTGTGTTTATACCATGTTTCCAGATGATATTCACGATGCTGTCCTGTCTGGGCACTACCTTTTGCAATACCCATTAGAAGGTATTGCACATGCTGGTTAAACTATGGTCTGTCTTATTTTGATGCTAAAAGCCTGTGCCAAATACTAAGACTGCAGCATTAAGGAATCTGATAGAAAAGATTCTGAATATTGGAGTTTAGTAGCTATGTATTATATCAGTAAGGTCCTTTAAGAAAGAGTTTAGGCTACTTTGAAATGGGCTCATTGGAAATTGAAAAAGGAAGAAATTCAACTTGCTAAAAAAGTCCCTTCCAACCTGTTGACTGAGAATCCAGTAATGGGAGACTTGAAGGGCTGTAAATGCAGGATTTTCTACTCTAAAATAAAGTTAGCATGAGCAGAGACAGGAAGATAAGAGAACTAACAAGGCCAAGTGTCAAATATTCATCACCTCCACATTGGCCAAGATGCAGGCAGAGGTCTGTCATCAGGGGCTGGGAGGTAGGGGTGACAACCGTGGTGAGGTCTGTGCTAGAAACTGCACATCCCCAACCCCAGTTAAAATGCAAATGCAAGCTACGTAACTGACAACCTCTCTGCTTCTGGCTACCTAGCCCGTAAATTGATCAGAAGCAAATAGTAGCCTATGAACATTAGAAGGGAGTCACATTGCCAAAGAAACCATAAGACTGGCTCCAGACAGTCATTGATGACACAATACCTAAGGCAACCTCGGGCTAACTCACACAGACAGGAAGTCAGCAGCCTCCACATTGCACATCTCAGATTGTCCGTGGAGGACATTCCCCCAAGAAGAAGAGCTAGGGACTGTCAGACAGGCTGAACTGCTTATAAATGGAATTCCCATTCTCCCATTCCCTAACAGGGATCTTTGTTCAACTTGCTCTGCTTGTTTATAACACTTGTATTTAGGGAGTGTTGGGCATGATTAAACTTCATTTAGCTTTGGGTTTCTGGATCTTGAGAAATAATTCAGTGCAGGCAAATTTTGTGTGCCCCTGTATTTTTTGCTGAAAGCCAATAAAGAAGGAATGATGACACCTTCACTGCATTTATGGGGACAAAAGCTGCTCGTGTGTGTGTGTGTGTGTGTGTGTGTGAGAGAGAGAGAGAGAGAGAGAGAAAGAGAGGGAGAGAGAAAGAGGGAGAGAGAGAGAGAGAGAAACCTTTCCCAAAGGATATGTTTGCTGCTGTACCCTCATTATATGAAAGCCATCATGGCATCAAAACTGTAAGCCGGGCTGAGCTCTACCCTCTCTGCATCAGCTCAGAGTCCCTACCAGAAGGCGGTTGTGCTGGGTAGAATATCACCCATCAAAAAATAGGGTAAGATGAGACCAGAGAGGTAAGCTATGCAAGCTAATCGGAAAATAGCTCAAAGTTTTGTTTTTTGTTTGTTTGTTTTTTGTTTTGAGACAGAGTCTCGCTCTGTCACCAGGTGCCAGGCTGGAATGCAGTGGCGCAATCTCGGCTCACTGCAACCTCCGCCTCCCGGGTTCAAGCAATTCTCCTGCCTCAGCCACCTGAGTAGCTGGGACTACAGGTGCACACCACCACGCCCAGCTAATTTTTGTATCTTTAATAGAGACGGGGTTTCACCGTGTTGGCCAGGGTGGTCTCGATCTCTTGACCTCGTGATCTGCCCGCCTCAGCCTCCCAAAGTGCTGGGATTACAGACATGAGCCACCGCGCCTGGTCCATAACTCAAAGTTTTAAAAGTGCGGAATATAAAAAGAAAAAACCCTCATTCCTAAAAAAAAAAGAAACCAACTCATTTCCTCAAAGAAACAACAGCAATTTGATGTGTATCTTTCCAAATATTTGCCTATGTAAATATATATGTGTATATGGCTTTTAAAAATAAAAACAAAATAATATTCTTTACAGATAGTTCTGTAGCATATATAGAGAGTATATATGAATATACTGAATGTAAATAGATATATCTTTTGCATGTAATATTATGGACACTTTCCATAGATATAGATGTGTGTTATTTTTTTTTACTGACTGCAGAATATTCCATTGATGGACATCTTAATCCTCTACTAATTAATCCCCTACTGATGACTGTTTGCATCTGCTTGCTCTTTACCAACCATACTGCAAAGAATATCCTCATGTCTACATATTCTTATCTTTTGGCAGTGTTTCTGTAAAACAAATTCCTAGAAATGGGACCAGGTCAAATGGGATGTAGGTCACATAGTATGTGCATTTTAATGTTTGCTAAGTAGCAGTGTTTAATTACGCTTTAAAGAGTTTGAACACTGCAATTCTAAACATGTTTGGACACAAGAATTAGATTATTTTAAACAAAATGAAATAAGCATAGCTCATAAAAACACATTTTGTTTTCACACAAGTATTTTGAATTTCTCTTCCTTCTGCAAAAAGGACCCTAGCTTAGTATGCATTTCTTGTACTTATAATGCAAGCAATCCATCTGTTAAATAATGTACCTTTCACAGTAAACAGAATTCTGCTCCACACAGAAGCTGGTTGTCTTTTCCTTTTTAAACATTAGCTGTTTATTTTGTAGAGTGCAGATTCTAGAGAAATAATGTATAATACACCTGCTGCCATATGCAGATAGTTACCACATTTAGAAAACAGTGGTGAATTCTGTTGACAGTGGTTCTCAGTCATTAGCATGCTATGGAACACTTCATAAGCTTGATAAAAATGTCAGCTCCCAGGTCTATACCTAAAGATTCTTACGTAAGTGGCTTAAATGATCACTGCTCAAACACTCTATGTCCACTCAGAATCCTGACCAGAAAGTGGTTGCAATGGATGGATATCATCCGATAAAGAATAGGGTAAGATTTGAATATAGGTGGATAGTGTTTTGGGAAAGAACTTGGTCAGTGGTTAAGAGCATAGTCTGTAGTTCAATAAAAGTCCAGTTCTGGAGCTCAGTTGTACCATTTATATGCTGTGCAACCTCAGCCAAATTGCCTAACCTGAGCCCTGGGTTACTTTTGTCAAATGGAGATATTAATAGTACCTAAGCTGTACTATTTCATTGGTAAAAATAAATGAACAATGCATAAAAAGCACTCAGTAGAAGTAAGCCTCAAAAATGTGGGTAATTGCTATTAAAAGCTTGATTCATCATGAACAGGCACCTCAGAATACTCTGCCTAACAGTGTCCATTCAAGTAATAAATTCTCCTAAAGCAGAGGAATTCTCCTAGAGCATGCATATTATGATTTACCTTATAACACATTCGTAGTTTCAATGTTCCAGCACTGTGCCCCCATTGCAAAGTGGATGACTCTGTCCCTACTCCCCTCCCAATTTCCCTCCATTGCACAGCTTCCTAATCTTTGCCTATGATTCCTATTAACCGGTGGTTTTGACTTGCCAGAAAAACAAAACCAAACTCAATACTGGTTCACCTTTTAAAAGAGCATCTTTATTATTTCAAATAAAATAACAAAGGCATCTGATCCACATTTGTCAGTCTGGCGGCTTTGGTACCCTGACTGCCTACAGCAGGCCGATGACAGCCACTTGGTTGTCACCAAACACAGTGTGAGGGACGAGGGAGGGGACAGGGGGAACTCTCAGAACAAACAATCACAAACATGCTGTGAAATTGAAAATAAATTATAAAACTAAATAGTTTAAATAAATTAAATTTAAGTTAAGAAGAGTCCCACAGTGTGGCTGTTTGGCAACAACCAGTCCATAGGAGAGGTAGCTGTGGAGGCCACAGGGATGTTCCCAAGGCTCAGGTTCCTGCTCCCCCACGGGGCCCACCAAGGTCACTGGGCCTCGAAGCTTCTGGGCACCTCAGGCATTCAGCTCCAGGTCACTGACGTATTTCTGAACCCACTCCTGGCTGGGGTCAGCACAGACCTGCCGGCCTCTCTTGGTTAGGAAGCTGTGAAGAAGGGAGGAAGGGTTAAGCATGGGGGGAATTCAGCAGGGGGATCCTGGGCCCACCATGGCCGCTTCATCCCTCTCTCTGTCCTGGGCAGCTCAGGGTCTGCTTGCTCTCTCCGGGAACTCCTGCCTATCTCTGTCTAGAGAGCTTTTCTCAGTGACTCATAGAGGCGGCCTCAGAGGGTCCTGCTGCCTCCTTCTTCCTGTCCCTTTCCTCTGAGCTGGGGCAGCCCTCCTGACTCTGTAACACCCACCCCACTCCAGCCCCAAGTCAAGTCATACCTTGGAGCCCTGGGTCCGGTATCCCTGATAGGCTCTGGAAGGCTGGCCCTTTCCGGAATGGCCTTCTGGCCTGTCTCTGCCCCCACTCAGACCCTCCCTACCTCCCTAGAGGTGAGCAGGAAGACTGGCACTTACATGACACCAGGCTTGGAGCACTGGCTGCTGGTCTCAAAGTAGTCAGCTATGAAATTCTGTGGAATCTTCCGGGAGATGTAGCTGAAGCAGCAGGCGGTCGGCGTGTCAGCACCAGCTGTGGAGAAAGGAAGAGAATGAGCCTGAGGCACAGCTCACAAGAAAAGGCCAGGTAGCTTCTGATCCCCAAGCGGGTGAGAAAGGTAGGCTTGCTCAGACCAAGTGACTAGAAGGCATTTGGGCATTTTTGCAGAGAAACGTCTCTGTCTTTGTTTCTGTCTATATTCTTTCCCCTTGACTCTTCATTGCGGGTTCTCTGTTTCTCTGTGTGATCCAGATACCTGAACGGACTGTTCTCTTAGCTCTCTTCAGAGAATTACGTCTAGTTCAAGAAGTCATACCCCAGCCCAAGAGAAGCCTTGGACATCTCTTGTAAGACATTCAAGGGACAGAGCTCCTGGGAGAGCTAAGGTGAGCTGGAGGGTGAATAACAGATGCCATTGGGAAGTAACCAGTCCTGGATTCTGCCTCTTGCAAACTGATTTGTTTCAAACCCTGCTTTTCTATCTGTACAAGGGACTGTAATTCCCCTGCCTCCACCTAGATTATCATACCTGGAGACTAGGAGGGCTAAGACCCCTTCTAGAGATAAAAAATAAAAGTCTTGAAAAGAAAGACCAAGATGTTTTGCCGCCCTTTAACAAGTTCTCTCTTTTCTCTTGGGTCTCTCAGGCCACAGGAAAAGACTGATGTGGTCTAACCGTGGCCAGAGAGTGGTGATAGCCACAGTGACAACATGGACTCACATGGTGCAGAGAAGACCTGGCTGCAGAGAGCCATGGCGCAGAGGAGGACGGCAAGGGCAGCAGCAGAAACCTTCATGATTCTGAGCAGGTGATGGAATGTGGGCTCGAGTGTCTGCAGAACCAAGAAGGGACTGGCCACTCTCTGCTGCCTGCGTCCTTCTGAAGTCTGAAGCCATCTCTTCTTCTCTTTATAGGCAACCCTGGCAGATGGGGAAATAGAATCTGGGGGTGAGGAGGGAAATTTTTAAGCATAGTGAGGGTGTCATGCTGAGTGTTGCATAATTCAGGGTCTGTGGTGACCACAGGGGCTCAGGATATCCAAGAATAGCATCTCTGAGCTATGCTCTAACTCTCAGCTCTCAACTCATGACTGGTTCTAGCTTCATGAGGAAATGGTTTCTCCTGTGAGTATAAGAGGAATGCATGTCAAGCCTATTTTTAGCTGGTCCCTTCTCATAAGAATTGGTCTATGCATGAACTCTCCAGCCCCATTCCT
Organism: Ateles fusciceps; assembly: GCA_036589455.1. Taxonomy (NCBI): domain Eukaryota; kingdom Metazoa; phylum Chordata; class Mammalia; order Primates; family Atelidae; genus Ateles; species Ateles fusciceps. The sequence continues at coordinate 4,551,907 of JAZHEH010001132.1, forward strand.
TCCCACAGAGCTGCATTTCTGCTTCCTCAGCTGCTCTAACCACAGGGATAAGGTCGATGGGCTAATGTTGTGGAGGGCTTCACAGCCCTCCCTCCTCCCAGAGGCAAGGAACTGAATGAAAGTTGGAGGAATTGAAAGTATGAAGTCACGTTTCAGTCATTTGTCTATTTATTAGTCACAGAATGACTAGGGCACTGGGTTAAACACTAGTTGTGGATCATAAAAATACTTTAGAGGTGGGTGTCAATATGTCAGGTGCCTAGAAATATTTATAGCTATTAACCAAGAAAAACATTTCTAGTAAGGAGTTCCGTGGAAACAACCCAAATATGGCGCCACCTTCGAACATAAAGATACCTGATATAGCATCATTTTTAACTCTAAAATAAGCAAAGCTAAACTTTTCTGTATCAGGGAATGATCAAATTATGACATATCTACTAGATGATGTATTATTAAGTCCCTAAAACGAATGTAGTGGCACAAATATGTTTATAACATCAGTGGTTTAAAAAAAAGCAAGATACAATATTATACAAATTCTACAAAATTTGAAGAAATGTACAAATATATATATATATATTATTTCCATGCCAACCCTAGACATGGAAAAAATAAAAAGCCTTGGAAATACATGGCTTAAAGCATGAATAGTGCTTATATTTGTGTGATAGATCCATGGGCGATTAATTTTCTTATGTTTTTCTTTTTCTGAATTTTTCTCATTTTATTTAGTGAGACTGTATTACCTTCTTGGTCAGCCCACAAATTTGTGAACTAATTTTGTTTTAAAACATTTACAACATCACTGGCTGAAACGTGGGTTGTTGTCAGTTGTTTAATCTGAAAGAAATTATTGATAAATACGCTAAAGTTTCTGTTCAATGGCCTTTGCCAAAATGAAGTCTTGTTTTCCCAATTCCTTGAAGCATTTTAAGGATCTTATACTGTATTTACATAAATAATGCCAAACTGAAGCAGGTTTTTCCTTATTCTTTTCAATACGTAATTTCAGTGGTGTGGAAAGGTCTCTACCTTCTCAGCCATATTATACGCTTTTTTTTCTTTTCCATACTTTATTTTATTCTTTCATAATCAATCAGCATACCTCACTTTATAATGAGAAATAGATTTAGTTGGTTTTAATGGCCTTTGTTTCTGAGCTGCCCCTGGTCTCATAGGGGCAGGTAGAGTAGTATGTGGACAGGTAATTGTAGCACTTAGCATAGTATGCTAAGACTCCTAGTAGAAAAAGAGAGGAAAGCTCAGAACCCCGCGAGGGGAAGAAGTGACCTTCCACCAGAGTGGGGGGGAAGGCTTCATGGAAGAGATGGAACTTTAGCCGTATCTGGATAATTGCCCTGGATTTAGGCATCTATAGAGGGGTGGACAGTGGAGGGCTAGCTGATGCAGAGTCCTGTGTGTGACATTATGGGCTTGGAGGAAAGAGGGGGTGCTTCAATGGAGCTGCAGAGCGGTGGGGGTGAATATGGACAATAAAGCTAAATTGGGACCAAACTAGGACAGGCCTTGAATTCCCCCCAAAGGGGTTAGAGTTGATATGTTTGATACCGGAGAACAATGGAGGACAGAAGCCAAGTGGGACCACGCCTTTGGAATTCTGTCCTTCCTAAGTGTCTATAGAGTTTAGGTCTTTCCACACACATGAGCTCTGCTTCCATCGTACCCCAATGAGTGCTGATGAGGGAGGAGAAGCAGAGGCAGGATCAGGGGCCATGATAGGTTTCACTGGAGCTTTGGCATACACATATCTTCCCATATTGCTACCAATTCCAAATAAAGGCAACTTTGCCACTTGTTTCATTAGAAACCTACATCACAGGCAACACCTCCTTCTCACCCCACTCTCTGCCTCCAAGCTCTCAGTTGATTCCCCAAATTGCGTTCCCTTACTCACTTCTTAGGGGAACCCCCACCATACTCATGATTCCGTTTCTGAGAGCTGGCTTCTATGAGTTGAAGAGAGTGAGAAAAGGAAATGGAAACTGCTGAATCAGTCAGTTTTCTGATAAGGGGCATCCTCTACCTCTGTGATTACAACCCAGTGTGTTATAATTAGTTACCGACGTCATTTGTTCTTCAAAAATCTAGACCGTGTCCTGTTGATTTTATTTTAATTTATTTCCTCAAGAAGTTTATAGTTTAATAAAGGCAATATGGGAGTTTGAAAACAAACTTTTATTTCGTGCTAATGATAGATTAGTAACTACACAAATTTTAGTTCACAATAAGTAATATTTATTGAGTGATCACCATGTGCGAATTTCCATAATAGGGATTTACATGTTTGAACTCTTAATATTCAAAACAACCCTATGATTTAATTACCATAATACTTTCTCAGCTGAACAGGTGAAGAAGCCTGTTCAGCTGAGAAAACAGTTAAGCAATTTTCCGATGGCCGTAAAGCTGATGACTACCAGAGCAGGGATTCACATCCAGGTAGTCTGACTCTAGGTACCACACGCTACACGTCTTGTACCACAGCTTATTATATTTGATCCTCACAACAATGCTGTAATGGCAGATTTTTTAAGAGTGTTTTCTCAGATTTTAGACCAACTTTAGACCATGTCTTGTTGGTTAATTTAAACCAAATCCTAGCACATGATGATTATAACATGATGAACCTCCTGACCTAGCCTCTATTTCTTATCATTGTGTTCTGTTTCATAAAGATGATTTACAGAATATAGAATATAGAATATAGAATTCTATCTCAGTGTTTATATATTTGTAAGACTTTCCCTATCAATCCCCAAACCAGGAAATAGCCCTTTACTATGTGTTTTTGCTTGGATTGAAACATAGTTGCAAGCATAGCATGTGCTTAATTTATATCTGTTGAATGAATAATGTAAGGGAGGCATAGGATGGTTGAGTTGGGAGGGTCTTAGACATTTTCCAGGTGGTAAATTCATGTTCCCAGTTGAAATGACATGCCCAGGGTTATACAGATGGAATTGGTCAGTTTTATATTCTACTGTCTGTGTCATTTACTAATGTATCTCCAGTGATAACCACAATGCCTGATATATAGTGAAGCATAATATATATTTGATGACTAAATAAATCACTGATTTGACTAACAATATGTGTTATGCCTGAACTCTCACTATGGAGTTGAAATACTAATGGGAAAGGTAGGATTAAAAAGGCCATGGAGAGAGGGAGGAGGGAGAGGATGAGGAAAAATAACTAATGGGTACTAGGCTTAATACCTGGGTGACAAAATAATTTGTACACCAAACCCCCATGACACAAGTTTACCAATGTAACAAACCTGCACATGTATCCCTGAACTTAAAAGAAAACACACAGAGAGACAGAGAGAGAGAGAGAGAGAATATGAGAATATCAATATACAAAAAATTAGCTGATTGTGGTGGCACATACCTGCAGTCCCAGCTACTCGGGGGGCTGAGACAGGAGAATTGCCTGAACCCAGGAGGTTGCAGTGAGCAGAGATTGCACCACTGCACTCCAGCCTGGGTGACAGAGTGAGACTCCATCTCAAAAAAAAAAAAAAAAAAAAAAAGAGAGAGAGAGACAGAGAATTGAGGGTGCTGATAAATATGTAATTTGAAAGAGAAATGTAAATTAAACTCATATAAAGAAGTTTTCAGTAACTTGAATCTAAAAGGTTATGATTTGCTTTAAAAAGAAAGAGAAAGAAAGAAAGGAGAGAGGAAAGAGAGAAAGAAAGAAAGAGAAGGAAAGAGAAAGAAAGGAAAGAGAGAAAGAAGAAGGAAAGAAAGAAAGGAAGGAGGAAGGAAGGAAGGAAAGAAAGAAAGAAGGCTATGGTGTCACAGTCTTGATCTTTGGGAAACCAAGCACCCAAGATTCCTTAGGTGATGGTGACAGAAAGTAGCCAGTAGTCAACACTGTGGATCCTTCCGCATGGAGGGAGTTGATTTGTGTACCAGTGTTCTGGCTCATTTCCATTTCTGGCATGAAATGGAAGCTTCTCTGTAACCTGACCCCTGTCTACCTCTTTGGCCTCATGGCTTTCCATGTTCAGATTTCCTGAAAACCAAGACTCAGCCTTTTTGCACTACCTGTGGTTCCTTAAATGTGCAGCTCTCTTCTCTGCTTTTAATGAAGGAGGCATTGACTTGGTAAAGCACAATTTCCCCTTCTTGTAAACCACAGGGCAGAGTGAAATACTATGAATGTGGGCACATCCCATGACAGTTGCCGAGATTAATATTTAGAACAGTTAAGGGAAAACACTAGATAATTCCCCCGAATTTTCTTTTCTTTTCTTTTTTCCTTTCTTTTTTTTTTTTCAGACGGAGTTTCACTCTGTTGCCCAGGCTGAAGTGCAGTGGCGCAATCTCAGCCTCACTATAACCTCCGCCCCTCCTTCCTCTCCCCCTGGGTTCAAGTGATTCTACCACCTCAGCCTCCCAAGTAGTTGGGATTACAGGCGCCCACCACCACGCCCGGCTAATTTTTGTATTTTTAGTAGAGACAGCGTTTCACCATGTTGGCCAGGCTGGTCTCGAACTCCTGACCTCAAGAAATTGCCTGCCTTGGCCTCCCAAAGTGCTGGGATTATAGGCGTGAGCCTGCAAGCTGTGGCCTGTAATTCCCTAAATTTTCTAGAAAAAGAGAGAAATCCACAGATCTTGGTGTTCAAAGACATGCAAAACAGAAAAGACATTTTACATCAGAATAACAGAAACTTTGGCTGTTATGCTAACATAGCACACTTCCCTTTTCTGATTTATTCATGTTCTAGAGCCAGGCATCTTGGCTTCAGTTTCAAATCTGTTGTGTGTCAGCTGTGTGTTTTTCTATAGGTTACGTATCTCTCTGTGCTTCAGTTTCAAGTGTAAAAGGCGATAATTACAGCATCTACCTCAGAGGGCCACTGCATTAATATCTATGAAAGGCAGAGATCATTACTGGTTCACAGTAAGTGCTCTGTTAAGTGCTATCTACTATGATTTCTATTACCATTTTATTATTATTGAAATATTTTAATACATTCATTTTATATCAAAAACAAGTGCAGGTCTCTTGTTCTTTGCCTGTATACCCCTGTCCCTGTTTTTGCCTGGCTAATCTCAGTTCAATCTATAATAAAGTTAGAGCAACGTAAGTGGACTGATGTGACTAGCAGAATGATTAAATACAACTTTTGGTGTATCTATGCAATAAAATATCATGCATATTCATGCCATTTTTGAGTAATATTTAAGTTTATAATGACACAGAAGAAAATTAGATAACAATAATAAGACATACTAGTTTATGAAAGAATATTAAGTACCAATAGTAAAATATAAAACTAGGTACAGAACGATAGGGCAATTTTAATTTTCTTATTTATGCTTCCCTATATTTTCTCAATTTTGTACAATGACCATGTATATTTTCTGTAAAAGAAAAACAAACTAATATAATTTTTATTTTTTTGTCTGTCGTCTAGGCTGAAGTGCAATGGTGAGATCTTGGCTCACTGCAACCTCTCTCTCCCAGGTTCAAGAGATTCTCATGCCTCAGCCACCTGAGTAGCTGGGACTACAGGTGTGCACCACCACGCCAAACTAATCTTTTGTATTTTTAGAAGAGACGGGGTTTCACTTGGTTGGCCAGGCTGTTCTTGAACTCCTGACCTTAGATGATCCACCCATCTCAGCCTCCCAAAGTGCTGGGATTATAGGTGTGATGCTCGGCCTATAAATTAAAAAAAAAAAAAATTAGGGTCTCACATTTTTGGAAGCTTTCCTTAATACTTCACTACCACTATCTAAAGTGCATACCCTCACCCTCTGACCCCTATGACCTGCATGGAAAGAGGCCAGAAACAATTTGAAGGAAGATGCTTCATAAGGAATACTGAAAGTTTTCTTGACCTCATGAATGCTGATTAGGCTTTACCCCTCTCTCAGGAACTGAACATCCCCTGAAGTTCCTGACCTCTACCTTTCACAACCAAGAGCAGGCTGTGGCAGGTGACCAAGGTCCATTTCCACAGTGAGAAGAGTGGGGCTGGCCAGCTCCGTAGTCAGAGCATGGCAGTCACTGATAAGCTGCTCCAAGCAGCTCACTGTCCTGTGGATTTCACCCTGAAGAATGCTGCACTCTGGATAATTATGTACTTGTTTCTCCAATCCACAATTCAGCTTCTGCTCCCATTTCCCCCAAAGTGACTTGGATGCCATACTGGCAAAACCACAGGATTTGCCTCTTCTTGGTTTATTATCTCAGCAAAATGATCCTATGTTCCAGCTCCCCTTGGCTTCCCAGTCTCCACATTTGCCCTCCAGGAGTTCTCTAGTTCTAGGCATCCCACCTCCTAGAGGTCACCTGTTTGGCCCGACACCCAGTAGTCTCCCCCAACACTCTAGGAGAGGCCAGCCTGTCCAGATCGACAGCCTTTCTTCCCTGTTCCTCAGCACTTTTGTCATCTCTTCTGAGAATCTGTTGTAATCAGAGATTGTGTAAGCTCAGATGGTCATACCTGTAGAGGGACTCTAGTCATCTCTGAACTGGGAGTTGAAGACCTTGGGGGGTCTTTTAACGTTTCTAGGTTTTGCTTTCCTAATCTGTGCAGTGGCAAAACAGATTGGGATCAGGTAAAACCACAGCTGTGGATATGCTGAGGAGAATGAAAAATACCAGGACATTTTCAAGATCATGTTACTGCTGTGGCTGCTGGTCCTGCCTGCAGCCTGGGAAGTTGAGGACAATGACAAGACAAATGTAAAAACTCCAGAACGGAGTTATGAATATAGTGGTGGTCAAGGTTGTGGAGGGGGAACCTGTATATCACACAGCAAGGGGGAAAGAAGGGCTTCCCTGCTCAGGGGTGAGGGGGTGGCCCACTGAATGCCCTCTGAATAGAGCTCCCCTGGAACCATGATGACCTTTGCTGTCACTCCTTGCAATTCTGAGATAAAAAGAGTTGAGTCTAAGAATAGTATCCATTTTGATAAAACTACTGGATATGTGGGTTGAGGGTGGGGGGAGAAGGGGAAGTACCACACTATTAGGGCTAAGGAGTCACCTTTTGGGTGGAATGTCAGAACAACCAGGGCATTGACACTTGGTTTTCCATTTGGCTATATAGGGGGCCACATCTTGAGTCCACACACTCATCACATCCCCTCCATGGAGATAAGCATAACACAGTTTCCGCATCAAGGAGCTCACTTTCTAGTTGGGGGAGGCGACTTACATAAATAGATAAATATGTGACAGGTGGTAAGAAGGAAGTAGTTCAGAAGACTGTAGGAGTCCAGTGACAGATACAGAATTTACTTGGGAAGAGGTCAGGGAAGTTTCTCTAAAGATAAGCATTTTTTTTGCAATGTATTTGAGAATCATTTGTTATCATTCTTTATTGGCTCCCCTTGACTTTCCAGTCTCCACATTTGCCCTCCAGGAGTTCTAAATGGCACCAGTGCCTAAATCTTGGTGGAGGGAGTGAATATGGCTAAGCAAAATGTTACGAGTTCTTTTTAATCTCATTGTGGACTTCCACTGGTGCCAACAGAGTATTGCTATTAGGATCTTCACAAAGATTCCTCAAAACATTTTACCTCCATGAGCCAAAGATCAGATCAAGGCTAGGAAACAAAAGTCCACAGACACACTCATTGTATGGCTCAATAGTGACTAATCACCCATTTTTATCAAGCATCATTCTCCTGAAGCCCCAGAACGGGCATCCTCCGAATCTCTATACTTTGCTCATTCAGACAGCTGCTCTAGGGATTGAGACCTAACTTGGAACTACTCATTTACAGTGGATAGACAGCCTTCTCCATTCTTTAGGCTTTCTGACACTGTTTCTTCCTCTGACATGACACTTAGCTTATTCCACCTCTTGGGATAGTTATTTCTGTCACTGTCAATGCCGTCACTAGACATGGAACTCTTCGAAGGCAGGGATGGGGCTTCATTCAGCTGTCTGCCCTGACAAACAGCAGATAGTTAGTACATTGGGTTGAATCAAAATGTCATAGGTAATCAAGTCTGTGTGGATTCAGAGAACATGAGACACACTCTCTGCTTCCCTTAAAGTAAGGTCCTTGATGCATGAAGATGAAACTGCACCAACCAGGAAAGACCAGGAGAGGTACTAACACATGTGCTATCAGGGAACACAGAATGTTACAGCCAGGGGTGAGGATCTTGGAGTAGATCAGAACATTTGAAGCAAGAGCTGTACAAAGAAAAGGGGACGACAGAGAGAACAGAAGAGAGAAGTGCAGCTTGTGCGTGGGGGTCAGGGAGTGAGGGAGAATGCTGAGGTAGGAGGACCTTGTACTTTAATGACCCTGAAGTACCCAGGATGCTGCTCCAGCGCCTCCTATGGCTCCCAGATGCTGCAGGTCCCTTTTGTTCTTGACTTGTATTTTAGGTTCAGGTGTACATGTGCAGATTTGTTATATAGGTAAATTGCGTGTTGTGGGGGTTTGGTGTACAGATTATTTCATCACCCAGGTAATAAGCATAGTATCCAATGAGTAGTTTTTTTATCCTAGCCCTCCTCCACCCTTCACCCTTGAGTAAGCCCCGTGCCTACTGTTCCCTTCTTTGTGTCCATGCGTGCTCAATGTTTAGCTTCCACTTATAAGTGAGAACATGCAGTATTTGGTTTTCTGTTCCTGGGGTAGTTCGCTTAGGATAATGGCCTCCAGCTCCATCCATGCTGCAGCAAAGGGCATGATCATGTTCTTTTCATGACTGAGAAGTATTCCATGGTGTATATTTTCTTCATCCAGTCTACCACTGATGGGCATTTAGGTTGATTCCATGTCTTTGTTGTTGTGAACAGTGCTGCGATGAACATACATGTGTACATGTCTTTATGGTAGAATGATTTCTATTCCTCTGGGTATATGCCCAGTAGTGGAATTGCTGGGTTGAATGGTAATTCTATTTTAAGTTCTTTGAGAAATCGCCAAACTGCTTCCCACAATGGCTGAACTAATTTATATTACCACCAGCAGTGTATAAGTGTTCCTTTTCTCTGCAATCTCATCAGCATCTGTTATTTTTTGACTTTTTAAAAGTAGCTGTCCTGACTGGTGTGAGATGGTATCTCACTGTGGTTTTAATTTGCATTTCTCTAACGATGGGTGATCTTGAGCATTTTTTATATGTTTCTTGGCCGCGTGTATGTCTTCTTTTGAAACGTGTCTATTTATGTTATTGCCCACTTTTTTATGGAGTTCTTTGTTTTTTGCTTGTATATTTGTTTAAGTTCCTTATAGATTCTGGATATTAGACCTTTGTCAGATGCATAGGTTGTAAATATTTTCTCTCATTCTGTAGGTTATCTCCTTACTCTGCTGATAATATCTTCTGCTGTGCAGAAGCTCTTTAGTTTAATTAGATCCCATATGTCAGTTTCTGGTTTTGCTGCAATTTGCTTTTGGCATCTTCATCATGAAATCTGCCAGATCTTATGTCCAGAATGGTACTGTCTAGGTTATCTTACAGATTACCATATTTTTATAGTTTTAGGTTTTACATTTAGGTCTTTAATCAATCTTGAGTTGATTTTTATATACGATGTAAGGAAGGGGTCCAGTTTCAATCTTTTGTGTATGGCTAGCCAGTTATCTGAGTACTATTTATGGAATCGGAAGTCCTTTCCCCGTTGCTTGTTTTTGTTAACTTTGTCAAAGATCAGATGGTTACAGGTATGCAGCATTATTTCGGAGCTCTCTATTTTGTTCTATTGTTCTATGTGTCTGTTTTTGTACCAGTACCATGCTGTTTTGGTTACTGTATCCCTGTAGTATAGTTTGAAGTCTTTTTACTCTTCTTTTTTCTCTCAGAGAAGAGCAGGTAACAATGTGGGGTTGGGAATGAGCAGGTGGGTCAGAATAGTAAAGCTAAAGGCAGATAGACATCTTGATCCAATTATCCTCATTCCCTTCATTTGCCCAACTTCACACTTCTGTATTCAGGGTCTTTGTAAGCTTCACCTTCTTTACAGGTGCCTAGCAGCTGTCAAGCCAGTCAGGGCTTAACATGAACATGGGCATTCCCTACGGACTGGCTGGGACACACTCACATTCTTAGATTACACATTTTGTCTGTAACATAGGTAAACTCATTACTAGGTATACAATTCTGTTTTGTTTTGTTTTGCTTTGCTTTGTTTTTGAGACAGGGTCTTGTTCTGTCATATAAGCTGGAGTGCAGTGGCACAATCACCACTCACTGCCGTCTGGACTTTCCTGGGGGTGATCCTCCCACCTTAGCCTCCTGAGAAACTGGGACTACAGCTATGCATCACCACTCCCAGCTAAATTTTTTTTCGATATTTTTTTTGTAGAGGCAGGGCTTCACCATGTTGCCCAGGCTGGTCTCAAACTTCTGGGCTCAAGCAATCCACGTGCCTTGGCCTCCCAAAGTGCTGGGAATACAGGTGTGAGCCACTGCACCCAGCTCAATTCTGTTCTTACACTAGAAGAACATTCTCCATCTGGATCTTCTAAACTTGATTCTTACTGGTTTCTTTGTCCTGTTCTTTTATTGGTCCAAGAAAATATCCTGAACTCTTTATTTCTCCTCCATTCCCTCCTTGTTCTAGGACAGACTAGCCCAATCCCTTTCCTGAATTAAGTCCGAATACAATCAGACTTTGAGTGTGGAATCGTTCCTAGCAGTCTATCAGTCAACAGTTTCTTTGTGGTCACCCTCTATGTTTATTCTGGAGACTACAGCACGGAAAGAAAATGGACTTTGGAGTCAGATGAATCTTGATTCAATGTGGGCAGTGCCACTCATCAGCTGTGTGGCATTGAGAGCATCAGTGGACCACTGTCTGATCCTCAATTGCCTTATCTATAAAATGAGATTACACACCCCTGCTCAGGGTTATGGTAGGATTAGATATAATATGCGTAAGACAGCTTTCCCACTGCCTGGCATTGATAAGTGTCCAATAAGAAGTTACAAATGTTCCTGAGTCACTCTACTGCGTCCCTCTGCATATCCAATGCTGGACTCTTCATGCCCAAGGAAACATACAGGGCCCAAAAGTCATTGGCACTCAGCTCAGCAGAAGAAGGCACAAGGAGGGTACGGGGGAGTCCTGGCTCCCCCTTTGTTCTTAGAGCCACGCTCGTGGCAAGCCTGGAAAGACTGACATGAACCCTCCAGCTTCTGGGGGTGCCAACCACCAAGAGCAGCACAGTTCTTGTCTATAAGCCACTTGCAGCAGGTGTGAACATTTCATCGTTTCCCCTGGGGTTTGCAACTCTCTCCCCAGTCTCAGTCACTGCCTCTGGTTGTACCACTTCCCTCTTCTTCTCCCCTGCACCTCCCTCATCTTTCCTCTATGATGACATTGCCCTGGGGAAGAGAAGCAGAGAGGAACTCATCACTCAGCTAGCTTCAGGAGCCATGACATCATCTCTACCATGGAAATTCCACTCTCTCTCCTGTGCCCCCACATTTGTCCCAGGCTTTGGAGTCCCTATAAAGAGAGGTTCCCAACTCAGTATCAGCACAGGACACAGCTGGGTTCTAAAGCTTCTGAGTTCTGCAGCCTCACCTCTGAGAAAACTTCTCTTTCACCAATACCATGAAGCTCTGCGTGACTGTCCTGTCTCTCCTCGTGCTAATAGCTGCCTTCTGCTCTCCAGCACTCTCAGCACCAAGTAAGTCTGCTTTTGCAGTGGCTATTTCTAGAGTCAAGGTGTAGGCAAAGTCTTTTCTTCTCGTTGTGGCTGGTTGAAGAGTGGGATCTGGGGGATGGGATAAAGGGCAGCTAGGACAATTGTCATGTAGTCTCCTGCCAAATGTAGAGTCTAGTAGATATTCAGTAACATTCAAGTTCCTATTTTCTTAAGAATTAGCAACCAGTAGAGGAAAAGGATGGGCTGGAAATCAGACTGTTGAATTGGCTCTGCCTTTAATCACTTGTTCAAGCAAGCCCCTGTCCCTCTCTGTGCCTCGGTTTCCCCATCTGTCATATGAAGGGAGTGAGAGATGTGTTCTGAGACTGAATCCAGTTCCAAACTTTTAGATTTCTTTCTTGTTCTTCTCTGAAGATCCACTATTCAGAATAAGACTTCTGCTCAGGTTAGGTGGGAATGAATACAAGGAACCATATTTGAGGTTCTGGTAGCTCCACAGAGATGCTCAATGAAGATGCAAAATTAGAAGCCAAAATAAACAGCTCCCAAGTGCAGTGTTGATCTCACCCCGGCCTTTCCTTTCAGTGGGCTCAGACCCTCCCACCGCCTGCTGCTTTTCTTACACCGTGAGAAAGCTTCCTCGCAACTTTGTGGTAGATTACTTTGAGACCAGCAGCCTCTGCTCCCAGCCAGCTGTGGTGTGAGTATCAACCCCTGGGCTATTTTGGGAGGCAAGGGTAAGGGCTGGATTTTAAAAGGGGGTCTGTTTCAGGGAGGGGATGACTGAGCAGTGGGGAGGCAGCTCTCAGGGCTGAAGCCTTCCCTGAGAGCAGCGAGGACACAGGTCATGAACTCACTATTCAACTGCTGAAGGCAGCTGGGTGGGAGCCAAGAGAGAAGGGGCTTCCTGGGGGAGGAATTTATCCAGAGGACAGGAAAGCAGGGGAAGTCAGAAAGGTCACATGAGATATGAACCGATCTCTTAAACCATGCTAGAAAGACATGTGGAAAAGTCACTGCCAGGCTGACAGGGAATGGGGAGATTTATTCATATTGATTGCAATGCCCATTGGTTCCTAATCTGGGCAACCCCTGGGGCCCACAGTTAAATCCAGTGGGTGGAAGTTACAGGGAGTCTGGTTCCAGTGCTGCCCCAGGAAGGATCCCATCCATCAGAGCTGCCCTGCATGGACCATGGTCAGGCAGAGGAAGATGCCTACCACAGGCAAGGGATAAAGCCAGATGACCTCAAAGGTCCCATGGGATTCTAATCTGTCCACTCCTTGTTCTACAGATTCCAAACCAAAAGAGGCAAGCAAGTCTGTGCTGACCCCAGTGAGGCCTGGGTCCAGGAGTATGTGTATGACCTGGAACTGAACTGAGCTGCCCTGGGCTCAGAGACAGGAAGTCCTCAGGGAAGGTCACCTGAGCCTGGATGCTTCTCTGTGAGACGCATATCCAAACTGACGACTCCTCTCCGCAGCTCCTGTTCCTTCTCTTAATTTAATCTTTGTTATGTGCTGTTTTATTGTATTAGGTACTTCCATTATTTATATTGTTTAGCCAAAGGATAAATGTCCCCTATGGGGAAGGTCCACTGTCACAGTTTCTTTGCTGTTGCAAATACATGGATAACACAGTTGATTCCCTGTGTTTTCATAATAAAACTTTAAAATAAAATGCAGACAGTTTCTTTGTGATTTTAATTTGATTTGGGGGTAAAAGGAATTGCCTGGTACTATTGGGAGGAACAAAGTAGTTTTTCAAAACAGTAAAAATGAGCAATTGCTGGGTCTTTAATATGAGCTCTGGGCTGAACACTCTTAATACATGATCTCACTGCATACTTTCAATAAAGGTTTTAACACCCTTATGAAGGAGGGACTGGGTGAAGTGACTTGCTGAGGCTTGTAGGTCTACTTGGGGAGTGTCATGAAAGAATCCTCCCAAAAACGATAGCTTGATAATAAGGGTTATCATTTCAACATCTTGAGGGGGAAGTCGTAACAGAGGAAGCAGCACAGCAAAGAGGAAAGAAGAGTGAGAAAAGTGACTTCATCATCTTATTATCAGCATAACTTTGGGAAAGTCACTTTGCCTTATTAGACCTCCGTGTTCACACTTGTGAAATGGGGGATAATAGTAACCACTTTGAAGGGCCGTTATCAGGTGATATGTAAAGCACCCCATCCTGGGTCCAGGCACTTGGAAGATTCTCTCCTTCCCTCTCTGAGCCTCAATCTTTTCACTTGAAGTGGTCCCAGCAATTATCAGAGTCGTCATGAGGATCAGATTAGTTGATCGATCAGCACTCTGAAGCCCAAGCTAATGTGAGGTGGTGTTATGAGGACAGAAGGATGGAGTCTGGTTTTGTCTGGAAGTTTTGCAGGAGTAACTTAAGCCACTTCGACTTAATAATCCTTCCATCAGAACTGACTATTCCATGGGTCAGAGACAACATGGCTCTGAAATAGAATCACATGCACAATAAAGGCTGATCCATGGGACATAGACTTGTTGTCTACTAAAGCTAAAAGGAAACTTTAGCCCATCTCGTCCAACCCTCCCATTTTATAGAAACTGAGAGCCAAGACCTGGGCAGTAGCTTGCCACATGCCACTCAGCAAGTGCATAGCAGAGCAGGACCCTGGCCAGTGCCAACTCCCAGGCTCGTGCCCTTTCCTGCACACCTTCCCTAGTGACACACCTCTGTGGTCCTCAAAAGGGAGACCAGTTGAGGTAAGGACAAGGCAGAGACTACCTTGAAAATCATTTGAGTGTTCTTAGTCCTATGCAAACGCAGAATTGGGGCCCTGTACCTCTCTGGGGTCAACAGACACAATCCCCTTCTTTGTCCTGCCCTTAGTCACCCTGTCATTCTAGAGCCCCAGTGGAAACCTCCTTCAGATTCTGCGGGGACTGAGAGAAGGAGGTTAGGGGGCAGAGCTGATCCAAAACAGGTGTGAGAAGAGGCTGGCAGCAAAGAACGTGCCTGGCCATAGTTCCTGCTTTCATTTGCCTAGGTCTGAGCTGTTTAATATGTTAGCCATGGCCAAAGTGGCTATTTAAATTTTCATTACATTTAACTAAAATGAAATAAAATTTAAAATTCAGTTCCTGAGTCACACTAGTCACATTTTAAGTGCTCAATAGCCTCATGTGGCTAGTTACCATGTTGGACAGCATAGATGATGGACTTTCTGTCCATCATCATAGAAAGTTCCATTGGAGAGAACTCTCCTGGAATGTTCTCAGAGCCTAAAGAAAGTGAAGGGAGGGGCAGTTGGGGGTGGTCTGAAAGTGAAGGGAGGGGGCAGTTGGGGTGGTCTGAAAGTGAAGGGAGGGGGCAGTTGGGGTGGTCTGAAAGTGAAGGGAGGGGCTGTTGCAGTGGACATGGAGAAAGGTACACAATTCTATTCTGAGGGGGACAGGATGGAAGAGAATGGACACTCCCAGGGCCAGACACAAGGTATAGATCACTATGGTAGCTGAATAATGGCCCCCAAGATGTCCATAGCCTATTCCCCAGAACCTGTGAATGTCACTTTATGTGGCAAAAGGGACTTTGGAGATAATCAAGTTAAGGATCTTGAGATGGAGTAATTGCCTTCAATTATCTGGTCAGGTCCCAAATGTAGTTGTAAGTGTCCTTATAAGCAGGAGGAAGAGAAAAATCTGGCAATACAGGAGAAGGTAGCAATGTGACAACAGAAGCAAGATGCCATGCTGCTGGCTTGGAAGATGGAGGAAGAGGCCGGAAGCCAAGAGGTGTTAGGATGCAGCTCTAGAAGCTGGAAAAGGCAAGGAAATGGTTCCTCCCCCAGAGCCTCCAGAGAGAACGAAGCCCAGCGAACCTGATTTCAGACTTCTCACCTCCAGACTTTTTTTTTTTTCACATGATCCTGATTCATTTTATTACCTAAATTATAAGTAAATCATTGATCCACTTTACAACATTTACTAAGCACCTAAGTGCCAGGCACTACTCTGCTGCTGCGTACCTCCAGAACTTTTAAGAGAATAAATGTGTGGTTATAAGACGCTAAGTTTGTGGTCATTTTTTGCAGCAGCAAATGAAAACAAATACAACCACCAACTGAAGAGTCACTGATAGCGACCCCCAATAGCTCAGTGTGGCAGGAAAGGGAGCATTTAGAGGGTGAGCCAAGCCTCTCTGCAGGAGGAACCCAGGGTGATAGGGACACACCTCAGGGAGATGAACTATCATGAGGAGAGGCATCCCAAAGGGAGACCTGTGTCAGCAACTGAGTTCTGGGGCTAAGGCTTGACCCAGAGTTCAAGACCCTTAGGAAGCGTGCCTCTTCTTGAGACACCTAACGTGCTCTGAGGGGTCCTAGATTCCTATCTGGGAAAGAGTCCATACTCTTATCTGTCAGATGCAGCTGAGAGCAGAGCCATGACCTGTCTCTGGTTCATTACTAGTGAGCAAGCAGGGTTAGGGCAAGAATGCCCATCTCCTCCCTCACTGTGGGGTCCCTTTCCCACTCCTCCCTGCTCCTCAGCAAATGGAAAGGGAGGAGCTGAGTTCCACAGAGGCAGGACCACCAGGGAAGGCTGAAGGAGGCCTGGGCAGCCTCATGAAGAAATGCTTCACCAGGAATTACAAACAGCAGCATGGAATCCTCAAAGTGGGGCAATGTGGGACTTCACCTCTTGCACAACATGAGACTGTTTTTTTCTTTCTCCTTTTCTCATACAACTTCCTTTTCTACCCTGGGCCCAGAGGGTTGGAATCTGCCTACTTGATGTTCCAGTTGAGGTTTCTCCAGATTTCTGGGTGAGGGCAGAAGTCAAAACAGACGAAGCAGCACACATGAAAGGAACTATGGATTATGGAGCAATTTCTAGACATCCGGCCTGTTCTCCTGCTCCTTTCGGTGCCCACCTGCCCCAGCTCACTCTCCGGATGGGAGTCTGTTTCCTTATGTATGTATTCCTTTAGGGTATGTTCATGCAAACATGTCCTTATCCCCCACCCCACCTCAACGTGGAACCCTCCATCATGCTCCCATTAACATAGGCATTTTCCTCCAAGGAGGCAGAAGCTGAGCAAGCAGAGGCAGGGATCAAGGGAGCAAGATGAGCTGAGGATGATGACAAAGCCACAGCTCTTCCTGGCAGCTGAGACCAGCGACCAGGTGGCAGTCCTGTGCTGCAGTCTGCATTCACCCTTTACAGACTGGAGGGACTCAGTGCCCTCTCTTTCCCACCTATCTTTACCTGTTCTCCCTTCTAAACTCTTTTCCTCTTGGGTTCCCGCTGAGACTAGCATACAGGAAAATGGAAGAAAAGAATTGAGAGACAAAATTGTGGCTTCATTTTTCTACCTTTTAAATAGTTTCATTTTTAGATACAGTTGACGCTTTGTATATGTGGGTTCCATTGTTTCCATCCCAATGATGGATGGAAAATGTTTGGTGAAAAAACATAATAGGTCAGCTGTGGTGGCTCACACCTATAATTTTAGCACTTTGGGAGGCCAAAGTGGGAGGATCGCTTGAGCTCAGGAGTTCGAGACAAGCTTGGGCAACATAACAAGACCCTGTCTCTACAAAAAAAAAAAAAAAAAAAAATCCAGATTAGTTGAGAGAGACGGCACATGCCTATAGTCCCGGCTACTTAGGAGGCTGAAGAAGGAGGATCGCTTGAGCCCAGGAGGCAGAAGTTACAGACAACTGAGATGACTTGACTGCACTCAAGCCGGGGGAGCCAGTTCATCCCAGGGGACCCAAAATGTCACTGTGGTCCTCCAGTTAAAGTAAGGGCTTATGGAAGTCAGGTAATTAATGGAGTTTTAGCTCAGGTCCAACTCACAGTGAGTCCAGTGGGTCCCTGGACTCATCCTATGGTCATTTTCCCAGTGCCAGAATGCGTAATTGGCATAGACACAATTAGCAGCTGTCAGAACACCCACACTGGCTCCCTGACTAGTAGAATGAGAGCTATTATGGTGGGAAAAGCCAAATGGAAGCCATTAGAGCTGCCTCTATCTAGAAAAATAGTAAATCAAAAACAATATTACATCCCTGGAAGGATTGCAATTAATGCCACCATCAAGGACTTGAAGGATGTAGGGGTGATGATTCCCTCATCCCCTTTCAAGTCTCCCATTTGGCCAGTGCAGAAGACAGACAGATCTTGGAGAATGACAGTGGATTATCATAAGCTTAACCAAGTGGTGACTCCAATTGCAGCTACTTTACCAGATGTGGTTTCATTGCTTCAGCAAATTAACATGTCTCCTGGTAACTGGTATGCAGCCATTGACTTGACAAATGTCTTTTTCTCCATTCCTGTCCATAAGGCCCACCAGAAGCAATTTGCCTTCAGCTAGCAAGGCCAGAAATGTATTTTTGCTGTCCTACCTCAGGGGTATATCAACTCTCCGGCTTTCTGTTATAATTTTATTCAGAGAGACCCTGATCAGTTTTTGCTTCCGAAAGATGTCACACTGGTCCATTACACTGATGACATTATGCTGACCGGATCCAGTGAGCAAGAAGCAGCAAACGCACTGGACTCATCGGTGAGACATTTGCATGCCAGAGGATAAGAAATAAATCTGATTAAAATTCAGGGACCTTCTACCTCAGCAAAATTTCTAGGGGTCTAGTGGTGTGGGACCTGTCAAGATACTCCTTCTAAGGTAAAGGATAAGTTCTTGCATTTGGTTCCTCCTACAGCCAAGAAAGAGGCACAATGCCTAGTGGGCCTATTTGGATTTTGAAGGCAACACATTCCTCATTTGGGTGTGTTACTCTGGCCCATTTATCAAGTGACCTGAAAGGCTGCAAGTTCTGAGTGGGGTCCAGGAGAAGGCTCTGCAACAGGTCCAGGCTGCTGTGCAAGCTGCTCTGCCACTTGGGCTACATGACCCAGCGGATCCAATGGTGCTTGAGGTGTCAGTGGTATATAGAGATGCTGTTTGGAGCCTTTGGGAGGCTCCCATAGGTGAATCACAGTGGAGGCCTCTAGGATTTTGGAGCAAGGCCCTGCCATCTTCTTCAGATAACTACTCTCCTTTTGAGAGACTGTTACTGGGCTTTGGTGGAAACTGAACGTTAGACTATGTGTCATCAAGTCACCATGCGACCTGAACTGCCTATCATGAACTGGGTGCTTTCTGACCCATCTAGCCAGAAAGTGGATTGTGCACAGCAGCATTCCATTATTAAATGGAAGTGGTATACATGTGATCAGGCTCGAGCAGGTCCTGAAGGCTCAAGTAAGTTACCTGATGACATGGCTCAAATGCCCATGGTCTCCACTTCTGCCACCTTGCCTTCTTTCCTCCAACCTGCACTGATGGCCTCATGGGAATTTCCCTATGATCAGTTGACAGAGGAAGAGGAGACAGATGGTTCTGCACAATATGCAGGCACCACCTGAAAGTGGACAGCTGCAGCACTACAGCCCCTTTCTAGGACATCCCTGAAAGTGGACAGCTGCAGCACTACAGCCCCTTTCTAGGACATCCCTGAAAGTGGACAGCTGCAGCACTACAGCCCCTTTCTAGGACATCCCTGAAAGTGGACAGCTGCAGCACTACAGCCCCTTTTCTAGGACATCCCTGAAAGTGGACAGCTGCAGCACTACAGCCCCTTTCTAGGACATCCCTAAAGTGGACAGCTGCAGCACTACAGCCCCTTTCTAGGACATCCCTAAAGTGGACAGCTGCAGCACTACAGCCCCTTTCTAGGACATCCCTAAAGTGGACAGCTGCAGCACTACAGCCCCTTTCTAGGACATCCCTGAAAGTGGACAGCTGCAGCACTACAGCCCCTTTCTAGGACATCCCTGAAAGTGGACAGCTGCAGCACTACAGCCCCTTTCTAGGACATCCCTGAAAGTGGACAGCTGCAGCACTACAGCCCCTTTCTAGGACATCCCTGAAGGACAGCAGTGAAGGGAAATCTTCCCAGTGAGCAGAACTTCGAGCAGTGCACCTGGTTGTGCACTTTGCATGAAAGGAGAAATGGACAGATGTGCGATTATATACTGATTCATGGGCTGTAGCTGATGGCTTGGCTGGATGGTCAGGGACTTGGAAGAAGCATGTTTGGAAAATTGATGACAAAGAAATTTAGGGAAGAAGGTATGTAGATGGACCTCTCTAAGTGGCCAAAAACTATGAAGAGATTTGTATTCCATGTGAGTGCTCACCAATGGGTGACCTCAGCAGAGAAGGAGTTTAATAATCAAGTGGATAGGATGACCCGTTCTGTCACACCACTCAGCCTCTTTCCCCAGCCACCCCTGCCATCACCCAATGGGCCCTTGAACAAAATGGCCATGGTGGCAGGGATAGAGGTTACGTATGGGCTTGGCAACATGGACTTCCACTCACCAAGACTGATCTGACTATGGTCACTGCTGAGTGCCCAATTTGCCAGCAGCAGAGACCAACACTGAGCCCTCGATATAGCACCATTCCTCAGGGTGATGAGCCAGCCACCTGGTGGCAGGTTGATTGTATTGGAATCTTCCATCATAGAAAGGGCAGAGGTTTGTCCTCACTGGAATAGACACTGACTCCTGATATGGGTTCGCCTATCCTACATGCAATGCTTCTGCCAAGACTACCATCAATGGACTCACGGAATGCCTTATCCAGTCACGGTATTCCACACAGCTTTGCCTCTGACCAAGGCACTCACTTTATGGCTAAAGAAGTGTGGCAATGGGCTTGTGTTCATGGAATTCACTGGTCTTACCACGTTCCCCAACATTCTGAAGCAACTGGATTGATCGAATGGTGGAATGGCCTTTTGGAGTCACAGTTACAATGCCAACTAGGTGACAATACTTTGCAGGGCTGGGGCAAAGCTCTCCAGAAGGCTGTGTATGCTCTGAATCAGCGTCCAATATATGGTGCTCTTTCTCCCACAGCCAGGATTCACAGGTCCCAGAATCAAGGGGTGGAAGTGGAAGTGGCACCACTCACCATCATCCCTAGTGATCCACTAGCAAAATTTTTGCTTCCTGTTCCCACGACATTACGTTCTGTGGGCCTAGAGGTCTTAGTTCCAGAGGGGAAGAACGTGGCCACCAGGAGACACAACAACGATTCCATTAAACTAGAAGTTAAGATTGCCACCTGGACACTTTGGGCTCTTCTGCCTTTAAGTCAACAGGCTAAGAAGGGAGTCAGTGTTGACTAGGGTGATTGACCCAGACTGTCTAGATGAAAGCAGTCTACTACTCCGCAATGGAGGTAAGGAAGAGTACACTTGGAATTCAGGAGATCCACTGGGCGTCTCTTAGTATTACCATGCCCTGTGATTAAGGTCAATGAGAAACTACAACAGCCCAATCCACGCATGACTACAAATGACCCAGACCCTTCAGGAGTGAAAATTTGGGTCATTCCACTGGGGGGAAAAAAAGCAGGCAGAAAAATGTGAAAAGGAGAGATGGGCCTAGCCTCCCAGCCTACATCTTTCTCCCACACTGGATGCTTCCTGCCTTCGAACATGACTCCAAATTCTTCAGTTTTGGGACTCGGACTGGCTCTCCTTGCTCCTCAGCTTGCAGACAGCCTATTGTGGGACCTTGTGATCAAGTAATCTATCTATCTATCTATCTATCTATCATCTGTCTATCATCTATCTATCTTATTAGTTCTGTCCCTCTAAGAGAACCCTGACTAATTTACTTGACACTCACTTTTGGTTTTGTATATTGGCTTCACAGCACTGAACAGGGAAAGACTCCATTTGAGTGGGGACCAACTTGGTTGAACATATCCAGTTCCTCTTCCTAGAAGTAATGAATAACTACTACCACTCTTTTATCAATGCATCTGGAGATTCGCCCGCCTTTTAGAAATGTCAGAGAATGGAACAAGAAATGCAATAATGGGGATTGCCCAAACGATCAGGGCCTTAGGCTTCTAGCCTTTATCCTGAAAGTACTTTAGACCTCTCCTCCTACAGGTCTAGATTTACAAAGCTCTTGACAGCTGTGCTCTGGGACAAATTGAATTCTAACATAAAATACTTCTTGAGATTTGAAAATGCTACCTTCTCTCCCCTTTACTCAGTTCCCTAAACGGGGGTGGCTAGAAACATCCTTGGTAAGTTTCATAAGATTTCCTGTTTCATGTGATACTTATAAATTTCATAGTCAACAACTTTGCTGTGCAAAAAAATGTAACTTTATTTCCTCCACAATTAAACTTAGCTTTTCGATCTCAATTTCTTTTGCTGGCAGAAATTTAATCTGACCAACAAAGTAAACAAAGTTGCTTGCTGCTGTTTTTTTCCAGTTGAGAATCTTCCATCTCCCATCCTTCTTCTCTCTCCTCCAGTTCTTCCCAGCATCTCCCTGCATTCTGGAAGGCTGGAGTGTGATTGAACTGTCAGGGGATGCAGGATTCTCACTCATATTGGCCCCCGACCCCTGCTAGCCACTGATGAGGTGCATTTCAACCTTTCTAGTCATTGCCGGGTCACTTGTCCTGCCATGTCCTCCTGGGTCAGGGCTGTGACTCTGTCCCCTTTGTCCCACCCTAGCTTCTCTGAGCCTACCAGGCCAGGGGTTTCTTGGAAAGACTGGTGGTGTTCCCGGGCACCCCCTCCCTCCTGCTCCCCTGCACCTATAGTCCTCTTCGTCCCAGGCAGGGTTGATGCCCTGTTGGGGTCATCCTCAGATGTCCAGCTTTCTGGCTCGCATCTTTCACTTTATTCTCCCATGAATATCTATCCGATTTTCTCTCAATATTTAGGAAACTAGCTCTTAAAAACTATAATTAATGTTCTAAAAATGTGTATATTAAAAATGGTATCATCTCTATCCCCCGGTTTCTTTGGGGGTTTAACCTTAGGAGCACCTTCCCCCTCCCACACTCAAATCCTTTTCTCTCAAAAAGTCCAGATCCTGAAATGCACTTTCAGAACTATTATGTCTGTTATGAGTTAAAAAAAAAAACAATGTACTGAGGAACTCAACTAACTTGTTTGTTTAAACTCTATCCACCCTCCTCTGCAGGCAGTGAGTATGGATGATAATGATTGCCGGCAAAACAGGGAAGTGGTAATGAAGGTTAGAAAGCCACTTGTGCTGCCAGGGTGTTGTCTAAAGCTTTTATTGAGTGTCATTAGTAATTCTGCCAAAGGTGGCGAGGAGGCAGGGGAACCTTCCCTTGTTAGGAATCAAATCAAGAAACCCTCTCTGGGGAATAATATAGAGCTATGTTCTTTCTAATGTGATGTGATAGCACTGAATATTTGCTATTACTTTTACGGAAATGATTAATTCTCAATCTATGTCAGGAAGATTCTCAGCCCTGATTGGAAGATGGCAGCATTGGGAAATGGGCATCACTGCATGCAGTTGCTACCTCTTGTGGAGGACTTCCTGGTGGCCTGCGTCATTGTCGTGGGCTTCAACTACTAGACTGCGAACCCCACCCCCTTCCCCAGGTGTGGATCAGGAGCTGGAAGGCAGGGTCCACAGGGTGGCTGTGGAGAGGGGCGCTGTGCAGCTGAAAAGAAATAAGCTCCAGGGAGGGCTGGAAAAGCAATGAGATCAGCTCAGCAAAATTCAGTGCAGCCATAGCTTTTAGCTGGAGAGTATCGACAAGCTGTCCCAGGATGAAAAAGGGGTTTTAGTAAAGAATATCACCTGGGTAAGAGGCTCATAGGAGTCCTTCAAGACCAGCTAAAGGCCACGCAGGAATTACAGCAAGCCATAGCAGGATGGCCTCCAGTTTCAGAAGGGCTGGACCAACTTGGAGAGTGATGTGTCTGACCTAGTGCATTGATTGAATGAAAGAGGTAAAGAAGCCATGTGAGGAACCCACAGAAGGGAAGGTCACCAAAAAGGGAAATAAAGCTGTAGCTTTCAGACACCTGAGTGGAAAAAAAAGACCAGAGTCAGCAGCTCCAAACCTTCAGCTAGCCTCAGCCTGGATGGCAGGATGCTGGCTGGGGTGCCACAGGGGAAAGAAACAGGCCCAGCAACAGTGAGTCCCACATCAGTTCCCAGTTCCAAGGTGGCTTTAGATTCAAAGGGACAAAGTGAGAAGAGGAAGCCAATGAGATCCAGGTGGTCATTGAGGAGCCTTGGAGGAACAGCCTGGCCAGAAACAGGTGGTGGAAGACACACCTGTGTCAGGAGAGGCTTTGGGTAAGCCGCAGCACTGATCTACACCCCACAGGTGCCAGCTGCCCTGTTGGCAAGCCAGGAAGCTCAGGAGACTGGAGGCGCTGAGTGGGACCAGCCTGTCCTCCCCGACAGGCAGGAGGAAGAAGCTGCCGGGGAAGGGAGAAAGCAGCAACCACTAGGAGGAGATGATGACCACAGCATGGATGAAAATGAGGCAGAATCAGAAGCAGACGATCAGGGAGCCCTTACAGAGAACGATCAAAACTTGTATGCTTTTAATTCCAAAGATCAGAAAGAGACACCATAAGTCATGACCAGCTTTTCATGATCAGCATTTCATATGGAATCTCATACTCTGAATCTAAATGGAATCACGCATTTCACATCAGGACTGAGCAGAGATCACTACCAAATATTCATGAGGGACTGAATACTCAAAACCGGGAAAGGTGCTAAGTAACACGTACGTATAGTAGAGTTGTAGTCTGTACTTCATTAGAAAAAATGGAACTGTCTTTAAGACAGTTTTTGGAGGGTGCTTTTGAGGCATCTAATAAGATGTCAAAATTGGTCAAAGTCTTCTGGTTGATAGGCATTTTGTGAGAAGATCAACATCAAAAGTAGAACACAAGCTCTCTTTCAAGTAAGATGACAGTGGTGCTTGTTTATCCTGGAGTGTAATTTTGTGTGAAAAAAAAAAAAAAAAAAAAAAAGCAGCCTGAGAAAGAGTCCCTCTTCTGCTGTGAAGGAGAGGCTGGTTGCCAGTAGAGAATTCTAGGTTCCTTCTGGGGTTCTCCTCTTCTCCCCACATGGGGCAGAATGCTGTTTCCAGCCCATTATTCCTGTTCTCACTGGTACCCACTGAATGACTGGCATATGCACCGTGCGTTCCCAATTCTGACCAATGGCCTGGAGCCCCAGTCTCCAAACCCCAGGCCACAGACTGGTACTGGTCTGTGACTTGTTAGGAACCTGGCCACACAGCAGGAGGTGAGTGGCGGGCAAGTGAGAAGCTTCATCTGTATTTACAGCCCCTCCCCATCACTGACATTACCACCTGAGCTCCGCCTCCTGTCAGGTCACAGGCAACATCAGATTCTCATACAATTGCAAACCCTATTACAAACTGCACATGTGAGGGATCCAGGTTGCACGCTCCTTATGAGGATCTAATGCCTGTTGATCTGTGACTGTCTCCCCACTACCCATAGATGGGATCATCTAGTTGAAGGAGAACAGCTCAGGGCTCCCACTGATGCTACATTATGGTGAAATCATTGTATAATGATTTCATTATGTATTACAATGTAACACTAACAGAAATAAAGTACACAATAAATTTAATGCACTTGAATCATCCTGATATAATCCCCCACCCCTTAGACTGTGGACAAATTGTCTTCTATGAATCCAGTCCCTAGTGACAAAACGGTTGGGACCCACTGGCCTAGAGCACTGACTGTTTTTTAATTTTTATTTCTATTTCAATAGCTTTTGGGATACCAGTGTTTTTTGTTACATGGATAAATTATAGAGTGACGAAATCTGAGATTTTAGTGCACCGTCACCGGAATAGTGTATCTTGTACCTAATATGTAGTTTTTTATCACCCTCTCACCTTCCCCCTTCTTAGTCTTTAAAGTGCATTATATCACTCTGTTTGCCTTTGCGTACTCATAGCTTAGCTCCCTCTTACAAGTGAGAACGTATGGTTTTTGGCTTTCTGCTCCTGTGTTGCTTCATTTAGAATAATGGCCTTTGGCTACATCCAACTTGCTGTAAAAGACATTATTCTGTTCTCTTTTATGGCTGAGTAATATTCCATGGCATATATATACCACATTTTCTTTATCCACTCATTAGTTGATGGGCACTTAGGTTGGTTCTACATGTTAGCAGTTATGAATTACAGAGCACTGTTAACACAGACGATTCCCAACAGTTTTAAACAAGTCTAAATACATAGCTGTTTGTGCAAGATATTTTTAAAAGGCTACTTGTACAATAGCCCTTGTCATTTTTAGTGCACAAAACACTATTAAGTGATTTGTAACTTGAACATTTCTGGTCTATACTTACTTCGCTTCCTATGCGTGGGCAAAGCAAAATCTTCTCTATTAAGTACATATTGCCAAGAAAAACCATGAGTGGATTAGGCTTTTGACAGAAATGGGCCAAAAATGGGCATGCCTGCCACAGAGCACAGTAGGGAGGCACAGCATCGTGAGATGATTTGTTGTGGAGAGATCTGCGCCTAGTTTATTAATAGAGTAAGAGAAAGATAGTTAATTGATGTTGATGGATTCATACAGTGTTACAAATCAGGAATGTTTAGAAAGGCAAGAGCAATATAATAATTGTTTTTGTCATGGTTTACAGATTTAGCTTGTGGTAAATGACTCGCAAAACTAATTTAAGAATCAAAGGTTGATGTTAATTTTGAAAATTACTATTTAAGGCACGGGCAAAGACTTCATGACTAAAACAACAAAAGCAATTGCAACAAAAGCCAAAATTGACAAATGGGATCACATTAAACTAAAGAGCTTCTGCACAGCAAAAGAAACTATCCAATCAGAGTGAAGAGGCACCCTACAGAATGGGAGAAAATTTTTGCAATCTATCTGTCTGACAAAGGTCTAATACTTGGAATCTACAAAGAACTTAAGCAAATCTACAAGAGAAAAACAAACAACCCCATCAAAAAGTGGGCAAAGGATATGAACAGAAACTTCTCAAAAGAAGATATTTATGCAGCCAACAAACATATGAAAAAAAGCTCACCATCCCTGGTCATTAGAGAAATGCAAATCAAAACCACAACAACATACCATCTGATACTAGTTAGAATGGCGATCATTAAAAAATCAGGAAACAGCAGATGCTGGCAAGGCTGTGGAGAAATAGGAATGCTTTTACACTGTTGGTGGGAAGTGTAAATTAGTTCAGCCATTGGGGAAGACAGTGTGGCGATTCCTCAAGGATCTAGAACCAGAAATACCATTTGACCCAGCAATCCCATTACTGGGTATATGCCCAAAGGATTATAAATCATTCTACTCTAAAGACACATGCACACGTATGTTTATTGCAGCACTAATTACAATAGCAAAGACTTGGAACCAACCCAAATGTTCATCAATGATAGACTGGATAAAGAAAATGTGGCACATATACACCATGGAATACTATGCAGCCATAAAAAAGAATGAGTTCATGTCCTTTGCAGGGACATGGATTAAGCTGGAAACCGTCATACTCAGCAAACTAACACAGGAAAAGAAACCCAAACACCACATGTTTTCACTCATAAGTGGCAGTCGAACAATGAGAACACATGGACACAGGGAGGGGAACATCACACACTGGGGCCTATCAGGTGTGGGGGAAAGGAGAGGGGACAGCATTAGGACAAATACGTAATGCATGCAGGGCTTAAAACCTAGATGATGGGTTGACAGATGCAGCAAACCACCATGGCACATGTATATCTATGTAACAAACCACCATGGCACATGTATATCTATGTAACAAACCACCATGGCACATGTATATCTACGTAACAAACCACCATGGCACATGTATATCTATGTAACAAACCACCATGGCACATGTATATCTACGTAACAAACCACCATGGCACATATATATCTACGTAACAAACCACCATGGCACACGTATATCTACGTAACAAACCACCATGGTACATGTATATCTATCTACGTAACAAACCACCATGGCACACGTATATCTACGTAACAAACCACCATGGCACACGTATATCTACGTAACAAACCACCATGGCACACGTATATCTACGTAACAAACCACCATGGCACACGTATATCTACGTAACAAACGACCATGGCACACGTATATCTACGTAACAAACCACCATGGCACACGTATATCTACGTAACAAACCACCATGGCACACGTATATCTACGTAACAAACCACCATGGCACACGTATATCTACGTAACAAACCACCATGGCACACGTATATCTACGTAACAAACCACCATGGCACACGTATATCTACGTAACAAACCACCATGGCACACGTATATCTACGTAACAAACCACCATGGCACACATATATCTACGTAACAAACCACCATGGCACACGTATATCTATGTAACAAACCACCATGGCACACGTATATCTACGTAACAAACCACCATGGCACATGTATATCTATCTACGTAACAAACCACCATGGCACACGTATATCTACATAACAAACCACCTTGGCACATGTATATCTATCTACGTAACAAACCACCATGGCACATGTATATCTACGTAACAAACCACCATGACACATGTATATCTACGTAACAAACCACCATGGCACATGTATATCTACGTAACAAACCACCATGGCACATGTATATCTACGTAACAAACCACCATGGCACATGTATATCTACGTAACAAACCACCATGGCACATGTATATCTACGTAACAAACCACCATGGCACATGTATATCTACGTAACAAACCACCATGGCACATGTATATCTACGTAACAAACCACCATGGCACATGTATATCTACGTAACAAACCACCATGGCACATGTATATCTACATAACAAACCGGCACATTCTGCACATGTATCCCAGAACTTAAAGTAAAATTAAAAAAAAAAAAAAAAGAAAATGACTATTTAATCATAGTTCCCAATGATAACAATGGCATTAGGTTTGAGTTGAGTTGGTTTCCAAGATTTACAGTAAATAGGCTCTATCACTTGTGAATGACTGGCAAGGTTGCATCAGTGACTTTCTTCCAATCAGGCTCTCTGCAGGAAAAATGGAAGGACCCACACAGTTTGAGATGCAGGGGCCTCTCTGGGCTTCAGAGAGAAAATGGAGCCCAGAGAAGTTATGGAGTCCAGCTGGTGAGCCATAGCACCAGTGATCACAGCAGGCTGTGCCACCTCCCAGCGCCCTGCAGGCACTGAGGGCAGGCCCTGTTTGCATGCATGTGTCAATATCCAATTTCAGTGTTCTCTGTGTGTGATATCTTTTTATCCAGTCACTAAGATTTAATGTTTCCACTCAGAAAATGCAACTGAAGAAGAGCATATTAGTGAGGGTTCTCTAGAGGTACAGAACTAATGCAATAACCGTATATATAAAGGGGGTGTTTATTAAGTATTAACTCACACTATCACAAGGTCCCACAACAGGCCATCTGCAGGCTGAGGAGCAAGGAAAGCCAGTCTGAGTTCCAAAACCAAAGAACTTGGAGTCTGATGTTCAAGGGCAGGAAGCATCCAGCATGGGAGAAAGATGGAGGCTGGGAGGCTAGGCCAGTCTCTCTTTTCACATTTTTCTGCCTGCTTATATTCTAGCGATGCTGGCAGCTGATTAGATTGTGCCCACCCAGATTAAGGGTGGGTCTGCCTTTCCCAGCCCACTGATTCAAATGTTAATCTCCTTTGGCAACACCCTCACAGACACACCCAGGATCAATACTGTGTATTCTTCAATCCAATCAATTTGATGCTAAGTATTAACCACCATAAAGAGTATGAATGTAGCTCTATAAAATTTTCTCTAAGTCCTTTTCCAACCTCCCTTTGTGTGCCAGTCTTGGGGATGATAGGAATTCTGTCTTGCTTTCCAATTAATAACATTTCTATTCATCTCATGTTTAATTAGTGTGCATGGAGTTACTGAGAAGTAAAATATGCTGTTAGTTCAACTTAAAAAAAAAGAAAGTAGGAGAGTGAGAGGAGTCACCTTGTAGATGCCTCAAAATATTACCTGGCACATGCTTTCAGTAACACAAAAGGCAAACAGCCCCGCCTGTGTTAAGGAGACTTCCTTGGACAGATCTTTGCCATCTGACTTCTTAAGTTTCACTGTCTCTGACCTATCTGAGTCTTATACTGGGTGACACTACATCTTGGTGCTCATTCTCAGTTTTTCACGAAACAGGACAAAGATGTAATCTGATCAAGGTGTGGGGCTGCTGTGCAGTTAGCTGTTGAAAGGATTTGACAGGAATAGGAAATGATTCTCTGCAATATAAAATTCCAGGAAAAATAGAATTCCAGCATATTCAGGACTCTAAACACAGAAGTCATTTCATGCCTAGGGTCTCACATGCCAGCCTGCAAAAAAAAAAAAAAAAAAAGGAATAAAACTTCGATGGCTCCAGATCTGAAGGATGAGGTTTGTAAACTGAGGACATCCAATGACTCAACAGACTAGTGGGGCTTCAGGAAGACGACAGGTATAAAGTGCAAGCTCAGGGCCTAACCTACAAGCACATACTTAAGAAAAATCAAGTCTTGTCATTATCATTCCCTCCTTAGCAATCTTGCAGCTAAGTTAACTGAAATGCATGCCTCAGCAAAACTATTGCAGGCCACGGATACCCTGTGCTGCATACTGGAAACTGCAAATGCTAGAGTAGCAAACACCAGGTGGTATTGTCTTACATAGCTTCTGCTCATTGATTTCTTTATCTAATTGTTGTGAGAGTTCTTTGCTCAATAGTCTCAATTGGGGTAGGTCTCGAGCCAGGGGGAGAAGGGAAGTAGCTTGAAGAATACACAGCGAGAAATATTCCACTAAAAGTTTAACTTGGGAAAGCAAGGTCACAAATGTATTGGGCTAATGTGTGAGAAATCAGTATCTCCTTCACTATGGGTGAAGTGTAGGTTGATAGAGTCTTTCTGGAGAACAACTTGGCAATATCTTCCCACTGTGCAGTATGTACATCCTTTGTATTTCCACATATAGGCATTCTGGGGAAATGCTGATATATATAAACCAAGAAACATGTACGAAATTGTCAGTGTAGTATTGTTTATGTCAGCAAAAAGACTAGAAGCCACCTAAATGTTCAAGAATTTGAGTTCGGGAAAATAAAATATGAGCCATTCATATGATGGAATTTTAGATAACAGCTTTTTTTAGACAGGGTCTCAAAAAAATGGGACTAATAGTTTTAGTCCCATTGTCCCACTCCAGAGTGGTGGGCACGGCAGGGTAAAAAACCAATTAGGGAAGTGTAGGTATATGTAAAATAGGTGAAAGGTGGGGATCAATTCGAGGAAATTGTGCCAAATTGGAAAAGAGGTTCCCAGTCTGGGAACTTGTAGCTTGGCTTTCAGGCTTTAAATTGTCCTTGGTTTGAAGATGGGGTTTCAATGAGGACCAACCCCTATTTGCCTGGGGATTTGTCTGCCTCCTGCTGCCATCACTGCTCCATCTCCTCCAGATGCTCTGGTCCCTTCTTCAGACTGAGTCACCTTTCCTAGGTGCTTGCAACTCTAGCACCTCCAAAGATTCTGAGATTCCAGTGTGAGCTAACTACTAAGGGTGTCCACTCTGACCCCTTCTCTTGTCTTGCCCAGTATTTCTGTGCTGCTAGGGTAACTTGTCCAGGCACCCCATAGGTGGTCATGAAGTGCTTGCCCCAGCTCCAACCACCAAGGACAAAGCAGGCTTTGTATTCACCTCCTTCCTTGACTGTCATTGGGGTTTTACCTCCACACCTCTATCTCTGAGATTCTGTAATTTGGGTAGGAGAGAGGTCAGGCGTCCTACCCAGGCCCCTATGGAACATTTAGTGTTCTTCTCTTTTATTTTGTTCTCTCTTTAGCTTACCAAGCAGCCTTTTCTCTAGGAACCTCTAAGTACAAAGCAGAGGTCAGAGACCACTAGGCATCAGGGTGAACCCTGTCTCTCAACCTTCTAGGGCTACAGGCAGCTTGCAACCTTTGAACACCCATCTTCTCAGGGAATGACTTCACTACCCACCTGTTACTGCCTCTGCAGTTAAGGGGCAGCCCGAATTTCATATCTGCATAGGGATCTCAGCTGGGGGCGCTGGTCAGCGGCTCCCAAGCACACATTCACCATCTGTCCCAGAAGCTCTTCAAATCCTCTAGTCACTGAACCTCCAGGAGGCCCCGGATGGGCCCCGGCACACTACACCTGGCTTCACAGCTTACGCATTCACTCTGAGGTTCTAAATGACACAGAGACAGTTCATTTCTTTGGCCACTTTTCCTAAAGGTACCAAGAAAACCCATGCCACGTTTGGATGAGCAAAGTGCTAAAAAGTATTCTTGAAAGTCTCATGTTTGGCCGTTGCATCTCCCAAAAACACTGCTGTAATTAGAGAGAAACCAGCTGTGAGATAGAACAGGAACTGGCTCACCTGGGGGCACTCCCTGGAGACCTTATATTTGTGTATCCTTCCTGGCCTACTGTCTCTGCTCTGCCTTCCTTTCTGGTGACACTGAGAGTACAGATTGTTCCATGTGTGTGCAGCACAGCAAAGGCTAACTGGAAGGAGGCACAGACTTTGTTTTGATGGCTTTTTTATCACCATGAGGATGAGGTGGGCTGTGCTCAGAGTCCTCCTTCGGGAGTGGGTATGCTGAGGGGATCCAGCTGAGAGCAGAGAAGTATCTGGGCCCAGCCATAGACATGGGGATGGTCTGACACAGAGGCAGGTGGTGTGCCCACTGCATTCTTCATACCCACTTCTTTGACCTACAGGAGTGATCACCCTGCACTTTCCATCCTTATCAGATTGGGTTGGGTCTGATGGAAGTTGGATGTGGAAGAGTAGGGTCACTCCTCTTGGTGAGAGATGTGCCCTCCATGTGGGGGCTCCAAGGCGGAGCAGCTCTGGGGTGAACACAAGGTATGTGCAGGGTGGGGAGATGGCTGGCTGTGAGCAGAGATTTTATAATATCTTCTTATGAGGTGGAAAGAAGGGGACTCTGACAATGCAGATTTCATTCCTGCCAAGACTCTACAGACGTCAGAACAGACAGAACATTCTCCCAAGGGCCAGACTGTGAAAATGGAGTGAGAGTGGAACTGAAGAAGCTGAGAGAAGAACCCAGGAGCATGAAAGAAGAAATGGGAGTCCTGCCAACAATGAGGGCTCCTCACTGGCCAGCAGATCAGCAGGCTGGTACTGCTGGCCTCTCCAGCCCACCATGATGTTATCACATCATTCTGACCCTGCAGGATAGGCACAGCTGCTGTCTTCCTTACAGCCACAGTCTTCCTGGGACTAAGTGAGAAAAGAACAGAGTACAGCCAGAAAGCCTTTTGTCTTATAACCCAATGTCCTATGTCTTGCTCAATTTGGTTCATTAAATCTGATTCATCCAGACCATCTCATCAAGCTTGTATCTTTCTTTGACATCAGTTTTGATCCTCAGATGTCTTGGAAGCCCCCAGAAGCTCATGCTCCCCTGGGGATAGCAGCTTCAGTGGCTATTCAAGTGTAATTTAAGGGAAAGACTGAAACAAGGGAAGTCCTTACTTAGGCCTTTCCTGGCAATCTTGATGGGGGGATGGGGCATACCACGGAACAGCCCAGTCTCTGTCTGTGGTACCCTGAGGCTTTTCTGCTCCAGGCTTTCGTGCCCCTTCTCATGCCAAACAAACATGCCAGGATTTCTCCCCAGAACTGCTCACAGTCTTTACAGCCACTGTTCGGGGGTTCCAGGGAATTCCCAGAGAAGCTATGAGTAATCTCATGAAGATAGAAGCATAGTGGCCTTGTTAACTGCTGACCTCCTTCTCCAAGAGAAATGGTCACACCTGTGGTTGACTCCAGGTGTAATGGCTGAGAGAATAAACACAGGGACACCTCATTTTACTGCTACCTCCCTTTGTTGCACTTCACAGATACTGCACTTTTTTACAAACTGAAGGTTTGTGGCAAACTTGCATTGAGCAAGTGTATCGGTACCATTTGTTCCCAACAGAATGTGTTTACTTTGTGTCTCTGGTAATTGTCTTAATATTTCAAATTTTTCATTATTGTTATGTGTTATGGTGATCTGATCTGGGGTCAGCGATCTTTGATGTTAACATTGTAATTGTTTGGGGTACCACAAACCATGCTCATGTAAGACAGTGAACTTAACCAATAAATGTTGTGTATATTCTGACTGCTGCACACACCAGCTGTTCTCCTATCTCTCTCCTTCTCCTCAGACCTCCTTATTCCCTTAAACACAAAAATATTGAAATGAGGCCAGTGAATTACCCTACAATGGCCTCTAGGTGTTCAAGTGACAGGAAGAGTCTCACCCCTCTTACTTTAAATCAAAAGTTCGAAATGCATAAGCTTAGTGAGGAAGGCATGTTGAAAGCTGAGACAGGTTGAAACCTAAGCTTCTTGCACCTGACAGTCAAGTTGTAAATACAAAGGAAAAGTTATTGAAGGAAATTAGACGTGCTACTCCAGTGAACATACGAATGATACAAAAGCAAAACAGTCTTAACTGCTGATATGCAGAAAGTTCTAGTGTCCTAGATAGAGGATCAAACCAGCCATAACATTCCCTTAAGCCAAAACCGAATCAAGAGCAAAACCCTAACTGTCTTCGACTCTATTAAGGCTGAGAAAAGTAAGGAGGCTGCGAAAGATAAGTTTGAAGGTAACAGAGACTGGCTCATGAGGTTTAAAGAAAGTAGATAGAGATGCACAAGTCATCTCCATAACATAAAAGTGCAAGGTGAGGCAATAAGCGCTCATGGAGAAGCTGCAGCAAGTTATTCAGAAGATCTAGCTAAGATCACTGATGAAGGTGGCTGCACTAAAGAACAGATTTTCAATGGAGAGAAAACAACCTTCTATTGGAAGAAGATGCTATCTAGGAATATTTTATTGCTAGAAAGAAGTCAATGTCAGGCCCAAAACTTCAAAGAACAGGCTGACTCTTGCTAAGAGCTAATGCAGCTGGTGACTTTAAGCTGAAGCCAATGCTCATTTACCATTGCACAAATCCTAGAGGTCTTAAGAATTATTCTAAAACTACTCTGCCCATGCTCTAAAAATGAAAAAATAAAGCCTAAATGACATCACATCTCTTAACACCATGTGTTAACAGTGATTAACTGACTATTTTAAGCCCACTATGGAAACCCAGGACTCGGAAAAAAAGATTCCTTTCAAAATATTACTGCCCATTGACAAGGCACCTGGTCACCCAAGAGCTCTGACAGAGATGTACAAGGAGATGAACGCTCTTTTCATGTCTGCTAACACAACATCCATTCAGAAACTCATAGATCAAGGAGTAATTTTGACTTTCTAGTCTTATTATTTTAGAAATCCATTTTGTAAGGCTAGAGCTGCCATAGATAGTGATTCCTCTGATGGATCTGGGCAAAGTAAATTGAAAACCTTCTGGAAAGGATTCATCATTCCAGATGCCATTAAGACATTTGTGATTCGTGGGATGAAGTCAAAATGTCAACATTAAGAGGAGTTTGGAAGCTTATTAAAGCCCTAGTGGATGACTTCAAAAAGTCACTGCGGATGTGTTAAAAATGGAAAGAGAACTAAAATTAGAAGTGGAGCCTGGTGATTTGACTGAATTACTGCAATCTCATGATAAAACTTGAATGAATGAGAAGTTGCTTCTTATGGACGAGCAAAGAAAGTGGTTTTTTGAGATGGAATCTACTCCTGGTAAAGATGCTGTGAACATTATTGGAATGACAACAAAAGATTGAGAATATCGCATAAGCTTGGTTGATATAGCAGCAGCAGGGTCTGGGAGAGGATTGACTCCAGTTTTGAAAGAAGTTCTGCTGTAGGCAAAATGCTATCAAACAGCAATGTATGCTGCAGATAAATCTTTATTTAAAGGAAGGGTCAATTGATGTGGCAAACTTCATTGTTGTCTCACTTTAAGAAATCACCAGCCGGGTGCGGTGGCTCACACCTATAATCTAAGCACTTTGGGAGGCTGAGGCAGGTGAATCATGAGGTCAGGAGATCAAGACCATCCTGGCTAACATGGTGAAACCCCATTTCTACTAAAAATACAAAAAATTAGCCAGGTGTAGTGGCACGCGCCTGTAATCTCAGCTACTTGGGAGGCTGAGGCAGGAGAATCGCTGGAACCCAGGAAGTAGAGGTTGTAGTGAGCCGAGATTGAGCCGCTGCACTCCAGCCTGAGCCACAGAGCGAGACTTTGTCTCAAATAAAAAAATCACCACAGCCACCCCAACCTTCAGCAACCACTACCCTGATCAGTCAGCAACCATCAACATGGAGGCAAGACCCTCCACAAGCAAAAAAAAAAAATTGTTGAAGTCTCAGATAATTGTTAGCAGTTTTAGCACTAAGTATTTTTTAGATATAATACTATTGCACACTTAATAGACTACAATATTTTGTCAACATAACTTTTATATGCACTAGGAAACCAAAAAAAAATTCATGTGACTCACTTTACTGTAATATTTGCTTTGTTGCAGTGGTCTGGAGCTGAATCTGCAATGTCTCCAAGATATGCCTGTAGTTGGATGACTTCCCTCCCTATATACTCTTCCTATAACTTACATAATTGTAAGTTACACAAGCCCCTTTCCTTCCCCTTCCACTTGGCGGCTGGTTGACCACAAGAGCACACATTATTCCTTTCTCTTTCTCAAGGAACAGGCTCTATTCCCCTCTCTTTCTCAAGGGACGGGATCCTGCCTTAGTCTAACCCTGCTTAATGAGATTGTCTATTTAATTCTGAGTCTTAATATTTGTAATCTAAATTTTCTGAAGGTATTAGCTATATCCTCCAAGTTAGATTTTTATCAATGATAAAGGTAGTATTTTGTCCCTCCTCTGCTGACTCCTTTGTCTGATTTCTCATTTGGTTCAAAACTTGGGCAGTGATAAAACATGTTATTATTGGCCCCTCTCAAGAACTGAAACAGTGATCTTAATTGATTGATAATTTTAATGACGGCTGCCCTTTAAGGTATGTTCTCTTTACTAGAGCTAATAAATGCATCTCCTGGTATCTGGAATGTTGCCAGCTATACTTCTAGATATTTGAAATTCTAAGCAGAAACATCAGAAACAGAAAGTGAAGTGCTTTCACCTTGCAGGGCTATCAGTACACTTTTGCTATCTTGCTTCATGGTCAGTCACCTCTGCGGCTCAATGACAGAATCCAGATTACAGTGATGTCACCCACTTCACCATCTCATTTAATATCCATCTGACCTGGTACATTTATGGCATTGTGCTGACAGGGCCTGGAGACAGACGAGGCAGATACCCTAGATGTTTTGGTAAGACACATTAATTTCTTGAGATGAAAGATAAATTTTATAAAAATTCAGGGAATTACCCCCTCATGGAGGTTCTCCGTGGGAGATGAAGGATACCTGTGGTCTAAAACTTAACAAAATATTAGCTTTGAGTTATGCCAAGAAAAATCAATGTCTCTCTGGTTGACTCAAACTGAAATGTCTTACTCTTGGCCCTCATAAACCAATATATCTTTGATACATAAAATGTCTGGAATTGTTCAGGAATGCTGTATAGAGCTGGAAAACCCTGATAGGAGAATTACAGTGAAAGCCCCTTGGGTTTTGAGCAAATTCTTGTTCTCTCTGGAAAGTATCTACACTCTTTTGTAGAACTAGCTACTGAATTCTGAAAAAACTGAATACCCAACCATTCATGTGTGATATTACCACCCATGTGAGCTGGGTGTTATCTGATCCACTTAGCCATAAAGTAGGGCATGTCCAGCAACACTCCATCAAATGGAAAAGCTAAAAGTGTGACTGGGCCTGAGCAGACCTCAAGGTAGAAATAATCTGCATAAACAGGTTGCTCACACTCTGTGTATTTACTCCTGCCTCAATGTCATCTCTTCCTCAACCCATAATGAGTCCCATGGTGAGAGAAGAACTCTCTCCAATTACTCTCAGTATTAGTTGATTCTGGGGCAGGGAGGACTGTGAGAACATAGCACCCTTTGAGCATTTGGAGGAGTTCACAGTTCTGGGAGCTAACCAGGCAAAACGTTTTTATGCAAATAACTGAAACTGACTCTACTTACTGGAATATTAAGAGTAGCTTGGAAAATTGATAGGAAGGTTTGACAGGCAGCAAAGTTCTCTGACAATAGAGAATATAGCTATGTTCATAGAGCAAGAAAACTCTGACATGTGCCAATACTATATTAATGCCCTGTATACTCACCACCATTGCTGG
The DNA here is from genome assembly GCA_036589455.1 of Ateles fusciceps. Taxonomy (NCBI): domain Eukaryota; kingdom Metazoa; phylum Chordata; class Mammalia; order Primates; family Atelidae; genus Ateles; species Ateles fusciceps. The sequence continues at coordinate 4,589,690 of JAZHEH010001132.1, forward strand.
ACTCTTGGCTGCATCAGCACTGCTGGGAATATTCCCGAACTCTATCTGTATATTTGTAAATTCCCTTGGATTCAGACCTTACCTAATATAATGCAGGTACTGCTGCATATGCCCCTGTACTACTGGAAATCCACTCATCTTGCCCCAAAGGGAGACAGCCCAATACTTATTATTTTCATTCAGCTCCAAGCCAGTCCCTGAGATGCTCCCAGGGAAAATGACCCTTTGATCTTCCTTAGGATAACCACAGGGAGGCAGAAATTGTTCTGACTATTCCAGGACTTCTGGCCTCCTTATCTGAGCTCTTCTGTTGTCCTGGCTTCCCTGAACCATGCTTAGAAGCATGCTAAGCAGTTAAGAAGAGACAGCTTGATCCTGGACATAACCCAGTTGTCAATACGGCTGTCCAACTTTCGTGGACGTTGGGGCTTATTTCAATCTGACAACAGGGTGGGTGGTTGGGGAAGAGAGAAAGAAAAGGAACCAGCAATCACGGGGCAGCTGCTATGTGTTATGTGCCTAAATAACAAGAAGAATATGAAAAGGTTACTATCCCTAAGTGCTTTCAGTCTAGTTAGGGAGATAGAGCCATGAAACAAATTTAAAAGCACGTAACAAGGGAAGAAAGGTCTGAGGAAGCAGTGCAAAGCCAGCAACCTTACCAGGAAGAGTCTTCACAGAGGAAATAATAATCTGAGCTAGATCTTGACAAAGAGCAGGAGTTAACTGAGAGAAGAGGATGAGCCAAGCAGAGGACGTTGGGGGACCAGCCTCAACACTACTCGTGGGTGTCCCAAGTCCCAGTGGTGATGAGGGAGTGAGAAAAAGAAAGACAAAGACACAAGAGTAAAGTTTCAAAGTATGGGTCCAGGAGACCAATGCAAATGTGGAGACCACGTTGGCCTGGAGCTCTGGGCTCCACCTGTATTTATTAGGTGTACAATCTCTTCATTCTCTTATAGCAGGTGATGGGGGAGAGGATGGCATGAGTATGTGAGGCAGCTGGGGGAGAAGGCAACCAGCAGATTTTCATGCAAAATGGCTGCCCATGGTACACACTGAAGGCTGATTTGCCTCTAAACAATACTCCATTCAACCAACACTCGTGTGGCAGGGCATTCATGAGTTCAGGGAGAGTTCACATGTGAGGATCTGGTAGGTAGGTAGTGCGTCATCACGCATTTAATAGCACACATGGTTTTTCCAAGAAAGCTAAACTGGTACACTGTGTTAACAGCTGATTATTATCAAGGCGCAGCTGCAAGGAAGCAGAGTGAATAAGGCACCATCAAGTCTGGCCACATGACAATGCATCAAAGGAGGTGTTATCTCCCAAGCACTGTGCATAGAGCAACCTAAGCCACCCTATTTTCTGGGAAGGAGGGCAGAGAGGAAGGCTTTCCTGTTATCTCTGCCACTCAGAGGCTTTCCTTCTTTACAATCATCCTTCTGCAAAGCCCCTCCCGGGTCTTGTGAGCAGGGGTGGCATTCCTTCTCAGAGACCTTGCACAAGCCTCTTTACGAGACCCTCATGCAGGCTCTTACCGGGAGGAGTAGTGGGGCAGATGGCAGAGGGTTCCTGCTTTGGGGCCCCCTACAGCTTTCCACAGTTTGTTTGTTCCCAGATGGCCAGTTCTCTTAGATCCAGTTCACCACCTGAATCATGCTTTCACAAGGCACAAGCTGCACTCATTGTTTAAGAATTACGATATATAAAATCTACCAGTGTATAAACACAGTGCATACACAGCAAAAACAAAATTAACTCTTAAGTGGAAATAGCAAAGTTCTGTCCTTGGCTGTCTCGGCCCACACAGGAAGCAGCGATCACATCGCTCCTGAGGAGCCAAAGCTATGGAGATTTAGAGCATGGGAGGATGTGGCAAGAGACTCCCCATAGGGTAGTGGCAAGGAGAAATCTGCAAAAGGAGGATCAAGACAGAGTCCGAAGCACCTTGAACACCCCATATGGATTCAAATGGGGCACCATTGTAAGTGTTTAAGCAGGGAATGGCTCATGATAAATTCTGTGTTTCATGTCAACAGCAGTGATGACCATGCAGGCAGAGACACAGACCTTTCTAAGAGTTGCTGGCTGGGCGCGGTGGCTCACACCTGTAATCCCAGCACTTTGGGAGGCCGAGGTGGGCGGATCATGAGGTCAAGAGATCGAGACCATCCTGACCAACATGGTGAAACCCTGTCTCTACTTAAAAAAATACAAAAATTAGCCGAGTGTGGTGGCACGTGCCTGTGGTCCCAGATACTTGGGAGGCTGAGGCAGAAGAATCGCTTGAACCCAGGAGGTGGAGGTTGCAGTGAGCTGAGATTGTGCCACTGCACTCCAGCCTGGCAAGAGAACAAGACTCCGTCTCAAAAAAAAAAAGAGTTGTCAGGTCACTTCTTCAGAAGATCCTTCACCCATCCCCAAGCCCTGGTTGTTCTTCATCCTTGGAACTACAAACCTGGAAGAAATAGCCTTATTTTAATTATTCAGTTTCTGACATTTCCACTGGTAAACTTTTATCCAGAAACTCTTGATCCTAAAAATTCTTATCCAGAATAAACTGTTCTGAGTCTTTGTACTACGTAAGTTCTCTAAGGGGCCCTTTCTGGACTAGTGGTATCATAAATAGCACAAAAGTAGCATAAAAATAATAAGGCCCATGCACGTGGAGGCCTAAAGCAATTCTGGGGATTCTAAGAAGACAAAGTCCCTCAAGTCTCTTCCTACAACCTTAGTGGCATCTGGATATTACTGCCATCTGTCTAAGTGTAAATGGGGCTTACCCTCTGCTTAGCCTTCATGGGAGGAGGAAGATCGTATTAGTCTATTCTCACGCTGCTAATAAAGACATACCTGAGACTGGGTAAATTATTCTAAAAAGGTTTATAGACTCAGTTCCACATGGCTGGGGAAGCCTCACAATAATGGCAGGAAGCGAAGGAGGAGCAAAGGCACATCTTACATGGCAGGAGGCAAGAGAGAATGGGAGCCAAGCAAAAGGGGTTTCCTCTTACAAAACCATCAGATCTCATGAGATGTATTCACTAACAGTATGGTGGAAACGGCCCCCATGATTCAATTATCTCCCACTGGGTCCCTCCTACAACACGTGGGAATTATGGGAGCTACAATTCAAGATGAGATTTGGGTAGGGGCACAGCCAAACCATATCAAAGATGTAGGGTAAACTGTATGGTAGACTGAGGGGAGCACCAAAAGTGAGCGTCAGAGCTGGGTCTTAAAGAATGAATGAAGAAGTCAGCAGATGCAGTGGCTCACACCTGTAATCCCAGCACTTTGGGAGGCCGAGGCAGGCAGATCACTTGAGGTCAGGAGTTCGAGCCCAGCCTGGCCAACATGGTGAAACCCTGTCTCTACTAAAAATACAAAAATTAGTCAGGTATGATGGCGCATGCCTGTAGTCCCAGCTGAGGAGGCTGAAGCAGGAGAATCGCTTGAACTCTGGGAGGCAGAGGTTGCAGTGAGCCAAGATCGTGCCACTGCACTCCAGCCTGGGTAAAGGCTGCCACCACATCCAGGCTGAATACTGATTTTTATTAGTTTTCAGATAGTCTGGGCCAAATCTAGCCACCTCCTGGTTCTCCTGGTTCTGCACATCCCATGAGCTAAAACTGATCTTTGCATTTTAAACTGTTTAGAATACAGACAGACACATATACTAATAATATTTAGTGATATGTAAAAGAATATGGAATTCAAATTTTAGTGCTCATAAAGTTTCGTTTGAACATAACTACACTCATTAGTTTCCATATCGTCCACAGCTTTTTCCAGTTACAATGCCAGAGTTAGGGAGTTACCACAAAGACTGAATGACCTGCAAAGCCTAAAGTATCTACTTCCTGCCCTTCACAGGAAAAGTTTGCTGACCCCTAGTCTGGACCCAGAAAATGAAAAAAGAGATATAGTTTCAGAAAACTGCAGTGTATGATATAACACAAATGGACAAATGGGTTTTCTATCTTTAGTAGCATTTTTTAATCCTTCCCTTCCTCCCACAAAAACATAATTAAAAAATATAAAATGTGAATCAGAAAATAAAACAAACAAAAAGTTGGTCAGAGATCAGAAAACAGCCCAAATATGTATCCTGACTTTAATTTAAATATGCGGCCAAGCACAGTGGCTCACGCCTGTAATCCCAGCACTTTGGGAGGCCTAGGCAAGTGGGTCACCTGAGGTCAGGAGTTCGAGACCAGCCTGGCCAACATGGTGAAACCCCATCTCTACTAAAAAAATACAAAAATTAGCCAGGTGTGGTGGCACACACCTGTAATCCCAGCTATTCAGGAGGCTGTGGCAGGAGAATCACTTGAATCCAGAAGGCAAAGGTTTCAGTGAGCCGAGATTGTGCCATTGAACTCCAGCCAGGATGACAGAGTGAGACTCTGTCTCAAAAAAAAAAAAAAAAATTCAAATATGTATCAGCTCAAATATACATTCCAAATGATCCTGACATTAACCCAAGCATTAAACTGAAATATTATCAGAATATTCTCAGAACAAACACACATATACAAAAATGCATGTAACTATTGGTCAGACGATAGATAGATAGATAGAAGTACAATATCTCTAGAAGAGAATCCAAAAAATTATAATGGTGGTTCTTCCTGGAGAGATAATGAGACAGGAGGTATTAGAAGTCAGAATGGGAAGTCAGAATGGGGAGGAAAATTTCATTTTTCTTTTCTTTTCTTTTTTTTTTTTTTGAGATAGAATATCACTCTGTTTGCCCATGCTGGAGTGCAGTGGCATGATCTCAGTTCACTGCTGCCTCCATATCCTGGGCTTAGGTGATTCTCCCATCTCAGCCTCATAAGTAACTGGGACAACAGGCGCGCACCACCAAGCCCAGCTAATTTTTTGAATTTTTTAGTAGAGATGGGGTTTCGCCATGTTGCCCAGGCTGGTCTTGAACTTGTGGACTCAAGCAATCTGCCTACTTTGGCCTCCCAAAGTGCTGGGATTACAGGTGTGAGGCAACGCAGCCAGTCAGAAAATTATTACTTTTCATTGTAAACTTTTATTTATACATTTTCATTTTTTAAAATCACAAATAGAATCTATAGAGGCCCAAATCCACTCACATCAGGAGGGACATTATCAAGACAGATTATGCATGATACTTTTAAACCAGACAGAAGAGTTGTCATATTCTATATTGTGCAGAGATCTAAAACGGCATGTAAAAATCAATTAAATCACAGAGATAACTGAACAAGGGGCAACAGCCCCAACTATACTGAGGATCAAGAGAACTCACAGCACCTTCAAAAATTAGACATCTCGCAGAAATGGCCACTTTGCTCTTGGAATGGAAGGCATGAGGGGTGGAAAGGGGGTGACCTGGAGGAGTAGAGATCATATTCATTTTACAAAACCCACATGGCTGATGGAACAATGGCAAGGAGGTTTACCACCCCACATCCAGCCTCCCATCTCCCAGCCATGGTCAAGGTTGAGGTCATACATTCCACAAAGTCAGCCTCACAAGATGTGAATGTTCCCATCAACAGCTGTGCAAAAGGAAATAAAAGTCTTTACGTTAAGAGGTGGCTGAAGAAGCCTGTAAGGAACCAAACATCATTATGAAATATGAATTTTCAAGTTCAAAGTGTCCCTCTTATGAATTAGTTTCATGAATTGAACGGGAAGTTAGTTACAGGCAGTCTAGGGTACTCATGTCAGAGACAGAGGCAGGAGAAATGGAGGAAGTGGCTTTCTATCTGTCTTCTCCAGCCAATATCTCTCAGGACTTCTGAGCCCCGTGAGGAGAGAAGCAGCCTCCCCATCGCTGTCCAGAACATGATGTGACCAGTGGAGTGAAGACTAATGGAAACACAGCGCCATCCTGTCACCTAGACTCTCCACATTGGGGCCACCTGGAGAGAGTGTCCTGCTGCATAGGGCGGCATTCCCGTGAGGACACTGGCAATGGTGAAGTGGGGGCAGTGATGGGTCTCCAGGTCCAAGTGGCTTTGCAGAGAAGCCATATGAGGACTTGAGTGGGGTTGTTTGTGAGCATATATGGAATACCTCCGGGATTCCCATAAGTATGTGGGCAAGACTGGGGAGATGGGGCGGAGGCAAATTGGTGTGAGATGGGAGTAGCTAGGCAGCCAAATGTGGATGTAAATAGAACCTCTTGGTGACTGTAGCCTGGATCAGTCCCCAGTCCTCATGGATTAGGCCTGAACCAGTGGTGGGGCTATAGGGCTGCAAGGAAAATGACCTCTTTCCTCTCTCAGGATAGTTAAGTCTTGCAGCATTGAGGTTAAAGGTATGTGTCACATAGGGGAGTGGAAGAAGAGGCCTTTTGGGATGTGCACAGTCTTAGGTAGCACAGTGAGGCTAGAAAAAAAAACAGAAATGACATAGATAATGAAAAGAAAGAAACAAATATTGTCAGTTGAAGATTAACATGATTGCGTATGTAGAAAAATCTATGAATCTACAAAAAAATTCTAGAATGAATAAATGAATTTAAAAGATTGTGGGAGATAATATGCAAAAGTTAACTGTAATTTTATATTCTAGAAATAAAAATAGTGGAAGAATAAAATGATAAAAATACCATTTACAATAGCATTTTAAAATATTTAAAATTTAGGGGAAAAATCTAATGAAAGATGAGCAAGTTCTATATACTGAAAATTACAAAACATTGCCAAGAAAAAAATAAATAAAATCTAAATAAATGGAGATTTATACCACAATGACAGACAGATTCAACAGTTTTAAATGTTCATTCTCCCCAAATTAATCTATTGATTCAACTTATCTCTATCAAAATTATAGTAATCTTCTTTTAAAGACTGAGACTTATTCTAAAATTTATATGGAAATGGAAATAAAATGAGCTAGACTAGCTAAAACAATCTTAAAAAGGAAGAACAAAGTTAGAGGATTCACATTATCTAATTCCAAGATCTACTGTAAAGCTACACCACTCAGTACTATGGTATTGTCATCAAGAGTGTAACGTTATTTCTTTGTCCAGTGCCGAGTCCAAGGACGGGCCTCTGGCACCCTGAAAAGGCAAGGTTTTCCAGTTTTTCCTGGCTGTTCTCTGCACCCTGGAACTACAACACTAGAACGAAAGGATCCACAGTGGGTCTAGGTTAAAGTTTGATTTCTGAAGATTTCAAGGGGAATGCTAGAGTGGCTGATTTCTAGAATATTTTTCCTGAATGAACTCTTGATGTATCTTTACACAGTCTGGGTGCTTCTTACTGTTAAGTGTGAGCGCTGCAATTCTTAAAAATCAGCATCCTCCCAACCAGCACCCACTCACTGACAATACAGGCCCTTGGCTCTGGACTAGTGCAGGCACTATAGAGAGAAAACAAGATTCCAGGAAGCCACACCTCAAAGATGGAAATCTGGGATAGGTTATCTCTGCTGCTTGTGTTTAAAGGCAGTAATGGCCACATTACCAGTGGAAAGTAGGATACAGGTAGTCCAGGTCACAGATTGGCAAGGTAGAGACTGAAATTATCACCTATAGTTGTCTTGGATGAAATGCCTTTTACAGGGAAGTCTTTAGGAACCCAAGGAGCTCTCAAAGCAGAACATTATGGTGGTTATATGGAGTGGGATGCCGCCTTCCAACTGCACTGGAGAGTTTACAGAAACACAAGCAGCAGAGATAACCTATCCCAGATTTTCATCTTTAAGGTGTGGCTTTCTGGAATCTTGTTTTCTCTCTATAGTGCCTGCACTAGTCTAGAGCCAGGTGCCTGTATTGTCAGTGAGTGGGTGCTGGTTGGGAGGATGCTGATTTTTAAGAATTGCAGCACATACACTTAACAGCAAGAAGGATCCAGACTGTATAAAGATACATCAAGAGTTCATCCAGGAAAAATATCGTATTTCACTTCTTAGTTGAAGACAAGGTCAGAGAAACAGCTGACATCTAAGAGAAAGCAAGAGAACAAGACAGTGCACGCAGCTTCTTGGTCTAGGGAACAGATACATGTTATGAACCACTATACTGGAAAGGAATGGCTTCTCATCCCAAAACCAAAACCAACCAGCTTATATGCCAGAACCCTTTGAGTTAGGAGGAAGTCAGCTCCTCGTATGAGAGAACCATGGGACGTTGCCACAAGTGAGCACTGTAAAGTTTCCTTCTGTGCTTATCTAATGGGACTTGCAATCATTTACAGGTGACCTAGCACTGGAGAGAGGGAACTACCCAGGCTCTGAGGCAATGACTGGACAGCTGATTTGAAGTAATATCCTTTCTTCCCCTTGTAATCATTCCAAGGTACTGATCAGCCTTGCTCTACTTTTCATATGCTCTTTCCAGAACCACCCCTACCCCTGCTTATTTTATTTTTAGAAAGTAATGTTCTTCTTTAGGTTCTTTACAGTTCATTTCCTACATTATCCATTTTATAAATCTAAAGATCTAGATTTTATACTTAATTAGTGCGAGGGTAATTTTATATGAAACCTGTTATGAAAAGCCCTCCTAGGCCCAAGATCATCTAGAAAATGTCTATGTTTAATCTCAGCTCTGACATAGAACCACATTTGGAACACTGCCTTCTTACGGCTCGTGCAATTCTGTTGAGTTTTGATAGAATGTTCCAAGGTCCTTGAAATTCTAGTAATTCTGCTGTTGTTGCAATTTGCAATATTCTGAATCAGTTTATTGAAATAACTTTAAAAGGAAAGATAATTATTGAAAACATTCTTATACTATGTGCAATTGCTTATTTACATTAACGTGTGCCATAAAAATTGTTCATGTCTTATTTTTTTACATTTACATCCCTAAATAATTTGACAATAAAATATTAGGTTCCCCTGCCTCAACTTTCAATATATTATGTTGACATTTGTCAGAGGTATATTGTGTTAAGATTGTCAGAGCATAGGGCTGTTGCATATACTCTCTGCTTAAATTATTATTTGGTCTTACTTCTATGTAAATATATATTTAATGACCTGACTGGTCTCCATTTTGATGTCTCTCCAGTTGCTTGGTTGGCTGAAGCTCAATCTCTAGCTGATTCCTCAGGGAGTTCTCACGGGAACACCATTCCCTGTCATCTCCATCACACCTCATTACCTTCCTCAGATTTCTCCGGCACAGATGCAGTGACCTCCTGGGTCTGGTGGGTGATGATGGGCTTTGTGCCCACCCATCCACTTATATTTTGGAGTTTGAGGCATAGCTTGCCTCTAGTCTTAGTGTCTTTGTGTTTTGTTTGACTTTTGCTAGTTTAATTGCTCTGTGTATTTTGAATGCAGAGATTTTGGAGATTCAAACATTATGTCAATACTGTATAATTAATACACCTTCCCAGAATTTTTTTTTTTTTTTTTTTTTTTTTTTGAGACACGATCTCGCCCTGTCACCCAGGCTGGAGTGCAGTTACGCGATCTGGCTCACTGCAACCTCCAACTCCCGGGTTCAAGCAATTCTCCTGCCTCAACCTCCCGAGCAGCTAGGACTACAGGCGAGTGCCACCACACCGAACTAACTTTTTGTATTTTTAGTAGAGACGGGTTTTCACCACGTTAGCCCAGATGGTCTCAATCTCCTGACCTCGTGATCTGCCTGCCTCGGCCTCCCAAAGTGCTTGGATTATAGGCGTAAGCCACCACAACTGCCCTATTTTTAACAACTTCTGACTCCTACCTTTGTCAATTGTCTATTCAATCCTTTTGCCCATTTTTCCATTAGGTTGTCTGTACGGACTTGTCAGAGATTCTGGATACAGTTTGTTGTATGTATGTGCTATAAACATTTTCATCCAGTGGGGCTTCCCTTTTCACTCTCTTAATCATGTCTTTCAGTGAAGAAAGACATGATTTCTGTAATATTTAAGAAATTGGCCAGGCCTGGTGGCTCATGCCTGCAATCCCAGCACTTTGGGAGGCCAAGGAGGGTGGATCACGTGTGGTCAGGAGTTCAAGACCAGCCTGGCCAACATCTCATCTCTACTAAAAATACAAAAATTAGCCAAGCATGGTGGTGGGCACCTGTAATCCCAGCTACTCAGGAGGCTGAGGCAGGACAGGAGAATCTTTTGAACCTGGGAGGCGGAGGTTGCAGTGAGCTTAGATTGGACCATTGCACTACAGACTGGGTGACAAGAGCAAAATTCTGTCTCAAAAAAAAAAAAAAAAGAAATTGAAACTATTTCTACGGTATCTTCTAGGAGCTTTATTGCTGCTTCTTTCACATTTGGGTCCATGATCCATTAAAACAGATTTCTGTGTGTGGAATGAGGTAGGAGTCAACGTTCCTTTTTGTTTACATGAATAAGCCAATTAACCCAGCTACCGTTACTGAAAAAGCGTTCTTTCCCTCTTTGAACTACAGTGGCTGCTTTGTCATAAATTATGAGAGGGTGCATTTTTGTTACAGTGGTCTATTTGCTGTCTTGCACTGCTGTTGCAGTTACTGCCACATTATCATAAATCCTGATAAATGGTAGCTTAAGTCCCTCAACTTTGGTTAAGATTGTCTTGATTATTCTTGCCTTTTGGAATTTTCATATAAGTTTTAGAATCAGTTTATCAATTTCATGTAAAGTCCTTATAAGATTTTGAATGAGATTGTATTAAATTTATTGTTGAATTTGGGGAAAACTGACAGCTTTATAATAATGAATCTTCTAATCCACAAACATGGCACATCCCTCCATTTATTCGGGTACCTACAAATTTCTCTTAGTAATATCATGTTGTTTTCTGCACAAGATTTATTTCTAGAGGTAATTGATGTTTATGATGATATCTTAAAAGGCATTTGAAAATTTTATTTTCTGTATGTAAGACTTAAAAGCTCTTAATTGAGTCTCTCCTCTGATCAGGCATCTGTGTGCACCAATGCAGAAAAGACGGGGACTACCAGGAAGGAAAATGTTGCATCAGGAAGTCCTGCGGCCACATCTGTGTCCCTCCCCTCCCCTCGTTCCCAAGCAGGTAAGTCCTGACTTTTGCCACCTGGCCTGTCCAGGACTGATTAAGAATTTGATGCTATCTGGATTTTCACAGCAGTGTGGTCACCCAGAAAAGTGAGAGAAATACCCCCGAAGGCCTGAGGCCTCCTTTTCTCTTGCCCTTCCTGAGGGAAAGGCTGATCCTAAGACCATTTACCCCCACATTTTCAAGTATGAGAATCCTGAAAAGAAAAATCATTTCATATTTCCCAAGATACTCATTATAGTGAAGTCAGATATATATAAGAAAGAGATGGTAGAATTTGCCCATAATCTCATTACCAGCAGATAAACATAGTTACATGTTTGGTCATATCCCTTCATACCTTTGATCCAGGGGGATGTGTGTGTAAAATAATCGAGGCATCATACTCTACATAATTTTGAACCTCCTCTTTTTTTTCACTCAACAATATACAATAAACAGCTTTCCCTGTCACTGGATGTATTTCTACAATTTCATTTTCACCCCAAGGCTTCACATCATCCTAACCATGTGGAAAAACCACATTTTATTTACTAATTCTTGACCAATGGAGATTTAGGCTTCAAAAGATTCCCTTAGAATGAAATCTTTTGGTGCACAGTTGGTTGTTTCCTCAGGAAATATTCTTTGACGTGTTTCTGGGTGAAAAAGCATGGATTTTTTACATTTTAATTTTATTTAAGTTTTTAGAGATCCCTAAAAAATTAGGAATCCCCATTGCTGAGGCTGGTCCCAAACTCCAGGGCTCAAGGTAGCCTCCCACCTCAGCCTCCTAAGTAGCTGGGATTGCAGACATGTGCTTGGCCAGCATGCATGCTTTTTTAACTCCAAAAATACATTGCCAAATTGCTGTTATGAGGATACAATTTTTTATGTCAAAAAGTTTTGATCAACCTCCAACTAGTGGATATAGTTTAATTTTTCACGATTTGACAGTAGGTATAATTTCATATGAGTTTACAATTTTAAGTCACATACGTTAAAAAAACAAACCTGTTATTTTGTGAAATATTTACTTGTTTGGAGGGATGTTTCAACAATCTTTTGTAATAGTTGGAATCCCCCAGCGTCGGAAAAGGATGAACGAAACACATATTTGGCACCCTCTTTTGTCAAGGCTTTTCAAATACACTTTTTTAAAATCTTGAGAGCTTTTTATGATGTGTGGATTTATAGCACCAACATTTTACAGATGAAAAAATTGAGGAATGAACAAAATGGTTTTTTCTTCTGCTCACCTTACCATGATTCCGCTCTACTCTCTCCTTTAAGTCACTGGGATTATATTGCAAATGGTGGATCCCAGGAGGCCACTGTAGCTAATGGTGTCCCCCAGTTTGCAATAAAGATTGTGTCATCTTCCCTCTCCTGCCGGGTTCAGAAACAAAGCCTGGGGAGGGCGGCAGGCCCTTTGCGCCCTCTACTGGCAATCTCTCTGCAGTGCATGACTTTCCCACCCCGCAGTACTGGCTAGAGCAGATGAGGTGGAAACATCTGTAAATTTCACATCTGCATTTACTCGTCATAACACCTTTCTGTGGTAAATATTATTATCCTTATTTCAAATGCACGGAAACTGGCTCTCTGAGAGATGAAATGCGTCCCACATCAAGCAGCTGGTAGATGGCAAAAGCTGATCTCTTCGCCGCCAAAGCCAGAACGCTTTTCAGCCCTGCATGCAGCCTCCCTGAATGGTCATCACTAGGAGCCGCTGTCCGTGGTTCCGCATTTTTCTGCAGACCACTCAAACTATGAGATAACAGCCAAAGAAACACCAGCATCTTTGCACAGAGCGGCCACGAGTGCGTCCTGCTGTGGCGGCTGCTGACATTCACAGAACCGTTTCTTCCAGCGCAGACCCAAGCGTTCCTGCTCTCTGCCAGGTAAAAACCGGAGCCAGCAAATTCTGTCCCAGTGGGTTTTCCCGTCTTTGGCTGGCTGGCGGGACTTCCTCCATAACCACTCTCTCGACCTCTAAGCAGGAGCTGAGTGAGACATGAGATCATGGGAGCTTCCGACTGGGCCAGCTATTCCTGGGGTCGTCATCATGGTCCTTGCTCACGGCTGAACATCATGGCCCAGCCCCACAGAGGCTGGCAGCAGTATAGCATTGTGAGGGGCGTTGAAGTCAGACAGACTCGATTCAAACCCTGCACCCTCCTTTTCCTAGATCTGTGGCTTTGTGCAAGTGAATCAAACCCCAGAGCCTCTGTCTTTCATCCTAAAATGGAGATAATAGTTTCTACTTGTAGGGTTGTTCTGAGATTTGAATAAGATTGTACAATCACTTAGCTCTTAGTGCTCATTTATTGAGTACATAGCAAGTCTCAATAAATGGTAGTGTGAAGTTGGCACTAGGTGTGCACCTTCTCGGTGTTGGGTGCCAGCCCCAACCCTGTAGGTGGGCGCCCTTAGTCCCGGCAGTGACAAAGGAGTGAGAAATAAAGCCAAAGACAAGAGTATCGTTCCACAGTATGAGTCTAGGAGGCCAACACAAACTCGTGTAGGGTGGGAGGCATGGGGGAGGGACCACATTGTCCTTGAGCTCTGGGCTCCACACACTTTTACTAGTGGTATTATCTTGTTAATCTTTGCAGGGGTGGGGGGGAGCCTGTGTCTGCAGCATTTAATAGCAAATGTGGTTCTTCTAAAAAATGCTAACTTAGGACACTGAGTTTCACCACCCATTGTTTATCAAGGTGCTTCTGCACAGCGGATAAGGGGGCACCACCAGGTCTGCAGGTCTGACCACACACAATGCATCAAGGGGCTTTTATCTCCAGAGCATTGTGGAAACAGAGCAATCAGAATTACTCCATATTCTGAGAACATAGGCAGAGCCCATGGCGTTCCAGTTATCACTGCCCTGCAAGGCTTTCCAGCCTCACAAGCTCCCATCTGCAAAGACCCTCCCAAGTCTTGTGAGCAGAGGTCACATTCCCTCCCAGAGTTCTTGCACAAGCTCTCTTTACGAGACTCTCATGCAGACCCCGTGTTGGGATGAGATCACGGGACCAAAGCAGGAAAGACTGCTTTGCACCACACGGCAGCATTCCGCAGTAATAAAGTGCTCTCAGATGGTCTTCACTATAGGCTTCCCATTACCACTTGATTTCTGTTTTTACAGACCTTAAACCATTTTTATTTTACTGCACTATAGTTTGGAGTTTTCTTAATTCAATATTGGATCCATGGCACAAATCTCAGTGTATAAAAAGCAAAGCAAGCTTGCAATCATGTAACTAGAAATAACACAGGTCTGCCCCTGGCCATCTTGGCCCACATCTCTGAACCTCCCTCAGTAAGTAAGGAACATTAGCATTGTGTGGGGGGTAAGATACTGAGGTCTGGAGTCAAACAGACATCCTTTGGATCTGGACTCTGCCACTTGCTAGCCATGGGAACATCTTGTGACCTTGTGTCTCCTGTCTGTGGACCTCAAAACAAGTTTTTATTCAAAGCCCAGGGCCCTGCCTAATATTAAGGCTTTAGATACATATTTTCAAATTGCCTCATGAGGGCCCTTTTAAAACATCAAGTCACGTGATTTGTCTAAGGCCATGTTGCTACAGGTGGCTTGCAATCCAGGTTGGCTGAACTTCCAACTACATTCTCTTTCCTGTGTACTGTCCAAAAGCAGGGAGAGTTTTCTGCCTCTGGAATTCTCTATGTACAGGTGCCACCAGTTGTTTGGTTTGGTGGGATGAGGGGGAAGTTTAGGAAACCTGGAAAAGTAAGAAACAACAGAAAAAAGAGAAGACGCACTACACAGTTATATCATCAGGCTCCACAGTGGGGATAGCAGCCTAGAAAGCCAAAACTGAAATAAGAACGTTATAAATTAAACTATCATTTATATTCCCTAGAATAAAAAGAGCACTTTACATGAACCAAAAAGCAAGACCTTCCTTCATATGCATCTTTACTTTTTAAAAAAATAAATCGAGCTTTCTTAAGAAAAATGAAGCTGGGTGCATTGTCTCAGGCCTGTAATTCCAACTCTTTGGGAGGCTGAGATACTAGAATCACCTGAGCCTAGGACATCGAGACAAGCCTGGGAACACAGTGGGATCCCATCTCAACAAAAGAATTTAAAAATTAGCTTGGCATGGTGATGCACACCTGTAGTCCCAGCTACTCAGGAGACTGAGGTGGGAGGATTGCTTGAGCCCAGGTGGTGGAGACTGCAGACTGCAATGAGCTGTGATAATGTTACTGCACTCTAGCTTCAGTGACAGAGTAGGAAAAAAAAGAAAAAAGAAAGTATGACTTAAATTTATTGAGAAGTTAATGTGAGTTTTAAGAACTTTCATGTATTGGCTCATTTTTTTCCTGAAAATATCACTATGATGATACACCATTGTTGCGCAATTGGCAAATGAGGAAACAAGAATCCAGAGAGCTTAAATAATTTCCCACAACTATATAATTAGCAGTGGTGGGATTTAAACCTGGGTCCATGTCCTATGCTCTTTACTATCAGATCTCTGCCTCTCAAGGTATTATTACACCTAGAACAGATTTAACTTGACATTTCCTGTTCCATGATGTGAGCATTCTGGTTCCAATTAGCCAGATCATCCTCTTAGGTGGACAAAAGTAAAGTGACTCTTATCCCTCTATCTATTACCACATCTTCATCTTTCTCCTGCTTCTCAAGCTAAAGGTCAGAGTGCAGGCCAAGACTCTCTGCTTGCCATCCCTCTCCCTTCACCTTCCCCTACCCAGGTACTATTGGGTCACATCAACAAATAAGTAGCCTGTGTAAAATGTAACCAGATGATGAGAACACTCCTTCTTTCTTTTATGGCACCTCCAATCTCTACAAACTTTTCCCTTGGAGTTCTCTCATTTGCCTTTATGGGAGCAGCAGAGATCACAGCTCTGCTGTGATCCAATACCATTACCATTTTATTGATCATGGCTCACTACAGCCCCGATCACCCAGGCTCAAGCGATCCTCCCACCTCAGTCTCCTGAGTAGCTGGAAGTGCTAGAGCACTACAGTACTCCCTGCCCTGAGCTATGATTCTCTCTTCTCCTCTCTCTTTATTCTTTTTTTTTTTCTTTACATCTATAGATTGGAATAATGGGGGAGAAACTTAGAGCTAGTCCTGCCATCTCCAGGGAATATTATCCCTGGAGGTGGTAGGTTATGGTTTTTTAGAATAAGAAAATAGCTTTTTGCAGCAGAATAAATCCCATTCAGTATCTTATTAAATTACACAGAAAATTCCGGGAAGACAAAGAGGGCAATGAAACTGCCTAATGCTGAAAAATGAAAGAAAATAATTACTCATTAAACTAC
The DNA here is from genome assembly GCA_036589455.1 of Ateles fusciceps. Taxonomy (NCBI): domain Eukaryota; kingdom Metazoa; phylum Chordata; class Mammalia; order Primates; family Atelidae; genus Ateles; species Ateles fusciceps. The sequence goes on from JAZHEH010001132.1 coordinate 4,605,976, forward strand.
TCCAGAACTTTGCAACTTTGATAGAAAATCCATATCCACCTCCCCCTATTTTTAAAAAAGATATACACAACTTATATAAAAGTTAACATTTTTCATGTATCAAGAACAAATTCATAAGAAAATAACAAAACATGTTACATACTTAAGTATATTGAACACTGTAATTTTGCTTCTAAATGAAATCAACGTTTTCCCTTTCCCATTATCTTTCCTTTCTATAGAGTTTAAAATGGAAATCCAGAGGAGGTCATGGTGGCACTGAATCCAACAGGAGTCCAGGGGTTTGGGGGCGCAAATGAAGAGTGAGCTCTATGCCAAGTCCTCCTCTATGCAGACGTGACCCAGGCTCCACCCACATTGGGACCTTTAAGTTTGCTCCCTCTGCCTTTCCAACTATTTGTATCTCTATGTCCAAAGACTTGTATACAGATGTTTATATAGCTTTATTCAAAATAGTCCCAAACTTTATTCAAGATATAACCCAGATGTCTGACAAGTGGTAGATAGATAAACCAATTGTGGTACAGTCAGTTCTGCTATAATATGACACATGCATTCCTTAAAATCACAACCTTATGCAAAAGCATGCAATAAAACCTATAGAGCTTATGGGGAAAATGAAGTTGAGTATTTGAACACTCAAATACTTCATCGGTGATATATTTTAAAAATAGAAATGAACCCTAGTAAAAATGGAAGCAACAGTTGTATACACGTTAAGTAGTTAACATAAATACTACAATAAATGTGGCACTTTACCACGAAAATGACCTGAAATTTGCTTTTAAAGTGAAAGTCAGAAGGGCTGCAGCTTGTCAGTTATTGTGAACTGGTAAAAGGAAGTTTGTCTGGTTGAATGTGGTGGCTCACACTTGTAATCCCAGCACTTCAGGGACCAAGACAGGAGGATCACTTGAGGCCAGGAGTTTGAGACCAGCCTGGGCAACATAGCAAGATCCAGTCTCTACAGAAAGTTCTTTAAAGGTCCTTTAGGGGAACGTGATTGACTACAAAAGAAGCACAAAGGAACTTCTTGGAGTGATGGAAATGTTATCAATTTTGATAGTGGTGGTGGTTACATGACTGTCCATTTCTCAAAACTCATCAAGTTGTATACATAAAAATGATTAATGGTATCTGTATTTAAGTTATATGTCAATAAACCTGACTCTCTGCCACTCCCCCAACACACAAAATTAGAGGGCTGCAGATTTGGGGGTCGGGGGATAAAGCAAATTGAACTAAACTCCAAAAAGTAATGCACTGAACTTTAACTTTCAATAGCTATGTCTGAGTTAGCACGACAGATTAGCATTCCAGGGAGCCCCAAATGCAGAGCAAGCCTGTACCCATCTGCCAACTCTTTCCTGCAAGTCCCTGCCAAGAGCATAGTTAGCATACTAAGGGCTGGGGTCAACAGAGCTGAGAGAGAACCCCTTGAGTTGTGTGGGGCCTCCACTAAGTTCAAAGCAATTACATTCCAAAGGCAAGGGGAACAGGAAACAGAAAGGAGTTCTGTCTATCCAAGGTTCTCCAAATTTTCATCTACTGAAGACAGAGGGCATGGCAGGAAATCTGAGATAAATCCATCCAAGGCACTCTAGGCTATTGAAAATAAAGGATAGGAAAGCTAAGAGGAATCATTCTGGAACACTTGAACTTTCAGCTACTGAAATCAGGTGCAGGAGAGTTTAAAGAAATCCCCCCTGGTGGCATTTCAGCCCTTCAAAATATTTAAAGTAGCTGCCTTCCAAAATCTGTGTCAGAGCAAGGCAAAATCTCTTGAGGTACAGAAAGCTAAGAACAAGACTATAAAGAGAAATTACCAGTGGCCCCAATGGGCAAATAGACTGTAATTTTTTTTTAATTTCCTATGGTTCAGAAAGCTGGCAACACAAAGAGATCTTAAGAAGCTTGCCAATAATCAGGTCCCAAGCCTTGCTGAAGGGAAAGTCTTAAGCCTGTCCTCAAAACATTTAAAGCCCAGTGCAAATTGAGTCAAGCTAAAGCTGTAACAAAGCCCAAATCTAGCTCGACTACAGATTAGATTGCATCAGTCCCATACTCTAGCAGCCTAAAAGAAGAGGTATGCCTATTCTGGGTGAATTATTTGCTTTAGTCCTTATTGTTTCTCTATACAAAATGCCCAACACAATAAATTATGAGACATGTAAACAAATAAGAAAATGTAACCCGTGATCAGGAGAATGTATAGTCAATAGAAGCGGAGCCAGAGATGTCCTGGATGTTAAAATGATCAAATGGGGACTTAAAATATATATATAATATATATATTATATATATTATATATGGTATATCTATATAATATATATGCCATATATGTATTATATGGTGTGTGTGTATATATATATATGGTAAATATATATATTATATATATGGTAAAAATGATTAAAGATTTGGTAGAACAGGTGGCCAGTGTGAATGAAGGGATGAGAATTTCACCACAGACACTGAAGCCTTTCAAGAGAACCCAAAAAAGGAAAGCCAGACATACAAAATAATATCTGATAAATGGTTGCATTAGGCTAACAGCAGACTAGACCAGGCAGAGAGAAAGACTGATAAACTTGAAGATGGGTTGATAGAAAGAATCTAAAGTAAAATACAAAAAGAAAAAAAAATGTTGAAAATAAAAAAGAGCACATCCAAGACACGTAGGAAAATATAAAATAAAGCAACATACATGGACTTCGAATACCAGGCAGAGAGAAGGGAGAGAATGGGAAGAAAAATCTTTGAAATCATAATTGACAAAAGACATCAGACTACAGATCCAAAAATCTTGGAAATCTCAAGCAAGATAAATCAAAGAAAATGACAGTTAGGCACAACATAAGCAATGGCTGAAAAGGAAAGAAAAAGTGTAAACCTTAAAAGTAGCTAGAGAAAAAAAGATACATTACATACAAGGAAACAATAATACAAATGATGCCTGACATTTCACCACAAACGATGGGGACAGAGAAAATAGAAGAGTATCTATAAAGTCAAGTTAGAATTTCTATGTCCAACAAAAATAACCTTCAAAAATGAAGGCAGGGGCTGGGCATGGTGGCTCATGCCTATAATCCCAATATTTGGGGAGTTCTAGGTGAGTGGATTGCTTGAGCCCAAGAGTTAAAGACTAGCCTGGGCAACCAAGGGAGACTACATCTCTATAAAAAAAAATTAAAATTAGCTGGGCATGGTGGTGCATACCTGTGGTCCCAGCTATTTGGGAGGCTGAGGTGGGGAGATGACTAGAAGCCCAGGAGTTCAAGGCTGCAGTAAGTCTTAAACATGCCACTTCACTGTAGCCTTGGTGACAGGAGACCCTGTCTCAAAAAATAAAAATAAAAAGAAGACAGAATAAAGACATTTTTAGACCACAAATATTATTAAAAGAAGGTCTTAAATCTGAAGGGAAATAATAACAGATAGAAAGTAAGATCTGCAAGAAGTAATAAAGAGAACCAGAAAAAGGAACTATCTAGTAATATTAAAGAGTGTATTTTAGCATCTTTATATAAAATAATATTATATGATAATATCAACCATTTAAGCAAAAATAACATTAGTGGGTTTTTTTGTTTATAAGACAACGAAAGTACAAGCCATAAGATAGGGAAAATTGTTGAATACTGTGCTAAGAGCTTTTTATTATTTATATTTATAAGATAGTATAAAATCATTTATATTTATTTATGATAGTATAAAATCAAGTAAAAATAAAAAGAGATACTAAAAGATACTTGATTTACAAAAAAAGAAGAAAAGAAAAAGAAAAGGAGCAAATAAAGTAAAATTTTAAAAGCAAAAATATAGAAAAATCTCAAAATAATCATGCTAAGTACAACAAGCCAGATCAAAGAAATACATACAACATGATCTAGATTATAATCTACAGTGACAGAAAGCAGATCAGTTGTTGACTCAGGAGGAGTCAGTAGAAGACAGGAATTATAAACAGGTGTGAGGAAACTCTCTAGGGTGATGGACATATTCATTATTTTGCTATTTTACTGTTGTAATTCCTTTTTGATTGTGAATTGTGTTGTTTACTAAATGTTCTGGGAAGTCACATGGCCTTCTCTTGTCTCCCTTCACCTTTCCCCTTCAGTCACAAAGGGATTGACTCCATTTCATTGGCTGCAATGAGTTGTCTAGACAGACGTTGTAAGAAATTCATCAAACCAGCACATATTCATTGACCATCAGTAGCTAGTTCTGGGTTCTGGCTTTGAAAGATTAAAATCGTCCTTTTTTTCTTCCTTCCTCTCTCACTTCCTCCCTTCCTTCCTCCCTCCCTCCCTGTCTCTCTAGCTCCAAATTTAATTAACACTAAGTCTGAGAAATATTAACATTAGTGAAGATGTGGAGCAACCGACATGCACACCCTGCTGCACGGAGTGTGAATTTGTCCTCCTACCTTAGATGATACCATTGCCATTTTATTGTAGCAAAGGTGTGCACAGCTGATGACCTAGTGCTCACACTCCTAGACAGAGCCACAGATACCCTTGCACATGCACAGCTGGACGCATACACAAGAATACTCCAATCAGTGCTGTTGGCACTAGCAAAAATAAAAGGGGCAAATGGAAAACAAATCATGGTATAGTCATACACCGAAATATTACCAGGAATGAAAGCAAAGCAAATATATTACAGCTACATATAGTAAATAGTGTGAATCTCAGGAGCATAATGTTGAGAGAGAAAAAAGCCATGGAATAAAGTATATAATCATTCCATTTATTTAAGTTCAAAAATGGCCCAGTGCAATGGCTCACACCTGTAGTTTGAACACTTTGGGAGGCCAAGGTGGGCAGATTGCTTGAGCCCAGGAATTCAAGACCAGCCTGGGCAACATGGGGAAACCCCATCCCTACAAAAAAATGTACAAAATTAGCCAGGCATGGTAGCATGTACTTGTAGTTCCAGCTACTTTCAAGGCTGAGGTGGGAGGATCTCTTGAACCCAGGGAAGTGGAGGCTGCAGTGAGCCATGATCATGCCACTGCATTCAGCCTGGGTAACAGAGTGGGATGCTGTCTCCAAAAAAAAAATGAAATGAAGTTTAAAAACATACAAAGTTAAAAATTTATTGTGTTAGATTCAAATCTATATGGTGAAACTATCAGAAAGGCAAAAGTATAGTATAAACAATACTCAGAAGAGAGATCATTCTGAGGAAGCAGGGACCACACCAGGCATCAGGTACAGGGATGCTTGTTGTATTCCTACTCTTTATTTTCATTCCATATTTTATGTGTAGTCAATATCAAATATATAAAACTATGGGCCAGGCACAGTGGCTCACACCTGTAATCCCAGCACTTTGGGAGGCCAAGGCAGGTGGGTCACCTGAGGTCAGGGGTTTGAGACCAACCTGGCCAACATGGTGAAAGTTTGCTTAAACTCACAGAAGACCCTAGGCATCTTGTTTGAAGCTGAACATTCAGTGCGCTGCTCATAGTACGTATTCAATACATATTTACAGAATAAATGAATGAGTAGATGAGTGAATTAATGAATGGAGTTTTGACTGACTAGTTGGAAGGGATAAAGCAGAATATGTGGTCTCCAATTTTTATTTGTTCATTCTCTGTCCATTATAGTCTAGAATGGGGATAATTCCTATAGATACAAAGAAATCGAAGCCCAAGATGGGTGGCTTTCAGTCCCTTGGCTTGGATGGCGTTCTCTCTATCAGCTGAGAAAACACATGATAGAAATTGATCATCTTTGCAGATTCTTTGGAGGCAGAGGGGTTGTGGAATATTGAAGATGAGAAAATAGCAACCAGCTTTCCAAAAAAGGAGGAGGAAAGAAAATAGACGAGAGACTCCATCAACTTCAGAGTGGTCAGCTGCCTCTAGTCTAGGCAAGATTCTACATATTCCTATGCAATTCTTATTTTTAAAAACCTCTTGTTGGCACTTCAAAAAGGAAGTAGTCACTGCAAGTCAGCATGGTGCAGTTGGGCCAAATCAAGCTGAACCAACCCCACTTCCTTCTCTGGAAGCAATGGACATCTGGGGAAGGGTGTAGACAGAGGGCCTGATATTCAACAGTCAATAGACAATACTCTGGATCAGCCAGGGAAACAATAAAATTCAGGAAACAGGCTGGGCTCGATGGCTGATGCCTGTAATCCCAGCACTTTGGCAGGCCAAGGTGGGTGGATCACCTGAGGTCAGGAGTTTGAGACCAGCCTGACCAACATGGAGAAACCCTGTCTCTAAAAAAAAAAAAAAAAAAAAAAATTCAGGAAGCAGTTACAGTCTTATGTCACTTAACGATAGGCATATGCTTTGAGAAATGCTTCCTTAGACAATTTCATGCTTGTACAGACATCATGTACTTACACAAACCTAGATGGTAGAGCCTACAACACGCCTATACCATACAGCGATTGCTCCTAGGCTACAAACCTGTGCAGCATACTACTGTACAGAATACTGTAGGCAGCTGTAACACAATGGTAAGTATTGGCTAAACATATCTAAACATAGAAAAGGTACAGTAAAAATAAGGTAGTATAATTTTTGTTTCATGTATTGCTGCTGAACAAATAATCTTATAATAAGATAGGTAGTAGGCTATACCATCTAGGTTTGTGTAAGTACCTGATGTTTGCACGATGACAAACTTGCCTAACAAAGCATTTCTCAGAACATATGCCTGTGGTTAAGTGTCATTATACGCAGTCTGTCACTGATAGAAACATTGTTATGTGGCACATAACTATATATACTGTTGCATGTGCCAGTGTGCAAAAACAAATTTCCTAAAATAAGAATAGTCTAATAAAAAATAAAGCCATAATTCTCCCCATGCCTCCTTGTCCATCTCTAGCCTTTCTCCTGTGAATAAGGGAAGTAGAGCCAGTCAAGCAAGACTGTAGCTTTGTGGGGAGGGGTGAATGTTGCTTAACGAAACATAGGAGGCAGATGATTCAGTAACTTAGATGTGGGGAGCCCAGAAATTGGTGTAGACACCCAAGGGATCATATGATTCAGCTTCTTCCATCCTCCTGCCCATGTGTTCTGCCACATCCCCCCACATCTGATCTTCCTCTAACCAAGGGGACAGGGGTCCCTCTCTGCCACCCTCTCCATCCCGTGCACACACAGTAGCCCACAGCTAGCAGGAAGGAGAAAGACGGCCATCGGGAGTCATCCATCAGGTCTCTCTCTCTCTCCCTGTGTGAACTTAATGGAGAGACACACTGCTTTCCATTTACGCTCTTGATTTCTTGGGGAAAGCAGGCAGCTGGTACTCTTTCCATCCACCTAGAGGAGGGGGAGTGAAGTCCAAAGGGTGGGAATCCATGATCGTCTCTTCCTTGCTTTCCCTAAAGCAACTGATGAATGCTCCTAGCAAATCTACCCACCTGCTCTTCAGGATACAGCTGACCAGGGCTCATCAGGACCATAAGCCCCAGCTGCCCTGTCACTGCCTACGGTGCCCATGCAGAATTCTGGTGCTGCTGCGATGAGTGCCAGCTGTAGAGTAAGCACAGCTGTGGAGTGACCCTAAGGACCTGGATAGCTGATCTTGTCTCCAGACACTCAACTCCTCTCCTGTAGCCAGCTCTTTCATCTCTCCCTCAATGCACCAAGCCCATGGCCACCTCGGGATCTCTGCCCTCGCTGGTCCCTCTTCCCATTGATCTGTACAAGTCTGGCTCCTTCTCAACAAGCAGGCCCAGCTGAAATGACACCTCCTCCAGACAGGCTCTCCCAACCATCTCGTTAGGCAACTCCCCAATCCTCAGGTGCTTGCTAGCACAACACCCTGACTTATTTTTGTCCTAGCCTTTAACTCAATCTACCTTGATTGTCTGATCCTTCACTAGAATTTGTGTACCTAAAGGGCAGGGCCCTCGCCTTTCTTGTCTGCCTTCATGTTGCTAGGGTCTAGAAAGTGCCTGGCACAGGCCAGGCACGGGAGCTCACACCTGTAATCCCAGAAGTTTGAGAGGCTGAGGCAGGCAGATCACTTGAAGTCAGGAGTTCGAGACCAGCCTGGCCAACCTGGTGAAACCCCATCTCTACTAAAAATACAAAAATTAGCCAGTCATAGTGGTGCACACCTGTAGTTCCAGCTACTTGGAAGGTCAAGGCATGAGAATCGCTTGAGTCAGGGAGGCAGAGGTTACAGTGAACAAAGATCATATCACTGCACTGTAGCCTGGGCTGGAAAAGAAAGAAGAAAATGTCTGGCACAAAGTAGAAGCTCAATAAAAATCTATTAAATGGAAGAACATCAGCCGTAAGGGAGGTCTTGATATGCACACATAAGAAAGATTCCATTCACTTAAGTTGTTTATGTTACACATCCCTCTCAATAACTATGGAAAGCTTTAAAAGCTTAATTAAATGACTCAAAAGTTCTGGAACTTACAGTTCGTGAGTAGTGGATTCCAGGATGAAAAACAATGCCTGTGACTAAACTAAAAGCTCCTGTTCTTTCCATTAGAACAGGGTCATTAAAAAAAATAGCAGAGGAATATAGTGAAACAAACTTCACTTGGAACCCCTTTATACAAAACTGATAAAAATACAGGTGCTTCAATAAAAAACCACAATGAGATTCCACCTCATACCCATTAGGATGGCTACTAACAACAAAAGAAAGAAAGAAAGTAAAAATAGCAAGTGCTAGCTGGGATGTGGAGAAATTAACACTCTTGTACACTGTTGGTGGAAATGTAAAATAGTCCAGTCTCTGTGGGAATAACATGGCAGTTTTTCAAAAAATTAAACATAGAATTACCATATGATCCAGCAATTCCACTTCTGAGTAAACACCAAAAAGAACTGAAAACAGGGTCTTGAGGAGATGTTTACTTCCTCACGTTCATAGCAGCATGAGTCACAATCGCCAAGAGGTGGAAGCAACCCAAGTGTCCATCGTCAGAGGAACCAAATATGGTAGATACAGAAAATGGAATACGATTCGGCCTTAAAAAAGGAGATCTGGCACATGTTACAATATGAATGAACCTGAAAACATTACAGTAAGTGAAAAAAGCCATTCACAAAAAGACAAATACTATATGATTCCACTTATATGAGATTTCTACAGTGGAAAGCAGAATAATGGTTGCCAGGGGCTGGGGAAGGAAGAAATGAGGAGTTATTGTTTAATCAGTACAGAGTTTCAGTTTTGCAAAATGACAAGGGTTTTGGAAATGGATGATGGATGATGGTAATGATTGCACAAGAGTATAAATGCACTTAATGCCATTAAACTGTCCACTCAAAAATGGTGAAGAGGGTGAATTTTATGTTATATATATTTCAGCATAATTTTAAAAATTGGAGAGGCCAAGTGGCCACATAGAGGAGAAAGTGGCAGCACACATCTCAGTGCGATGTCATGTCTCCAGAGGACCTATGCAAGACATGTAGCACGTGGATGGCATGCTCTTTACAAGCTACAGATACCACTGGGTCATCATGGTGGAGGGGGAGGAAGGACTAGGTAACAGCTCCAGACAGAGCAGCACGTGGAGGCTTGCATTGTGAATTTTAGCTTCAAATCGACTGCAAGAACAAACCAGCAATCCTGAGAGGATCCACAGACCCTCTGAAGGAAGCGCACTGCTCTTACAGGACCCGGGACATACCCCAAATACTGTGAGTGCCCCAGCTGCAGAAGTGGAAAGGGAGACACTCATCTCCCAAACACACATCCCCACTGGAGAAGCTGAAGGTCTGTTTGTGGGAGAAGTTTCCAACTTTACCTAGAGCTGAGTCAATTTAGAGAGCCGAGCAAAATACAGGGGCAGAGGAAGCAGCAGAAAGGCCCTGGGAGCTCGCTGGGTCCCCAAGCAGCACATTCCTGCCTGGCACCACAAGGATCCACTGGGAGGGTGGCCAGAGGAGTAGGGGGTAAAACTCCACAGGGAGAAGGAAGTCTCTAGCCAAAGTTTGTAACCATTTGAATGTGGCAAGAAGCCTTCTGGCCAGAACTCGGGGGAGGTCACAAATCCAGCATGCAGACTCCACAGGCTGTGGGAGAACCAAGCCCTTTTCTTCCGCAGCTGGAAGGCGGGTAGCCTGGGGCAAGTTCTGAAGCCTGGCTAGCCCACCTCCTGGAAACAGACTTGGGGCTGTGGGGACGTGGAGGCAGGGGGGACATGATGGGAGTAAGACTTGGCCCTTCAGTTTGCATAGGAGCAAACAGTCCCATCAAAAAGTGGGCTGAGGAAATGAATAGACAATTCTCACAGAAAGTTATACAAATGGCCAATGAACATATGAAAAAATACTCAACGTCACTAACGACCAGGGAAATTCAAATCATCACCACAAGCAATACCACCTTACTCCTGCAAGAATGGCCATCATCAAAAAATCAAAAAACGGTAGATGTTGATGTGGATGCGGTGATCAGGGAATGCTTCTACACTGCTGGTGGGAATGTAAACTAATACAGCCACTATGCAAAACAGGGTGGAGATTCCTTAAAGAACTAAAAGTAGAACTACCATTTGATCCAGTAATCCCACTACTGGCTATCTACCCAGAGGAAAAGAAGTCATTATTCAAAAAACATACTTGCACAGGCATGTTTATAACAGCACAATTCACAACTGCAAAATTGTGGAACCAACCCAAATGCCCATCAATGAGTGGATAAAGAAACTGTGGTATATATACAATGGAATACTACTAAGCCATATAAAGGAATAAATTAACAGCGTTTGTAGTGAACTGGATGAGATTGGAGACTATTATTCTTAGTGAAGTAACTCAAGAAAGGAAAACCAATATCGCATGTTCTCATCGATATGTGGGAGCTAAGCTATGAGGACACAAAGATATAAGAATGATACAATGGAGTTTGGGGACTTAGGAGGAAGAGTAGGGGGGGCAAGGGATAAAAGACTACAAATATGGTGCAGTGTATACTGCTTGGGTGATCGGTGCACCAAAACATCACAAATCACCACTAAAGAATCTACTAATGCAACCAAATCCACCTGTGCCCCAACAACTTACAGAAGAATAAAAATAAAATAAAAAGAAATAAACTTAGCTGCAATTTGCACATTAAAAAATTGGAAAAACCTACAAGGGTTTAATCTGAATTTGGTGGCGTAGAGGTATGGGCAGCCAGGTCTGCCCTACCTCACAATAGGCTAAACAACTCATCCCTGTTAGACCTGAAAGTCCCACATCCCAGGAACCCCCTGGATCCCAGGCAAATCAGGATGGCTGGTTTCCTCACCTCCCAGTACCAAATCTTTGTGGTGTCCCTGTGCAGAGACCCTGCAGCACAAACTCAAGGGTAGCAAGATACAGTTGTATTCTACGGAATTATTTTTGGGACACAGATCCTCCCATGGCACTGTGAATGGTGTCCTCTAGAAGTTGTGCCAGTGTGTGCTGCCTCTGAGTCGGCTTCAGGGAAGGAAGTTGAGGGAAACACCTGCATCCTGCCCTAGCCCAAACCATGTGGACACAGTCTCATTGCCTTGACTTGGGCTTCAGCTCCAACCAGAAAGAACTGATCTCTCAGCCCCAGTCCCCGGTGTGGTCCAGGCTACACAGACAGCCCTGTGCACCTTCCTTGGTTGCCAAGGTCTGATTGAGCTGCATGAGGTCATTCCAGCCCACAAAGAAATCTAAAGAGAAGTCCACCAGAAGAGAGTTTTTGGAACAACTCTGTCTTGAATAGTCATGGCAAACTTCACAGGACAGGTTCGAGAAAGTGGAGAGAACAAGGGCAGTTCCATGCTGGACTGTTTAGATATGGCTCCTCCCCCGTAGCTATCTGGGGTGCTTAGCCCTGTGAATCACAATTTTGAGTGGAAAAATAGATTTTCAGTTTGGGTTTCACCCTAAATTTTGCCTCATACAAAGTTTAGTATGTGATTCATAAAAGAAGAGCAAGAGCTTATGTACTTTTCTTGAAGGTTTTAGGTTGACATGTTTGATTTTGCGATTAGCAGAGAAGGAAAGTTGTATTTTCCTGATAATTGTAAGTTTTTCTCTGTGAGAAATTTTAGGTCGAGGTATTTATATAGGAAAAGACTGTTGATGAAGCTAAAATTCATCTTACAGACACAGGAAACTATACACAGACACTCACTGAAGCTTTACTTGTAATAGTCCAAAACTGAAAACAATCCAAATGTCCTTCAACGAGTGAATGCTTAAATACACTTCAGTACATCCATAACATGAAATACTACTCAGCCCTAAAACAAAACAAACATCTGATACACACAACAACTTGGAAGGATTTCAAGGGCTTTATGCTGAGTGAAAAACAAAGCCAATATCAAAGGTCACATAACATATGATTCCATTTATTTAACAGTCTCAAAATGTGTGGCAGGGGACTACATGAAAGAGTTGTATTCGGTTGCACAAATCTATATATGTGACAAAACCCATATAACTACATGACAAAGAAAAATGACTGCATGTAAAAATTGGTAAAATTTTAACAAGATGTGTTTTGTTAATAATATTGTAGAGACAGGGCACGATGGCTGGATGGGCACAGTGGCTAATGCCTGTGATCCCAGCACTTTGGGATGCCAAAGGCGGATCACCTGAAGTCAGGAGTTCAAGACCAGCCTGACCAATGTTGAGAAACCCTGTCTCTACTAAAAATACAAAATTAGCCAGGCGTGGTGGCACATGCCTGTAATGCCAGCTACTCAGGAGGCTGAGGAGAATTATTTGAACCTGGGAGGTGGAGATTGCAGTGAGCCAAGATGGCACCATTGCACTCCAGCCTGGGCAACAAAAGCAAAACTCCATCTCAAAAGAAAAAAAAAAAGGTAGTATGCCAGGTACTGTGTTTGTGCTTTGCATACATTATTTCTAACCTCACAACTACCCTGCCAGAGAGAAAGCATCAGTCTCCTCTTGACAGGTGTGGAAACTCATGCAGAGGGTAAATGACACTTGCAGCCAAATGAGTTAGTAATGTTGATGAAGAAGTTCAGTCTTGGGACTTGGAATTGACATCCTGGCTTCAGGTCTCAGCCAAGCGCTTAACGGGTTAACACCAACAAGTTTCTTAACCTTACCAAGCTTCGTCAAGTTTATCTTTCCAATGGAACAAGAACATCAACCTCTTAAAGTTTAGGGGAGAATTAAATAACATATTATATAGAAAGCACCTACCAAACTTAGAAGAGGCAAAACTCCAGCTCCATTTGCTTAGGATCCCACCTGAAGTCAAGAATTAAATTGACATATGATAGATTTATAGGAGAAAAGTACACAAATTTAGTTAATACTAGTTTTACGTGACATGAGATCCCTCATAAGGAAAATAAACTCAAAGAAGCAGTTAGGGTCAGTTACTTACACACTAAATTGGACAAAAAATAGGAAGTTGTAAAATGTGATAAGACAAAGGGGCTGGGCTAGGGTAATAAATTGGGAGGAAAAATGGCTAAGGTGATAAGGTTTGTTTGTACAGATTTCCCACGGCTCAGCTTTCCATCCTTAATAGGAATATTATTTTTCTTTCAGTATAGGGAGGACACCTTTCACATGGGCATTTCATTTCCTGCTTTTGAGAAAGAGAATAAAGGTCAAAATAAACAATGATCTTCTTGTATCTGCTGAGTTTTTTGTTGTTTTTTTTTTTAATATTGCCTTTAATTTAAAATAAACCAAACCAGCGAATTTTGGGTGGCATATTCTTAACTCCTTCACAAATAAAGATCCTTATTTTTCTCCTACCAAAAAAAAAGGGGGGGGGGTAGTGGGTTTGGTCGAGCCAAAGTGAGGTTCCTGGTAGGGACAAAGTGTTGAGTGGGTTTATTATTCACTGATGATGAAGAGCTTACACAAGAGAAAGGGCAGATTCTGGTGGCTGTGCGTAATTTAGTGTTTCGGCTTTAGGTCTGTTTCTTATCTGAGTGAAAGGCATTCTCTCCCATGCTGGGGGCACAGAGTAGCACGTCTGAGTCTCCTGGAGCATGGCTTAGCCCTACTTCCACCTTCTTCTTTCCAAATATAAATGGCACCATCAGTAAGTGCTGCTATATTTCCTGGAGGATCCCAGGCAAGTGTGTGATACATTATTGTCTAATTCATGAAGTGTGTCCCAAGCCCATCATCCTGTGAGTTTCACTCCACTAATGAGATTCAGTGAGATGGAGACTGTTGAGAGAAGCACCAACCCTCAGAGCACCTGCCAGGTGTTGCAGACACAGGGAGAGGTGGTGGAGGGCCAGCCTGAGGGCTTTCTGGCCCGAGCTGCAGTCTACCAGATGAAAGCAGTTCCCAGTAAATGCAGCGGCATGTTGGGGAGGGGAAGGAGAAGGTTGAAAGGAGGCTGCTAGAAGTGGGGTGGGCTGGGCTTGGGAGTCCAAGTGAACGGAATCAGTGCTGCATTGCCCAACAGGCAACCAGCAGGTGCTCAGGGAATCAACAAATAATGCTTTTGAAAGAATCCAATATTCGCAACTTCATACACATACACAAAGATCAAAGTGGCTATTATTTACAAAATCAGAAATCGCGTATACATTCTTATCATTATTTTTCAGTTAGTAATGGGTATTTGAAATTATATGCTCAAACACATTATAACCTTTTTAGAGCCTAGGACCACTCAGGTCTTGCTCTGGTTGGAGCTCATCCCTCGGGAAGGAGACAAAGGTCCCCAAGTTGGCTAGAGACTGGGAGAAAGATGGGATGCTCCCTCCTCAGCTTTTGCATGCCTCCATGTTTAATCCTTCTACCTCTTGTCTCATAGTTTAGACAGCGGTAAATGTGTCACCTGCTTGGGTTTGAGGTAAACGTTAGTTCAGGGTTAACTGGATGAGCTGAAACACTTAGCACATGGGGGAGAAAGGATCTAGACATGGCCAATCTCACAGCTGCAGCCACTACATGGTAGTTGTCCTGCCCTGAGATTAATCCCCAATTATGCTTTTTCCCTGATCTTTTCCACTGTGCTGAATTCCATTCTGTTCTGAAGCTTTTCTCTGACACACTGTCCGTGGGGTATGTGGAGGTTCAGGGATCCAGTGAGCTGTTGGTAGCAGTATTAGATATTGACTTGTGAACATGTTACTTGAGCTTTGGAGAAAAGAGGGATATTATAAGAATATCCCTCTTTTTGTGTTGGACCCAGCTGGATCATCGAGCTCTAGTAAGTCAGGCAAGAGAAGAGGGAGTTGGCACATGAAGCAAGAAGCTTAGAAGGACCCAAGAGATGGGGACTAGGGCCCCTATATGTGGACTTTGGGTGGCCTTGAAATAACATGCAACATATTAGATATTGATCATTCTGCTCCTTAAAAGTTAGATTCTATGGCCAAACCCCAAATCTGAATACTGATTTCTTACTTCTAGGCATTTGCCTCTCATGGTTCTTTCTATCCATGGAGTTTGCAATCTCCAGTTTCTCTTCTGCCTTTCTCTCCTTGCTTTCTCTATCTGCTTTTCAAGATTTCTGTCAAATGCTACATCTTCTCTGAAACCCCATCATCCTTCCAGACCAAAGTGACCTATCTCTACCTCCTCTGATGCCCCACAGCCTGTGACACCCTCATTCCACATTTATTGGGCACTGCTCCCAGTGCTAGAGATACTGGGATAACCTAGACATGTACCATCCCAGCCCTTGGGAGCTTACATTCTAGGGGGTGGGATGGGAAAGGGGGAAATGATCCTCAAGTGAACAAGTAAACAAAGTAATTTCCAATGGTGACCAATGCTTTGAAAGACCTTAAACAGGCTATGGTGTGTGGTTTCTTTAGGGAAGGTCAGAGGAGGCCTCTCTAAGAAGGTGACAATCTGAGCCCTACAAGATGAGGAAGATTCAGCCATAAAACAAGCCAGAGAAAGAAAGCATCCAGGCAGAGAAACCAGAAAAGGCAAAGGCCCTGGGGTTGGTGTGTTCTTCAAATGAAAAGAAAGCCAGTGTGACTGAAAGGTCAGGGAGGACAGTAGACCTGTCAGAGCCTTGTAAGCAAAAGGTTGTCAGTAGGCGGGCTTTAGAAAGAGCACTCTGGCTTCAGAATGGAGAATGGGTTTGAGAGGAGAAAGAATGGAAGCAGGGGGACCAATTAGGTGATCTTTGCAATAGTACAGGTGAAAGACTGAACTAAGGCAGAGGCACCGAGAATGGAGAGGAGGCAACAGAATGCAGACATTCTTTGAATGTCTTATTGATGGACACGTGAGTGCAGGGGACAGAGGGGTGCTGCTCAGTTGTCCTCTGTCCCTCGTTGCCTAGTATGGCCGAGACTCAAGGACATTTTGTAAATTTCAACCCCAACTCAAGTTAACCCAGGGGCACAGCCTGTGCAGTATTCCTCTCCATGTGTCCAGGCAGTCACCAGCTCCCAGGGTTTCTTATTCTCTAACAGGTCCTGCTCCCTCAAATCCTGCCTGGCTACCAAGGGAGAAGTACAGATCATAAAATTCAACCTCATCCCTCCCTTCCAGATCCTGAGGCTTGTCTTTTACTCTGTGGCTTTGTGAAAAGCAGAAGCTATAATCCAACCACACGTCTTCTTAAACAAGGAAGTATTTTACTTTTTAATGGAAGGACAGGGTTATCAAAGGGTCAAAGGCCAATTCAAGGCAGGGATGGGCTGGGTGCGTTGGGGACTCTGCTCTTTTCTTTGAACCTTCAGATGCCCAAATACAGGAAATGTCAGGGCAAATAAAAGAACAGAAAAGAAAAGGCTGGTAGAAATTTGACCAGTCTGCTTGTGACTGCTTAAGATGATGCTAAGGCCTGAAGCTGACCTGGCCATGCTTTAAAGGAAATGAACCCAAGGAAAGGCTTTGGGGGCCCTGAAGGGAGCTTCTCTGTCCAGTGCATGCCCAGGAGCAGCCCTAGATGAGGCCACACTGCAGACTCCCACTAAGCTTTTGGTTTGAGTCTCACACTCCCAGGAAGAGAGAGAGATGCCTCATGATAGGCATAAACACAGCCCCTGCGTATGTGTCACTGATACCTTGAACAAGGACAACTTTGGGAAGAAATTATATAGCAGCTTTCATTTTGGTCTCTCATTGTGTCTTTAAACTAATTTTGAGGGCTGGTTCTTCCTCTGCCCCTATATAAAACACAAGGCAGAACCCATGATTTTTCTAGTTGCTCTCAACTAATACCAACCAGTCCCTGACATGTGCTAGTACTTCCTGCCTCAGGACCTTTGCACAAACTACTTCCCTTACCTGTGTCTCCCTTTTCCTCACTTTTCAACTTAGCAAACATTGCTCATTTTATAATTCTCTGCTTAACTACTGCTTTCTCGGAGAGGCATTCTCTGGGACCCCAATATATTCTTTTCCATTGTGTTGCTTATCACAGTGTATAAGTATATGTATATTTGTGTGACTATTTCATGTTTGTCTCCAAGAGGAAAGTAACATAATCTTTTTGCTCTTTGTGTGATACTCTTGGTGGTGAGCAGAATGCCCATCACATAGTAGATGCTCAGTAAATTTATATTAAAAGGATGGATGGGCAGATGGATGGATGGATGGATGGATGGATGATGGATGGATGGATGGATGATGGATGGATGGATGGGTGGACAGATGTATAGTTGGTTGATGAATGGACAGATGGATGGATGGATATACTAACAGGAAGCTCCCACTGTTTTACCTTTTGCCTCAAGTTCCAATATGGCTCGTGCACAGCACTGTTACCGGTCCTATCGTTATTTAAATGTTTTTGTGTTTTGTTCATTGTGATTTTTTGGCAGTAATTTTTATTTTTTAAATAGTTCATTAAAATATTACTTATTTCTATTACCAAACTTTTTGGTGTCCCCTTGGGTTTTGGACACAAGGCTAGTGCCTCATTTACCACACCCTGGTCCTGACCTGCCCACAGTAAGCACTTAATGAATGGTAATGCTTGTTAAAATAATTACTGTTGTATCAAGAAGAGCAAGATCCAACAAGACAATCGCAGGCTTTAGAGTCAGGCAAACTTGGGTTCCAACCACTGACCTTGGGAAACTTGGGTTCCAACTGCTGACCTTGTGGGTGAAAGAAGCCAGCAGGGCCTGACAAGGGAGGAAGGCTGGGTACTTCCCAGGGGAGGGGCAGACTTCTAGACACCTGTCAGGTGCACAGACAGAGAGAAGCTGAGCACCATTTGGCCTGGGCTGAGCCTTCAAAGAGATGGGGGAGGTAGTCCCAGTGGATAGAGAGGGGCCAAGTCTGGGACAGAGAAGAAGACAGAGGGATCTGCCTGAAAGGATCACATGGATCATGGTGGAAGACACTGGCTCAGATGTGTATGGGTTCCCAGGGAATCGGGAGGGAGCAACCCCTCAGAAAGGAGACTTGCCCTAAGCCAGAAGTCTCCAGGATTCCACAGGGAAGGTAAGAACTTGAACAGAGGCTCAGCTCCTCAGCTCCCTCAGACTCTGCAACCTCATCGTCATCATCCAAAAGGTGCAACACATTAGTGCCAACTGCACAGTGCCTAAAGCCGTGACTACACAGGGGACCCAGTGCAAAATGAAAGTGTGGGGCCCCTTGCTCAAAAACTGTTAACTCCTAAACAAAGACGGCAGCAGAGCCTGAAACCAGGAGCAAGGCCCTGTGTAAGTGGCACAGGTCACATGCCCATGATGCCAGCCCTGATCTGGAGCTCACAGCACAGTAGCCACACTGCAGTTGTGGCATCCCAGGTCAGGATGCAGCAGGAGCAGAGCCCGAGGCTCCTACCCCATCCCCCTCACCTCTACCAGCTCTTGGGAATTTCTCTGCCCAGAATTTAAACCCAGGCCCACTTTTTCTCACCTCTCACTCATTGTGCCAAATTATGACTCCCCTGCCCTCTGGGGGTCCAAGGAAGCCATGGGCTCCAGGCCTCAATGTAGATTTGGCATCAGAGCCTTGGAGAAAACACCAAGGGCTATTCCATGAAAACTGTGCTGGACACAGAAGGAACTTGAGTGGTTTCTTTGGGCCCTGACAGGATTCAGAAGTGAAGGAGAGGAGAATCAGAACCATGAGCATGAAGCCAGAAAGAGCCCAGGAATGGGGCATGAAATATTCTTTATACTTTGAGTCTCATGTGACAGAGAGCTCTCTCAAAATGTCCTCCAGAGAAACCAGAAATAGTTTATTGGCTCATGAATTCAGAATGAATGGCAGGCATACAGCTCAGGGAAAACCAGCCCCAGGGAATGCAGTTCCACAGGATCCTGGTATCAATGGCATTGCCTTTCTGAAGGCAGACCATAGAATTGTCACCTCCTGAAGGAGCTGCTGCTCTTCTGTCATTAGAATCTGAAAAATCCCTGGGAAGGACCCCAATTGTCTGACTGGGGAGGTGGGTGCACATCTATTGCAAAGGAGCAGGTGCTGTGATTGGCAAAAGCCTCATAGAACCTGATATCTACATGTGCAGAGCAGTTCCCCAAAGAAGAGGGGCATCTTTCCAGAAGAAAGGAGGGTGCTTAGAAAAACACACACATGCCCCCACTTTACTTAAAAAAATAAAAAATACTTAATCACAGGACTTGTCTTAAAGTATTGATAACCATGCTAAATATTAATCGTTCCCTTGAGCATTTATCCTAGAGAAATGATGACCTACACTCACACAAACAAAACAGTACATGAATGTTCATTGTAGCACTATTTGTAATAGCCCAAAACTGGAAACACCCAGATGTCCTTCAATGGATAAATGATTAAACAAACTGTGGTTCAACCATATCATGGGATACTAGTCAGCAATAAATGAACTATTGGTACATGCAGCAACCTGAATCAATCTCCAGAGAATTCAGCTGAGTGAAAAAAAGCCAATCCCAAAAGGTGATATACCATACAATTCCATTTACATAACATTATTAAAATAACAAGATTATAAACATGGAGAACAGATTAGTAGTTGCCAGGAATTGAGGAAGCAGTGGGGTGTGTGGGAGGGGGAGATAAGTGTAGTTATACAAGGGTTACATATGGGATCCTTGTGGTAAAGGAACTGTGTCAATGTCAGTATCCTCTACTATATCGTACTATAGTTTTGCAACATGTCACCATCGAGATAAAATGGTGTCAAAGTCAAACAAAATACAGAACCCGGGAGGCAGAGCTTGCAGTGAGCTGAAATCGTGCCACTGCACTCCAGCCTGGGTGACAGAGCGAGACTCTGTCTCAAAAAAAAAAAATCTCTAAATTTTAAATGTTTTATTTGGGATGCAAGAATTGCAATTCCAGGCATACACACTGTCTGGTAGTCTTTAGTATGTCTAAAGACCAAAGACAAACCTAGAGGTTTTATTAAAAACGGAAAAGTTACATATTGTTTTGCAAGAAAGTTCATTGGTACTAGTAAAGTTTTAGGAAATTGGTAAGTTGTGATTGATGAGTGATAGCAGTGGGTAAGACTAGTCTTCGAGTCACAACAGGTTGTTTCAGTAGCTATTAGATAAACAGGGTTTTAGGACAGCACAGGCAGTTTCGCAGCCAGGCTTGCAGAGGACTACATTCTTTTTTTTTTTTTTAATATATATATATTTTTTTAATTGCATTTTAGGTTTTGGGGTACATGTGAAGAACATGCAAGATTGTTGCATAGGTACACACATGACAGTGTGATTTGCTGCCTTCCTCCCCCATCACCTGTATGTGGCATTTCTCCCCATGCTATCTCTCGCCAACTCGCCACCCCCCCGCTGTCCCACCCGTTTCCCTCCGACAGAGGACTACATTCTTAGAGCAATGTTATATGCCTCAGTCAGGCCTGCAGAGAATTACATTATTAGGCCAATGTTATATTCCCTCAGTGCTTCTCCCCCTGGCATCTCAACTCTGTTTTAGTTGGGTATGATAAGAATGACCCAATTGTATGATCAAGTTTTACTCTGGGTAAAGAGTACACTACCTGGCCAGACCCGGTGGTTCATGCCTGTAATCCCAGCACTCTGGAAGGCCAAGGTGGGCATATCACCTGAGATCTGGAGTTCAAGACCAGCCTGACCAACATGGAGAAACCCCATCTCTACTAAAAATGCAAAATTAGCCGGACGTAGAGGCGCATGCCTGTAATCCCAGCTACTCAGGAGACTGAGGCAGGAGAATCACTTGAACCCAGGAGACAGAGGTTGAGGTGAGCTGGGATCGTGCCATTGCACTCCAACCTGGGCAACAAGAGAGAAACTCCATCTCAGAAAAAAAAAAAAAAGAATACCCAGGATCTTTCTGTATTCTTACAATTGCATGTGAATCTACAATTATCTCAAAATAAAAAGTTCAATTTAAAAATATTAATGATCATGCTTATCTGTACCTTATTTGTATACTGTAGATACATCCAAATATGCCTCAATTTGATCATTTCCATGCCTTTGTCTTAAATGGTGAGCTCTAGTATCAGAGAGACCTTGGTTCAAATCCCAGCTTTGCCCTTTACTACCCATGTGGGTATATAGCAAATACTAGCAAATTGCTTTATTGCTGTATGTCTATATAGCTTCATGTGGAAAAAGAGATAATGACTGTACCTATTTTACAAAGTTGTAGTTAAGATTTAACGATATAATACTTGTAACACATAAAGCAGTAAATAGCCTGTGTCTCATTGTAACTATTTACTCTTCTTACTACTTGCAGTTACAGCTGACTAGAAATCTTCTTCCTCCCTTCTCTGCCTTTTGAAGCAGTATACAGTCTCTGTCCTATTTTTGAGACCTGGGTCAAATGCTATTCCTTTCAGAAATGTTTCTCTTCATCCCAATCCAAAGAGATGTATCTGGACTGCCTTTGAAATCCCCATTGGGCACAAAGGCTCCACAGCTCTGGATGGCAGAAACTTCCTCAGTCCTCTATCTTACCCTAACTAGAATAAGGCATCTTTACTAATATTTATGTAGTCCTTCTGTAACAAGTATCTAGCTTAATTAAAAGCAACAAGCCTCAGCTGGGCATAGTGGCTCACACCTGTTATCTTAGCACTTTGGGAGGTGGAGGTGGGAGGATCACTTGAGCCCAGGAGTTCAAAACCAGCCTGGGCAACATAGCAGGACCCCGTTTCTACAAAAAAATATTTTTAAGTTAGCCAGGCATGGTGGTGCATGCCTGTAATACTGGCTATTTGGGAAGCTAGGCAGAAGGACCACTTGAGCCTGGGTGGTGGAGGCTGCAGTCAGCCAAGATAGTGTCACTGCACTCCAGCCTGGGTGACAAAAGAAGACCCTGTCTCAAAAAATTTTTTAAAAAATAAAGCAACAAGCCTCTTCTTGAATAAGGACCTATTACTTTTGCATTCAGCAAACTTACAAAAAAGGTAAATCTATCCTATGGCCCAAAGAGAAGATTAGCAGTTAGCTTTTGCTGCATAATAAACCACCATAAAATGTAGTGGCTCAAAACAGCAAACAGCTATTCTCACAATTCTGGGGTTGGATGGATAGTTCTCCTGGTCTGAGCCATCTCAGCCAGGGTTTGAGGCCTAGGATGACCTCTCAGCTGGGACAACTGGGCTATCTGGGGAACTTTCTCTCCTTGTGGTCTCTTCTCCTTTAGAAGGCTAGCATAAGCTGGCCCACATGGTGATATAAAGGTTCTCAGCAGCAAAATATGAATAGTGCAAGTCTCAATGCAGCAGCACTTTTCAGGCGTCTGTTTTCATCACATGTTCTATTGTCTCATTGTCCAATGAGTCATGTAGCCAAGACCAGATTCAGTAGGGGAAGGGACCTCCCAAGACCATGCACACTGGGTGGTAGAGAGTATTGCACCCATTTTTTACAAACGGTCTATCAAAGGAAGAAATTAGTTAAATATTTAAAACAAGATCTAATTTCAAATAACCAGTTTGAGTTAGGAGAAACATTTGATGCAAAACTGAAAGTAATTTATTTGACTTGGTATCACCAAATACAAATGCAGTGGCTGGTATACAGGAATGGTCAGAAGATATGTAAGGGACCCCATATGGCCCAAAGGGAGGATTATCAGTTAGCTTTTGTTGCATAATAAATCACCCAATAAATCTTTGCAACCCCAGAGCAGTTTCAATTGCATGACATAGTGCAGACTTTAGCTACAAGCCTCTTTAGGGAGATGTTGTTTGAATTTGTTTTGTTTCTCCAAAAAGGACCTGGGCCCAGTCTTACACATCAGGCGAAACAAGAAGATGAGTTGGCAGGCTCTGTTATTCTCCTTATTGCTTAAGAAGAAACTTTTTCTCATGGAATAGGCCATTTATGATCACACACAAGGATTCCCGGGCAAGATGGCCAAATAGGCACAGCTTCAGTCTGCAGCTCCTAGGGAGACCAATGCAGAAGATGGGTGATTTCTGCATTTCCAACTGAGGTACCCAGTTCATCTCACTGGAACTGGTTAGACAGTGGGTGCAGCCCATGGAGGGCAAGCAGAAGCAGCGTGGGGTATCAACTCGCCTGGGAAGTGCAAGGGGTTGGGGAACTCTCTCCCCTAGCCAAGGGAAGCCATGAGGGATGGTGCTATCCAGCCCAGATACTGTGCTTTTTCCATGATCTTTGCAACCTGCAGACCAGGAGATTCCCTCGGGTTCCTATATCACCAGGGCCGTGGTTTTCAAGCATAAAACTGGGTGGCCATTTGGGCAGACACTGAGCTAGCTTCAGGAGTTTTTTTCATACCCCAGTGGCACCTGGAACACCAGCAAGACAGAACCATTCACTCCCTTGGAAAAGGGGGATGAAGCCAGGAAGCGGAGTGGTTTTATGCAGCAGATCCCCACAGAGCTCAACAAGCTAAGATTCACTGGGTTGAAATTCTCACTGCCAGCACAGCAGTCTGAAGTCGACCTGGGATGCTTGGTGGCGGAAGGGGCATCCACCATTACTGAGGTTTGAGTAGGCAGTTTTCCCCTCATAGTGTAAACAAAGCCACCAGGAAGTTTGAACTGGGTGCAGAACCCACCGTAGCACAGCAAAGCAGCTGCAGCCAGACTGCCTCTCTGGAGACTCCTCCTCTCTGGTCAGGGAATCTCTGAAAGAAAGGTAGCAGCCCTAGTCAGGGGTTTATACATACTCCCATCTCCCTGGGACAGAGCACCTGGGGGAAGTGGTGGCTGTGGGCGCAGCTTCAGCAGACTTAAACATTCCTGTCTGCTGACTCTAAAGAGAGCAGCAAATCTCCCAGCACAGTGCTTGAACTCTGCTAAGGGACAAACTCCCTCCTTAAGTGGGTCCCTGACCCCTGTGCCTCCTGAGAGACACCTCCCAGAAGGGGTCAACAAACACCTCATACAGGAGAGCTCTGGCTGGTATCTAGTGGGTTCCCCTCTGGGACAAAGCTTCCAGAGGAAGGAGCAGCAATCTTTGCTGTTCTGCAGCCTCCACTGGTGATACCCAGGCAAACAGGGTCTGGAGTGGACCGCCAGAAAACTACAGCAGACCTGCAGCAAAGGGGCCTGACTATTAGAAGAAAAACTAATAAACAGAAAGCAATAGCATCAACATCAACAAAAAGGATGCCCAGACAAAACCCCAACCAAACATCGCCAACATCAAAGACCCAAGGTAGATAAATCCATGATGAGGAAAAAACAGTGCAAAAAGGCTGAAAATTCCTAATACCAGAATGCCTCTTCTCCTCCAAAAGATCACAACTCCTTGTCAGCAAGGGAACAAAACTGGACAGAAAATGAGTTTAATAAATTGACAGAAGTAAGCTTCAGAAGGTGGGTACTAACCAACTTCTCCAAGCTAAAGGAGCATGTTCTAACCCAATGCAAGGAAGCTAAGAACCTTGATAAAAGGTTACAGGAATAACCTTCTAACTAGAATAACCAATTTAGAGAGGAACATAGATGACCCGATGGAACTGAAAAACTGTTAATAAAATAGACAGCACAAGAACTTTGTGAAGCATACACAAATATCAATAGCTGAATCCATCAAGCAGAAGAAAAGATATCCAAGATTGAAGATCAACTTAATGCAATAAAGCGTGAAGACAAGATGAGAGAAGAAAGAATGAAAAGGAATGAACAAAGCTTCCAAGAAACATGGGACTATGTGAAAAGACCAAATCTATGATTGATTAGTGTACCTGAAAGTGACAAGGAGAATGGAACCAAGTTGAAAAACACACTTCAGGATATTATCCAGGAGAACTCCCACAACCTAGCAAGACATGCCAACATTCAAATTCAGAAAACACAGAGAACACCACAAAGATACTCCTCGAGAAGAGCAACGCTGAGACACATAATCATCAGATTCACCAAGGTTGAAATGAAGGAAAAAATGTTAAGGGCAGCCAGAGAGAAAGATCAGGTTACCCATAAAGGGAAGCCCATCAGACTAATAGTGGATCTCTCTGCAGAAATCCTACATGCCAGAAGAGAGTGAGGGCCAATATTCAACATTCCTAAAGAAAAGAGTTTTCAACCCAGAATTTCATACCCAGCCAAACTAAGCTTCATAAGTGAAGGATAAATAAAATCCTAAAATTAACCACAGACAAACAGATGCTGAGGAATTTTGTCACCACCAGGCCTGCCTTACAAGAGCTCCTGAAGGAAGCACTAAATATGGAAAGGAAAAACCAGTACCAGCCACTGCAAAAACATACCAAAATGTAAAGACCATCAACACTATGAAGAAACTGAATCAACCAATGTGCAAAAATACCAGCTAACATCATGATGACAGGATCAAATTCACACATAACAATATTAACTTATATTAGCTTTAAATGTAAACAGGTTAAATGCCCCAATTAAAAGACACAGACTGACAATAGATAAAGAGTCAAGACCCATCAGTGTACTGTATTCAGGAGACACATCTCACATAGGCTCAAAATAAAGGGATGGAGAAATATTTACCAAGCAAATGCAAAGCAAAAAGAAGCAGGAGTTTCAATCCTAGTCTTGGATAAAACAGACTTCAAACCAACAAAGATCAAAAAAGACAAAGAAGGGCATTACATGATGGCAAAGGGATCAATGCAACAAGAAGAGCTAACTATCCAAAATATATATGCACCCAATACAGGAGCACCCAGATTCATAAAGCAAGTTCTTAGAGACCTACAAAGAGATTAAGATTCCCACACAATAATAGTGGGAAACTTTAACACCTCACTGTCAATATTAGACAGATCAATGAGACAAAAAATTAAAAAGGATATTCAGGACTTGAACTCAGATCTGGACCAAGTGGACCTAATAGACATTTACAGAACTCTCCACCCCAAATCAACAGAATATACATTCTTCTCAGCACCACATAACACTTATTCTAAAATTAACCACATAATTGGAAGTAAAACACTCCTCAGCAAATGCAAAAGAACAGAAATCATAACAAACAGTTTCTCAGATCACAGTGCAATCAAATTAGAACTCAGGATTGAGAAATTCACTCAAAATTGCACAACTACATGGAAACTGAACAACCTGTTCCTGAATGAATACTGAGTAAATAACAAAATTAAGGCAGAAATTAATAAGTTCTTTGAAACCAATGAGAACAAAGACACAACATACCAGAATCTCTGGGACACAGCTAAAATAGTGTTTAGAGGGAAATTTATAGTACTAAAAGCCCACATGAGAAAGCAGGAAAGATATAAAACTGACACCCTAACATCACAATTAAAAGAACTAGAGAAGCAGGAGCAAACAAATTCAAAAGCTAGCAGAAGACAAGAAATAACTAAGATCAGAGCAGAACTGAAGGAGATAGAAACACAAAACAACCCCCCCAAAAAAATCGATGAATCTAGGAGCCGGTTTTTTGAAATGATTAATAAAATAGACTGCTAGCCAGACTAATAAAGAAGAAAAGAGAGAAGAATAAAATTGACATAATAAAAAATGACAAAGGGAATATCACCACTAATCCCATAGAAATACAAACTACTGACAGAGAATACTATAAACACCTCTATGCAAATAAACTAGAAAATATAGAAGAAATTGATAAATTCCTGGACACATACACCCTCCAAAGACTAAACCAGGAAGAAGTCCAATCCCTGAATAGACCAATAACAAGTTCTGAAATTGAGGCAGTAATTAATAGCCTACCAGCCAAAAAAAGCCCAGGACCAGACGGATTCACAGCCAAATTCTACTAAAGGCACAAAGAGGAACTGATACCATTCCTTCTGAAACTATTCCAAACAACAGAAAAAGAGGGACTCCTCCCTAACTCATTTTGAGGCCAGCACCATCCTGATACCAAAACCTGGCAGAGACACAACAAAAAGAAAATTTCAGGCCAATATCCCTGATGAACATTGATGTGAAAATCCTCAATAAAATGCTGGCAAACCAAATGCAGCAGCACATTAAAAAGCTTATTCATCACGATCAAGTAGGCTTCATCCCTGGGATGCAAGGCTGGTTCAACATACACAAATCAATAAATGTAATCCATCACATAAACAGAACCAATGAGAAAAACCACAGGATTATCTCAATAAATGCAAAAAAAGGCCTTCAATAAAATTCAAGAACACTTCATGCTAAAAACACTCAAAAAACCAGATATTGATGGAACATATTTCACAATAATAAGAGCTATTTATGACAAACCCACAACCAATATCATACTGAATGGGCAAAAGCTAAAATCATTCCCTTTGAAAACCAGCACAAGACAAGGATGTACTCTCTCACCACTCCTATTCAACATAATATTAGAAGTTAAGGCCAGAGCAATCAGGCAAGAGAAAGAAATAAAGCGTATTCAATTAGGAAGAGAGGAAGTCAAATTGTCCCTGTTTGCAGATGACATGATTGTATATTTAGAAAACCCCATAGTCTCAGCCCAAAAACTCAAGCTGATAAGCAACTTCAGCAAAGTCTTAGGATATAAAATCAATGTGCAAAAATCACAAGCATTCCTATACTCCAATAATAGACAAACAGAGAGGCAAATCATGAGTGAACTCCCATTTGCAATTGCTACAAAGACTATAAAATACCTAGGAATACAACTTACAGGGGATATGAACGACCTCTTCAAGGAGAACTACAAACCCCTGCTCAAGGAAATAAAGAGAGGACAGAAACAAATGGAAAAACATTTCATGCTCATGGATAGGAAGAATCAATATCACGAAAATGGCCATACTGCCCAAAGTAATTTATAGATTCAATGCTATTCCCACCAAGCTATCATTGACTTTCTTTACAGAATTAGAAAAAACTAAGTTTCATATGCAACCAAAAAAGAGTCCATAGAGCCAAGACAATCCTAAGCAAAAAGAACAAAGCTGGAGACATCACACTTCAAACTAAACTACACCTGACTTCAAACTAAACTACAAGGCTACAGTAACCAAAATAGCATGGTACTGGTACCAAAACAGATATGTAGACCAATGGAACAAAACAGAGGCCTCAGAAATAACACCACACATCTACAATCATCTGATCTTTGACAAACCTGACAAAAACAAGCAACGGGGAAAGAATTCCCTATTTAATAAATAGTGTTGGGAAAACTGGCTACCCATATGCAGAAAACTGAAACTGGACACCTTCCTTACACCTTATACAAAAATAAACTCAAGATGGATTAAAGACTTAAATGTAAGACCTAAAACCATAAAAACCCTAGGAGAAAACCTAGGCAATATCATTCAGGACATAGGCATGGGCAAAGACTTCATGACAAAAACACCAAAAGCAATTACAACAACAGCCAAAATTGACAAGTGAGATCTAATTAAACTAAAGAGCTTCTGCAAAGCAAAAGAAACTATCATTAGAGTGAACAGGCTATCTACAGAATGGGAGAAAAATTTTGCAATCTACCCATCTGACAAAGTGCTAATATCCAGAATCTACAAGAAACTTAAACAAATTTTCAAGGAAAAAACAACCCCATCAAAAACTAGATGACAGATATGAACAGACACTTTTCAAAAGAAGACATTTATGTGGCCAATAAACATTTGAAAAAAAGCTCATCATCACTATTCATTAGAGAAATGCAAATCAAAACCACAATGAGATACCATCTGACACTAGCTAGAATGGCGATCATCAAAAAGTCAGGAAACAATAGATACTGGAGAAATAGGAACGCTTCTACACTGTTGGTGGGAGTGTAAATTAGTTCAACCATTGTGGAAGACAGTGCGGCGATTCCTCAAGGATGTAGAACCAGAAATACCATTTGACCCAGCAATCCCATTACTGGGTATATACCCAAAGGATTATAAATCATTCTACCATAAAGACACATGCACACGTATGTTTATTGCAGCACTGTTCACAATAGCAAAGACTTTGAACCAACCCAAATGTCCATTAATGACAGACTGAACAAAGAAAATGTGGCACATATACACCGTGGAATACTATGCAGCCATAAAAAAGGATGAGTTCATGTCCTTTGCAGGGGACATGGAGAAACCATTATTCTGCAAAAGGGGAACCATTATTCTCAGCAAACTAACACAAGAACAGAAAACCAAACACCACATATTCTCACTCATAGGTGGGAGTTGAACAATGAGAACATATGGGCACAGGGAGGGGAACATCACACACCAGGGCCTGTCAGGGGTTGGGGGGCAAGCGGAGGGACAGCATTAGGAGAAATACCTAATGTAGATGACAGGTTGATGGGTGCAGCAAACCACCATGGCACATGTATACCTATGTAACAAACCTGCATGTTCTGCACATGTATCCCAGAACTTAAAGTGTAATAAAAAATCAAAATAAACAAACATTTTTAAACTTAAAAAAAGATCACGCACAAGGAAGAGGCACATGTGATTATTTCCAATCACAAGTATTTATGGTAAGGACATATGGGAGGTGGTGTGGCCCAGGGACTCTTTACCAGCCACTGTCTCTTTGGGTTATGGTCAGGCCTGCCCTTAATATTTACAGGGTCCAGATCAAGAATCCAAGAGGAGGCTCCTATGTCATGTGTGCCAATATTTTAAACTTATAAATGAAGTTAACAAACGAATTTAAGAGTAAAATGAATTGCTCAATATTGCATCCATGTGCAACTGTTGCATATAGAATAGTCCTCCCTTATTCACAGGCACCCTCCAGTGGATGCTTGCAGCTACAGATAATACTGAACCCCATTTGAGCACAAATTTCTTTTTCTTCCTTCACCATGTCATGGAATAAGATGCATTCTTTGCATA
Source organism: Ateles fusciceps (assembly GCA_036589455.1). Taxonomy (NCBI): domain Eukaryota; kingdom Metazoa; phylum Chordata; class Mammalia; order Primates; family Atelidae; genus Ateles; species Ateles fusciceps. The sequence goes on from JAZHEH010001132.1 coordinate 4,636,091, forward strand.
GATCATACCAACCTCAGCATACAATTTTTTTCTTTCCTTATTAAGTCAAGAACTTTTACCTTTTCACTTAAAGGAAGCACTTTCCATCTTCTCTTTGGCATATCCAAGTTACCAATATCACTACTCTTGCACTTTGGGACTATTAAGAAAAATGAGACTTACTTGAACATAAGCACTGCAACACCATGACAGCTGATTCAATAACCAAGATGGCTACTGAGTGACTAAAGGGTCAGTAACGCACACAAGATGGATATGCTAGATGAAGGGATGCTTCACATCCCAGGTGGGTCAGAATGGGATGGTTTGAGATTTTATCATGCTACTCGGATTAAATTGGGTGCAATTTAAAACTTATGAATTATTTCTGGAATTTTTCGTTTAACATTTTTGGGCTGCAGGTGACCATGGCTAACCAAAATCATGGAAAGAGAAATTGCAGATAAAAGGGGAACTATTGTATTGCATTTGTGCTATCTGGGAAGAAAGATTAGAACAAGTTAATTGACTTACCTTCCCAAGCTTCTAAACACTTCTGCTACTCAGGTGCACCTCCCTGCAGCCCAGAGGAGTGTCTGTCTCCAGTGTAAAGTAAAGGGTGACACCACCCAGAAACCTTCACAGCCTTTGGACTCAGATGTGTTTTATTAAAGATATGGCAGGGGAGGTGGAGAAGCATTTTTCCTTTAGTCACAAAGAGTGTTCATCACAACAGTGGATTTTCATAGTTACGAGCCATGCTGGGCCAGCCTCGAGTACCATATCTCAAGAGATACAGGTGCTTTATGCTGCCTAATAAATGTATTTTGTGTGTGTTCGTGATATGAATAGTCCTCTAAGGCATGGGTCCTTGGACAGGATCACCTCTTGCCTGGGCCTTAAAATAGTTCCAGTCCCGTGTGCTTTGAAAATTAGGATGCATCAGAGACAACTGTTATCTACTAGTGACAGCAGCAGTCCCAGGATGTTAACACACTGCATGGTCTGCAGGTGTCAGGGTCACCAAGAAAGATAGGACTTATATAGGCACTGGATGGAAGACAGAGCAGGGGCAGCCTGAATAGTGAGTTCCAGTATCCCAGAGCCAGCTAACCCCACCCCACAGCAATAGTTTGTATGCACCACTCCTGCACTGCAGGTGAAGGATCCCATTCCCTCCCTACTTGTAAGGGTTGTAGTAGTGGGAATGGCCAGGTGCCATATGACACATGTTTAAGCAGAACAAAGGAGCACACATTGAGTCGGGAACAGAGAAAAGTATTCCCATACAAGGTGATAAGCCCAGCATAGGCTCAGAGTGTGCTTTATCTCTTGATAAGGAAGTGTTCCAGCTCCAAGGCCACTCTTTTTTTTTTTTTTTTTTTTTTTGAGACGGAGTCTCACTCTCACCCAGGCTGGAGTGCAGTGGTGCGACCTCAGCTCACTGCAACTTACACCTCCTGGGTTCAAGCAATTCTCCTGCCTCATCCTCCCAGAGTAGCAGGGACTACAGGCACCTACCACGAGGCCCTGGCTAATTTTTTTGTATTTTTAGTAGAGATGGGGTTTTACCAGATTGGCCAGGCTGGTCTCAAAGTCCTGAGCTCAGGTGAATTGTCTGCCTCCATCTCCCAAAAGTGCTGGGATTAGAGGCGTGAGGCACCATGCCTGGTTTTTTGGTTTTGTTTGTTTGTTTGTTGGCACAGAGTCTTGATCTCCCACCCAGGCTGGAGTGCAGTGGCACGATCACAGCTAACAGCAGCCTCAGCTCCCCAGCTGGAGTGATCTTCCTGCCTCAGCCCTCCTAGCAGCTAGGAGGATCACAGGCACATGCTACCATGTGACTGAGCGTTCATGTGCAATGAGTGGCTAAATTTGTTTATTTTTTTGTGTGTGGAGATGGTGTCTTGCTATGTTGCCAAGGCTGGTCTCAAACTCCTGGCCTCATGCAATCCTCCTGCCTCAACCTCCCAAAGTGCTGGGACTACAGGCATGAGCCACCACACCCAGCTCACCCTTTTCGAATTGACATATAATAATTGTGGATATTTGTGGGGTGCACAAATATTGTGCGGATATTATATGTGATGTTTCAG